>JAKOOJ010000003.1:5180000-5780000 GCA_022577455.1 Arizona elegans
ATATGCCAAAACCCCACTATATTATTCATAAAGCAGAAAGTAACAGTGCTACAGGATAAAAAAAATAAATAAATTTCAAGATAAAAACTCTCTCATTCTGTATCAGGTGAACTGTTGATGGCTTTCCGAGTAATCTTGGGAATTATAGCCTGCTGTATAGTGCTAGACATTTTCTATGGCAAATTCCTCTTAATTTCTATAACAGACAGGTGCATGCTTCCTTTTAAATTCATTGTAAAAGGACAATAAGTAACTTAAAATATTTACAGATGGGACTTTCTTCCCATCTGTATACAGGCAAAACTCAGAACCTCAGAGTACTGTTAAGAAACAGATAGCTGTTCCCTTACAAGCCCAGGGCTGCATGGGGACTCAGGTTCTTTTCTCTTTTCAGTCTCGCCCGAGGCGACCACAAAGAACAAACAGTGAGACAGAACTGGAGACTCAAAGGTAGGACAAGCTAAGCAAATGGAGGGCAGCTGGGCTCCACTACTTCTTCTTCCTCTGACAGCTGCTCTGCTTTGTTAGCTGAGTTCTCTATATGTGAGAGGTCTGTCCCAAGAACCATTGATACCTGAGGGGGAAGAAGGGGCTCAGCCCCCTAGGAAATGCTTCTGCACAAACCGCACTGACAAAAAAGGGAAGACCTATGTTAAAAAAAACCTTTGTTCAATCAACTCTGGAAAAACTAATTCTCCCCTATTGTACAGGGTACATTCATCGTACAGTTACCTTCTTTTCCACAGAGGGAGAGAGAGAAAATAGTAATCAAAAGATTGTCCCTGTAACAAAGCATCAATTAATTCTCAAACCCATTGCAACAGGGGTCACTAACTCTTTTTAACTAGTGGTAAATTAACAAGATAATTACTCTAGTGAATGAGTCAAACCTACACTATTTCCCTTGCATTACAGCTAAATATCTCAATTTAAATTCATTAAAAATGTGGCAAGGTGGAATTTAGATGAGTATCACTTATCAAGAATTCCTCATCTGGGCAAATGCAGGAACCTCACCCTCCTTGAACAAAACCAAACATATATCTTTAAATGGGGAGTTTTCAAAAGAGCATGGAACAAAGTCTATAGAGGCCCTACATTCAGCCTGTGTCCACAGCAAATATAGAAAATCTTGCCACGCAGGGAGCTTTGTAATATACAGTGATAATGTTCAGAGTTCTCTGCAGGACTGGAGGCTTTTTCAAAATGAAGGAAGTGGCATAGCCCTGTGGTTTCACAAACTCCAAAATTTGCATAAGTGTAAGCAGCACCACACCACATAACCATAACAGGCAGAGACAAAATGCTGCTTTTAAATTTACTCCTCCCATTTGACCACCCCTTGAATGCCACTAGTGATATTGTGCAAACCCAGACTGAGATTAGCTTATCTGGTAGCTCCCTAAATATTGCCTTTGACTCTCAGGTTCAAAACACATATCAATTAGTTTTCTTGCACCTTTTGTGAGAAGAGTCCTACAGGGAGGAAGAAATGAGACACACACATTTTAGCAAATCCTTTTACTTAAATCCACTTGCTTAATAAGATAGTTTCCCTTGTATTTTATTAACTGCCTCACCTATCCAGAAATGTCAAGCTCTCTCATATATTTATTTTCCAGGGATGTTTCAACTCCCTTCAAATCACCTTCCCCGGACTCCTCTGTGGAATCTGCGGGAGGTGAAAGTTACCTGAATGCAGAGAAATTTGACCTCTTAGGTGAAATTTTTGAGACACTAAACTTGCTGGAGTCAAGCCAAGCTCAACAGCCTCTCTACGGGACCCGCAGCTTACATTTCTGTAACCTAGAAGAGGAGAACTTCTATACTAAGGTAAGCCCTACCAGCTCAGACTCTGGGTACCTCTAAAGAGGTGTAACTGCAATAATGGAGCTGAATACTGACCTTGTTGTCTTCGGACCTGTTGCAGCGGAGGCCCAGTAGAGAGGCCCTTTACGAAGCCCTATCTGAAGAACAGGATGATGCTGAAGATTCTCTGTCTGAAGACAGAGTGTTCCTGGGCTATGTGGATGAAGAGAACATGTCAAACACTTTGCTGTGGTCTGCCAGAGCTGCAAGCACAAGTAATGAGGTGTTGGTCCACAGCGCCCCTGAGCTGCAAGGTTGCCCTGGTCTGGACACCACAACTCTTTCCTTCCAGGAGGCTAGCAATGAGCCATCAGAAGCGGCATTGACCCAGAAGGCAGATCTTGAAACTGCCTTTCCTAGTCCAGTTACACCAGAGAGCCACACTGCTACCAAGTTGCAACAGGAATGTAGGACTGACCAGACCCTTCAACCTCCGATCAACGAGAACCCACAGGTAGAGTCATCGGTTTCTAGTAGTTCCACCATCCAAACATCTGCAGACTTTTTACAAACAAAAGCCAACGACTCCGTGGCAAAGAAGAGCACCCTAGGTAGGGTCACCAGCTTACCACCTCAGTTAGTTTCTAGGCAGTTGATACAACCTAAGGTGCTGGAACTGAAGAAAAGATTTGAGGCCTGAAAGAGCATCCTGAAAATAGGCTGAATGTTTTAAGAGAAAAAAACCTTCTGTGTTTGAGTCATAATTACCCTTTAAACCTGGAGGCATTTCAAGAGGGAGCAGCATAGAAGTGCTTCATCTGTCCAGGCACATAAAAATACGGCAAGCAGCAGAGTTGTGGGGGAGGTGTCTATCAATAGCACAAAGGAAAAGGAGCACTTAGTTCATGTACAGCCAACTGGCAGGACTTCACTTCTAGAACCTGCATTTTAATAAATGAATTTTTGAGCTGGGCAGAGCGCCTTTTTTCCTTTCAGTGTGGAAGACTGCTTCCCATGTCAACCTTTCTCAAGCAGCATATCAGGAAAAGTAGTTTGGCATGGTGGCATGGTGTGCATATGTAAATGAGTCCCTGAAGTTCAATGCCCATAAATAAAATCAAGCAGTATTATCTAAAGTGTTACAGTAATGATAGGTGTGTGTGAGAGAGGGGTGGGGGAAGGGAGATCCCTCGCCTGCTCATTTTTCTGTAAGCTGGCAGTTCTTTGCCCCTCTATGTTGATAAAGCTATAGATCCATGAGGCCAATAATACAGAAATAAAATAAGTCCTTTCTAGGTCCAGTTGCTACGTAAATAATTACAGAAGAGCAGCCAGAAATAGCTGGATTTAGCAAGCAGTGATAAGGTGGTATAAGAACCCTTAAATCTTAAAAGAGATAAGAGGTCATAAAAGGATGAGCTTACTCCTGAAGGAAAAAAAAATCTAATGGGCGATTTTGAAGACTTCTTCAAATTAGCTTCTAGGCTGCATTGGGTCAACTCTAATTATTCTGTTAAACTATATCCTTTTTGGTAGCCCGCCAAGTGCTTCTGGCTACAGGCAACCTTACTATTTTAAGTTAAGAAATACGCGAAATTATCTACCCCAATGCAGCTTCCATTGCACACACACAAACACATTAAAGTTGTCCAAACCTGAGTTAAAAATCCTCCTTTCAGATCAAAATTCAGACACTTCGCAACTGTCCCATATTTATGACAGTTGCAGTATCCCAGGGTCATGTGAGCATCTTTTGTGACCTTCTGACAAGAAGAGTCAATGGGGAAGCCAATTCACTTAACAACTGTGTTACTAACTGCAGTGATTGACTTAACTGTGGCAAGAAATGTCTTAAAATGGAGTAAAACTCACTTAACGAATGTCTCACTCAGCAACAGAAAATTTGGGCTCAATTATGGTTGTAAGTCAAGGACTATCTTTATATGATACTATACAGCAGAGGTCCCCAAACTTTGTGAACCAGGCCATGAGAGCAGTGGGCTGGCGCACATGCAGGTCCACTCAGACAAGAGAGAAGTCAAGTCTTTGGGGCGCGGTGTCGCACTCCTTCAGACTTCTCCCACCAAAAACTGTTGCAAATGGACAGAAAGGCTGAAGCAGTGTGAGATTGCTCCCCCAAAGTCTCGTCCCTTTGCGAAAGCTTTTGGCGCTGCAAACCTTTGGGGGCATGGTCTCCTTCAGACTCAGCAATGCTCCAAAAGCGGATCAGGTATCCTGCAGAGGCAGCCTCAGTGAGTTAGAGAAGCTGAACAGAGTGCACTCATCGCACTCAGCCTCTGCTCTCACCACTCTGCTTTTGGAGCATCGGGAGCAGGCGGCTTGGCAGCCTAGCTGTTGGGGGGAGGGGAACTGGGCCACGCGAGTGGCGGGCTGACGCACACGCATGCACACAGCTCCACTCATGCGAGAAAGAAGCCTTTGGGTGCCGCTCGCGCAAGTGGAACTGAGTCACGCACCAGCCGCCTCTTGCCTGGCCCGGTTTCGAACAGGCCACGACCCCGTAGTTGACCGCAGCGCAGGAGTTGGGGACCCCTGCTATACAGTACTGTGCTGCTACCTAGTGTCTGCCAAAGCCTAAAATATTCCTTTGAAAGTTTCTTACACGAAAGCAGCTTTTCACCCCTGAACTTGGATAGCTACTAGTAGTCCTCAATTTACAACTGCAATTGGAACCAAAACATCAGTCACTTACTGAGATGGTCATTAAGTGACTGATGTTTTGGCTCCAATTGCAAGAGGTCATAAAATCAGATGCGGCTCACTTAATGAGGTGGTCATTAAGTAAGTCGCATCTGATTTTATGACCTCTTGCGCAAATGTTAAGTAGATCTGACTTTCCCCATTGACTATTTGTCAAAAGCTGAGTGGAAAGGTTACAAAAGTGGTCACATGACCCTGGGATGCTGCAACCATCGTAAATATTTGCAGGTTGCCAAGTGCCCAAATTCTGATCATGTGACGACAGGGATGCTGTGATGGTCCTAAGTGCAAGGACCAGTCAAAAGTCACTTTTTTTCCAGTGCTGCTGTAACTTTGAACAATCACTAAAAGATAGGCAAAAGACAACGACTATCTGGATGTCTCTTTATGCCCTTATTCTAGAGTTAACTCATCAATGCACTGCCTGCATTCTATGCAATGCACAGAAAAGGGGGTAAAGCCAGCCCTGACCAGTTATAGAAAATAAAAATAGGATATAAATTGGATGACCCAAAATTTTAAAATGAGACACATGAAAGATGGTGACTTTGAAGAGTTTGGAAGAAGCAGCACTTGTAACTGAAGAATAAATAAACAGCATATTTAATATGTGTGAGGTCTAGCTAAATTTCTAGATTGCTCGATGGCTTGCTTCATTCTATGGTTTGCTTTATTTTATTGTTTGGTGTGAGTGATGCACTTAGATCGTTTCAGAATAAACTTTCCACCAAGCAACTGAGTGCGTTAACTCTTCCGCCACTGCACAATTCATCAAGTGGTGCCATTTTTTCCCTCATCAAAAAAGGGAGATTGACTTTTATTAGAAAGTGGCATTCTTAAAGGCAGGGGACAACAAACACACACTTAAAAAAAACACTTGAAAGGCAAAATCCCCTCCCAGAATCCACCAGTTGGGCTAAGGCAGCAGCCTTCCTATCCCAAAGCCACCATCCTTCTCTCTTCAGAAAGACCAACCGTTCCCACTGGCTGCACAGTCGATTCTATTCTAGGAAGAGCAACAGCATGGTCTGTTCCCATAGCATCAGGGTGGGCCTTTTCTTTCTGGGTGCAGAGAGCAGGATCCCATCTTGCATCTCTACTGATCACAGCTCCCGGGCTGCCTTCTTTCTGACATTTGGAACTTCTCCACTGACAGCTATTCATAGCTAGCCAGCCAGCTGGGAATGCTGCCAACCATACCGGGGTTCTTCCAGTTT
Source organism: Arizona elegans (assembly GCA_022577455.1). Lineage (NCBI taxonomy): Eukaryota > Metazoa > Chordata > Lepidosauria > Squamata > Colubridae > Arizona > Arizona elegans. Next base: position 5,185,748 of record JAKOOJ010000003.1, read on the forward strand.
TACAGGTCCGTTCTCAATCTTTTTTTTTTTTTAGTCCAGTGTGCTAAGCAGCTTTTTCCAAGGAGAGACCCCAAAATTGTGTCCTTTTTCACTCTGTCAGATAAGTCGCTCTTCTGGAGGCAGCTTGAGGTTGGTCTGTGGTTCCACACGGGTCCCTGCCTGCTCCTCATTGCTGGGCCGGTAGGTCCCTTCTGTCTGGCGCTTCTCTCGAATTTTGAGTCCCATGAAAACCAAAAGGCCAATTAGCAAGAGTCCTACAAAAACACAAGGCACAGCTATAGCAGCTTCCAGTTCCGCTTTCTGCACAGAGGAAGAGTTGGGGAAAAAAACCAGAGTTAGTTGCTGTTCAACACAAAAACAGAGCAAGGCAGAGCTCAATATGGAAAAGCTATTACCCATCCTTTGCAGTCTGTGCTGCACAAATAAACAGTTGTAACACATCAGTACAAGTAATCCATGAGTATTAATGTCAATTGGGACTGGGATTGCTGTTGCTAAGTAATATAAGCATAAAGCATAAATTCAGGAGTCCAGTTGCTCTCATAACCCCTGGACCACTTGGGTCATCGAGTGGGTAGAGGCAGGAGTCCCAGGTAAGGAGAGCACTGGGGTCATGTGGATGATGTGGGTAAGTTGTGGGTGGGCACTAGGGAGCATATATGGGCTGGTGGGACAGTGGTTGAGCATTAGGGAGTGAGGGCAGTCCAGCAAGGACCATGGGCGGGTGGGGGGAGTACTGCAAGCATGATGCTATGGAGCATGGGAGGGATGTTGCAGACATACTCCCTAGTGGGGTTTCTCAGGAGAAAGAGTGGCAAAAGCAACTTATGGTAGTGGCTTGTGAGTGTCCCTGGTGGCTTCCCCTTGACTTTTCTTGTGGGAAGCAACCAGGGAAGCTCTCAAATAGTTATTCTTTGACGGCAGGGAATCTGCAATGGGCACAACATTATGGACCATACTAAGTACCCCTCGTTCAGCACCTTTTAAACAGTCACTGAGTGGTAACTGAAGGACTATCTGTAGAAAATGTCACTATCCAAAGCCACAGCTTTGCTTATGTGCTAAGCCAGAGCAAGCATTTGAAAATATTTGGAAATGGGATTTGAGATCTCACACAAGCCGAGCACCTCTGCTATCCATAAAACAAACAGATTGTCATTTTTAAAGCTTATGTACAACTGAAAAAGATTCAGCTGCTTTATGAATCACATTAAAGACACACTGCTTCATTATTTGATTCACTAAACTGCCACAGCTTCTTTGTAGGCTCAGAGCCCTTATCAATTATGGTAGGATGGATGGACACACAGACAGGAAGCAGAGACCTTGACCAGGATCTTCTATGTTTGTTTGTTTCCAATACCAAAAGTACAGCCCAAATCCAGACCCTCCATTGCCAATGCATTCTCATGTTTGTGTGTAATATACTGAAAACAGTCAGACTTTTATAAGTACTCATGTGAGAACACAACTATCTTTCAAGATTTGTCTCTTTTAAAAAGCTGAACTCTTTGTGAGTCAAAGGGCGCCATCTTGTGGTGATGTTCCACATTGCCCATCTTATAATGGTACTTCCAGTCACTCAATAGAAAACACAAGCATCAATTGTGTTCTTTTCACTCACTGGAAAGAAGGGAAATTGCTCTAGGGTTACTTACTATACCTTTCCCTCAAGAACTATTAGTAACTCAGCTCACATTCTGAGACACCTACCGAGAGGCCTTTGGGAGAAGTGGGTGGCACTGACGTAGGCCCCGCTGTGCTGTTGTCACCGGAGGAACCTTGGAGAGACATAAAACAGCATTAGAAATAAAGGAAGAGCCTCATATCTGGCTCCGATGCCATGGAAGAAACTGTGCAAATTATGTTGTTCAACACTTCTCCGTTACAAACTGCAGCATTCCAGTTAGGGGATCACTGAAGCTTTCCCTAATTCCCTCCAGTAAAAATAATGCCAGTCGTCTCATAACACAGTCTATTCAAAATTGGTGTCTATTAGGAAAGTCTTTCTACTTGGGTCTGCACATCTAATTTGTCTTCAGGAATAATTTCTGTTCTCTGGAGCACCAAAAAAAGGATACTGCTCCATCTTCTAGATTTTTCCCCTAAATATTTGACAATTTATATTGTATCGCTTCAATCTTTTCTTCTCAACCCTACACATACTGTATAGTCAATTTCTTCTCCATTTTGTCATGGGATTATTTGTCTATGCCCCTCACCATCTTGGCTGCCTTTCTGGACTTTCAACTTGCTATTTTTCTTAAAATACCATTTAGCCATAAATAGGACATGGTATTGCAGATGAAAGCACTGCTGAATGAAAATTAGTGACCGTTAGTGGTTCTGCTACTTTGTTGGCTCATGGTCATCTTATCAACAACTATGGCCCTTAGACTTTCCATGCATATTGTTGCCACCTTATTCAGTTGCCTTTGTTCTTGGACCTAAATGCAGGAGCATAAATCAGGCTTTAGATTTCCAGTTTGATAAACATTCTATAGAAGAATTTAAATCATGAATAAAAATATGGAACATCATAGGGCTTATAACAGAACTTAATGGTACTCCATGTCTTTCCTCTAAGATGATTTTTAATAACACACCAGCCAAGAAATCAAATCTGTCCAAGGTAATGGGTAATTTTAATTCAGCCATGCACTACTAAATGCAATGCCACCTAGTGACTGTTACGATATAATATATCCAGAGATCTTTGTAATGCGGTAAACAGGTGGTTTTCCAACCTGTTCACCTGGATTGTTTCTTTTTTGTTTGAATAAAAACAATAAGATATAATAGTTCTGTGTGTGAAACAGACAAATATTCATGGAGAATCCAGGGTAGTAGTAGCAAAAAGAAATGCTTGTCAAGGAATAGCTTCAATCACTCACTAATTCCCAATGCTAGTTAGGGTTTGGTTGTTTCAAACATTCAAGCTCACCACTAGATCCTTAGATAATCACTAAGGCATTGGAGACCCTCTACTGCAGTGTTTCTCAACCTTGGTAGCTTGAAGATGGGTGGACTTCAACTCCCAGAATCCCCCAGCCAGCGCTGCTTCCAAGGTTGAGAAACACTGCTCTACTGAGACTTTGCCTGCCCTGTTTATACTCAAGTTAATGTTTTGGGCATTAGGGAAACAGTAACGTAGATATATTACTTCCACAAAGTTTTATTCAAATCCTGCCTATATAAATACATTTTCAGACTCAGTTGCCAATCTGTTGTTGTTGTTTTTCCTGTTACAGGGCTCAACAATCTTTTCACCTGGATCCATGAGTTTCCTTTTAAAAATGTCCCAAATACCAGCAAGATTGTTAAGAATGCAACATTCTTAGGAAAGGACTCCCTTGACTATTGAATTGCTGGTTTTATTTTTTTTAAAGAAACTTCCTTTGACAAGCTTTCACCTGGCTCTTGGGGCAGGTGTGGCTCATGTTTGGATAGTTTCTGCTCCCAGGCATTCCATTTCTGCCTTGGCCTGAGCACTGTTTCAGGTATGAGAAGGTAGGAGGTGGAGCCACCAGGTTTCAACAGTCTTTCCAAGTTTCAGATAATCCACGCCCAGAGTGATAGGCGGGCACTAAAGATTTAGCCAGATCTCATTCCCTGGCCTGAAGGACTCTGAGCTATATCCTGAAAGTGTTTTGCAATTCATAGGTGAGGTCTAGTCGAGAGCCAAAGAATTCAGGGGAAGCCACAGAGGGAAGAAAAGGATTCTGCTTTAGTTGAGCTCTTATTTTAATGCCTCACTATATTTGAATGAGAAATTTTACGGTTAATGGCTTTCTCAGATCGCAGAGAAATTAAAACTACTAGAACAAGGCACGTATATAATTGTGATCTCTTTGAATACAAACCAATTTGCTTCTCTTGTCTACCAAAATGGAAGTCAAATTTTGTCCAAATATATATTTATAACTGTTTGGAAAATTGTGACACTTCAAATTTAATAGGTTGTGTCAAAGTTAAAAGGTTGTGTCCAAAAGTTGTATAATTTATTTATTAAAACTATTTCTAAGCTACCTTTATGGACTAAAGTCTCCCAAGATAGCTTGTGCAACAGAATAAACTCAACAAGAAAATTGAAATATTTATACTCAAACTGTCCCAAGTTCTAAAATCCAGTTCAGAGTAAAAGCTATGGAAAATATTCAAACATGTTCAAGGATTAAATTGAATTTAACTTAATTAAATTTGAATAAAGGGAGCTTTCCCAAAATAGACAATAAAAGCAGATATTCCAGGTCCTCCACCAAAATTTGCAATCTAATAGGTTGCTTCTCCATGCCTGCTGGGATTGCTTTGCTCAAAATCTGGAGCCTGCTGTTTTTTCAGAAAGCTTGAAGACTTGGCTTTGTTCCGCAGGCCTTGGGGCAGAGTGATTTCTGGCTCCATATTTGGTTTGATACTGAGTATTTTACTTTGTTTATATTTATGCCATTTTTTCCCAACATGCTATTTAACAGTTTATTGGTTTTTCTTTTGGTTTGGGTTTTTTTTTTCTCAAATGTTAATTTGAGAAATTAATTTATTGCCTATTTCCTTAGATTTGCTTTAGCATTTGAGATGGCTTATAGGTAAAACAAATCAAATAAAAATATATAATGATCCCATACATGGAGCACTGTTTGAATATGACATTGCACTCTTGCTAAATAATTTACAGTCTAAGACATCATAGGATGCCTTCCAAAGTAAAGGCCATCAATGAAAGCCAATCATACTCCAACAGGAGATAGAATTCCTAGACTTTGTAATATAAGCTGGATATTTACTATCCAAACTGTTGCAGATAGAGTTTTATTTGGGAGGGGAGGAATTTAGAGAAGATATTCTGACTGTTGGGCATGATCCACTCTTTGGGGCAATCATTAAGCAGACAGGCAACTGTACCAACCACCAACCATCAGAGATGCCAGATTCCCTCCCCAAATTCTAGCCAGCCCATTCTTCTTTCTTTTATGGCAGCAAAGGTAGCTCACCCACCCTGACCCCATGCAGGATGCAAAAGGGATTGGAGAGACACTGTCAGAAGGAGTGCAAGGTATCCAGAGCCGGCCATTGCCCACCTCTCCAGCCAGGAGAGGGGCAGGATGAAGGGAGGAAATCCCCACTGCCGCAGAAGAAAGGCTGCTGGCACTAACTTCTGTCTGTACTGCAGCAACCTCCCAAATACTCCAGGTAGTTCTTCTGCTGCAAGAAAGTCCTGGGAAAGAGACGCCAGGCTTGTTTGCCACTGGAAAAGAAAGAGACAAAGTGATTGATACTCAAATGTCTGGGCAACTGCTAGGTTTGAATCTGAGCCTCCCACAATCTTAGTACAACAACTCAGAAATTGTCTGGAATCATCAGAAGATATTTCTTCCATTGAACAAACGTTCAATTAGATGTTCTTCTGAATGAACAAGTCAAGAAGGGTGTGGAACAGGACTGCAACTGGCTTGCTGCATTCTTTGGTACAACCATTGAACATTCTGCTCTCTACCAACATGACAATTCTAATATTTTTTCCACTCCACACCCACACACAAAACCGGGACAATAGATCAGTCATTCTGTCCAGCAATATAACATATTCCTCCATAAATATGTGATGCTCCATAAATAGTTACTCATAAACTTATTCCTGGGAGATATTGCATGCATTTAATTTCTCACAACTGTCTTTCAAAATATTTTAAAGGATACCCTTCTTGTTGGTAGAGTACACTGCATTCAGCCATTATGGATTAGCATGATTTTTGATGGCACCAGTGGTAACTCATGGATTGTTTAAGGAAGTTTGATACCACTGTTCGTTAGCTTATTTATTACAACTATGGCTTAACAAGGATCTCTGGATTTGGTTTATAGTTTGCTGGATTACTACTGGATTACTTTAGAGCTCTGCCTAAACGTTTTTCTGAATCAAACAGATGCAAGCAAGGACACCTAAAATGGGAGCAAAAACAAACCAGTAATTTGACTAATCATGCAGATTATCTATGTGGTTGCTGGAAGTAAAAAATGGTTTGGTAACACATAATTAATCAATTAGCTAAACAAGCCACTACAGTATTACTTTTCTCATTTACAAGGCTGATTCTGTCTCATTTCCCATTTAACAGATTACGGTAAAAATGATTTAGATGATATTAAGACCTTAATTATGGACAGCCTAAACCAGAAAACGGCAATAAAATCAATGAAATTTTCTTCTGAAGTTGCAGTTTGGGACATGCATGAGCAGTGCCCAAAACCCCTAAATGATTAATATAGTGGGAAAGGGGTTGGAGGTTCCCAAACAACTGTTAATCTGTATGTATAACTGAAAAATAGCACTTAGATAGATATAAGCAACCTGCAAGTAATTTAAAACAAAGACCTGGAATATCTTGTTTTTAAAAAGCAACCCTATTTTATAATCTTAAAATGTGATTAACACAACCAAAGATTCTGGGAATTATTAGATACACCACACCATATAGGTAGTCCTTGATTTACGACCACAATTGAGCAAAAATTTATGTTGCTAAGCAAGACAATTGTTAAGTGAGCTTTGCCCCGTTTTACAACCTTTCTTATCACAGTTGTTAAATGAAACTGGTTTCCCCATTGACTTTGCTTCTTATCAAAAGGCTGCAAAAGATGATCACATGACCCTGGGACACTGCAACCGTCATAAATACCTGTCAGTTGTGAATTGGTCGAATTTGGATCATATGGCCATAAGGATGCTGCAACGGCCATAAGTCACTTTTTTCAGTCCTGTTGTATCTTCAAATGGTCCCTAAACAAATGGTTGTAAGTTGAAGACTACCTGTATGTTGTACAGATTGGGTTTCTGTATATTAGAAATATAATATTTTGAATGAGACACAGCTCATACATTTTGCCCTTGTTTTCTTGTGCCATTATTTTGGTTTAATATTCACCAAGTTGCTGAGAAAACAAACATTAAAGATGTGAATGTGAAGTTAAATCACATTTGAAAAATCAGTTATGGAAATTTAGCTTTTCTATGCATGGGATACAACTAAAAATATTGTTTTATTATTTCACACTTGACATAAATCTTTGGATGAAATACGGGTAGTCCTTGACTTACAACAGTTCATTTAGTGACCATTCAAAGTTACAACGGTACTGAAAAATAGGACTTATGACTGTTTTTCACAGTTACCACCTTTGCAGTATCCCAAGGTCATGTGATCACTTTTTGTGACCTTCTCACAAGCAAAAATATTTGGAAAGCTAGATTCGCTTAACAACCGGGATACTAAGTTATCAAGTGATTCACTTAATAACTGTGGCAAGAAAGGTCGTAAAATGGGGCAAAACTCACTTAACAAATGTCTTGCTTAACAACAGGAATTTTGGGCTCAATTGTGGTCTTAAGTTAAGGACTACCTGTATGTATTCATTCTCTACCTATGAACTAGACTGAAGGCAGCCATCCAACAGCTCTTTATGTGACTGAATTTCGATTTGTTTAAGAATTGACCTTTTCATTTTATATTTAGGTATTTCTCTTATTAGTTTATTTTTATTTATGTTTTTTTCTATTTTGTTGTATGGTTTTTTTTTCCTTTTTATATGTTAAATCATTCGCATATTAAAAAAGCAAAAAAAAAATGAAAAAGTGAATAATTTGTGTTTAAAAAGTTGAAAACCACAAAATCAAAAAGATTTGATGACAAAGCCCATTCAGATGAAAGCAGGGGTGAAATGCTCCAGTACGGGCGAATCGGTAGTGATAAAAACTACCGGTTTGGGCAAACCAATAGTAAAAAAATGCTTTAAAAAGTAAAAAAAAAAAGGTTCCGATGATCACAGCTGTGCCGTGTGATTGTGGGAACCTTTTTTTTTACTTTTTTAAAGCATTTTCTTACTACCAGGATGGGCGAATAGGTAGTAAAAAAGCTTTAAAAGTTTTTTTTAAGTTGGCCACGCCCACTCAGTCACATGACACCACCACCACCAAGCCACATCCACCAAGCCACACCCACAGAACTGGTAGCAAAAAAAAAATTGCATTTCACCACTGGATGAAAGTACTGCTTCAATATGTCACATGAGGCAAACTGCTGCCTGAAGGGACCAGATGACTGCAAAGAAATGTAATCTTTCCACCACCATCCTGTCAGAACCTATCTTTCCATCCCTCTACCACCCAGTCTCAACTCTCAATCCCTATCCCTTCACCCACCTGCCATCAGAACTTATGAAGCTTCTTGCATGAGAAGTGAAACATTTTCTTCTTCCTCCTCAAAGGAAAAAAAGTCCAGAAAAAAAGCACCTTTAAGACAACTATGACCTGGATCAGGGGTCTCCAACCTTGGCAACTTTAAGACTTTTGGACTTCAAGTCCCAGAATTCCTCAGCCAGCTTTGATTTACTGACAGGAATTCTGGGAGTTGAAGTACACAAGTTTTAAAGTTGCCGAAGTTGGAGATCCCTGATCTGGATGACTGAGAATCTCCACAGACATCCTTGCTATCCCCACAAAAAACATACAATTGAGGAAATGGCATCAGGACTTATACAGCTGGACAAACAGGGGGGGGGAATTTCCCCCCTTAAGAAATTGCGCCAACAAATTTCAACTCTCCAGCGTCAGAAACCCGATTTTAATATATTAGAATTTATCCTTGAAGAGATTGTAAGAAGGGATGAGATTGTGAATCAGCAACTTGAAAAATTTAAGCAGGAAATTAAAGAAATTGGTGAATTGGTGAAATCAGAGTCTGACTTCTTGAATAAAAAGATTTCAAAAGTTGCTAATGGTTTATCAGGCTTTCTGATTCGGATGGAGGCAAAGACTGAATTATTAGAGACTAAAATGAAGGAAGTCGAGGAGAATTTGGATGACATGACTCAAAAAATTAAAAAGGATTTGATAAACATTCAGGATAATAGCTTGGAAGACAAATCTAAAATGGAGACTGACCAAAAGATTGGTAATGAGGAAAATGTACAACAGAGGATTGAAAGAGAAGTTTTAATGATTCAATATAATTTTACAGAATATGCAATTAGATTGAGAGGTCTGCAGGAAAATAATAGAGATGATTTAAGGAAAGTATCTTCTGAAATTCTGGCTGGGATCTTAAAGGTTCAACCTGATGAAGTGTATTGCAGGATTGATAGAATTTATAGAATAAAATCCTGGTGGGCAAAGCAAAGGCAACTGCCTAGAGATGTGGTGATCTATTTTACAGATAAAGAAATTAGGAATGATATTGTGCAGAACTCTTTTAATTCCAATTTGCAATTTCATGGAAGAAAGATTTGGATTTTCAAGGAGCTCCCGCCCAAGATGTTAATGGAGAGGAAGAAATTTGGCTTTTTAGTGACTGAATTAAAAAAAAGAAATATCCTATTCAGGTGGGACATCCCAGTTGGTTTAATATTGAGATATCAAGGCGTAAGATATCAATTGCACACTGTCGAAAAAGCGGAAGATTTTTATCAAAAAATTCTAAAAATGAACTTAACATCTTTAGGCATAATACAGGATAAGCAAAAGGAGTTGGAAATAAAAGGAAAACATCAAATTACAGAGGCTGTGATGGATAAATTGTCTTTGGACTCCTTGGAGACCCCAGCTGGACTGTTTATAAATAAGAGAGCAGTGTCATCCGAACCCAAGGTGATGAATCATCAAGTCACAGACAAGTGCGCAAATCAACCAGTTGATATACAAGTGATGGAGAAGAAAGATGAGATGATAAAATTAACCCAACAAGAACAATCCACAAAGCAGAATGAAAATCAACCAGCAGATATACAATTGGTAAGCAAGAAAAGAGGATGGAAATTCAACCCGAAAAAGAAAAAGAAAAGAAACAGATCTTATAGAAACAGCAATTTCCAAACTAAGCAACAGTGAAGCCAGGCGCTTTAAAAAATGAATGAATATTAGAAAAGACAGTGGTGGCGAACAATTGTCTGATACTATCCTGAGGATTGTGGCAGATCTCTGCAAGGCCATGATTTTGGGAAGTGGAAAGAGCCTCACTTTGTTGGATTTGAATCATCTAATTTTTTCTTATTTACCTTTTTTTTCTCTTGGAAATATATTATAACTATTTTGAGTTATAAGGCAGGAGAGTTTTGCCGGGGCATGCAGAAGATCTGGATGTTACTCAGTAGGATGACGGGAATTAACAATCCTGATGAATACCACAACTATAACCATACGGATATATTCATAATTATAATGTCACTCGGGTGGTTGTTTTTACTTTTATACAGGTGTGAGGATATCTACTACTGATGGGGGCAGAAGATGACTGAAGATTTTGAACAAACTGTTGCACCAGCATGTTATTTTACCCTATTATGGGTGATGGATTTAACAATCTAGTGGAAAGACATCAAAGAAGATATTATATGGATCATAAACTTAAAGTTATTGTCTTTTCTCTTTTTACATAATGAAATGCATATATAGATATGTGTATATCTTAGTAAAGTGGGCAGTTGATTATATTTAGAATCGTATTGCATGATTTTGTAGGAATTGAAGGGCTGAAAGAGGTTAGTTTACTGATTGTTATAAAATGGGATGCATATATAGATATGTGCATATTCTAGTAAAGTGGGTAGTGGATTATATTTAGAATTGTATTGTCTGATTTCAAGTCATATATTTAGAGGAGTGGAGGAAGTGGACAGAATTGAATAAATTTGGTTGCAGGGAGAAGGCCGATTTAAAATGTTATATTAATATATATAAAAGATTAAAGGTTAATTTGTAATAATACTCAATAAGTATAGGGGAGGAGAAAAAGGGCAGATTACCGTAAAAATGGGAGTTATAAGATTAACAAGTTAAGGGTCAGTATTCCGAGAAGGGATTAAGGGAAAGGGAAGATATTATGTATGTAACTAGTTATGAAATAGCCTATTGTTGTGAAGAAGTCACAGGGGGGGTTGGGTGGAAAGGGTGGGTTAGGGAAGAGGGGGGGGGGGAAAAAGGGGGAAAAACTTGTATTTGAAAACTTTTTCAATAAAAAAAAAAAAAAAACATACAATTGCTCCTCTGAGATGGAAATACTTAAACATTCATGACTTGTATTTGGTTAGTTAGGGCTATTAAGTCAGGCCCAACCCTGGTGATTATATGGACAAACACCGTCTGCAATTCTTCCAAGGACATCCCAATTATCTCCCTGATCCCATCCATCCATTACATCCTCTGCCTTCCCCTTCCCTGAACTTTGCCACAAGGAGAGATGCTTTTCTTAGTCTACTATCCCCCAAATTGCATGCTCCAAATATGTGACCTTTTTTGCTGAGTAACAACTCAAGAAAACAGGAGCAATTTTGCATTTCTTGCCATCCGTGGCAGTCTTAGCAAATGACCTCTAATTTGTAACTCGGTACTTTCTTTCACTCTTTCTCAATAGTCAACTACATAAGGTTTTCAAAATTCACCCACCTGTATAGTCCATCATCATCATCATCATTATTATTATTTTGCTACTCTCCCTAAAGTGAACCCAACATCCCAAAGCTCCTCCCTTCTCCTCATGCATATAAAAACATAATCTTAATACACATTTCAATCCCACTCTGGATAGAAAAGAGGAAGGTGCCTGGACTGATCCTTGGAAGTGAGCCATACTACCTTCTGGGCCAAAAGAAGCAGACGGGCTCAAGGGGCCACGGTTACATTCTTTCACAGGTTCATTTAGAAATTATTCCACTGAAATCTATGAGCACAGGTAGTTCTCAGCTTACAACCCTTTGTTTAGTGATCATTGGAAGTTACAGCAGAAAAACGATATGGCTGTTTTTCACACTTACAACCATTGTAGTCAACCATTTTGGTCACATGATTAAAATTCAGCACTTGGCAACTGACTCATATTTAGGACAATTTCAGTATCCTGGGATTACCTTTTGTGACCTTTTGACAAGCAAACTTAATGAAGAAGCCAGAGTCACTGAACAGCCATGTCACTAACATAACAACTGTGGCCTTTATGAAAGGTCATAAAGTGGGGCAAAATTCACTTATCAATTGTCTTGCTTAGGAGCAGAAATTTTGGGCTCAGTTGTGATTGTAAGTTGAAGATTACCTGTAACATGAATGAGGTATAGGATGGAGCTATATTTAACAAGCATATCACAAAGGATGAAAGCCTGAGTAGTGTACCAGCAAAGGCCCAATTGAAAAGTCACCTCTGGCATGAATTTATTAAGTGGACTTCAAGGAAGCTACCCACTAATTCACATACAGTACAGCTAGTCCTCAGATTATGAACACAACTGGGACCAGAATTTCTGATGCTAAACAAGTGAGCTGTGCCTGATTTCGTGACCTTTTTTGCCATTGTTTTTAAGCGAATCAGTGCAATTGTTAATTGACTCATGTGATCGTTAAGCAAATCTGGCTTCTCCCCTTGACATTGCTTGTCAGAAGCCAGCTAGGAAGTTCACAAACAGCAATCGCATGACCCGGCAAGCTCCAACAGCCATAAATACATGTTGCCAAGCACCCTGAATTTGATCACGTGACCATGGGGATACTGCGAGTGTGGGGACCGCCATTGTAACTTCAAACGATTGCTAAACAAATGGTGCAAATTATGATGCAAACTATGTATAATGGTAACAATATTGCCCTATCTTGAAATATGTCCTCAAGATGGAATGAAGAGAGTTGTATAGGCTTAGCATTAAGATTTAACACGGGTTCCTGTAATTTTTATTTTGGGGGCAACTTTTATATTTAAGGAATAAATCAGAAAAAATAAGTTTTACCATATAAATAAGGCTGGGCTCTTATTTTTGGAGCAACAATATCTGTCCACCAAACACCTAACCTTTTTACTCCCAATGTCAGCAGCACAACTGGGGAATACGAAAGGGCTACATGATCCTGCTAGATGCTCACCCCTATTTAAAATGTTTTTTTTTAGCAAAGCAGCACAGTGGAAGCCAGGCTGAGACCCAGAAGAAGAGAAGTTCAGTCCAGAGGCTTTGAGCAAGATATGTTTTGATTCACATCACCCAGCAAGGGTGGATAAAACCAAACAGAAACACAGCAATGAGCACTCCCCGGCCGGACTAGTCAATAATTTACATGTAGGTCATAACCAGCATGCCCCCTGGGACTGATAAGGAAATTGTGGAGGACACTGATTCAGGATCAGGAGGAGGAAGGAGTATTAGATATGTTCAACTACCTTGAGTTACTTATAAAGTAATAAAGATGGGATTTTAAAAATCTAATATATAAATAAATTTAGTGAGATCTTTCCTCGGATCTTCAGGATAAGGTGGGAATAAAGAGTTAATTCGTATTCACAGGGAGCCAATTAGCCAAGAGGTAAATTAATCAACATTTCAAAAGTATTGGAATTGGACAGAATTGAATAAATGTTAAATTTGGATGCAGGGAGAAGGTCGATTTAAAATGTTATATTAATATATATAAAAGACTAAAGGTTAAATTGTAATAATACTCAATAAGCTTAACATGTTAAGGGTCAGTATTTCGAGAAGGGATTAAGGGAAAGGAAAGATATTATGTATGTAACTAGTTATGAAATAGCCTATTGTTGTGAAGAAGTCACAGGGGGGGGTTGGGTGGAAAGGGTGGGTTAGGGAAGAGGGGGGGGAAAAGGGGGAAAAAAACTTGTATTTGAAAACTTTTTCAATAAAAAAAAAAAACATTTCAAAAGTAGATATTGCTCACTCTTCTGTACTACAACATCAAGGGGGAATGGTTTCAGGGCTTTGTCAGGGTCGGGAGGGGAAGAGAAATTGGGTTTTCCTTTTGCTTTTTTGATACAAGACCACACTAGGAAGTGGGGGGGGCTCCATATTCTCCAGAAATTGGACATCCAGCCAACAATAGGAAAGTCTAGATAGCTGCTTATGTACAGTATTTAAAAATCAGTCTTTTAAACAAAATTCATTACTGTTTTTTCTCTCCCAGCAATTTTACGTTTCTTAATTATTTTAACCCATCGCAACAATTTCAAGTCAACTTTTTCCTTCTTTTCTAAAAAACAGAACAGACTGTTTCCCAATTAGCCAGGTCCATGCATGATTTCTTCACCAGCAGAAACCCCGTCAATTGCCTGTCAGACTGTTAGGAGAGAACTTACCCTCAAATTGTTAGTTCAATGGGAGTACACATCAGCAATTGCTTCACTTCCTGGGCGGAAAGCAAAACCGGATTGCTTAATAATCTGCACACACCAGAGGAATTTATTTACTGAGTCGGATCACACATCCACCTCATCTGGTATTCCGCCAGCAACCACCCCTCAAGATGCTCTGGAAAAGTTCCCAAGCAAGACAAGCCACGAAGCAAACAAAAGGCTGTGGCTAGTAGCCACCAATTAACACACCACTAGTCATCTTTGAGAGCTATGGCAGTGCCTATGGCAGTGCCTTTCATTGCTTAATGCACAATAGCAGGGACCTAAAGAACTCTTTTAGGCCTGCCCAAAGCAATACTATATTGTTCCCTCAGCACAGCTTTCAGACTTTACCTCTACTTTGCCCTTTGAACACACTTGCGTGCGTGCATGCACGCGCACACACACACACACCCTTTTCTGGGAAGAGAAATGTAACTTGAGCACCCTGAAAGGATCCAAATTAATCTGACCTTAGACTTGTAAAACATGGATTACCCCAGATGCACATTGAATTAACAACTCTGGATACCTTCTACTGTAACACGTGGATATAGCATTTACATCTTAGCCTATGTTCCTTGTGCATAAAAGTGTGCCTGTGCTACTGATCGTGGTTTCACCTTCTATGATTGCTAACTTTAAAGCAGCCACTGCACAGTGCATTAAAAGCTTTGCTCGCCTTGTTTTATGCATAGGTAAAAGTGGATGTAATTTGAAAATATTGAAAATCTTTCACCTGCAAAAGGAATGGCATAAGAAAGCTTGCCCAATTATCAAAAAGGCAGCCCTATTCAGTAGCCACTTGCCATAAGGAAAGCTTGCAAGGTTGCCCACTATCTTCTGCTCTCATACTTACTCAGGACACCATGAACTAACAACCATTTGCTCTGATCAGGTTCATGGGCATGCTCCCAATAAATACTGGGCTGCAAAAATCCAAGATCCCAGCATTTCAGAGAAACAGGCACCTTGATTTTTTTAAAAAAATGGCTGCTAAGAAGCATTTCAAGACCTCTTCATCCTGCACAATCTTTGTGAAAATTACTTGTTCCCCAGTGCAATTAGTAGGGAGGGGAGAAACAGCATCTAAACCAGAATCTCCATGGCAGAAAAGTTTTAACCCCTCCCCATAATAACCAGGCCCACCATACTCCCCCAAATTACTCCTTCTTGGCAGAGTGAAAGAAGCATCTTCTCTTCTTGCTCTTCCCATCCCACTTGGGAAGGTTCATCAGAGTCACATCAACCTGATTATTCTTAAAGCAATCCAACTTCCCAAGAGCTCCTTAGCAGGAACAGTAGTATGCCTTTGTCTATGCAGGGTGAAAAAAAGGTTGGCTGTTCTTATCTTATTAAACATCACATTTCTATGGAACTTTCAAACAATCTCAGTGTACCATTTCAACAAAAGAACAATTGCGATTTTGACTTTTTCCATTAGTAAAGAAAGCTGAAAGAGATGAAGGAAGCAGTGGCATTCATAATTGAAAGATTTTTGTCAGAGGACCAAAAACTACCTAGACAGGCTTCCTCAAATAAATAGAACCCAAGTTCTCTCAGAGAATATATTCATCATTACTATCACCAGAAAGGACTCCAGTTGGAGATCTACTACCGCATTTTGTTTCCTAGGGAACTAATCAAATGCCTCTTGGATGCTTACACACAGATATTGATGATGATAACTGTCAAGTTTATCTCCATTTTTTTTGTTTTGTTTTGTTGGGGAAGTGGGTAGGGATGCCCTCAAGTCCATGTTGATGCCTGAGGACTGTCTGGACTAATCCCTGAAGTTTTCTTGGCAAGATTCCAGAAGGGGTTTGTCCTTCCCTTCTTCCTAAGACAGAGACAGAGACAGATTGGCCCGAAACCACCCAGCTGGCTTTGTGCCTAAGGCAGGACTAGCACTCTCAGTCTCCTGGCTTCTATCTGCCTTAACAATTATGCCAAACTGGCTGTGTCCAATATCCAGCATCAAAAATACACAACCTCAGCACAGGGAAGTCCATGAAGATTATCTCTACCAATCTTTGCCATTTGTAGTTCATATGTTTGCTTTCTCTCAGCAAAGCACAGGTGATAGAAATCTGACAGCAGTACTTAAAACCCAATGGAGAAACATCTCAGCCTCTCAGGCACTCTGGTTGGACTCATATATCATACTAAAGCCATGGCTTCCCCAAGATTTTTTAAAAAACTATCATGGCTGTTTATTTATAATGTTAAGCCATCAATCATAATTTACCGACTCTAGTGGCTCTGTCCACCCACCACATTAAACTGGAATCATCCAGTCCAGTGGTGGGGATTCAAATTTTTTAACTATCAGTTCTGTGGGTGTGGCTTGGTAGGCGTGGCTTGGTGGGCATGGCAGGGGAAGAATACTGTAAAATCTCCATTCCCACCCTACTCCAGGGGAAGGATACTGTAAAATCTCCATTCCCTCCCCAATCCAGGGGAAGGTTACTGCAAAATCCCCATTTCCTCCCAATCAGCTGGGACTCAGGAGGCAGAGAATAGATGGGGGTGGGGCCAGTCAGAGGTGGTATTTACTGGTTCTCTGAACTACTCAAAATTTCCGCTACTGGTTCTCCAGAATTTGTCAGAACCTGCTGAATACCACCTCTGATCCAGTCTCATTATGGTTAAAGCATAATGTGATGAGCCCAATCAGTAAGCAATTTAAGGCAGCCATTCACAAAGAAGAGAACCAATACAGTAACTTTTATGGCAAAAGGATTGAGCTAAGGTTCTTCAGCAATTATCGTATATCACTGGAAACCTGAGCCAGAACACATTGCTAACAATCAAATTACATTGTAGCTTGCAGATCATATTACCTTCCAGTTTGGTTTAACTCTGGTTTATTTAATAAATTGTAATCACTTAGGTTCATGGAATATGCTGGGTTGAAACCAAACAAACTACACAATACCTTACTGTAATGTGTGAATTAAGCCTAAAAATCATAATCAGTTCATCCAAAAATGTTTAATTAGCTCCTTTTAATATGACAGTGATTCGCATCCATAAGCCTACTTTACAGTACTTCTCACTTTACATATCAGTATCACCCCCAGCCAATACAAATATGTGGAATGGAATGGAATGGAATGGAATGGAATGAAATGGAATGGAATGGAATAGAATAGAATAGAATAGAATAGAATAGAATAGAATAGAATAGAATAGAATAGAATAGAATAGAATAGAATAGAATAGAATAGAATAGAATACTTTATTGGCCAAGTGTGATTAGACACACAAATGGTTACTTCTAATTGCTCTAAATATTTCTGGCATCAAAAAGGTTTAAGAAATGGTTTAGCCTCTGACTGTCAATGAGATATTTCCCTTGTTCCTTTAACAAATTATCTCAGTTAGCTCTTGAAATAATTACATTCTTATTTTCATAAAACTCCCAATCAAATACTTGGGAAGGACTCACTTTGGGCCTTAACTCATGCTGACACCTGGCTAGCAAGGAAAAACTTCTTTACATGAGTGGATCTCAAAAGATAGTAAATGCACCACTTTTAGTTTAGTTCCTATGGGAACCAAGGTAAAATCGCTGACACTTTAAGTAAGTTCTTAGTGACTGCCACCAATGAAATAAAAGGCGTGTTCTGTTTCTACCATGATGGATCTAAGTTCTCTGAATAATTGTTAATCCAAGTATATTTTATACAGAAGTTCCTGATTTACAACCTTTCATTTAGTAACATTCGGAGTTACAATGGCAGTGGCACTGAAAAAAAGGGACTTATAGCCATTTTTCACACAACCATTGCAGCATCCTGGTGGTCCTGAGATCAAAATGTGGACACATTGACGATTGCAATGTTCCAGTGTCATGTGATTACTTTTTGTGACCTTCTGACAAGCAAAGTCAATGGGGACATTGACAATTGTGTTACTAACTTAGCTGCAGTGATTCACTTAACAACTGTGGTAAGAAAAGTTGTAAAATGGGATGAAACTCACTTAACAACTATCTCACTTAGTAGAAAAATTTGGACCCAATTGTTGTCATAAGTCAATGATTACCTGTATCTTAAAAAAGTTGAAAAGCACTGCCTTAGATTACAGTGGTTTCTTGGAATAGATGCAGGAACTAATTTTCTGTGTATTTCCACACAGAAAGTTGGCAATTGTGAACGCCTCTTGACTCAGAGTGTTTCCCCCCCACTTCTTCCTTCTGATACCATATTCTAATGCTAGAAGCCCAGAGCAAAACGTCAGCTGTGAGACAGACTCATTCCCATGATCTTTAGGAAGCTTTCATGAGTCACTGGTTAAAAGGTGATACCAACTCTCTTACACTGAAACACGTTGATTTCATTCCACTGGAATCATAGTGTGGAGCTAACCTCCCTTAGAAAGAGATAAGCCCCAAATCAGCCAACCACATTTTATCTTCATGCCATGTGTGAACCTATTCATGGACATTAGCCTACAATTCAGAGTACTGTCTGTATTCTGCCAGTGAGTCAAGAGAGCTGCTGCTGCTATTTTCTGCTCAGCAAGGCCTTGAGCCTATCCAGAAGTCCAAGTGGGTAAATCTCTCCTGTTACCTTTGAACTTCTTTTTCTAAGACAAGCACTGCAGGGACTAATCATAGAGTAACTATACAGGGGTTGCTTACACCAAGGGTTATCTTTAATAGCCACAGTTTCAGCAGTTTTTGTCTGTGCATTAGACAGAACCTAGAGATACTCCTAATCATTGCCACTTTGTTCCAAATTGATCTAACTTCTGTAACAGCAGCCAAGTTCTAAGAATCTGAACCTTATTATTTCAGAGGTATATTCACATTAATTTTACCACTTCAGAGCATGAAAGAGAGTAAACTGGAGTTTTGTTTTGTTCTTTTTCTTATCATGGTTCCTGCACTTTTCACATTTTCAAAAAGAGCATGATTTATCAGGAGATATCTCTGTTTGCTGAGCAAGTAATCATGTCATCAGATCTCTATTTGGCAATTAAGGCACATCTACTGGGGAAAGGAGCTTGGGCCATCCTAGATTTCAGATAGCGCACTTTTTAGATGAAGCATTGTCCAAGCAAAAGTTCCACCCTTATAAAACACAGTGTAAAGCTGCCAATTTTTTTATGGTTGCGTAGTATGAGTAAATCTTCCCTATCCTCTTCCTCTTCCTTTTGATTTGCGCCACTGAACAAGTTTCAAGCCTGGTCAAGTCATATGAAGGCCCTACCCATCAGCACATATATAACCACAATGATTTCAAATCTTGGCAATCCATCTGGACTCTGAATGGTTACAGGTAAACAAGAAGCTGGATTAATATATTTACACTCTATTTTGATAAGTTTCAACAAGTATCACTAGCCTAGTTCTCATATAATCCTAAACCACAAACTATGGTTTACAATCACATGGTTGACTCCATGCATCACCATAAGGCTAAATTAAAACACAATATGGATTTGAGCAGCAGTTCTTACAAGTGTTCAAGCTCAAATACTTTAACATTTCTCAGTTTTAATTTATAGTACAGTAAATATCTATTGGTAAAATCCACATAAACCAAAGCTCTTCAGAATAGGTAGTTATTTTAAGAATGTAAAGGGATCCCAAGATCAACCACTAGCTTAGATCAGTATGTGAATCCAGTCAGAGGGAACAAGCGCAGCTTTCCACATCCCTCCCCCCCCCAAATCTAATCTGATTTGATGTTTACTTCTGTGCAGCTGAAAGTTTAACACAGACAATTCTGTCAGTCCTGTGCCTGCAACTTCTATGAACATTGTCTTTTCACTGGTTCCTACAACTAAATTTCACAGAATCCTAACCAACTTTCCTGGTAAGGCAAGAAAAATCACTTTTCCCCCCTGCAGAAAACAATACCCCCAGAGTGACCAGATGCAAAAGGAGCCAAGGCTTCAGTACTTTGAGAAACTGCAAAGGAGTTACACCTGCTCAATATTCCACCTCCTATCTGTGGCAAAGGCACTGCTTTTATTTATTCAAAAATCTCTGTGCCCTAGACAGAGCAGAAAGTAACTCACAGTCTAATAGGCTGTTTTTCAGTAGGCTACCTGCTGGGATGCTTGCAAGAATGCTAGGCTTTTCAAAGTGCTTAGGTTCTTAAAGACACATGCTTACAGAGAGCAGCTGCACGAGAAAAACCTGTAGTCCCTTCAAAACAAATGTACGGCATAAGCTTTGCTAGGCTGCAGTTCAGTTCATCAGGTGGGGATTCTGGGTTAGGGAATATATATGGTGGAAGGGGGAGATGGTTTATAAACAAGGAAACCAGAAATTAAAAATAGAAAGTGGAGTTAAAAGTACATCTCTATACTATGTACATGTAAGAATAGAGCTGTAAAATGCATTGTGGGGATGAAGGGAATTCCAGCCTTTTCTTTTCTAGGAAGCCAGGGCAACTGGTAAAGGCACAGGGAGAGATTCGCTGCATCTTCTAATCCCAAAAGCCCATGAATTTCTCATTCCCAGCCTTACAAGATTTGGCTCAACTCTCAATTCCGTTCCTAGCAGAAGACAAGAACTCCCTCTACCCGGGTTCCCAGGTTGGATTGCGAGAAATTCCAGCAGGTTACTCAACGGTTAACCTGGCCGCTTAGGAAACACAACCCATCGAAAAGTCGCTCAAACAGGGAGCAGCACTAACTGCTCGTGGCCTCGGCCCGATCGGATCCCCTTCCAGATGCCCCCCAGAAGCTGGCTTACTTTCCCTTCCCAGCAGAAGTTAAGGCCGGGAGCGCACCAAAAGGACACCAACGTTCAAAGGAGCCGTTTTCCCTTCGCGTTTCAGGCACCTGCTTCGCCCGCCCTTTCCCGGGAAACAGCTGGAAGTTGTAGGGGAGAACCGCCAAAGTGGACTTCGGCGCCGGGCTCGGAAGGTCCAAGCAGAGCGCGCCAACAACTCTAGCTCGAAGGAAAAACCCGCACAAGCCCCGGCTTAATAATGCCCCCCACCCCCACAGGTCAGCCCGGCCAAAAACAAACAAGAGAAAACAAAACACCCCACCCTTGGTTTCCGAGGATCGGGAAGGAGAAACAGGTTTGCCTTCCTTCTCCGGGGCAGCACTCCAAGCCTTCACCTTCGCTGGTGGGGATGCCAAAGTTCGCAAGCCCCGAAGAGGAAACCTCCAAACCCCCTCCCCCTCCGCGCCATCCCCGCCTTTCTTTACCTGCTTCGCACTGTCGGCCAAGCACCTTCTGAGCTCGAGAGCTCGCCCTGACCCAGCAGTCGCTCTCCCGCAACGACGACAGCACCGCCGCCGCCGCCGCCTCCTCCCCCCGAGACACGTGATCCTCAAAGCAACAGGTACTTCCCGTCCCGTACCTGAGCCAGGTGAGGGGCCCCCTCCCGCTTATCTGGCTGCTCTGCCAATCAGAAGAAAGCAGCGCTGGCCTGGCGGGATCGCTCACCCGAGTTCCCTTATCCTGGCTTCTTCCAGAGCGCTTCTGCCTTTCTGGTGTCTGCTTTGGTCGCCCACTCGACGCGGTTGGCTTCCGCATAATATTGTTAAGCACATTGCTTTATAGGACAGTAAATAAAAGGAGGGAGATGTGCCCCGAGGAGACTGCAATCTAAGTGCCAGCCCGGAGTATCACATCAAAATGATCACAATTGTCACTTGGTTTCTCTTTTCCCTGTTGCTGTGCTAGGCGACCTTTCCTAAGAGTAAATTATTTTTATTATTATTATTATTATTATTATTATTATTATTATTATTATTATTATTATTATTATTATTATTAAAATTTTTATGCCGCCCTTCTCCCGAAGGACTCAGGGCGGTGTACAGCCATATTAAAACAACATATACCCACAAAATTTAAAAACAGTTTAAAATATATTAAAAATTTGGCCCTTATATTGAAAACTACAAACACCCAATTAAAATTCATTTTCTAAGCCAGCACACAAGGGGTGGAAAACAAACAAAACAAACTTAATCTGACGTTTTAACATGGCACAAGGCAGCATTCCAATCTCAGGTCTGATTAGCATTTTAATAGAAGACCATTAAACCATGCCAGGATTGCTGTAGGCTAGTGCTGAATGAACAAAACCCCCAGAATGCATCGGCACTTGCCGAAACCACTTCCCTTTTGTTGCCAAGAAAACTACTGTACTGGAGAGTCAGGGTTGTCTTGGAAGACGCCTTTATCTTAATGTGTCACTGGCTATTGCTGCTCACCTATGGAATTTCTCCCCCTTGTGGAAGCATTCTGCATCTTCACTGAACAAAGCATTAATCTGATGCACCAATAAAGTGTGTGTGTGTGTGTGTGTGTGTGTGAGAGAGAGAGAGAGAGAGAGAGAGAGAGAGAGAGAGAGAGAGAGAAAGAAAGAAAGAAAAAAAGAGAATTTCAGTGTCTGCAGGCCTTTGACTGACTGCATCAAACCAGCTGCCTCAAAGAAACTTGAGGCAATTTAATATTTAACATAAAATGTATTAAGCTGTTTAAAAGTAAAAGAAGTATAATAAGTAAATAAAATATTTCAGATGGAAAAGGAAGTAATGATAGTGACTTTGGGCTAGTTCTTCCCTCTCAGCCTGACCCACCTTGCAGGGTTATTGTGGGGGAAATAGGAGGCAGGAGAATTAACTATTTCTGCCACTTTGAGTTATATATTAAAAAGGATAAATAAAACAAAAACTTAAGAAATGTAGGAGATGGTATGAGTGTCACACAGGTTTGTGAAGGACAAATGTATGGCCAATAGGGATGGGCAGGTGTGACATAAGGAACAAGAAAACTCCCAAGAAAGAATTTCTTCTTGCAAAGACTGGTAGCAACTCCCAGGAATTGCGGAGGTCAAATTCCACATCATCAGACATGCTCAAACATGCTAACACAGTGCCTGTCAATTGATGATGGTGGTGGTGGTGGTGATAAAAGCTAGCAAACTAGATGGTTTCTTGAGATTTTACAGAATTTGGAGCATGGTGAGTATCAAGGAACCTTCCTTAACTTGTTTTCAGCCTCAACTGGATAATTATGGAATTGCTAATCAGCATCCCCAAAAGTCACCGGAATCAAGGAAGTCCACTTTAAAATCTACTATTTAAATGTATCCAAATCTTGAAATGCTTCCTCCCCGCCATTCCTATTTTCTGCATCCTCCATCTTTCTTTCGGATACAGAGCTCACTTGTTTGACTGTGGAAATAAGGGATTTGAAGAAAAGGACATGAAAGAATTCTTGATGTTGCTTGGTCTCATCAGGGTACTGCAGTCTCAGGAGACATGATGACAGAGCTTATACCAGTAATAAATGACCACTTTGTAAAGCAATCTGGGCTATAGGATGGCTGCCCATTCCTTGAGCTGCATTCTTTAGCCTCAATATGCAGCCACATAGGAATTCCTGAAAGCTTCTTATACCCAGAGGAACCAAGCCCTGACCCAGGGGATAATTCAGTCTGGGGTCAGCTGAGACAAAAAAAAAATCTCTTTGCCTTCCAATTAAGCAGTTCAAATTGAGCACTTTGTGGCATGCATGCATATAGTTCTTATATACCCACTCAAATAGAATAAGGCAATTATACTACCTAGAGCTACAACATGACATTATAGTGCAGGCAGCAAAAAATCCAAATGTTTCTTTATTCTCTTAATCTATTAAACAATGCATTGGGATTCTCTCTTCTGAAATAAGCAGGATCTAAACAACATGAAGCAGTGGTGGCAAGGCATGAAAAGGAAAGTTGAATCTTTTACAGCCTTAGACTGAAAGGAGTGAATGCTTAGATTCACACATATTCAACTAAAACCAGCCAAATTACATGATGATTTAGTGTGATTTAAAGTTAAGATACCTGCTCAGTCACGAATGGTTGACTTTAAAATATCATTCTGTAATGAGGAAAAATAAATTTAAGACTTAGGACTTAGGATCAGATGTGACAATCAGAAAGATGTTTTCACTCATTTGCCCCAATTAAATAGGCTTGTGGTTATTCACAGGCTAAAGTTGGGCTGTCATTAAATGGCCAGTTAGCACCTTACAGGTAAGACAAAGGCTATGATTCCTTTTTTTTCAAATAATGGAAGCCAGAGATCTCATAGCTATATCCCACTGCTATAACTGAAGCCTTATTTATTTATTTATTTATTTATTTATTTATTTATTTATTTTTGCCTTGGCACCTGAAATAAAAGATCACCCAAAGCTGGCTTTTCATTTTGGAACAGGCATGGACTGCCAGCTAGAATGTATTATTCATAGAGACATGCTCTTAATTTAAAAACCTATTTCTTTTATTTCCACATTATCTCAATCAAAATTGATGGGGTCCACTTTTCAGCAGTACATGTGACCAGAGGTTGCATTAGGCTAATGCCAAAATTAAACTACAGTAGGTGGAATTAGGCATACGATGACTCTCTTCCTTTAGCACATCATACTCAGAAAAATAAGTTAATATTCCAAGTATAACTTCCATCAAGTTTGTAGGAGGGTGTGTGGGATAGAGCAAATTGTATAACAGTGTTATACTAAGATAATATAATAAAAATGAATAATAAATTTTATTAGAGCTTGGCATTTTTAAAATGCTTCCTAAAATGCTAGAGATTAAGAGGTCTATAGCTTGGTATGCATTGCAAGGATTTGCTTTTCTAGGCCCTGGGAATATAACTCAATCCTGCCCAAAATACATGAATAGGATGATGATGGTATGGGAGATGGGTAGGCTGTGCTGCTTCTCATTTTCAGTCTGTGAAATATTATTGTAAAGGAAGTTTAAATATTTAATTTGCAATCATTAATTCCAAAGTGTTGTTGCAGGATTAAAGGTGTCCTGTATTATTTGAAGAGAAAAGATGCCTCCAAGGAAAGAGAAACCATTTGCATTCATTTCAAATCTGATTCAGGATCTGAAACAAATTATGTACTGAATCAGGTGGAAGAGCCTCAGGAAACATTGAGTTGGATTGTCTTGGTTCCCTATTGTGTGTTCTCATCCGGAAACACAGCAGTTTTTTTTTTATCCTATACTCAATCTATTGAAACTAAATGCTTAAAATCCCTAACTTGGCTAGGAACAGTCTCTAGGACTGGAAAGGCAGGAGCTGTACATCTATAGAGAAAGCCCCTACATGCTACCTTTTTCCTATCTGGCTAATGCTGTCCTAATCCTCAAAATTCCCAGCCCATGTAGTCACTGGCCATGCTGACTTGAACCTTCAGAAGTTGCAATCCCCTGCAGGGTGTAGATTATGAAAGACAGGTCTAAGATGTCTCTTTTCCTACAGAGAGATACTCATGAAACTGATGAAGTGGTCTGTGGTACCAAACAACCTAGGGAGGAGCTCTTTTTAGATGAAAAAATTCATGTCATGGTTAATTGTTAGTATTTAGGTCCCTGTGTTCTGCTGAATTCATAGCAAGAAGTTATTGTGGAAACTTTTCTAGAATTGGCCCTAAGGCTGCATTCCGATGTACACTGAACTTACTCATCAGATTGGGTTGTAAACAGATTGACTCCAAGTCATCATCAAAATTCATTTCAAAGTGAAAAAGAAGTAGAAGCTCAACTGGGTGGCTGGAAAATCCTGCTTCTTTATCCAAGTGGAAGGAGAATAGAAAGTTAATGCTTCAAATTGAATACAATGTCTACTTTTCCATTTAAGAGAAATGGAACCTCCCCACCACCACCACAGGGGGCATTTTCACTGTTCTCAGATTGGCTAGAAGTCATCTCCCGAGGGCAGCTAAGCCAATTAGTTCCAGTTCATCTCTGGGTCTGCAGGAAACATGCTCAGTGGGTTCTACAGTTGAAGCACTGGAGCTCTGCAGTATTAGGGGTAGCATCAGCCTCCATTGGTGGAACACTTTTTCCAGCCCCTGGACACCCACCCCCTCCTTCTGCCATGCCACTGAACCTTTCACAGCTCCCTTTAACTGAACACCGGGGAGAAGACCTTTGCTGCTTGACTGCTCATCCTCTTCATAGGCCATGAGGTTTATTAAAAAGTGGGGCACCGTTTGGAGACTCATTTGTAGGCTCCTGTCCTGGTCAAAGAGATTGGTTCATGTTGTGTTTTTAGTATTTCAAGATCAGTAGCAGTATGTAGAAAGTTAGCACCCACCCCTCTCCTAGAAGAATGAAATATTGTAGGAAATATTAAAAAGGCAGAATATTATATTTCCCTGAATGAGAAATGGAGAAACGTGTGTTTTTTTTTTAGGCAGGAAGCAGACTCACTCTTAATAGCCCCCACCCTCCTCAACAGCCCACAGCAGATGGCACTTAAGAGATAAAGTGATGGCTAGGGTCTATTCATAAGCAAATACCCTCACCCAAGATCCAACAAAGGTAGGATTAGCCCTCAGCCATAATGAGAATTGGCCAAAACCCTCTTCATTACATCATCACCCAGCAAGATTCAACCAAGCCTGGGACTCAAGACAACCTACAAAGTTACCCCTGCATGGCCCCATGGGAGTCTGACAACCAATCAGGATACCTGCCCTTACACAGGAACAGGAAGCTCTATGGCAGGGCCCAAGAAAGGGTGTATGTATATACCGTGTATATACCCCATGTATGTGTGTGTGTGTGTGTGTGTGTGTGTGTATACATACACACACACACACACACACATACCCTGTGTGTGTGTGTGTGTGTGTGTGTGTGTGTGTGTGTGTCTTCCATATGCTCATTTTGCCCAAAATGAGCCATATGGTCCTGTCCATGATTAAACCATCTTTCCAAGCTGCCTCCATGTTTCCAGTGTCTTTCTCCCCACTTGGAACTAAACCCAGATGGACATTTCTTTCAACAAGTAGGAACATTCACGAGTCACTTGTGAACTTTTTGACAGGACTTGTGGTGAAAACAGCAAACTCAGAAAAAAGAACATGAGCTGATATTGAAAGAGTAGAAAACAGATGTCTCTACCTAGTCATCAATCACATCAATCTTCACTTCCATTGGTACAAAAAAGATTGCATCTGTACATCTACTTCTCATTTAGTGGCTACCTTGGTTGGTGACAATTCACAAATATAATGGAAATAAAAGGTAATAAAAATCATTTCCCAACCAATGTGTGCACTTCCAACAAAATGTCATGTAGCTGACAACAGAATTAAAGTAACTTCTTGGTAAGCTAGAAAAATGTGGAATAGACAACATCATCACCAGATAGATTTGTAGCTGGCTGACAAACCATACTCAACGAATAACCCTTATTGGTACTACATCCACATGGAGAGAAGTAAGTAGTGGGGTACCACAAGGCTCCGCTTTGGCCCAGTACTCTTCAATAGCTTCATAAATGACTTAGATGAGGGAATAGAAGGGGAACTCATCAAATTTGCAGATGACACTAAACTGGCAGGAATAGCCAACACCCCAGAAGACAAGCTCAGGATCCAAAAAAGCTCTTGACAGACTTGAACAATGGGCCTGATCCAACAAAATGAATTTTAATGTGGAGAAAAGCATAGTTTTACATTTAGGCAGGAAAAAATAAAGGTATAAGATTAAAAGTATAGATTAGGCAAGACCTGGCTCAAAAACAGTAACTCTGAGAGGGACCTTGGAGTCCTAGTGGATGATCATTTGAATATGAGCCAGCAGTGTGCAGCAGCAGCAGCCAAAACAGCTAATACAATTCTGGGTTGTATAAACAGAGGCATAGAATCAAGATCACATGAAGTATTAGTACCGTACCGCTTTATAAAACTCTAGTAGACCACACCTGTAATACTGCAACCAATTTTGGTCACCATACTGCAAAAAAGATGTTGAGACTTTGGAAAAAGTTCCAAGAAGAGCAACTAAGATGATCAAAGGCCTGGAGCCTGATACATACAGTATGAAGAACGGCTGCAGGATTTGGACTTGGCTAGTCTTAAAAAAAGAAGAATTAGAGTTGACATGATAGCAGTATTCCAGTATCTGAGAAGCTGCCACAAAGAAGAGGGGGTCAAATTATTCTCCAAACAGGACAAGAAACAATGGTTGGAAACTAATCAATGAGAGAAGCAACCTGGAATTAAGGAGAAACTTCCTAACAGTGAGGACAATTAAACAATGGAACAACTTGCCTCCAGAAATCATGGGTGCTCCATCACTGGAGGTTTTTAAGAGTCTAGACCAGGGGTGTCAAACTCGTGGCCTGCAGGCCAGTTGCATCACATACTGGCCCCGCCCCCACCCAGTTTAGTGAAGGGGGGGAAAGTCCCAATACATCATGTGACAACGCCATGACGACGCGAGTTTGACATCCCTGGTCTAGACAGTCACCTATCTGAAATGGTATAGGTCAGTGATGGCTAACCTTTTTGCCATCACGTGCCAAAAGCGGGGGGAGCAGGGGTTGTCACGCGCATGCGTGCCCACGCCCATAATTTTATGCGCCCCACCCCCTGCGCATGCGTGTGCGACTCCCCGCGCTCCCCCCGCCTTGGCACGTGATGACACAGTGGGCCCGGTAGGCCCATTTTTCGCCCTCCCCAGGCTCCAGAGCCTTTCTAGGTATCTGAGGAGGGCAAAACAGCCTTCTCCACCCACACCCACACCCAGACGCCCTCCAGAGGCAGGAAACAGTCTGTTTCCCTACTTCTGGTGGGCCCAGAAGGCCCGAAAATCAGCTGGCTGGTGCCTGCATGCGCACCAGATCTGAGCTCACATGCCCACCGATATGGCTCCGTGTGTCACCTGTGGCACATGTGCCATAGGTTTGCCATCATGGGTATAGATTCTCCTGCTTGAGCAGGGGGCTGGACTAGAAGACCTCCAAGGTCCCTTCTTGCTCATTCATTCATTCAACGCTGGCATAGAGATAATTTTAATTGAATGAGACGGTAGCAACCAGTGGTCTTTGTAGCATCTCTCTTTTTCTCTCAGTCACATAGTCACTTAGTATGCATTTTGCTTAACAACCTGGTCATTGGTACTGAACTTTATTTTTTTTTTTATTTGATTTATATACCGCCCTTCTCCGGAGACTCAGGGCGGCTTACAATGCGCTAAGCAATAGCCTTCATCCTTTTGTATATTTATACAAAGTCAGCTTATTGCCCCCACAAACTGGGTCCTCAATTTACCTACCTTAGAAAGGATGGAAGGCTGAGTCAACCTTGAGCCTGGTGAGATTCGAACCTGCAGTAATTGCAGGCAGCTGGTGTTAATAACAGGGTGCTTTAGACCACTGTACTACCAAGGCTCTTGGTCACTAAACAAAGAATGTATGTATAGTACTTTCAAAAATTCAAAGCACTTCACATGAATTATCTAGTTCAGTTTTGGTAGTTACTATTCCAAGGTATCCTATTTTTTAAAGCAGTTTTCTCTAATCTATAGACTTTCAAACATATTGGGATCTTGATTTTTCCCAGCTAAGCTTTGGAGTTCTGGATCAGAATTCCATTATATTTGGAGAGCAGTAAGTTCAGGTCACTATTACTGAGTTAAGGAAGATCTAGGAAAGTGTAGACCCCTTTTGGACTCTTCAGTCAATAAAGATAAAAATGAAGATTTGATTCTGGGATTTGATGATTAAATTTGTTATAACTATAAAAATATTGTGTATTGTTGGAGTTTAATAGACATACAATTTATTTTATATTTTAGTAGAGGATGTTTTATTAAAGATATTTGATTATTGAAATATCTAGCATTATTTGTGTTTGTAGAATTGTTATGATACATTTATGAGTCATGTTTTATTTAGAGAAAAAGATGATATAACATATTGGTATTTGCTATTTGATTACTTGGTATATATATCTTTTGTATTTAGATTTGTCTGTTTCTTTGTTAAGTTAAAACAAGAAAGCATTTTATTATATAATTGTATCCATATCAAAGACAGTTGGGAGTAACTTTTCTTTATTATTATTTTTTGGTGGGGATTCTTTTTAAATTTTCTCTGTTGTTCCCCTTCCCCATTTCCCCCTTTTTGTTGTAATTTTGTATTTTAATTTTTTAACTTTGAAATGTAATTTAAAAAATTAAACAAGAAAAGAAAAGATGTAGGAAGGGACCACCAAATTGATCTAGAGGCTGAAGCATCTTCCGCATTCAGAAAGGCTAGAAATGTGTTATTTGCAGGCCTATTCAAAATTTAAATCCTGCTGAATTCAATAAAGCATATTCTTTGTAGCTTTAAAAATGGGTATTTTTAGCTGGGGCAAAAGTTTACGTTCACAGCAATAATAGATTAGCAATACCACCCAGAATCCATCTCTGAAAGAGATGGGTAATTCAAAAATGTGAAAAATTAATAAAATATATGGTTATTAAACATAATTAAGAAGATAAAACCTTCTTAATTATGCATTTATTAAAGGTTTCTCTCCTTCCCCTGCAAATATCTCAAAAAGAAAAGCTCATTAAATATAAAAGGAAAATAAATCAAGGTGCAAGATAAATCTTTTTCATGGTACCCAAGGCCATATAATGAATTTAATTGTAGTATATCCAGGACAGGCAAAAGAGGAAAAGACCTTTATTTGACACATTAGTCACTGTGGGGAAGCATATTTTGAAGTATAGGACAAATTCCTGAATTATCATGGCTTTTCAGAAAGGTGAGGTCTGGATCTGGCCTGGATCCAGTTTCTCACTCTTGATCTGTTAAGATACTGTCCTACGGTATATTGCAACGTTCCAGTTGCTGGGATCAACAGTAGGAAGGTAGTATATTGGTAGGAAAAGAAGGGTGGTGGGTTAAATTAGCAGGAAGAACATTCTTTTTACAGTTTACCTACAGGAGAAAAGCAATCAACTTGGAGCCACAGAGTAAGAAGAGGAATGATTTTGGAACTGCAGAATTCTCAGCTAACAATTGGCAAACTGTTGAATTCTCAAATGGCCTCAGCCTGTGCACTTCAAAGCTGTGAGACGTGTAGCTGATGTGAGATGTGTAGCTTACCTAGCAGTGAAATGCTAGGTAAACTGTTCAAAATCTGTTCAAATGCAATTGGCTGTAAACCATCCTGATTTGTAAGACCACTTCAGGACTGGACAGATTCCAGCTAACTAGAGGTTGGAAGAGTCAAAGAAAATGTAACACATGATCAGTGATGTCATCAATTTGCCACTTCTGGATCAGAAACCTCGCTAAGCTTGTCAATCGAAAGGTCGGCAGTTCAGTGGTTCGAATCCCTAGTGCCGCGTAATGGGGTGAGCTTCCGTTACTTGTCCCAACTTCTACCAAACTAGCAGTTCGAAAGCTCATAAAAAATGCAAGTAGAAAAATAGGGACCACTTTGGTGGGAAAGTAACAGCATTCTGTGTGCCTTTGACGTTTAGTCATGCCGGCCACATGACCATGGAGATGTCTTAGGACAGGGTGGACTCTTCAGCTTTGAAACGGAGATGAGCACCGCCCCCTAGAGTTGGGAACGATTGGCACACATGTGCGAGGGGAACCTTTACCTTACCAATCCCTGGCCATTGTTGCAACTATAAGGGTGAAGTAGCTCTCTTTGCTCTCTTATGTTTTGTGACACAGGTGGAACAATGGAAATAATGGTCTAGAGTAGATGAGATTAGACAATGCCAGTCCTGAGAACTAGGAGCAAAACTGAAGCTGCCAGACCATTTTTGCAACATTGTATTTCATTCATGAAAAATAGCCTCCATGATCCATTAAGGATAATACATCTGATATTATTTATATTCTTATGGAAATAGTTTATAGTTTATCATCAGAAAGGCATGGGAAAAACTAACATTTCTATTCTGTATGAGTAAACCCTATCCACCTACCCCTTTTTTCTTTCATTTTTTAAACATAACTCAATCCTTTCTTGGGTCTTCTAAAATTGTGGGCATTAAATGCCAGATTCCCTCTCAGCCAGGCTGCCACAAGGGACAGAAACACAGTCAGTTAATTGAAAAACAAGCATTTGAATATAGGGTGGGGGTGAGGTGAGATCTGTCATTTTATTCAGCAGTTGCAGAGTTAACAGCAGTTCTGTGGTTTGTCTGTGGCTGGCCTGGGTGGGAAAGCAAAACAGGACCCCTCCAATCACGAACCAGGCAGGCTTCAGAGCAATGCATGGGTTCACATTTCAGTTCTGCATGCACAGCAAGATGGTAGGGAAGGTGTAAGCATGCATGATTAACAACTTCTGCAGCCCAAATAAATCACCCTACCAAAGGGGGCATGGGAGCCCATTCAAGATTGAAGGATCTGGAGGCAAGATATGTGCCAAAGCAGACATTCAATGTGAAATTGCTTACGACACTCTAATGACAGCAATTGGCAGGGGGTAAGAAAGGAAGTATGAAAATGTGTGTCCAGCTGATTGGTGGAAGCATTTACATATAATTATTGATTAGTGGGAAATAGTTAAGTGTGCAAGGAAGAAGGAAAGCAGCTCTCCTGGGCTAGATAATTGGAACTAGTACCTTTTTCCTGAGCAATAAAATAGAGTTAGCATATCTAGGTTGCAAAAATGCAAAGAACTACAGTACTAGATGGCATGAAAAATACATTATTTTTATTGTTGTTGTTATTATTATTTATTACAGTTCTATATTGCTCATCTCACCTAAGTGACTCTAGGCAGTTTACAACACCATAATAAAACCATATAAACTTATGAATAAAAGCACAGTTTAAAAACAATTAAGAACAAATTAAAATATACACAAATAAAAATCAAAGTTAAAAATTCAGAAGGATATAGAAAATTCTTAAACTCTCCTGCCATTCTAGCTAAAATGCATTAATGAAAGCCAGGTTGGTCTACTAGTTCAGGTGCTGACTATGAGTTCTAATTCCTCCTTAGGCACGAAAGCCAGCTAGATGACCTTGGGCCAATCACTCCCTCTCAGTCCAACTCGCCTCACAGGGTTGTTGTTGTTGTTGTTGTTGTGGGGAAAGTAGGAGGAGGATAGAGTATTAGGTACATTCCCTGCCGAGTTATTTATAAAACTGATAAAGCCATAAAATAATCCACTGTTAAATTACTATTGCCATTACAGTAGTGTCATTATCATTCATGAAATTCTAAAATAAATAGCTGCTTCACTCTATTCAGTACAGTATGAGTCAGCTGCCATAGAACAAGATGGACCTTTATTTTTTCAATGGAGCTAAACTATGTGGAGAGCTATATATAGGCAGAACTGGATTCAATGGCTTAGGTGACTGATGTGGAAAATCCAAATTTGCCAACCTCATTCATGATCAATGAAACAAATATCTTGGAAATTTAACTGAATCAGTGCAAACAGAGTTGCAGCAACCCTCTTTCCTGCACACCTAATGCAACTATGATAAATGCCAGGATGGACTAATGCAGCCTCCTGCCATACGTTCTGCTTGGGCTGCAATTCCAGCCAGCCTCCCAAGACACTTGGAAAGTGTCAAGCTCAGAAAGCTAAATCTCTGCAAGAAACGCTTCAACAGGCTATCCTCAAAAGAATCCAGAAGCTTCAGTCTTTATTTGCCTCATTTATTTCCCACTTCATTAACATACAGTACCTTTTTATTCATCATTCTTACTAATCATCAGAAGGCTCCCAGACATAATTGAAGCTGTTTGTGTATGGAGATTCTCAGTCATCCAAGGTCATGATTGTCCCAAAGGTGATTTTTTTTTTCAAAAGGCAACTGGACTTTGTACAGGTAGTCCTTGACTTACGATCACAACTGAGCACAAGTGAGACAGTTGTTAAGTGAATTTTGCCCCATTTAATGACATTTCTTGCCATGGTTATTAACTGAATCACTGCAGTTGATAAATTAGTGACATGGTTGTTATGTGAACCTGGCTTCCCCATTGACTTTGCTTGTCAAAAGGCTGCAAAAGGTGATCGCATGACCTTGGGACATAGCAATGGTCATAAGTATGAACTAGTTGCCAAGCATCTGAATTTTGATCACATGATCATAGGGATGGTATAAAAGTCATAAGTGTGAAAAATGGTCATGTTACTTTTTTCAGTGCCGTTGTAACTTTGAACAGTCGCTAAATGAACTGTTATAAATCAAGGACTACCTGTATTTCCTTGAAGACATTTCACTTCTCATTCAAGAAGCTTCTTGAGTTCTGAAGAAGTGAACAACTGAAAAAGCTTCTTGGATGAGAAGTGAAACATCTTCAAGGAAATACAAAGAAAGTCCAGTTGCCTTTTGGGGGGGGGGGGGGTGTGTGTGGAAGCACTTTTGGGAGAATTGAAGTTGTTGTACTTATTACCTGAGGAGCCTTATATGGTGTAGGAAAAGATTCCTAAGGTATTGCCTCCACTGACACCTCTCTTTTTTAAAAAAAATACTTTTTAGTTTTATACAGCAAAAAGACAAAAATAGAAGTATATAAAGAAAAGAAGAAAAAGAGAAAAGGTGTAGAAAAGAATACACTTAAAAGAAAAAGATAGCTGAAAAAGCAATTTCCACTCTTTACAGAAGTTATAAACTCATTATTTTCCCCTCATTAACATTACAAGAATCCCTTTAGCCCCTTACTCAGTCTTTTTTCAGTGTCAAATCCAGAAATCAATATTTTCCCCCATTTTCACCAAAGTCTTTAAAAGGTTTCCAGTCTTTTGTAGAAGTACTTGTTGTTTTATTCCTGACCAAACAAGTCAATTTTGCCATCTCTGCTAGTCCTGACACCTTCACAATCCATTTGTCCACTGTAGATATGTAATCTTTCTGCAGTTACCATATATAATAAAATCACATCTTTTCCACATTTTTTCTAATTGACCATCCACTAGTCCCAATAAAAAAGAGTTCTGGTTTCATCTCAATATTAATCTTCAAAATTATTTGTATCATCTTATATATTTATTTCCATTTTTATTTATTCTTTTGTTTTTTCACAAATCTACCATGCATGGTAAAATGTCCATGTGTTTTTACATTTCCAAAAATGAGTAAAGTACCTTTACTGTCTACCTCTTAGATATTTTCTCTGGTGTCTTATACCTCACCTGATTCTTCTCAATCTGAGAAGAGTATATGATTACGAAGCTAAGAAGAGGGACAGGGCACAATTCTTCTTTAGATTAACAAACTTTGACCGGGGTGAAATCCAGCAGGTTCTGACAGGTTCAGGAAAACTGGTAGCGGAAATTTTGAGTAGTTGAAAGAACTGACAGCAGAAATTTTGAGTAGTTTGGAGAACCAGCAAATGCCACCTCTGGCTGGCCCAAGAGTGGGGTGGGAATGGAGATTTTGCAATATCCTTCCCCCAAGAGTGGGGAGGGAATGGGGATTTTGCAGTATCCTTTCCCCTGCCACGCCCACCAAGCCATGCCCACAGGGCCGGTAGTAAATAAATTTGGATTTCACCACTGACTTTGACCCATAACCAGCCTCATTTTACATTATTGATGATTTTATAGGATGCTAAAACCATTCATGGTTATTTAGTTGCATCCTTACTTAGTCTTCCCCACCATCTCATTGTCTTATATTGCTGCTCTATTTTGTTTTGTTTTCATTGTTGTGTATATTACAGCAGTGTGTTTGAAACTTTGTTCCATGGAATCCTAAGATTCTATGAGAACTTAGAATCTCAGAGAATGGGTTCTGTGGGAAACTAAGAGCAAAGACAAACATTCACAGAAACACAGCTACATTTCCATCATTACATCTTTGTCTCTTGATGAGGGGTTCCAGAACTGGTCTCATAGCTTGAAAAAGTTTGAAAACACCTTTATTAGGTATGTTTTAAATGGTGTTATGATTCATCTTAGAAGGTTTTTGTATCAAAAAGCAGTTTGGAGACATTTCAAATGAAGAAATATAAAACCAGTGAAAGAAAACTCACCTCTAAGCTGGAACCAATTACCTCATTTTAGATATCAATAAAACTTCAAATCGTGGAAATGTGAATAATGCAAGCACTTACTGGGATTCATTATCTGTACTAATTGAGACCTAGTTGTACTGTATTATTTTTATTGAAATGGATTTAATTGTTTAAGATGAGTTCAGGAATATCAAATGCCAGTTTGGTCTATTGGTTAAGGTACTTGCCTGGAAACCAGGACTGTGAGTTCTAATTCCATTTTAGGCATGAAAGCTGGCTAGGTGACTTTGGGCCAGTCACTCTCTCTCAGCTTAAACATAATAAAGGCAGGATTAAAAATCTACTAAAGATATCTAATAAATAAATGCCACCATGATGGTGGAATGTATGCAAAATGTGTAAATGTAAAATCAGGTAATGTATCAGTATCAGTTAAAAGCCATATAAATAGTGATTCCAGACTAAAAACTAAAATCACAAATGGTACAAAAATACAAGGGGAGGGGGGAGTTTCACCAGCAAATTATACTCATTATCCCCTGGAGCTGGAATCTGCACAGGAACACTGTTGTTAACTTTATAGTAGCACATATGGCCCATAGCCAACCCTGGCAGAAGGGCAGGGACCAGATTTCATCTGTAGGCGCAAAGAAGTATTTTCACTCCATAGAGAAGGAGATCACACATGGCACCACATCAGAACATGGTTTACTGTTTCTTTGGTATTTAATTTTTCACAGGTCACTCAACATTTTGTATGAATTTAGAAAATTATGGCTTAGTCAAAAGCCCTCCAGTATCTCCATTTGAGAACAGAGCTATCAACTGCTTCCAGAGCAGGGTCTGGTTAAAAATAAGCAACACAACTCCCAACTCTGTTCCTCACAATATAGTAGTTCAGTCTTTCCAAAATCTAGTAAAGTGGATTAGGAGGAACCAGGTTCAAATCCCAGGATTAAATTCACAAGCAATAGAGGATGTCGAATGGGCGGAGGAAAGCCTCCCCCCCCCCTCCTCGCCGTGGCGGTGAAATTCAAACCGGAGAAAAGACTTCCCGCTAATTTTTTCGGCCAGTAAAGCTCATTGCACTGGTCTTTCTCTTGCAACTGAACTGACCCACGGATGCCCAAGCGTTGTTTTGATCCCGCGATCTTCTACGAGCTGCCTACCTTCTCGAGGAGGAATAACGCTCTGCTATCTTTGCAGAGAGCTTCTTTCTTTTCTTTTTTTTTTTTAGGGGAGGAGGAAACAGCTGTGGGAGGCGACGTTAACCAACGCATCGTTAAATGCCCTTGTATGGGAGGGTGGAACCGATTTTGCAAAGCGAGGCTGAAAGGAGAGCGTGCAGGGGGCAACGACGCTATGGAGCCCGGCCCAGGCTACGGGGCAAGCAGTGGTCCGCCGTGCTGCCTTTGATGCCGCCCTTCGCGGGGATCTAGTGGGGAGAGCAAGTGTCATGCTAGAGCCCCGCGAAGGGTCTGGGCCCCCGCAGCAGGTGTCCCTCCAAGAGGGCTTCCGCGATCCCGAGCGGCACCAGCGCTGGGCCAGCCTTTTCGAGCAGCTAGACACCAACAAGGATGGGCGAGTGGACATTAACGAGCTTCGGGAGGGCCTGGCGCGAATGGGCATGGAGGCCGGCCCCCAAGCCGAGCAGGTCAGTGGCTAGACGGGGGAACACCGTTTGGCGGTAGATAGATGGGGCTTGACGGCGGATGGGATTGCTCGAGCCAGTTTCTGGGCTCTCCAGGCTTCCTCCGTAGTACATCTGCAGCATGGCTCTGCAGCTCCCCCACCACCCAGCTCCCCCCAAACCGCGGCTCGCCTTCCCTTCCTCCCTTTTCAGTTTCCTTGAAGCTGCATAGGCGGCGCCTGCCCACAAAAAGAGCCAGCGGGGGGAGCTGTCTCTGCGAGGGCTCGATTCCACGCGTGGGTGCTGGGGAAGGACCTCTACTAGTGCGCCAGAGAAAACCCATAGGATCCCTTCGCACGCGCCGGATCCCTGCATACAGTAATATGCATCAGTCTGGGGCCAGAAAAGCCCTCGGCACCCTCCATAATCGGGAGAGGCAAATAGAGTAGCCAAAAGAATAGCCCGTGAATTATACAAGGGTCAGGTGCTTGGTTTTTAGGCCCTCTGTCTGGTAATTAGAGACGCCCGTCTTATAAGAAGCAGCTCTCTAGAGAGGGCAGTTCTGAAGGAAGGTTTTCACCAGGTTTTAGAAGCAGGAATTTAAGTGGCTTCAGTTTCTCACCCTGGTGATAAATCTAATCCCAGTACTGTGCAGAAGTCCTCCCTTTCCTTCGTCCTGGTCACTCTGAGAAACACATGTTAGTTCATAGTAAGTTTATACAATTGATATATTGCAGAGTTTTTATATGGGCCCTCAGGCCAGTCCTGAGAAGTACATTCTTGCAGCAATAAAGGGTCTATGCTGTAAAATGCCTGCCTTAAAGTAGCCCAGCCAACTCCACATGCTAAGAGTTAAAAGCAAGACTCTCGGATTCAGCTGCTGTTTGCTTTAATCAGGCTGGGCTATCCTCAGAAACCTGTACAGCAACATTATTCCAAAACCAACAAGGTGATTTGTGACAGTGATGTTAAAAAGTATATGCTGTTGTGGATTACAGCCCACTTCAGCCAAACCACTGAAGTTTGGCTCAGTTGGCAGCTGTGTAGAGACCTAGAGGAAAAAAGGTAAGCCGTGGGGCCAGTAGCAACAAAATCCAAAAATCATTACTCACTTAAAATAAATGCAAATTAGCACAGTAATCATATTCCCTGGATGGGTTTTTTTTGGCTGTTGTGGACAGTAATGAAAATTACTGTCCTCAGGAAAAGGCTCTTCGAAAGGAGGTATCAATGCACCAGATTAGTGGTGATTTTAGGTAATTGTTATCATTACATTAATAATTAGCTGTGGGAAAAAGAAATAAAGCTATTCTCTTTGAACTGACCACTTTGGAACAGTGCATGTATTCTGAGATCCTTGCCTTTCCCCAGTGGCTATTTTGCAAGTTTCTCTCTTTTGGAGTCCTTATGGGGTCATCATCATTCTTTGTCAATTAATTAAAAGTACATTAAAGTACCACGACCTCTAAGCACAAGTCAATTAAACAATTGCAGGAGAAGCTGTCTTTAGCAGTGCTGCAAGCAATCCATTGAAAAGGAAATGGCATTTCCTACAAAAGGTTCCTACAAAATGTAGGAAAAAATGTCTGGTTCTTCATGGGGGGAAAACTTTTAACCTTGATGCAGTTCAGTAACTTAAAAATTCAACAAAAAAACCACTCAGGATCAGCAGTTAACAAAAGAATAAGAACGCCCAACAGTTTTCACTCAGGACAGTTTCAGTTTTGTCTCTGAACTTGTACAAAGTGCTGCTGACATATGTTCTTTGATTGATCCACAGTAGTGCTGTAATGAGATTGCTTGATCATTGGATAGATTTACTTATTTTCATAGTGGTTCATTGAAAGTGCTTCAGGGGCTGTTCGTACCATTAAACCATATGATGTGATTTACAGAACACAACTTGTTTTAACAGTAAGTTTTTTAGGTTGGGTTTAGCATGTTATGGGAATGTAGCTATTAGGCTTTTAAATAATAAATTATGGCTTAGTGTGTTATGGCTACCAAGCTAATAAGGTAATAAACCATATGGTATAAACCAAGCCACAGTTTTTCCCCTTAAGGTTTTTTTCCTCCCAATTCTGGTTATTAGATACCTCAATGATTCACAAATGAGAATGATCACAAATCCTCTAGATGGGATACAGTTTTTTTTAACTAGTTTCACTGACACTGTAGTAGGAGACAACAAGATGGCATTCTACAGACACTGTTCTGAAGCTACATTGCTGTTGGGCAGTTCATAGTCTATTTTGAATCTAATATTAAAACCAAGCTAAAGTGGGTTACCAAGGAAACTACCAGCTTAAAAAAGAAAGAAGTCCTAACTAAATATGCTAATCTGGTCAGTGCCTAGATTTAGTAAATTATCTGAAGTAAAAGAAAACCAGTTAATAAAATATGACACAGCATAAAATATAAAAGCAGAAATATTTGTCCTTTTTTAAATAGATCATTACATGAATTCTGGACCCCAAAATGCAGCTACAACCTGTTGTGAAAGACTGTAGTTTTCTCAGTAGAATTTACAAGAGAGTATTTTTTATTTTATTTTAAATTTATATACCGCCCTTCTCCCTGAGGACTCAGGGCGGTGTACAGCCAGAATTAAAAAACATGAAATAAAAATATTAAAAACAATTAAAATATATATAAATCTGGCCTAAAATTAAAAATACAAACCAATTAAAACATTTAAAATTTCTTCTTAAGCCAGCCCGGCTTGCTGGAAAAAGTGGGTTTTAAGGGCACGGCGGAAGGCGCTAAGGTCTTGGATTCTCCTTATCTCTGGGGGCAACTGATTCCAGAGGGTAGGTGCCCCCACAGAGAAGGCCCTCCCCCTGGGGGTCACCAGCCTGCATTGATTGGCTGATGGCACCCTGAGGAGGCCCTCTCTGTGGGAGCGCACGGGACAATGGGAGGTCATTGGTAGCAGCAGGCGGTCTCGAAGATAGCCAGGCCCGATGCCATGGAGCGCTTTAAAGGGGATAACCAGCACCTTGAAGCGGAAGACCACTGGGAGCCAGTGCAGCTCGCGCAGGAGCGGTGTTACATGGGAGCGCCATGCTGCTCCCATCACTACCCGCGCTGCTGCATTCTGGACCAGTTGGAGCCTCCGGGTGCCCTTCAAGGGGAGCCCCATGTAGAGAGCGTTGCAGTAGTCAAGGCAAGAGGTGACGAGGGCATGAGTGACTGTGCACAGGGAATCCCGATCAAGAAAGGGCCGCAACTGGTGAATCAGGCGAACCTGACAAAAGGTCCCCCTGGTTACAGCTGTCAGATGTTCCTCCAAGGACAGCTGCCTATCCAGGAGGACTCCCAGATTGCGAGCCCCTTCTGTGGGGGCCAAAGACTCTCACCCA
This sequence comes from Arizona elegans, assembly GCA_022577455.1. Taxonomy (NCBI): domain Eukaryota; kingdom Metazoa; phylum Chordata; class Lepidosauria; order Squamata; family Colubridae; genus Arizona; species Arizona elegans. The sequence goes on from JAKOOJ010000003.1 coordinate 5,226,623, forward strand.
ATAGTCAGTGATGGAGTCAACTGACTATATCGGGATGCCGGGAGCCACAGCCACTCAGTCTTGGAAGGGTTGAGCTTGAACCTGTTCCTCCCCATCCAGATCCGCACAGCCTCCAGGCACTGGGACATCACTTCAAGGGCATCATTGGGGTGGCCTGGGGTGGAGATGTACAACTGGGTGTCATCAGCGTACTGGTGGTATCTCACCCCAAAGCCACGGATGATCTCGCCCAGCGGCTTTACATAAATGTTGAACAGAAGGGGCGAGAGGACCGATCCCTGCGGCACTCCACAGATAAGAGGCCTCGAGGTCGACCTTTGCCCCCCTGCCAACACAAACTGCGACCGGTCGGAGAGAAAGGAGGAGAACCACCGCAACACGGTGCCTCCCACCCCCAACTCTTCCAACCGGTGCAGCATGATACCATGGTCGATGGTATCAAAAGCCGCTGAGAGATCTAACAGGACCAGAACAGAGGAGCAACCCCTGACCCGAGCCCTCCAGAGATCATCAACCAACGCGGCCAATGCCGTTTCCGTGCTGTGCCCAGACCTGAAACCCGACTGGAACGGATCTAGATAAGATGTTTCCTCCAGGAATTGTGGGAACTGTCGCGCAACCACACTCTCAACAACCTCCGCCATAAAGCGAAGGTTGGAGACAGGACAATAGTTGGCCAATATTGCCAGATCCAGGGACGGCTTCTTGAGGAGAGGCCTCATCACCGCCTCTTTCAAGGCAGCGGGAAAGTGGCCCTCACTCAGCGAAGCATTGATAACACCCTGGAGCCAGCCTCGTGTAACCTCCCGGGAAGCCAGTACCAACCAGGAGGGACACGGGTCCAGTAAACATGTGGCTGCACTAAGTCTCCCCAAAATCCTGTCCACATCATCTGGAGTCACAGCATCAAACTCCTCCCAGATAACATTCTCAAGACTATTCCTCGTCACTCTGCCCTGATCTACCCAGTCAGAGTCCAGATCCCACCGGATCTGAGCGATTTTGTCATACAGGTATTGTCCAAAATCCTCCGCCCTGCCTATTAAGGATGTGTGTGTCTGCAGATTAATCGGTCAGTTTGGATGCTAGTTCAATTAAACTCAGTGGGATTTACTTTGAAGTAAATGTATGTAGGATTATAACCTTAACAATCTTCAAACTATTTAAACTTAGTTTCTTGTATATTTATGTACACATCTATATTGTTTTCCAAAATAATAGTCCCATGGGATAGAGGATTTTATTAAAGCTTTGTCCTTATTGAGCATTATATCCTTGATTTGCTAATAATGTGGAAAGGGAATTTAATCTGCAGAAAGGGCAAGGAATGTTAAACTGTAATGATTATTCTCAAGATGCATTCAGATAACTAAGAACTATTTAGGATGGACCATACTTTTCCTGGATCTCAGCTTGTTTGCTCTGAACAATTTTGTGCAAAATTGATTGTGTCTATCTGCATGCCAAAATGTACCTTTCAGGTACATTTATGGTAGTTCTTGGATGCATTGTTGCTGTCAGTGCACTTAAGTATTGGCTTAGTTTACAAGTCAAATTAACTAATAAGATTCATTTCATATCCAAAAACTACATTCTGATTTATTTCTTCTGCATTAGAAACAGCAAGGGAAGAAGGTAGAGGTATACTTACAGATTATCTAGTACACTAAGTACAGCCTTCCTAACCTCTAGATCAGTATTGCTTAATATTTGCCTTCAGGACACCTTCTCACTTTTAAAAATCATGGTGGACTTGTTTGCATGGTGATATTTACTATATTAAAAATTAAAACCAACACATTCATAGAATGTATGTTGAATGATGTAAACATAAGTGTCAAATATGAGCATATGTAAAACATTTTTATGAGAAATCCTTGTATCTTTTAACAAAAATAATGGAAAATGTGACATTGTTTTAAATTTTTGCAAATATTTTCAATATATGACAAGTAATTTTGATTCCACAGACCCCTGAGAAATACTGCTGTAAACCTATGGGAACAACTATTGATGAGAAATCCCATCTGAGATAGTCCTTTGCTGTTCCTGGAGTTACTGTTTCCTCTTTCATTTGCCCCTTTATTCTGCTTGGACCACAATAGTTACTTTATTATCTTAAAACCAACATTCTTAACATACCATCAATATTTTTCTCATTTTAAACAAAAGATATACAAAATGGTATATTTGTAAAACTCTCCACACCAAAAAAAGAAAACCCAGGAAGGCACTTTCTGCAGTCATCTTGCAGAGCTCTTTATTATGGCTTTTTCCCTTCAAACGGGTCAGGTCCTCCCTTTCCTCAGCAGTAACACACTCTGGTGTCTTTTTGGGTCTTTTGGACACAATGAATATTAAATGCACCTTGTTGTCAAGGCTTGGCATGTGAAGCAAAATTGAATAGACCTCTTGGGGAAGGGACAAATAACATTAACTCAGTATCCCATTTTTTTTGTAGTCCTCAAATTATAGTGGAGTGGGACATCACTTTGACTAATGGCCACTGTGGTTACTGTGCCAGTGTTTGATCTCAAATCCACTTGTGCCATTGACAGATTTGGCTCAGTAACTGCAGGAAAGACATCTTCGTGCAACTTTGGGGATTTGTAAGCCATGGTTTGTGTGCTAACTAAACCAACAAGTTTAGTGTGAGGTAAAATATAGTCCCAAACTTATTCTCATTCATCAAAAATTTACTGAGCCAGGTAATTTGATGTATGGCAAACCATTGGGCATCAGAAAAAAATAATCCATTCAGAAATTGAGTGTAGCTAGTGGAAGTCAGGCACTCAACTTGCAGGCTCTTTAGTCATTAGAGCATTTCACAGCTTGTTTAAACCATGTGGCATTGGGCTATTTTCATACTTCTATGTTTACATTCTTTTGGTTTGTCTGGCTCGTTTTCCTGCTCAGACTGGTCATGTGAGTGCCCTGGAAGTGTGTGAGAACACCACCCTGCTGTTCAAACCAAAAGAATTGCAAGGAAAGACTCTGGATTGTTCGCTTTATTTACAAAATGGAGTAAAGTAGATGTGCCCATTTCCTTTGAAGCAGATGTAAGCATCTTTGGATTTCTCTTTGAAAACAGATCCTGGCCCATCTAAGTAAGTGTCTGGCTTTCTTAAGAACTCTGACTTTGTGAATCAAAGTTATTACTGATGTGTGGAGCAAGACCAAAAAACAACTTAGCCAAATAAGACAGAACTATCATTATGCCAATGGTTTATATCTGGAAAATGGTGATTGAATTGAACAGGGTTGGTGGGGGGACGAAAGGTGAGGTAATGAAAAGACAAGGTATGGAATATTAAAAAGAGAAAACCTCTTTTAGTGGCTGCTATTGAATGAATAAGAAAGGGTAGAACTATTTGAAATATGTGTACAGGAGTTCCCATCAGTGCATCCAGGATGTTGCAATTATTACAGGAAAACTCATCTAAGAACAAAAAATGGTAGGCACATCCCTCCCCTCAGTAAACTTGCTTTGATTGAGTGTATTAAATATTTACTGGGCTGGAATTTAGTGAGAGAAACAAAATCCTGTTGGTCCCAGTTTCTACATCTTAATTCTTGGTTCTTTTGTTTAGATTGCGCACCTGAACTTTCCTGGTAATTATGAACATGGTAGTGATTGCTCTGTCATCTCACACCCAAATAGGAGACTGGGTTGTTATAGTTATATAAATTGGCAGCCCTGTTCAAAAACAATTTATGGAAGCTATTCTATTCTGCAGTAAGAGCTATAGATTAAAAAAAATATGTTTTCTTAATTCAAAAGTTCAAAAAATACTATGAGTAGTCCTTGAGTTATGGACCCTGCCCATTACAATCATAAATTGTTAGTTGCAAAACAATTTTACATTTTTGTGGCAGTCAAGCAGAAACTTGGGAGGTCGCAAGTGCAAATGTGATTGTTAAATGAAACCATTGTTTGCTATGGCGTGGTTTTGCTGAAAACCGAAAATGCTTTTGTAATTTTGGATCCAAGTCATAAGTCCCCTTTTTAAGACAAGTTGTAACTTCAAATGGTCACTAAGTGACTATACACAAGGACTATGTGTATTGCATTTTAACAATTTGGCAAGGAGGTATTGTTAATCCCATCTTTATTCCCATGTATATATTTATCCTTAGATTAAGAGAAATCCTTGGAAAGGCAGGGTTTGTTTTTTTTAAAAAAATATCTACTCCTCCTTCTCCAGGGTTTTATATTCACAAAGGTACTACCTTCATGAATAAAGCTGTAGTGAATGTACAACATATTTTGCAACATTTTGAGCTGCCTGAAATTAGAAATTACTTTTAAGTCACTACTTCTGTCTTCAGACTCACAACAGCAGAAATAATCCTTGTTGTCTGGTTTGGCAAAACCTGCATCTAGCATCAAGTCTGGCCTTGTCCAGCTAAATGACTTTGCAGCTCATGTTACACTTAAGCCTCTTGGAGATAGAATAGCAATGGTGGATAAACACTTTGCAAATTAGAGTGACAGCCAAAGTTATGCTAACTAGCTTGCGAGCAAAGATGGTGTCTCCCCAAGAATTTCTGCCTCCTCAGCCAGATCTTCATCCCCAGGACATTCCCTCCCCGTTGCAGGCCTCCCCATCAGCCTCCTGTGACCTCCTGTAGGAGAAAGAGAAAGATCTCCATGTCTTTGGACTGTACAATTTCAGAGTGCAGCTGTACAAAGAGGGGTTGTGTCTCCTTAGAATCAGGGATGTCAAACTCGCAATGATACATTGTCATGTGGCGTATCACAACTTTTCCCCCCTTCGCTAAAACGGGGTGGGCGTGGTCAGAGATGACGCATTCAGGCCTCAAGTTTGACACCCCTGCCTTAAGTAAAAGCAATGGTGTCAAGAAGAAATATTTTACCCTGGCCTTCTGGATATCTTCACCAGAAGATATCCATCACAAGCACTGCCTAAAAGACGAAGTTATGAATTAGGAAATTCTTCGGGGAAGTGTCATCTCTGCCATGAAATCACTTGGCAGCATTAAGGAAATTGTTCTTTCTCCACCTCACCTCTTTGTTTGCTAAATATAGATATATTATTTCCTTTGCAGGTCAACAGTAGGCACTATAATTAGGTACTACAAGTGGAGTTTGAAATATTTTATAAGTAAGTGTCATATGTAAAGGACATAATTCACTGTAGGGTGTTTGGTTTGTGAACTTTTGGAATTTGAACATTTTCTTTCAGGAATCTAAACATATTCTTACAGTGAAATGTAGGCATGTACCTCCAGTACAAATCAAAAGATATGACAGATGTAGACAGATGATATCCACACTTAAAATGTCATGTTGACAACATTTGTACAGAGCTAGGTATGCATATCTTGTGCAATAGGAGAAGTGGATTGTGTAATCCATTAAATCAACTTGTATTTTTCAGATATGTTAGACTTTTTTTCCTGTTTTCCTGCACTGGCCATGAAACATGAGAATTGTAGTCCATTACAGTACCAGGCCACTGTAGTGGGAAAATGTGCATTAAAACAATCACTTAGGTATATAACTTCCTCCTGCAGTATCCAAAATGTTTTGAAATGGTAATGTTCACTTTAGTCAGGGGTGTCAAATTGGTGGCCCGCAGACCAGATGCGTCATACGCAGGCCACGCCCACCTCTGCTCCGCGAAGGGAAAAACATTGCAAAATGTCACATGACAGCAATGTGACACCACGACTTTGACACCCGTGACTTTGGTGAATTGCAGTACTCCAACTTCTTTCTAAAACTCACTTGGCTTCTACTTTTTGCAGGATATCTTACGGGAAGGTGACACAGATCATGATGGAGAACTCAACTTTGAGGAATTTGCTCAGTACCTTCAGGAGCGGGAACGGAAGTTGTTGCTGATGTTTCACAGCCTGGATCGCAACAATGATGGTAGGAAACCCCCCCAAATATTAGGATGATTTTCATTCTGTCTGAGCCTAAAGTGGAGTCAGCTTTTCTTTAAACTCTTCTCCAGCTTAACAACATGTAGTGTTTGGTTTATAATTGTGCCATTTTCTTCATTTCCCTGCCCCCCTGTAACAGACCTATTAATAAAGCCATAAAAAAGCACCTGTCTTTTTAAAATGTCTTTTAAAATAGTAAGGAGTATTTCATATATATTTATTCTGTATTTGAGCAGGACCTAAATAAAAAAACCCGCTTCATTTCAGACTTACAGATCGTACAGTATTTAAAGCCAGAATGTAGGTTACCTGATTTTGGTTTAGCATGCTGTGAACCCAGCCATTGTGGCTTGGGTTTCAGGCTAGCATAGTAACCTCATATTGTGATTTGCTAAATTCATGAACACCTTAACCCATTTCATACAATTCTTTCCATGTTACATTTGTTCAGAAATAATACCTTTCTGTATCTTCACTGATAACAATATATCCTGACTTGTTCTTCTCTCATGCACCTCTAGCCTCATCTGTTTGGGACTCAATTAATACCTGATGCCCAACTGTGAAAATAGAGGTCCAGGGCATAAGAGCCTCAGAGTTTTTGTTCTTTTGGTCATCTGTTCTGTTCTTTTCCTGGATTGAGTTCCAAAAGCCAAGAAGTATCTGCTCTGTTCTATTTACTTAAAAAAAAAAAAAGCCTGGTTAACCTCTAGACAGTTCTATGATACAGTACAGGCAAGGCTTCTTATAGCCTTGGCTTCTAGCAATAGAAAGCCTTACATATATTATTATTACTATTGCTGCTGTCATAGTCCTTCCAATTTACACCTGATAATTGCAGATTCTTTCAGCTAGCTCCTCTTTCCTTTCATAGACATTATTATAAGAAGACACAAGCAGCCACATTCCACTTTTTAGCTGGTGCTGCCTTCTGAACTAGTTAGATGCAATGCAGTATATCCTGTTTTATCAGTCAGAGTGCTGTTGTAGGGCAATCCGAGATGATCAGTCCAGATTAGGGCAAAATTAAGCATTACCTGGCTGAATATATGTTGTATTTAGCCATGAAATCACAGGATGCTACTCTTACATCTCTTGCTCATTTCTCTCTGATTCATATGCCTGGAAATAATGGATATACCATAGAAGCTTTTATGGTATAAAATACATTGGACTCATCATTCATATATATATATTGATAAGAGCCTTGGTGGCGCAGCAGACTAAAGTGCTGTTAAGTAGCACTTAGCTACCAGCTGTCTGCAATTACTGCAAGTTCAAATCTCACCAGGCTCAATGTTGACTCAGCCTTCCATCCTTCCAAGGTAGGTAAAATGAGGACCCGGATTGTGGGAGCAATAAGATGACTTTGTATAAAAAAGAACACCGCGGGGGGGAGGGGGGCGCAAAAGCCCTACTAAGCAGGTATATACAAAAGTATGAAGGCTATTGCTTAACGTATTGTAAGCCGCCCTGAGTCTCCAGAGAAGGGCGGCATATAAATCAAACCAATAAATAAATTATATATATATATATATATATATATATATATATATATATATATATATATATATATATATATATATGTATATATATATAATGACTCCATGGGTTCCATATGTCATTTTTACACACACACACACACACCAAGAAACCCCTAGCTGGTGAAGAAAAGAGACAAGCCCAAATTTTTAAAATGTGCAGTTGAAAATTTTTTCCTTTCTGTATGGCCTTCCCTGTTACAGAACTATTTTGTGTTTTGCCAAGCAAGTTGTTTCTCTAAACAGACAAAGCAGAAATAAATCCACTGAACACAGCAGCACTTACCGCTAAGTTAACATTGGTAGGATCTGGGCAGTGTGGTTACATAAATATGTCCTATTCATTTATTTTTGAATTTGAAGATGTTTCTGAGCTGCATAGAGACATGCTGTTATTATTGTGCAGGAGTTGCATTTTTCTCTTTAAAGGAGACATGAAAGTAAACTTGACAACTAATCAAATTTCACTTTGGCCTTTGCCTCTCCTTTTGAAGAGAGAATACTTGGAAACAATGAACCAACAGTGAGGTAGATTAGGATGCTACAAACTGTAGTTTTCTGGCGACTTCTGAAACTGAATAATAATAATAAAAAAAAGTCTGAAACTATCAGGTAACTTTTTAAACTGGCCTTGTTCTAATGAGAACAAGAAAAAAGAAATGTTGAGTTTGAAATTGTCCAGATTAGCTTCTCCAGCTGCTTTCAAATTGGAATTTCTAGCCAGAATGGTCCAAACCAGATTGGTAAAGACTGTGCTAAAAGCATTGGTTGCTAAAGGATGAAGGCTTTAGTTGATTCTTCGTGACACATTCCTTTTATATTGCTCTTATGCAGTGCAGATTTGAATCCCTTTTTGAAGTCCTTGTCAGACAGCCCTGGGGATTATATAGCTTCCTATTACATAAGGATCTTCCCAGTTGGCTTGCAATTTTATTTTCAGCACTTTGTGTTTTCATTTAATGCACTCAGCTCAAGCTGCAGCCTTATTTCCAGATCTTTCTACCATGTCTTTAAACTGCTGCTTACTCAGCAAACATTAAGCAGGTGCTGTTTTTCCTTGCATCAAAGTAAGGGGAAGGACAGGGGGGAAAGGCCAATATAAAAAAGTTTCTTTATCAACTTCCTTTAAGAATTTAGCACTGGAGGTTTAAAACTGATAGTTAAATACGCAGATTTTTGAGGAATGCTTGGGAGAAGCAGCTTGATGAATTAGGTCGAGTCCAACAAATTGGGAGTGAATGCAGAGGTTTCAACCAGGTCTCCTGCATCTTGCACCTAGTGCAGGGGTGTCAAACTTGTGGCCCATGGGCCGGATGTGTCGCGTGCTGACCCTGGTTTAACGAAGGGGGGGAAAGTCCCAATACGTCATGTTGATACTGCTGTGACAACGTGAGTTTGACACCCCTGACCTAGTGCAATCAATGGAGAAATATGCATGTTCTATTCTGACCCCTCCCTCTCAACTACTGCTGGAGAATCATGCTTGTTCTTCTTTGTCGCTATACGTTCTGTCTCCCTGGCCCTGAAGGTCCTTTGTTTAGCGATAAGCCCCCTTGAGTAGCCAGCTTCTCTAGTCAACAATCTGTCCTATGAAAGCCTATGAAAACAGAGATGGCAATTTTCTCACATTCTCAAAAATATACTAAGCTCAAATCAAAGAAACAAGATAATGGCTTAGTATAAAATAGGAATCTGGCCTTCCTTGGTTGTTTGAAAACCCTAGCTTGCATCTTGGTGCATTGAGTCAAGATAGCCAATTACACTTTATTCAGTAAACTATAATTTAGCATACCAGAGTTTGATACAATGTGTGAGCCAGATCCATAACAACCTTCCTTTTAAAAGAGCTGTCCTAGTTGTGAAAAGGAAAAAAAACCTCTGTTGATTCAGTTTTTCTGGTTGCTCAGTGTCTTTTCCTGTGGGGCCAAAAATAAGGATTTCAGCCCGTAGAGAAGAATATAAAGTCGGCCCAGGAGCAGAAGAAACACTAGTTGGAGACAACAGAATCCATGGAATTTGGGAAGGCTGCTCTTCTACAAGACTTCGTTTTTCAAGACTATACATACACAAAAGGGGACAACTGGTTTCCTAAGATAGTTTTGAAAATGACCTCCAGTTCCACCTCCTTGCCCCCTCTTCTAAAAGAGAATGTTAGTTTGGAACCCAGGCATAAAGCCCTCTTTCTGATGAAATTGTGCTCTTTCTGTAACTCAAGCCAACAATAGTCATCTTGATGATGATTGTGGGTGATAGCATCAGTTTGTTTCACACAAAAACAGTTTGGTCAAATTATATTGGAGATTATTAAAGACTGGCTATCGTTCTACCCCATCCAGCAGCCATTGAACTAGCTATCGTTCTACCCCATCAAGCAGCAATTCAGGATTTTTCCCTGTATTAGCATACAGAGAAAGAGGCAATGTTCTCCTTTTCTTTTTCCTGTTAAGAGAGCTGGCTATGTATTTGTGTGGGAGCAACTGTGGGTTGAAAAATGCCAAAGAAAGCATCTTTCTAAACTACAGTCTCGTTGCAAAAATACCTAGGCATGTGTGGTGTTGCTTGTTTTAAAAACATAATAAAGCACACAAACAAAATATCCCACTGGTTTGAAATGTAGACTTAGCAACCATCATTCCATTTTCCATTATTTCCAAGATAGACTACTGCAGTGAGATTTAATGCAGGACTGACCTTGTGGAGGTTTGCCAGAACTTAACTGTGCAAAACTTTGTGGATATTCTCCACAGGCTAAATCTAAGCAACTTTCAGACAAAATCATTTTTTTTTTATTAAGGTAGTAGCGTTTAAGTGATTGACTACTTTGAAGATGACATTAAATAAATATTTTTGTCTATTTAATATAATTAGGCAACTGATTTTTTTAAAATATCATTTTCAATAAAAGTGCATATAAGCAGATGACAATAGATATGCCATTTCTTCAATACATAGGAAGAATGCTTCTATGATTTCTTCTGGTCCATATATGTGCACAGTAAAAAATGATATCTTTCCTAGTAGAAAAATATTTGAGACCCCCATTTCATTGTTAGATTGATTACTGACAAGTTTAAATCAGTTACAATTTATTTTAATTATATTCAGTTAAAATTAAATTATATGTAATAACATTAGGAACCAGGATTGAGGTAGGATGAATAATAATTATTATCTGCCCTGAGCCTTATAAATTCAGAAATAGGGGATATGCAGGACTGAATCAGGATTCTAAATTCATATGGATGGACATTTTTACACTCCTGGGGGACGGGAAACTAACATGGAACATGATCCTTTGCATAAAATTAGAATATGCTAATTGAGAGGAGGAGCGAGATTAAGATTGTTCAGTGCTTTGGAATCAATTTAGCACTTCAGAATATGGAGGAATGCAAACACAATCCTCTTTTGCAGTTTACTAGAGGAGCTGGAAGTTTCCTCAAAGGGGCCTCAGGAACAAGGAAGAAGGGACTGTGTGTGTGTTCCCCTCTGTCCTGAAGCACTTCTTCCCAACTGAATCCAAAGCAGAGTGTAGCCCTAATATACATGCAAATTCTAAAATAACTTCTATCATTTAAATTAAAAACTCAGAAGACTCAAAGTTGTGGGTAAGATTATGAGAAAGTGGTCACATAGCAGCTTCAGAAGATCCTGGATGAAGCAGATTGTCTGGACCCCTTTCCATCAGGATTTAGGCTAGGGTTTAGAATGGAAATGGCATTGGTTATGCTTTTAGATAGCTCTGGTGAGGTGGGGTGAGGGTAGTGCATCCATTCTTGCTCTTCTTGACCTCTGAGGCCTTCAGTACATCAAACATGGTATACTTTTGGATTACTACCCACTTATGAGAAATGGCTAGTAGAACAAATAGCTAATTTGTCTAAGGACTTTTCCACACCACAGCTTTAAGTTATAGTAGACTCGGCACTAACATTGTGAACATTGCTTTCTTATTTTAAGTGTCTTAAAATAAGGAAGGGTGAGGCAATATATTTACAGATCTCAAAACAAATGGAAAAGAGCCACCTACTAATCCCATAGTTGCTCACTGAACTCAGAAGAATAGCTAATGGCATCTTGTTTTAGCCTGGTTGAAATTTCTTATTTTGAACACAGTGAACACATCTTGTGCTTCCAATGTTCTATTCCTATTTTTATTCTGATATCTCTGGGGTAATAAAACATTCTGCATTAAAACTATGCAGGACACCTAATTGCATATTTGCTCCTACAAAGCCAGGCAGTTTTTCCAGTTCTGCCATTTACTGCTTTTTATATAATTGTTCTGATGGAATTTTTTTTTCTAATACCCAATTAAAGCATCCTTTCTTGAGCTATGCAAATATGTCAGAACACAGTTCCCATGAATCCCAAGCAGCTTGTTGGGTTAAAGCAACCTCTTTCTTTCAGGAATTAATTTCCTAGGATTTTTTACTCTGGGTAAAGGCCAAGGGTAGTTTTTCTGCCATTTCCCAATGAATGCAAACCAAATGCAGAGTGGGTTCCCATGTCACACTAAGCCATACAATCAGTGGTTACAAATAATAACTTCTGGGCTTACAGAATATGTCAATCCAGAGCTAAACAGACTACTTCAGACCTTAGCAGGCTGTGTGATTCAAGTCATTTATTTAAAAGCAGTCCTGGGAGAAGAGAGTTTGTCCTGTTTGTGCTATTCCACTGTTGTACTAAGTACACAGTCTCTGACCCTTTTCCCACTTGGACTGAATGAATTACAGACATGCCCTGGCAATGTTTTTTTTAATGGGCAGGCTGTGCCCAATGACATGTCTTTCTTTTCATCCTCAGCAGCCCATGAGTGAGATAGACTTATGTCATCCTTAGTTCCAATATTATTTATGTTCAGCCTCCATCTAAAATCCATGTTAGATTGTTCTGCCCCAGCTACGGACCCCAAAGAACGCAGCACACACAAACTCTATACAAAGCTTATTTTATTCAAATAACTCAATCTTTATCAACCAAAGGCTGTTAATAAACTGTCTTAACAGCCTACAAGAATTCTAAGATAAGGTAATTACAGTCTTACTAGAGTTGGCAGAAAGCCCAGAAGCAATTTTGCAGAGAATCCAGACGTGATGGAGAGTGAACTAAAATTGTTCCCTACAGCTTGCTGCAAGCGGCGTTCCTCCTTAAATGGGCTAAGGGAGTGGCCAATTAAGCCTTACTCTCAAGGAGACCTCCTTCTGAGGAGCCACTCCTGCCTTTTGGCAGCTCTGCGCGCCGGTGCATTGAGAAGAGGCTCCTCCTCTTCATCCTCTTCACTTAAAGGAGCTTCTGGAGGTTCTGAAGGCCCTGGCTGAATCCCTGCCTCTGGCACATCTTCTCCAGCCTCCTCACTGTCTGACTCGAGTGCCAGCTGCACAGGCTGCTGGCGCAGCACCACACCAGCCTCCTTGTTGTCGGAATCAGCTACAATCTGCACAGGCCGCTGATGGGCCACAACATAGATGGAACACAGGCAAGAAAATGATAAGCAAGATAAGGACTGGGCTGCAAATTTTTAAACAACCGGTTCACTGCCCTAATGACTGGCTGGGTGGGCACAGCCAACTCGATGTCACGTTGAGGGGTGCTTCTCCTCGCCCGCCCTCTCATGACCGTGGAGATGCTGCAATGGTCGTAACAGTGGTGGGTTTCACTTACCTTGGCTGCTGGTTTGCTCGCACGCAAAAGTCCAGTTGCCTCTTGAAAAAACCACCTTTGGGACAACCATGACCTAGATGACTGAAGAATTCCCATAGACGAGATTCCTGTGCTCTGAACTAACAAAGCACAGTTTCCCACCCAGGAGAAGCAATCATTAGATCCATTTGCACCACTTAAAGATACCAGCTGGTCTCATTCACCTCACAAGATATTCTTAGGTAATCATCCAGATTTAAGGAAAGATCACTTGCCCCCAGAAAAGCAGTAAAAAAAAATCAGGCAGAATGCCAAGCTTGCATCCTGCCTCTGAGCCATTTCTTCTATAGCTATGCCAACTCTACTATAAATAGCTTTTCCACCCGTGTTGGAAGTATACTCCAAACAACCCTTTAACAATCTTTAAGAAAGTCAAGCCCCAGGAATAAAAGTATCACAAAAAATTCCAGGGAGTGGGGGGATTCTGGTGAAGCTCAGTCTAGAGATAGAAAGTCTGGGCACAAGGCTTACAATGTAACAAGCTTAACCCAGAGGCAGTTTCTGAAAACATTTAAAGCAGCAGGGCAATTAAGATAAGGATTAGGCTAGAAATATAGGCATACCAGAATGTTTCCTTCCTGCCTCCCTTGCAGGATTAGTCCTGTAAAGTGGGAAAAGATTTCTTCCAACAACCGGTTCTCCTAACTGCTCAGAAAATTAACATCTGGTTCCAGAGAACCAGTGCGAACCAGTAGTTTAGTTTAGTTTAGTTTTATTTGATTTGTATACCGCCCTACTCCTGAAGGACTCAGGGCGGTGAACAGCCAACAATAAAATACATAGATACATAAAATTTAAAAACCCAATAAAATCAAATTAAATTATTTGGCCCAGACAAATTAAAACACCCCGATAATTTAAAAACAGATTAAAATTTAAATATTTAAAAAGGGAAGAGATTAGGCCAAGCCCGCTTGATGGAATAAAAAGGTCTTCACAGCACGGCGGAAGGAGCGCAGATCCGGGATCCTCCGTATCTCTGGGGGGAGCTCATTCCAGATGGTAGGTGCCCCCACAGAGAAGGCTCTCCCCCTAGGGGCCGCCAGTCGACACTGTTTGGCTGACGGCACCCGGAGGAGTCCCTCTCTATGAGAGCGTACTGGCCGGTGGGAGGCTATTGGTGGTAGTAGGCGGTCCCGTAGATAACCAGGTCCTAAGCCATGGAGCGCTTTAAAGGTGGTAACCAAAACCTTGAAGCGCACCCGGAAGACCACCGGGAGCCAGTGCAGCTCGCACAGGAGAGGTGTTACATGGGAGCGCCATGTCGCTCCCATTACCACCCGCGCAGCCGCACTCTGCGCCAGTTGGACCCTCCGGGTGCTCCTCAAGGGGAGCCCCATGTAGAGAGCATTACAATAGTCCAGGCGGGAGGTGACGAGGGCATGAGTGACCGTGCGTAACGAGTCCCGATCCAGAAAGGGACGCAACTGGAGAATCAGGCAAACCTGATAAAAAATCCTCCCAGTCACGGCCGTCAAATGCTCTTCTAAAGACAGCCGTGAGTCCAGGAGGACGCCCAAGTTGCAAGCCCTCTCCGTGGGGGCCAATGATTCGCCCCCAATAGTCAGTGATGGCGTCAACTGACTATATCGGGATGTCGGAAACCACAGCCACTCGGTCTTGGATTGATTGAGCCTGAGCCTGTTCCTCCCCATCCAGATCCGTACAGCCTCCAGGCACCGGGACATCACTTCAAGGGCATCGTTGGGGTGATCCCGAAACCACGGATGATCTCGCCCAGCGGCTTCACATAAATGTTGAACAGGAGAGGCGAGAGGACCGACCCTTGCGGCACCCCACATATGAGGGGCCTCGGGGTCGACCTCTGTCCTCCTGCCAACACAGACTGCAACCGGTCAGAGAGAAAGGAGGAGAACCACCGCAACACAGTGCCTCCCACCCCTAACTCTTCCAACCGGTGCAGCATGATACCATGGTCGATGGTATCAAAAGCCGCTGAGAGATCTAACAGGACCAGGACAGAGGAGCACCCTCTGTCCCGAGCCCTCCAGAGATCATCAACCAACGCGACCAATGCCATTTCCGTGCTGTACCCGGGCCTGAAGCCCGACTGGAACGGATCCAGATACGTCGTTTCATCCAGGTGCTGGGGGAGCTGTTGCGCAACCACACTCTCAACAACCTTCGCCACAAAACGAAGGTTGGAGACCGGACGATAATTTACCAACATTGCCGGGTCCAGGGAAGGCTTCTTGAGGAGAGGCCTCACCACCGCCTCTTTCAAGGCGGCAGGAAAGACACCCTCACCCAGCGAAGCATTTATAATCCCCTGGAACCAGCCTCGTGTCACCTCCCAAGAAGCCAGCACTAACCAGGAGGGACACGGGTCCAATAAACAAGTGGTCGCGTTCAGTCTACCCAGAATCCTGTCCACGTCCTCAGGGGTCACAGGATCAAACTCATCCCAGATAACATTCTCAAGACCTGCCCCAGTCCCTCCCCCTGAGACTACCCAGTCGGAGTCCAGATCTTCCCGAATCTGAGCGATTTTGTCATACACATATTGAACAAAATCCTCAGCTCTACCCTCCAAGGGGTCCTCCCGCGCTTCCTGGTGGAGCAGGGAGCGGGTCACCCTAAACAGGGCGGCCGGGCGATTATCTGATGACGCAATAAGAGCAGCAAAATAGCTACATTTCGCTGCTTTTATCGCCACTAGGTAATTCCTAATATGAGATCTTACCAGTGTCTGGTCAGATTCAGAAAGACTGGCCCTCCATCTACTCTCTAGGCGTCTTTTCCGGCGCTTCAACTCCCTCAGCTCCTCAGTGAACCAAGGAGCTAAATGAGATCGGCGCTGGGTCAGAGGCCGCAAAGGCACGACCCGATCCAGAGCTCCAGCGGCCGCCCTATCCCAGGCGGCCACTAGGTCTCCAGTCGAGGCATGTGCCAGAGCCTCAGGGAATGGCCCAAGCTCCATCTGGAACCTATCAGGTTCCATCAGGCGCCTGGGGCGGAACCATCTTACCGGCTCCGCCTCCCTGCGGTGGGGTGTAGCGGTTCGAAGGTCGAGACGAAGGAGAGAGTGATCAGACCATGACAAGGGCTCGGTGACTATATCCTCTATCTCGAGATCACTCAACCACTGTCCAGAGACAAAAACCAGATCCAGCGTGTTTCCCCCCGTGTGGGTAGGGCCATGAATTAACTGGGTCAGGTCCATGGCTGTCATGGAAGCCATGAACTCCCGAGCCACCTCAGATGCCTCACCAATGGACGGCAAGTTGAAATCCCCCATGACCATAAGCCTAGGGGTCTCAACCGCCACCGTGGCGATGACGCTGAGTAGCTCGGGCAGGGCTGCTGCCACATGGCAGGGAGCCAGGTACGTGATCAGCAAACCCATCTGAACCCCGTGACCCCATTTCACAAGGAGGGATTCACAGCCGGCTGTCTGAGGAACAGTGGCCTCCCTCGGTCTCAGACCTTCCTTAATAATAACCGCTACCCCCCCCGCCCCTACCCTGCAACCTCGGCTGATGGAATGCGCGGAAACCTGGTGGGCACATTTCAACAAGAGGGACCCCCCCCCTCTTGGCCCAACCAGGTTTCCGTAATACCTGCCAGGTCCGCTCCCCCCTCCTGAACAAGATCACAAATGAGGGGGGCTTTATTTACTACAGACCTGGCATTGCATAACATCAGACGGAGGCCAGGGCCCTGAGGATCTGCGCCACCTGGAGAACGAGTGGAGCTTTGGGGGCCGGAGCGCGCCACCGCTCGAAGACAGCGGGGGCGCGCTCCCCTAACACGATATGGCCCCCTGCTCCCGCCATATCTACCCCTCCCACCCACAGTACTGATGGTAGAAACCTTATCTGGATGAACTTTATCCCCCCTCTTGACCCCGGGCCCCCCACCCCCCGTGCCGTGCTCCACAGCCATACCAGGCCCTCCCCTTAGTGGGTTATCCCCCATACCCACAGCCTTACTTCTGATCCAACCCTCCCCCCCCCCAGAACCCCTTAAGACATTCGTTAAAACTTTATATAAAAATCCCCTCAACCCCCTCTTCGCGACATGCCACCTCTCTGGGTTCCAAAGCCCTTCATCGAGGTAGGCCTTCGATAACGTAGAAGGCCAGGCTTGCGAGAGTGGGGAGTCTCGCAAGGCAAAGAGCTCAGCCGGTGAATACATTCCTGCAAGTCCGCCTGGGGAAATGGAGTCAGGCTAAGGATTCAATGATGGTATATTTAAAGGTCCAGGAGAGACAGTTCACCATTTTGGCGCGGATCAGAACCGGGGCTCCACTGTCCTCTCACGGCAGTGGAGAGGAGTCTCAAGCCGATGCCCTGAAAAACAATGACCAAGCCACCCTCTCACGGCGGCTGGTATTGACAGGTCTAATTCAGTGGCAATAACAGCGAGTTGACTCCCTCGGTGACCGCATCCAGGCTTAAGCCTCTCCTCACAGCAGCAGAGGTGGGCTGCTCACCAGTAGCAGCCCACCTCTGGGTAACGGGGTCAGCAGACATCATGCCGGTATGGTTTTATGCTTGTTCAAGTAAAAATGGAAAAATGTTTCAGCTCTCCAAATGAAAAAATATTCTGTAAATCAGGACCGTGCTAGTTTTCCTGTGAGAATGAAAGTATTCAGAAATTTCAAATGGAAAAATGGAGGTGATTAAAATGGCTGGTTTCCCTCACTAGTTACTTTCCCGCACAGTCTTGCTGTTTTGCCAACTCTTGGTTGTCTAAAGTTTAGTTCTGTGATGTTTGTTGGACTGTACTCTCCCTCCCAATTCCTATGCAAATGCTCTCCACTCTTCCCAAATAAAGAGTTGCATCAGCTAGGCGGCTTATAGTAGTCATGGCTAAATTGATGTTCTGTGGGAATCCTGCAGTTCATCTGTAAATATTACCCAACTTGCTACCCTCTGAATGATTGTGTTCCCAATTCCATCATTTCCTCCTTATGCTGACTAGTAGATTAAAGGAGCTTGCAGGCCAATTTCTTATGAAATAGCACAGTAATTCTCAACCTGTGGTCTGCGGACCCCTGGGTGGGCGCAATGCTGTCACGGGGTCTGCAAAGTCTTGAAGAAATGTTATGATTTAAATCTTGAGTTAAGTCTTGATGGGCCATGACCATGGCCCGTGGCCACAACAGGTATTTAAAGGGGATCCGTGATGAAGAAAAGGTTGAAAACCACTGTGATAGCATATTGAGAAAATTCTAAGTCCACTAGCAGCTATGTTTATGACTAAGATGAAAAATATGGTTAAAAACCAGGTTTAATAGATTCACACAGAATACTAAGCTATAATCAACAAACCACATTATGTGATGTGTGAACCTGACAAGGTGGCTTGTATATCAATACTATCGTCTACCACTGACCTGTAAATTTTTAGTACTGTACTGTACAGATTTATAAGGGAAAGCCATAGGGATTAGAATGATAAGGATAGCTGCCATTACATTCTTGGCTTGTATTGTAGTTCTCCAAATGAGTGTTGCTTAGGCATCTTAATCAGTCTCAAATATTGGTACAAAATGTGATTTGTTTAAAACAAAATTACCATCCAGATTTCAATTTTTGCCTCTAGTATTTTTAGGTCTAGTGAAGAAAACCTTGCTCTGTCCGAGAGTACATGCAGGCATTATTAATTTATCAATATTTTGACTTACAAAGTGCTCTCGGTGCTAATTTAAACATTAAAACTGTAGAAAAAAACAGTATAACCAATTAGCATCACTCTTTTTCCCACTCTATTCCAAACCTTCTGGGAGGGAGAAAGCTGGTTGATTGTTCAACTGTTTGTGGACAATACATACCCTACCTAGACCTGACATCGCTTTGCTTGTGTGTCTTGTTTTAGCAAAGCATTTCCTGGAGCTGGGACCAGATTGATGCCTTTGGGGCATAACATTGAGACAAATGTTAACCATCCCATCCTTTACAAGCATGGACTTGTAGAAACAAAGCTGATCAATCTTTGACAGTGTTGCTGGAGCCCATTTTCCAGCTATGTTTTATTTTTCACCCAGCACTCATTTATACTGACTGCTCTGTGTTTTCCTTTTCATTCATTCTCTCTTCTAGTACAGCCCTCCAATATCCAACCAAAAATCTCCCTTTTGGTCTTTTGCAGAGCCCTGTGAGGTTGTTTGTCCTCTAGCTCTTTAAGCATTTGCTCTAACTTCCTATTAGTTCCTCTTTAAGATGGGAAGATTCACAAAGGGCTAAATATTGGCAGTTTGGAAAACAGGGATGGCTGACTTTATAGTCTCTTTCCCTGCACTTGCAATATACAGCCTTGAAAAAACTTCCAAGATGCTACCTGGTATTAATTGCGATCTGTTTAAGACTTCTCCAGACCCACTTTGATGCTGTTTCTCTCTCTCTCTCTTTCTTAGGCCCATGAAAATTTTGAGCACAGCTCACTTCATCCTACTAGAAGCCTTCTAGGCTTCTCCTAACTGCTCAGCTTCCTGGACTGAGCCCTAATGCCCCAAATGGATAGCCATGCTCCTTGTCTTTGTATTTATGTTGCAGGCCAGATCGATGTCTCTGAGATCCAGCAAACTTTCCAGTGCCTGGGAGTTTACATCTCTCTCCAACAAGCAGAGAAAATCTTGCACAGGTGAGACTCAAACTGTTCTTGCTTTGTGGCCCTTCTATCTCCTTATCCTACAATATTTGAAATGTAGCCAGAGATGTTTCATTTTGCTGGGTTGGAATGAAACCTAGCAGTTGCATTCATTTCTGTTGACCAGCTGGACTAAAAGTTTGGAGGAGAGGACAGTGCTCAGGAATGATCTGAGGCTTCTGATTTATCCTATCAGCTCTCAGTGCCTTCCCTGAATCTATCGTGTTTATTTCTCTATGTGTTGACATAGAAGAATGGAAAGTTAAAATGGCCTGTAAAGCCCTGGTGTTGATGTTGCCAGTTAATAGTTTTCCAAAAACTGCTTCTCTGAGCATTTTATTTAGAGTTTTCACTCTCAGAGCTGGAACTGGTCCTGCTACTAGTTCCAGCAAAGACACTGGGATTTCTATTCTGCATTCTGTCCTACCATTTGAACAAAGCATCCTCTCTGTTCTAGGTTGCCCTCTTGTTTCTACAGTGAAGAGGGGTAGAATCAACCCAATATTGTTCCTTGTCCTCGGTACTGTGTGGGCTTGTGTTTTGCAGCATCGACAAAGATGGCACTATGACCATTGACTGGAATGAGTGGCGAGACCACTTCATCCTCAATCCATTAGAGAACATGGAAGAGATAGTGCACTATTGGAAGCACTCAATGGTAAGCCATATTTCCCTTCTAGCCAAGCCTGGGATTATTGTCTACGCCATCCCTCTCCATTGTTTTGAAAATTGGCAAGCTTGGAGTTACAGAACTAGAAGAAATCAGACCCAATAGGTGAACAGCCAATGGGCAAATCACATCTCTTTGCTCTGACGACTAGGTCTGGAAAGATACTGAATCTAGCATGGATGTAGCTTTGGGGAAAATAACATTTATATCTTCCTTACATTAAACAGTTGCATTAGTGGGATATATGTTTCCCCAGTTTGAAGTGAATATTTCCAGCCAGCTGTAATTATTGCCACATATTTAGTCTGAAATAACTCTGTCTCAAATTAGGGGATCCAAGGCAGTTTCTTGGGTGTCCTTAGAAAACCCTGGCTTAGATTTCCACTGGGAAGAAAATGGCCATAAAGAGCACCAAGGATTTAAATGGGACAATAAGGCTGTTCTCCGCCCATTCATTCTGTGGGGGAGGGAGAGAACCTTAAGATGTTATTGGACTACAACTACCATCACTCCTTACCATGGACTGCATGGAGGACGTTATTACGGTTCTTAAGATTGGGGGAGTCTTATAAATATCATTTGCATTCTCTTTAGCAAATAGAGATCCTCAAATGAGGCCAGTTATTAAGGGAAAACTGGAGGAAGAGCTCAGGGAGGTTTCTTTATTAGGGAGATGAGTGGCATATATATTTAAGAAATGAAACACTTTGTTGACCTTTGGGGGGAAATCTTCTTTAGAGCATACATTATTTGAGTGAGAACTATCCAAACATGAATTTTCTTTTGCATTATGTTCCTACTTCTCTGTTTTTTGTTATGGGTGGAACTGCAAGGTAGCATCCCCACAGTTTGATCCTCTTCAGTGTTTCATTGCAAAGAATCCTGCCATCCTATCCACACTGCTGGACAAGACATGATGGGAGGTATTCTGACTTATACATATTTTAATCCACCGACCTCAGCCTCTTTTTCCTCTCACCCTGCTCCTGATCAATCCCCTGAACACAATTAAATTGTATGTGTAGATGCTTGCACCTTTTAAAAATGTTTGAACACAGAATTCTGGAATTGCAAAGTAACCTTTTCATTCTATATACCTTGCTGTGTCTTCATGTCAATCATTATTTCTGTTATTTGTAACAGGTGAAAGACACTAATTTCAAGAAACATAAATAAGAGTTTTGCCTTTGTTTTATGTCCTTATTGCCAGATAGGTCATCTTTGTTAAGAGAAAGAAATTGTAGATTGGCTGTGTAGTTCAGTGGTAGGGTTGTAGGCATTCTCACTAAATTTTAAAATGAATTATTAATGCCCATTTTTTTTGAGGCAGAGTATAGGTGCTAATGGGATGCTAATGGATGCTCACAAGCATTACATTGCCTGCACTAAAATAACATTTACTTTACAATCTCCATTTCAAAGCTGACTTTAAACCACAAGCATCCTAGCTAAAACACAGATTCTAATTTGGGGGATTTTTTATTTATTCACAAACTTGAGTGGCTGAATTCTGTCATTTAAAAGCAATTACATTTCTTCCAACTCTGAATTTTACATTTTTTTCTCTACATGGTCACACAAATACACACACACCAATTAGAAAGTCTGAAATTTCGGCAAATCAGTCAAGAAACAAATAACTTGGAAATTTATCTTATATTCTCTGACTTCTTTCCTGCTTTCCTGAATGTTGCAGATACTGTCTGGGGTTGAAGTCTGTAAGCACATGGGGGAAACATGTTAAAGTAACTTGGCAACATTAAGATGTCTGGACTTCAACTCCTAGATTTCTGGGAGTTGTAATCTACACATCTTAAGGTTGCCAAGTTTGAAAAATGCTGTGTTAAAGTTATCTTTATGACAAAAGCAAGGAATGCATTTATGAAAGTTAGAAACAAGGGAAAGGGGGGAAAAACCCTAAGATGCTGAAATAATATGATTTATTAAAGATGGACATACAATGCCAGAAAATGGGAACAAGTTTATTCGGTTGGCCTTTCTATATAAAAACATAGAATGTAGACAAAACCAAAGGGTAGAAGGGACTTTAGATATCATCAACGTCCACTCAGCACAGGATTTATTTATTTATTCAATTTCTGCGGCCTCCCATCTCAGTCAGTGATTATTAGTAGAATAACCTCCAACAAAGGAGAATGACTGCTTCATGTGGCTCCCTATTCCACCGGTTTACAGCTTTGAACTCTGTACAAAGTCAGAGTTCCTCCTGGTGTCTACTTGAATCTTTTTCCTTGTGCTTTTAACTTACCGGTTCTGGTCCCAACCTTGGGTAATTTCTACTTGTGGAGGAAATTATGTGACTAGAGGGAAATTGGAATAGAGAAGAAACAAAGGGGGTATGCCTTTGTATAGAAGCGTGATGAGGGAGGGAAGTGGGCTGCAGCTAGAGTGCCAGTCTCAGTAGAAAGCAGCAACAGAGAGACAGAGAGGCAGAAGCCGCACAGGTAGTCCTTGACTTACACTTCATTTATTGACAGTTCAAAGTTACAACAGCACTGAAAAATGTGACTTATGACCGTTTTTCACAGTTTCAACCTTTGCAGCATCCCCATAATCACATCATCAAAATTCAGATGCTTGGCAAGTGGTTCATATTTATGACTGTGGTGTCCCATGTGATCACCTTCTGCGACCTTCTGACATGCAAAGTCAATAGGGAAATTGGATTAATTTAACAACCAGGTGACTAATTTATCAACTCTAGTGATTCACTTAACAACTAAGCCTTGGTGGTTCAGTGGTTAGAGCAGGGGTGACATCCAGCAGGTTCTAACAGGTCCTGGAGAACCAGTAGCGGAAATTTTGAGTAGTTCAGAGAACCAGCAATACCACCTCGGGCTGGCCCCAGAGTGGGGTGGGAATGGAGATTTCGCAATATCCTTCCCCTGCCACACCTACCAAGCCACGCCCACAGAACCGGTAGGGGAAAATTTTGTATTTCACCCCTGGGTTAGAGTGCAGCACTGCCGGCTACTTCTGCTGACTGCCAGCTGACTGCAATTTGGCAGTTCAAATCTCACCAGGCTCAAGGTTGACTCAGCCTTTAGGACCCAGATTGTTAGGGGCCATATGCTGACTCTGTAAACAGCTTAGAATGGGCTATAAAGCAGTGTAAAGCAGTATATAAGTCTAAGTCTAACTGTGGCAAGAAAGACCGTAAAATGGGGCAAAACTCACTTAGCAAGAGAAATTTTGGGCTCAATTGTGATTGTAAGTAAAAGACTACCTGTATTTGGGGTGTGAGATATTGCCTTTGATTTAAACCAGCTTTTTTTTTTTCTTCCATCCCCTCCCAATCAGTTTTATCTCATCTGGAATTCTGGGGTTTTTCCTGACCACATGCTTGGAATGTATTCTTTCTTTTCTTTTGGAAAATTGAACAAAGATCCTTTAATAGTAAAGCCATCTGATGGTCTCACTCGTATAGCAGAGGCCGTTCTTTGCCGTGGGCAAGAGGTATCTTGATTATATTTGGCTAGATCCTTCACAGTAGAATTCTGCTGGTATGGGAGTGGCTGGCCTTGATTTTTATCTTGGGTTTTGATTAGTAGGCCCTATCCTTGGAATGAGGGCTATTTGATTTACGCAATTTTTGTGGTCTTTGTAATGGAGCCTGAAAATTCTTTTTACCTTGTGCCAAAACTTCAGTGTATCCATTTCAAAGATTACATTTGCCTTTGATCTGGGTTTCCAAATACATGTGTCCCTGTGAGGGAGGGACATCACAGGATCCTTTAGGAAAAAGAGGATCTGAAAATTTGTTATCTCTGGGCTGGCTTTTAGCCAAGGTCTCTATCTTCTCGCTGTGTTAATCTCATCAGTTGATTGAAATAGGGCAGATTAAAGTTTATATTTAAACACAAAGTCATCTGTAGCAGAGGTGCTGAGTACAGAGAAAGTAGAAGTTTCCTAGGATATGTCAAGGTAGAAGTCAAGGCAGCCTAGTCAGATCTCAAGAAAAATGTAACCTACCAACCATCATGTAGTTTAAATTAAACTCAACATACGATGACTAGATTTCCAAGAGTAAAAACCATTAATCTGCATATGTTTATATGTTTATTACTGCAGTATTAATCCAAAACAAATACTCTGGCAGGCACAATTAGGGCTGCAAATATCTAGGCTACAGTATTGACTAAATGGCAGCAAAAAGATATTAAAAAACACCAACTGCTGCCATCTACCAGGGTATAGTATTCTGGAGTGGACAGCCATATCAAATTGAATAAATTAAATTCAGACATTTGCTGCCCCCCCTCCAAAAAAAACCCGATAGCTGTAAGCTCAGTAAGTGATGAAATGGAAACTATTTCCTGCATTGTGGCTGGTATTAATCATCTAATGGTCTTGCAGCTGAAGCCTCCTGCTACTTATCCTGCTATTGCTGGATGTATTCCTAGAAACTAATGTTTTCCTATTTTGGGGTCAGGGAGTTTACCCTAAACTAGGATTGTCTTGGAAAAATTGGGATGTCTGATCATGTGATCTCAGCGGAAGTATTCTTCTGTTTTGTGTTGTACTTTGAGATTGATAAGGATAGAAGATGGTTGGAATTCCAGTCCTTATTCACAGAAAATAATGAGGACTCCATTGATTGGAATAGAATGGAGACCAAAAGACAGTTCATGTTACCAATGGTATCCCCATATTTGCTGACAGGCTTTGGGTGATGTATGGAATCTGTATGCAATCCATGGAAAGGTCTCCTGCAAAGCCCCATTTCAATGAATAACATTTTGTGTTAAAATTTAAAAAGAGTGCAATTTCCTTTTATTTAAAAGTTAGGAAAATGTCAAATTATACCTACATTCTATTTGGTGGGAGCCAGATTTTCACTTGAATTTGCCGCCTTCTGCATCAAAATATTTCAAAAGTCCATCCTTTCCCAAAGATCTGTTTCTTTCTCAGCTTCTGCTTGGATTGGAGCAGGTCCATTTCCCATCATATAATCCACAAATGCTGATAGGATTGACTCTTTCAAGTCCCTCCTCATCCACTTTTAGCTCTTCAATCCCATTAGAAGGTTGCTGGAAGGCTTGGCTGCGTCCCTTCCTTGCCTTCTTCTCATCTTGCCTATCCTTACCCATCATGGAAAAGCTTTTTTCTATCAGGAAGGGCCCCAGTGCCTCAGGGATCCATGGTGATGCAAAGCTGCTGACCCTGGTAGAACTATGGGAGGCTGACCATCGACACAGCAAAGGCTTGGAGTCCATTGTGGGAGACGATCTGGTAGGTCAGGCAGTGCTTCCTTCTGCAGTATTTTTCTTCTTTTGCTCTGCCCTCCAGATTCCTTAGACTTCTAGTCCTGTTGCCCTGCCTTTGCCTCACTGAGCCCCTTTGATTCTGTTTATGTCTTGTAGCTCATCATAAAAACAGGAATATAGGGACTTCAGCAGGCCTGTTTATAGAAACGGGGTTCCATGCAGAATGAATTTCTGCTTCTAGTGTTGGTATAAAAAAGCAGCACTTGAGTCTGTTTTGCCCTTTAACAGGGCCCTTAATCAACCCCTACAGACACACAACAAAGGAGCTGATGATCTCTGTACACTACCTATATCCTCTTCACTTTTTGATAAACGCTGTAGCAACTGGTTTCTTTGTGTAATTCTTTACATAATTATGTAATTTTGAGGATAAATTCATTGGTTTGTTATGCAGTATTTTTATTCTGCCTTTCCTCCAAGGAGCTTAGCATAATAACATTTTATCCTCAAGATAACCCTGGGAACCTATTCTTGCCCCAGGTCAATTTGTGAGCTGCCTGATTGAGAAAATATTTTAATCTGGTGTTTCTGGTCTTTATGTTGCTGGTATTGAATCAATTTACTATCCCAGCTGCACTGTATCATTCTGTTCCCTGTAGACCTGTGCATTTCTAGGATCTTTAAAATAAAAAGTAATGTTAATGTTAAACATTTAGTGTTTTTTAAGGAACATTTTGGATAGGAAGGCAATGTTTTGAATTTGCAGTGTTTACAGTATGGGCTATTCAGTTTATAATCTTATATGATTCAGTCTTTAGTTTCTCCTTTTGGATTACTTTATTTTTCATCCTTAAAAAGAGCAGGTAAAAGACTTTAATCCTGTGATATTGAGAAAAGGAAAAAGTATGACTAAGGAAACCTCTAAGGATTAATGCCAAAACAGAGAGGACCAATCGGCAGAGACCAAGGTGTTTTGACTGTGGTTTTTTTCCTAGTTTAGATAAGGATATACATTGATTCTTATAACTATTTTAATATGATAATCCATGCCATTTTTAAAGCTTTTTGCAAAATAGTCTTATGTGTGCTGGCCTGATTTTCATTTTTTATTCAGTTATTTGAGTTCTTGAGCACGGTGCTTTCAATATTAACCTCCATGTACCTTTGAGCAGGATTCTCAACAGGTGATCAGCTAATCAGGCAAGCTTCATTTGTGATTTACAACCCCTGATTTGGCTTGGGATGTAGACTGCGGTAAATTTTTGGAAACAGGAGTGTGTAGGAAGGCTCAACAGCAGAGTGTGGTAGGAAGCCTTTACATGTCGGTGCAGAAAAGGAGAGGCCAGAATGTGAGAAGATGAATACATTTCTAGTGACTTAATTTGGTTAAAAAGTTTAAGGAAATTAAGTGTTCTGTAAGCTTTCTTCACCAGGAAGGTGGGAATAGAACTTGCTTTTTGAGCAGTTATGCAGAATAGTGATCCCCAGCATATTTTGACCCTGGGTTCAACTTCAGTCCCAGCTTTTAATATTTGATTTGCCCAAACTTATCTGTTTGGATTTTGATGATCAATATAACAACCCGAAATATCAATAGTGTTTGAATTCAGTATAGTGAAACTTGAAGATGAGTTCCTTTAGAATATTTGCCTATTACTTTTGTTTCTAGCATATTTCTCCCAATAGTATTTCAAAATAAAGTGCTTGAACCCTTATTTTTTTCCCCTTGTTTTGATAGGTCCTTGACATTGGGGAGTGCCTCACTGTTCCTGATGAGTTTTCTGAGAAAGAGAAGAAAACTGGGATGTGGTGGAAACAACTCATAGCTGGCGCTATGGCTGGTGCTGTCTCTAGGACTGGAACTGCACCGTTGGATCGATTGAAAGTTTTCATGCAGGCAAAGAGCTAACAAGCATTTGTGATTGAGAAAGGAGAGTGGGGTTGTGCCTTGCAATAGTACCTGAAAGCAGCAGCAATTCTTGGGGAGAGAAATGCAAAGGGAAAGTGGGGGGGGCTTTGGGGAAAATTATCTTCGTAGGTGTAGTGAGCAGTTGTCCAAAATACACATTTGTGTGCTGGATGACTTTTCCCATCTTCCCTCATCATTGGCACAACTGGGCTTTTGGCAGCCTGCCTACCTACCTGTCAATCAAAGCAAGATTTTAATAGAAAAGAAATGTAGTCTTCTCCATTTGAATTGCATGCTGAATAATAGGTGGGAGCAAAAATATGACTCAATAAGAGGTTTGAATGTTAACAGAATAACAGAGTTGGAAGGGATCTTGAAGGTCTTCTAGTCCAAACCCCTGCTCCTCAGGCAGGAAACTCTATACTATTTCAGACAAATGATTAAAGAGGCCTTGTGAATGAACACATGTAGTACCCCCAAAGTATCATTCCATGCTGTCACCCTTGAATGCAAAGAGGCTTATCTGCAAGCATTACTGCAGCAAACAAAGCCAATGTGCTCTTTATATTCTATAATTCAGAGGCTTCTTCAACTTTCTAAATATTTGGAAGATGAATGCATAGCCACTCCCTCTTTTTGAGCTTTAACAGTATTGCAGATAACAGATTTGGTGAATAAGAATTATTACAGTTACACTATGTATGTCTTTCACATTGCCTCCATTTTTAAAGTTCTTAAAAGGTCCTTAATAGTCCTCCAACTGTACAGTGTTTTCACTGCTTTCTCCCCATATAGTACATGATTATTCTTGTTTATGCCATAAACAAGAGCTCCGCATAGAGGAGGCAGAAACTTACATGTCTGCATCTTACCTGCAGGTCCATGCATCAAAGAACAACAGCATGAATGTGCTTGGTGGACTGAAAGGCATGATTTACGAGGGAGGCATGAGCTCGCTGTGGCGGGGCAATGGCGTCAACGTTCTCAAGATTGCACCTGAATCTGCCATCAAGTTCATGGCTTATGAGCAGGTATGGACTTGAAAGGTGTTTGCAGCTCTGCACACTTAATACCCACAAGCAAGCCGCAACAGCTGCAGCTCTCAAAGTAAAGGTGTTACAATATGGTAGTGGATGGGATGGATTCGGATGGCATATTTCGTACGAGCCATAACTTGCAAATGTGGCAGCTCCATAATACAAATTGTACTTGTCCATCCTTTACAACAAGGCAAAGGATGATAGTTGCTAGTGTCCCCTATTTTTGAAAAGCATCCAAATGACCAGGCTTCTCTCTGCTCTTCTTAAAGGAACCATGAATCCAGAAGGACCCCCAGATTACAAGCTTGCTGTTAATCTGGGGGTCCTTCTGGATTCATGGTTCCTTTAAGAAGAGCAGAGAGAAGCCTGGTTAAGAAAGACTTTGCTCACATTTGGATGCTTTTCAAAAATAGGGGACACTAGCAACTATAGTTATAGCTGGACTAGAAGTTTATTCAGAGCCAAATACCATGCTTTCTGTCTGTTATTCTCCCTTGGGAATCTGTTGCAAAAAGAATAGTAGTTAGATGATTGACTAGGAATGGGAAGTCCTCAGGTTCAACTCTGCTTTCTGATATGGGAGCTCACTGGATGCTTTGGGACACATTGTTAAGTTCAGTTGCTTTTAAGAATAAAACATGAGAAGGAAGTCTGGTGGGTTATGTCTTCAGCTCCTGGGGAAAAAAATTGAGAAGCAGACTAATCAATAACAAAAATTCTATACGTTCCAACATTGTAATCTCCTTCAACCTAAAATCCAGCAAAATGAAATAACTGATCTAGCCAAGTTATCATGAAGATTTCATTGCTTATTACTGAAATCCCTACAGAAACTGATATCCCAGTGCAGCAACATACCATTCCCCTGGTATAAAATGTAGTAATTTCTTATGCATGCTGCTCTTACTCAGTTAATTGAGATGAAAGTGGAGGAGTTTTCAGTTGACTAAATCCATTGCTTTTCTTTGCAGATAAAACGAGCAATTCGTGGGCCACAGGAAACTTTAAGGGTACAGGAGAGATTTGTTGCTGGCTCACTGGCTGGGGCTACAGCACAGACAATAATCTACCCCATGGAGGTAAAATTGCCCCTTTTTGGTACTATAGTGTCTGATAGCCATGCCCTCTACCAACAAGTGACCTTTTAATCAAAATGTATACTCCTCAAACAATTCCAGGAATGATCTAAAGGGAATCCCTAATTTCTAAACCCTATATTCATCCAATTCATTATCAATTTCAGATGTTAGCCTAGTAAAGAATTTGTGTCACCAATTTCAGATAGAATAGATTGCTTAATGGGTTTTTTTTCCTAATTAGGAATTCTTAAGAACATGATCTGGGGGGCAAAATAAAACAATAGAAAAACACTGCCAGTTTAGGTAGAGATAATTGGATCAACAACTGTTTATCTTGGAAAAGCCATTCCTTTTTTGCAGAGGTAGGGAACCCCATTCACCAAGAGTAGCATGAAATGGATCATAACCAAGCTGGTTTGGGCCAATCTATTTTTTTAATTTACATCCTACAAGCCACCAAGAAAAAAAAAACATATGCTACATTTTTGAATAATCACTTGCAGAAGACACTTGAAATTAGGTGGAGGAAGATGTAAAATTGGAAGAAACAGATGCAGGTACCGAGACTGTTTTCTTGTTTAACACCTGATTCATTAATTTTTCTTCCCACTAGGTCATGAAGACACGATTGGCCCTTGGCAAGACAGGCCAGTACTCAGGAGTGGCAGACTGTGCCAGGCAGATCCTACAGAAGGAAGGAATCCCTGCCTTTTACAAGGGCTACCTACCAAATATGTTGGGCATTATCCCCTATGCTGGTATCGACCTGGCTGTTTATGAGGTCAGTGGCTGTGTGTAGGTTCAAAGAATAAGGAAGCTATCCAAGGAAGAGGCTAGGCTGACATGCTCTTTCTTTAGAACACTTTTTGAGGATTAGTTACTCATCCTTAATAGAGCGCTTATTCACGGGTAAAAGGGGGTTCCTATCACTGGCTTCCCTCCCTTTTCTTCAATTTATTTGTGCTTGGCTTTTGATGCCCAGATCACCTTACCCTCTTTCTCACATTTCTCACCAAAGACACTAAAGAACACCTGGTTACAGAAGTACAGCAAGAACACCGCTGACCCAGGAGTTTTGGTCCTCTTGGCCTGTGGCACCGTCTCCAGTACCTGTGGCCAAATTGCCAGCTATCCCCTAGCCCTGGTGCGAACCCGGATGCAGGCACAAGGTAAGGAAGGAGCATCCTCAACGGAGAAGGTTGACAGCCATTATATGTGGGATAACCATAACAGGGAAGATAATGAAGTCTTAGTATCAGAGGAGTGGACATAGGGGAGATTAGTGGGAAAGAAACTGAGAAAGAAAATGGGATAGGAAAGATCTCCAAATCTGACATGTATGTTCATGGTTGTCTGTTCCTCCAGGAAAAAGGAGGAATCAGTTTCAACATGAGGGGCTAGAACAAATAGAAGGCAGGTTGTTTTCTTTGTTGTTTCAGGTTTTATCATTTGTTATATAAACAATGCGGATTGACTCTGAGAATCTAGACATAGTTACTAGGTTCTGTCCCAATTCTATGAGATTATCTTTAGGTCCTGTTCTAATTCTGGCATGCAATACTTCAAGCCTTGATCTGTCAGTCCTTCTTGTCTCTGCACACTTTCAGGCTCTGTCCCATGGGTTTGAGTCTGAGCCATGTAGGACCTGGTGATCAAACAAGACTCTCTGAACTTCACCTGGTTTATCAGGTATGTTGTGCCAGGCATTCTACTAATCTTTCCTCTCTTTTTCACTGTCTCACTGCAGCATCAATTGAAGGTGCGCCACAGCTAACCATGCTGGGTCTCTTTAGAAATATCCTTTCCCGGGAAGGGGTCCTGGGTCTCTACCGTGGCATCGCCCCCAATTTCATGAAGGTTATTCCTGCTGTCAGCATCAGCTATGTCGTGTATGAGAACATGAAGCAGGCTCTGGGAGTAACATCTAGATGAAGGAGGACCATGTGCCGCCAAAGTGCAGGGGACCTAGCTCACAAGAAAGGTGTTGGAAGGGCAACAAAGGTGGGGATATCCTACTGTAATTGCTGTGAAATGGAGAGCTAAGAGGGTGTTTGGAATGATTGGATCCAGGCCACCTTGGTCAAAAGTACAAACTTCTCCATGAACAAGAGCCAACTTACTAACAACCAAGTTTATCCTGCAAAGGCTTTGGTTGGGGGTGGGAGGGAAAATGACCTCTTGGAGGTAGTTTTTTTTTCTTGCCCACATTCTGGAATTTGCAGAGATGGTCTCATCAAACAGACATGTTTCTGAGCCACCTGCTGCTCCTGAATTTGCATCTTGTCCCCAACAACTGAACATGAGAACCATGACATATTAATAGCCATGTCATAATCTAGCGGAAAAGGAGCTAAGCAA
This sequence comes from Arizona elegans, assembly GCA_022577455.1. NCBI lineage: Eukaryota > Metazoa > Chordata > Lepidosauria > Squamata > Colubridae > Arizona > Arizona elegans. The sequence goes on from JAKOOJ010000003.1 coordinate 5,258,682, forward strand.
TGATTGCTCTGGACGTGTTGCCAGATTTCAATTCATTGATGACATTAGAATATCTGTGATTATTCCCTGGAGTCCACCAATTTCTTCTGCAGATATTGAGAAACAGGAATATATGAATTTTTGAGGACTTTGGCCAATAGATTCCACTCTTCGTTTAGCATTTCTATTTGCAATGATGAATTCCTTTTGACTCTTCCCTCTTCCATTCCTCCTAGAAACTATAGGGGTGTTGAAGCCCCTGATATTTGCATTTTAGCCCAGATCCACTTTACTTGTCTCTGTATTATGGAAACTGTATATTTTGCACATTGACTGTTTTTAACTTATAAGACTAGATTGCTGTCTCTACCTGGGCCTCTATGGCTGAACTGAAGCCTCTCCCATTTTATCCCCATTCCTTTCCTTCTACTCTGAGGGAGCAGAGAATGTTGGAATACATTACAAGGGCTACTATTTTGTGGTAACCATCGAAGCACTTTGCTGAGATCCCCTAATATGGTGTGTACATATTTCTGCTCATTTTGAGATATTTGCACTAGCTATACTAGCTTCATTGTTGCCATAATTAAGGTCCTTGAAGCCATGCATTCAGGATTTCTTTCGACTCTGCTTTGTATTGCTCTCCTCTTTTATTTATGACCAACTGAATTACATTGCAGTTGGGTATTCATTTTTTCCTTTATGTTGGAAAGTTGGAAAAGGCAGGATGGAGGCTATAGAGCTATTCAGTCCACAAAATTCCCCTTTACCAGTGTCTCAATAAATGTTTCACTTCATCTTCCCATTCAAAATAGGTAACCTGGTACCCATCTAGAATCCTACTAGAGAAGGCTGCGGAGTCCTGCATTCTGTCACACCCAACATAGTTGGCAAAACCAAGTAAGCAAGAGCAACATGGATTTCAGGAATATATCTTTCATGTTGTTCTGGGGTGGATACAGAATCCTGAAAGCTGTTAGGGTTGAGTGTCTTTGAAAACCTATTTTCCTACATCTCTCATATCTGGACATGTTGCCTCTTCTCAGATAAACAAATCCTTATTCCCTTCTTCTATGCAATCTCTCGCACCAACCAGTTGCATTTGAGAGAACCACAACCATGAATGGGAGGGTAACAGACCTATTCCACTGTCACTTTTTAAGAGCTGCTGTTGCCTTTTCCAATCTGATGTCCTCCAGAAGTGTTAATTACGGTTCCCCTTATTTCCAGCAAAATACATATATTGAAGAAAGCTGTAATGGTGGTTACAATAATATAACTATGACTTTTGGAATTTGAGTCATATCCTTGAAAGACTATCATCTGAGTGTCTGCCACAATTGTAGCTTTACTAGAAGTAGGTTGATGCAGGAGAGGGGAGAGGCACCGCAGTGCTCAAAAATGGGAGAGGATTTTGTCAGACTAGAATGCTACTTCAGTTTTAGTTACCTACAAGAGGTAATCAGATAGAGAATTGGCACTTCCATTTGAGAAAAGTACCTCATTCAGTAGATAGAAAGGACCTCTTGCAAGTAAGGCAGGGTTTTTTGTTCCTCTTGGAAGTTCTATAAGACGCTCCTTCAAATGAAGTGCCAAGGACAGTGGATGTTTTGCCCCACTATAGTGTTTTCAGTGGTATATTCGCTACAGTCCACCTTATCTATAGGAGAGTGGATTTTGATCATGTATACGAGCTTGCTGTTCGTAAGATCTACTTCACTTGGTTATTAAAGTCTGAGTGAGAAAACAGGATAGCAATAGCACTTAGACTTATATACCATCCCAGTGTGCTTTACAGCACTCTCTTGAGTGGTTTATAATGTCAGCATATTGCCCCCAACAATATGAGTCCTCATTTTACCAACCTCAGAAGGATGGAAGGCTCAGTCAGCCTTGAGGCTGTGGGCAGAGTTAGCTTGCAATACTGCATTCTAACCACTGCATCACCAGGCTCTGGTTGATACAAGGCGATTTTTCCAGGGAGAAAGGTGAAGAATGATTCATAAGAAGGAAAAAATAGAGAAAGATGCAATGCCTTGCACAATAGGATCATGTCCTTTCTATGCTGCTTTCATCTGGGAAATGTTAACATTATTTTCATTGGAAATATTGTACATTTATGAGTTTATTAAAATAAGGGTAGGATTCTACACCCATTTATTTAGCATTAATATCATGAACTAAATAAAACCTGATTCTGAATGGGCATTCCAAAATGGTATTGGCACTGGTGTGTTGATTTGACAGGTAGGATGGGCAAGAGTTGGCATGTCCCAATATTATTTTGGGGTACTTTGGCTAGTAGTTCTGGCCACTCCATTTTACAAGAAAGATTCAGTAAGGACAAGGCGCAGGATTGTCAAGTTCGAAATTGAAAGTGCCTTTTGTATCTTTATTAGGCCACCAATTGCTATTTATGCTACCCATTCACATACCTATATTTTGTCCCTTTCCTGATGCCTATAGGGAAGAAGGTTCTCATTTTGTCTTGTATAGAACGTGAAAGAAGATTATAGAGAAAGCAAGTATGAAAGCTGCGAATGTCTCATCCCCCCACCCTCTTCAGCTTCATGTATATTCAAAAGAAAGGAGAATCTGGTTTGCACGAAATACTTATGTGACATATTCCAAGATGTGGGCATTGACACATCTGGAGAATCCAGGAATGGAAGCAACAGGCTTGATAAGGTGTCCTCAAATGCTTTCCTGGCAGTAGTTGTACCCAAAATGTACAGTAGTAGCAGCAACCAACTTGCATGGCTTTAAACGACTGATAATCTCTCCATGACATCTCACTTGTCAGAATTTTCAGGATCAGAAATGTAATTCCTTTATAAATACTGTTTGCTGGGTGAACAAATGGGAAAGATACTGTGGTCATAGTTTATGTGAGGATTTTCCAGAGGGATTGGTTGGTCACTGAGGAAAACGGTCTTTAATTAAACAAGGGTCTTTCATTTGATCCAGGAGGTTATCTTCTTAATGTTAAAAAAAAGGTGTACTATAACTCAATAGTAGTTTTGAACTTCTCATTGAAAATCTACTGATCTTTTGAGATGCCAATTGGACTGAGTAATAGGAAGATCATTTGATAAATCAGATGACCTCCAATATAGGTTTTCCCACAAAAACTAGATACCTAGTTTGCACTTTTACACAGAACCAACTGTCTTGTTTTGGGGGACTGAACAAACTCTAATATACTGGTATCATAATACTTTAAGCACTTATCTTGCCTGAATCTAACTCCAGTGAGATATGTCTATATGTCTGCCACTGCTCCTGATGCATTTTATGTTAAATTTTCAAAGAGAAAAATAAAACACATTTTCCAAACTTTGGTATCTGTGAAATGAATTCAGAACTAACATAAAAGCACTTGAAAAGACATGATACTTCATTTTGCCACTGTTGTCTAACATAGGCTTAATATATCTATTATTTTGAAAAATAAAAAAAAACAAAAAATTTACTCGAAAGAGTGAAATCATGACGGTTTCAGGGTTCCCAGAAAAATGGCTTCATGTAGTCCATAATCATCCACTGTGTTTTAGAAGGTAATTGTTATCGCAATAAAACAACTAAAGATGGAGTACATTTGTGGAAATCATTTGTGGAATTTGTGGAAATTAAAGATAAAGTTAATACCATGCAGTGTCATATCCTGCTGAAAAGCAATCAATAGGAGCAAGCAAAATGCTGTTATCTCAGTAATCCTTTAGAGTGTTTTGACAGTTGTCCACAAATATATTTTCCATTTTCAAAAAGAAGTCTCGAACCAAAGATATTTAAGCAAACTTAAAGGTCATGGGAATTATTTTATAAACTGAAAACTGGTTAAAGAACAGAAAGTAGAGTAGGAATGATTGCATATGACAAGCAGTAGGATGTGTCAAAGGTCCAATTTTTGTTTTGTGCCTTCGAGTCAGTTGTGGCTGATGGTGATCACATGGATTAATCCCTGCAGCATTATTGGCAAGATTTTTTGAAGTGTTTTTCCTCTTCTTCCTAGGGCTAAGAATGAGTGACTGGCCCAAGGTTACTCAGGTAATTTTTGTGCCAAAAGCAGAATTAGAACTCATGAACTTCAGATATCTAGCCCAATGCCTTAACCACCATACTGAACTTGCTCTCAAAGATCTGCATTAGGATGAATATATTTTAACTAGGGATAAATTGAGATGAATGCTGAAAAACATTTGCTGATCGCATGCAGTAATTTTAGAAGGGTAAGAAAATAGATGAAACATGTTCATGGAAAGTGAATGGATATTAAAATGGTATATAGTAGCAAGTATGAAATGATGCATATTGGGACAAATAATCACACATGCTGATCTCATTTGGCAATGGCCAATTAGTAATGGATTTTTATACATTTAGTTGGCTTTTCACATCACAGTAGATTATCACTGATAATCTGATTATCAGGTTAATCTCAAAAATAATTGTGAAAGATCTTGGGAATTGTCCCCACAATTACATTTGTGCTATCCAAAATCATATATATCCAATATACTGCCCTTAGTACGATGTAGCTATATGTTATGTGGCGTAGAAGAATGCTAGAACATAGAAATCTATTATCAAATTGCTTACTCTGTGAGAAGAAATTCTCTTGGGAGTTATGGCCTAGAGAAGCTTGGATCATAATATTAGTAGTTACACAGGATTATGCCTTGTGCACAGGTTGTCTTCAACTTAACCATTTAAGTCACTGTTTAAAGTTAAAACAGCAGTGAAAAAAATGACTTATGACTGATTTTCAGATTTATGACCATTGCGGCATTCCCATGGTCACATAATCAAAATTCAGGCGCTTGGCAATTGACAATTACACTGTCCCACAGGATTATGTGATCACCATTTGTAACCTTTCCAGCTGGTTTCTGGCAAGCAAAGTCAATGGAGGAAGCCAGATTTGCTTAGCAGCCAGATGGTTCACTGAACAACTGCAGTGTTTTGCTTAACAATTGCGACAAAAAGGTTGTAAAACGGGGCACAACTCACATAACTGCCTTGCTTAGCAACAGAAATTTGGTTGCGATTTAGTTATTTATATCCTGCCTTTGGTTTTTAAATAAATAACCTCAAGGCGGCAAACATCCTAATATGCCTTCCTCCTATTTTCTCTACATCTCATAATATCAGTGAGGTGAGTTGAGGTGATTGCAGCGTCTGGGCAAACAAAGTCACCCAGCCGGCTTCCATGGTGAAAGGAGCGCACAGCTTCTTGGTTTCTAGCCTGGTGCCTTCATTGCTTATTCCAAACTTTCAAAAGTCTCCATTTACTTATTCAGTTCTCTTTCGAAACGTTAACACAAATAAGCATGCAGATGCAACCGCAGCAGTTTATCCTAAATATGTCAGCTCGATTCCCAGTGTCTTCGGGCACTTTATATGCCTGGCACGCCGGGTAGGTCTCGATCTCTTCGCAAAAGGTCAGTCAGTCTGGAGTTGGAGCAAAGGCCGTTCTCCTCAAGATGCCTTTTGGAGGAATAGGTAGGGGGGGGGAACAAGAGCCCCTCCATTCGCGAAAGTCCCCGCAAGCAGCTCTTGCCTTTCGCTCTGCAATGACTTCAGCTTCGCTGCCCCCCAGAACAGGGCTCTCCAACCTTGGCAACTTTAAGACTTGTGGACTTCAACTCCCAGAATTCCTCAGCCAGCAAAGCAAAGCTGGCTGAGGAATTCTGGGAGTTGAAGTCCACAAGTCTTAAAGTTGCCAAGGTTGGAGAGCCCTGCCCCAGAAAGCTCATGGATCAGCCTCCGCGGTCTGCGGCCTTCGCTCCTAAGAAGCGCCTCCTCTCCTTCCCATCCCCTGCCTCAGTTTTCGGAGGGAGCGGGGAAGGAGGGAGCGGGGAAGGCTCCCTGTGATGCCTCTGGCCGAAGGGCGCATGCCAATCGCAAGACGCCTCACCCACCTCGCTGAGTTCTCGGCCAATGGGTTTAGACCTCCCCGAAAATAAAGCGGAAGTGTGCACTGCCTTCACTCGATGGTTCCTATCTCTTGGCTCGATCGCGGTTGGCTGCGCTTTTTCCTCGCTGCGGTTGTCGAAAGGCGCGCTTCAGTTCAGCGACCCCTTCGCAGTTGGTGTTGGAGTCTTTTTAAGAGTTGCCGAGTAGGAGTGGTCAGCTTTTCCATCAATCATACTTTAATCCCGCTCTTCAACCTTCAGTCGGCGAGAGGAATTCCCCCCCCACCGCAAGATAGACTGGAACTGCCGGATTGGTTGTCTCCATTTGATAGCAATGACGTATTCGCGGATTTTCCAATTGGAGACTCGGGATTGAGCTACCGTCCTACCCCGATAGGTTCATCATGGACCATTCAGTCCGCCTCTCTCAATTTCCCATTGGTTTAGATCCTGCAAAGCGCCGCCTTCCTCTTTACAATTCGAGTAGCCTTCTGACACTCAAACTGTAGATCCCGCCTGTCATCGCTTCTGATAGATCGGGCGTCCAAGCCGCCTGCCTCTCTTTATAGTCACTGGCTTTTCTGCAATGTCGCTCATCTCGATCTCGCGGATGACTGGCTTGCACAGGAGGCGGGGATAATGGCGCGAAGTCCCGCCTCTTGGGCTCCCGGCGTGCAGTGCGGCCGTGCGTGTGAAGGGGGGTAGAGTGTTCGGCCTGGTTCCCGCGTTGAGCCCTCGTTGCCGCCGCGTTCATCTCTGCCGCCATGTCGGACTATAGCACCGGCGGTCCTCCGCCACCTTCCGCTGGGCCGCCGGGCGCGGGTGGAGGAACCGGAACTGCCGGGCCTCCAAATCAAACCGGAGGAGGCAACGCTGTCGGTACCGGACAGGCTGGGGGAGCGGCGGGTCCAGGACCCGGCGGGATCCGTAAGGACGCTTTCGCCGATGCTGTTCAGCGCGCCCGGCAGGTGAGGAGCTGAGGAGCTGAGGTGGATGGGAAGCTGAGGAACCCGATCGCGTGGGGAGGAGGAGGAGGACGGTTGAGGGCGAGGAGCGTTGCATCTCTCCCCGGCTGTCCCGGAGAAGGCCCGGTGCTGTAGGGAAGCTGGAGATCGGCCCTAGGCTGAGGTAGTCGACTCCTGAGGTGACAAGAGTTCTGGACTGTGCCACCTAACGCGCCTCGGGGGGGGGGGAGGAAGGAGGCAGAAAGCAAAGAGCGTTGGGCGAGTTAGTTTCTTCCTGCGGGAAGGTTACTTTAAAGGAAGTGGAAACCCGGCGCACGTGGGTCGGTTCTGACTGGGAAACCAAGCCGGGAAATAGGAACAGAGAAGGCTTGTTTTGTTTTTTTTTTACAAAAAAGGTTTTGTTTCCCTCGGTTGAAAGTGAGGAAATAACCGTCTTATTGTTTGTTTATTTATTTATTTGTTTTTGTATTTTTGTTTGCCAGTCGGAAGCTAACAGTGGCCCTCAAGCCCCTCCTGATCTTTATTACATGAAGGGTGGTTTCTTGGGGCTAAATGGGTGTGTGTGTTTAGGGGCAGTATCGCTTCACGTGGCAGAAGAGGCCAATATTTTAAACTGCATTTTGGTATTGGGACCACCACCAGAAAGCTATCTTGTTTTAATGGGTTAGAGACTCATTCTTAACACTTCCAGATGTCATGGTTCACTTTTAATATTTTGGATCACCCTTTCAAAATATCCACCTTATACTCTGGAATTGTAATTTAAGTACAGTACATGTTTGTCTGATGTATCCCATGTGTGCACTAGAAAGACATTAGAAAATGAATTTTATCTATTTGGGAAGCAAAAGAATTGAAAATTTATTTGGATTTTTTTTTTTTGAGTAGGGAGAATTGTTTTAGTTTCAAGATTGCCCATTATGTCCTAATGCTCTCCTTGCATCGTGTGCTTTTCGCATAGGACAGTAAAATATTATTCTACTTGCAATCTAGATTACAATTATGCAATCCATATTTCTAACACTGAATTTCTTAGCTTGTCCACAAGAAAGAAGGGTGGAGAAGTAGTGTCTCAGTGCACGTCCAATATATGCAGGATTGAAGATAAATTATAAGAAGATTGTTGATGAATCAAATATTTGTGCCTTTTTTGCTTCCTGGAGGAGTGAAAGCAGTTGGAAACTTCTAGTGATTGACTTGAATTCTTTGATTTTTCACAAAGAATAAGTGATAGGAGTAAGTCTTGCTGTTGCTCTTGTAATTGTCTTTTGTACATTTCTGTCATTGATTTATTTTTTTCCTTAACACATACTTGCAAGTAGAAAAGCTAGCATACTCAGGAAGACCCAATGTTGATTGATTGTGCCTTTTTTATTGGATTGGGAAGGTTAGGTGTTTTTTTAATTTTATTTACCCAAAACATTTTAGCTTATTTGTGGGACATTGATAAAGATAATATCCATGTGTAGCCTGAACTGATTCAGTTTATATTGTTACCTTAGGGCTCCACGTGTTGTTATTGTGTTCTGGTGCATCTGTAGATCAATTGTAGCTTTTTAAGGTTAAGGAAAGTAAAATAGAATAGTTCAATGGGAACAAAATGATTTTATTGGAACTGATTTATTTAAAACCAGTTTCATTCTTGAAATACTTGTATGCTGAAGTTTCTTCCTATTGTTGTATTAAGGGGCTCTTTCTGTACAATGTCTTTTGAATCAAAATTCCCATCCTAGAGAAAATTGTTAGTAAATTGTTTTCTGTGCTGCTTGTTCTAAGAAGGAAGGAGAGGGACGTTGTGAAGTATTTGAAGAATTATCCATTCATTCATTTATTCATTCAATATTTATAGCCACCCATGTCAGCCAATGAGTCTGTGCATCTTACAATTCCAAAAGTATAAAAACATCCAAAATAATTTTATTAGCTGCTGTATGTATTTAATCAGTTAACAGTAAAGACAAACGGTATATGTACCACATTCTGAGCCCCTGGCTCAGGTATACAGCCAATTTTTTAAAGCCTTATGAAAGGCCAGCAGAGTTGGGGCTATCTTCTGGGGGAAGGATATTCCACAGAGCAGGGACGACTGCAAAAAAGGCCTGACTTCTAGTCCCCACCATCCAACATTCTTTGCATAGTGCCCGAATCTGCTAGATTGGGTTGGACAGGTAGAGACTCTTGGGAAAAAGTCCCTCAGGTAACCCATTCCCAAGCCATATAGGGTTTTAAAAGTGACAGCCAGCACCTTCAGTTGCATCTGGAGTCATACTGGTAGCTAGTGCAGCTCACATAATAGTGGTGTTACATCTTCTGTATATCTGACATCATTTATTACCTGTGCAGTTCCTTTCTGTCTGTTCTTAATGCTCTCCAGGGGCAGTCCATGTAGAAAACATTGCATTCATCTAAACATAAGGCATGAGTTGGGGTGAGCAGGGCTTCCTGGTCCAGGAATGGGTGTAACTGGCATGGGTGTAACCTGAAGGTGTGCAAAGGGTTTCTTAGCCATACTATCATCTGTCTACGCTTCAAAGAGTAGGGGGACCCAGATTGCATATTGGGTCTGTCTCGAGTAATGCAACTCTATCCAGAACTAAAAATGGAATAACCTTGTCTCGGGAAGTTTCCAATACCCATAGCCACTTAGTCTTGCTAGTATTTCATTGGAGCCCATTTCATCCCATCCTGTCCCCAGCAGCTCCAGACACTGGAATAGGGCTTCTATAGTATTGGTCAGGGGGCCTTGGTTATTATTCAGGAAATACAGAATATGTGGGGATAGCTCATGATCATTACAGCCTATTGAAGAAATATTAGAGGGAGAAAAATTAGCTTGAGATAATCTGTGAAGTTCTATGTCGATCACTGTTGCTTACGGACTTACATAAATTATATTTATATAATTATATATAATATATATTATATATTATATATATAATATTATATATTATATATATATAATTATATAATTATATATAATTTATATTTCAATAGAAAAATGATTGTGAATAATTTTTAAGTGAATAGCAACTGGTTACTGTTTAGCAAACTGGTTGATTTTCTGAATTGATCTGCAAACTTTCAAAATTCTTAGGAACATGGGTATTTTATAACAAATAGGCTATTGTGCCCATGCATTGTTTTCTTAAAAAGGATGGAAGTACATTATTCCAGGATTATAGTACAATTAATGAGATTGCAACATTATTTTTTAAAAAAACTCTTCACTGATTAAGCCCAGATATGAATTTCATTTATTTAACTATTGCTAGAACAAGTCACAGAGCAGGAAAAATGGAATCAGTCATCTGTTTGTTTGTTTGTTTGTTTACTTAATTAATTTCTTTGCTACTCATCTCACCACAAAGTTATGGTTGGATATTGCCAAAAAAAACAAAATGTAATCATTTGAATGTCTTTCTTAAAAAAAAAAAAAGTAAGGTGCAGAATAAAACATAAAGCATCTAAATTATTTGAAATTGGACTTTCTTAAGCAAAAAGGAAATAACCTGTGTTTTAGAGATCTCTGCAACTAGATGTTGATTATATCTTGACTTAGCTGAATTTCAAGAAAACATTGAAATTAATGGCAAACTAGCTGGTTGTGCCATATTGCTTATGGCAATGTAGAAACTAATCTGAACTCAGGCATTTATAATGGATGTTTTCATCTATATAGATGCTAATCTAATGTGTTCAATTAATGCATAAACATTTGGACATTGGTTTGGAATATGCCATTGCAATCATTCTAGAATTATCTGAGTTTGATAATCTTTATGAAATATACAGTTCAGTTTTTTATAATTCCTTTCTTGAAGAAGAAATTGTTCATTATTTTTCAGAATTTGCATTCCTGCTACCACTTTTTCCTTTTCTGTCTGTGTATGTCTTACCAGGTTTCATTTTTACTTATTACTGCTAAGGTACAAAATCAGTGCAACCTATTTCTTCTTTGTCCTTTAAAGTACCTTGCCAACTTCCTTATTTCAGACTCTGCCCTCTAGGTATCCTTTGTTCAGTTTACTTTTTTCATTACAATAGCCTTTCTTAGTTAAGAATTCACCATAGTCTTTATTTTGGGTTTACTACTATTTTTAAGATTATAGTGGGACAAGTGAGACAAGTCAAGGTTATAGTACCAATAATCATTTCCAAATTTGACATTTAAAGCAGCAGTCCCCAGCTTTTTGGGCATCAGGGAATGGTTTCGTGGAGAGAAGTTTTTCCGCAGACCAGAGGGGGCTTGATTTCACATGCTGCCTGCATCCCGCAGATGGGGCTTCACTTGTTTGTACAGACCGGTTTCTGGCATGGTTTGGACCAATGCTGGTCCATGGAGTAGATTAAATTTAAATAATTTCTGAAGATTCTGTAATCATTATGTATGGTTAAAAAAAAGCATTTTTCCTCCCATAATCTAAATATATATTATTTTATATTGAAAGTTAGAATTTCATTGTTTAGGAAGTACATATCAAAGCAACTATTTAATGTTTTTCAGGATTGGAATAATTATAGCACACATAGATACTCATGAAGTCATTGGAGCTAGTATGGTTATTGTTGAGTTAATTCTCATTTATTTCAAGTAGAGTCATTTTGGCCAAAAAAAAAAAAAATACCCATCCCAGAAGAGCTGCGAGCCAAAAATCTATAGTAAACTTTCATAGTGGCCATTATCTATATTTATTGTAATCACTTCAATAAAACATGAAAAAAGAAGCATGAACATCTCAAGAGCTCTGTTCTAGGAACCTGTTTAATTTTAATCATACAGTTTGTTCCTATAGTTGGCCAACCAAATGCCTTGATGTTTCTGACAGTGTACAATAAAATGCCATACTGTACTGTAAAAGTGTTGAGAGTCTTACATCCACAGTCTGTTTTATGAACTTCCCTGTTCCCAGTCTGATTTTCCACTATTCCTTTTCCTTCTATCTGAAAAATTCTTACTTTTTTTTGTTCGTTTTCTCTGCCATCCTGAATTTCAGCTGCCTAGCTCAACAAAACCCCACAATATTCTCAACCAGGGGTTCCTTTTAATCCATTCCTTGGAAGTGACTTTTCTCTTTCAAAAAATATGGCTGCGGTGTTGGATGGGCTCAGACCATTCACTCGGCCAATACAGTAGAATTTACTGATCTTTTCTTCAACTGCTATTGCAGTTGATGACTGGACTTTGCCTTCTTTTTGACTTTTTTAGTTTCTGTGCAACAGTGTTAAAGCTAAAAAGATGATAGCTGCAACTGACCAAAATTGGGAAGGGAAATTCTGGGGACAGGAATGGATCTAAGTAAGAGGGTGTCTGTAGTAAACCTTCCATGCTGCAGGGTCAAATAAGTGGGGAGAAGAAAAACTGAGAAGGGCCCTGGCCTAGCCACTAAGAATGCCTGATGCGAGTGAATGTATAAAATGTTGCTGCATAGTTAAATTTCTAACTGTATTAGCAGAGCAATGTAAAGTACATATGTAAGAATTAAAAGTTTGAATTGTGTCAAGTTTTTTCATCTTAATTTGTTTAAGACCCTTTGTATTTTATTCAGTAAATAGGTTTGGGATATATTTTTAATTACTTGAAGATTCTTTGTTTCAAACACTTTTGTTTTAACAGTTTTATTTTTAATTCTTTCTGTGGTTTACAGCTTATTCTGTTGTAATCATAGTGTCAATTTTACTTTTAGATAGCAGCAAAAATTGGGGGTGATTCAGCCACAACTGTGAATAACACTACACCTGATTTTGGATTTGGTGGTCAGAAGAGACAACTAGAAGATGGAGGTACTGTGTGTCTACTCTGAGTAGAGCCAAGTCAAGCGCAATGTCTATTGAAGTTGGGTAGCTACAAATTTAAATAAATACAAACCTAACTTAATAACAGTAATTGGGACGAGAATTGCTGTCAATAAGCGGTGCAGTCATACAGCATAAAGTTGGGTGACCACATCCTTAGCAACAGAAATGCCAGCACTTCTGGTTGCCATTAAGCAAATATCATTGGGGGTCATTAAACAAGAACGTCATGCAATTGCCATTTGCAACCTCCTGCCAGCTCTCCCATTGACTGTTTATAGAAGCTATCAAAGAAAGTTGCAAATGGAAATCATGACTGGGGGGACACTGCAATTAATTTAAGTACAAAAGCCAATTGTAAGTACCACTTGTTCATTGCCATCATAAATTCAAATGGTCACTGGACTAGTGTCATTAAACAAGGTTGCCTGATCCCTTCCTTTAAACAGTTATTCAGTCTCACATACCACGAGAAACAGTTAAAAGGATGCGGATATGTCCTTATAAATTGTGCAGCAAATTTAGGCAAAGATTCCATAAAAACGGATGGAGGGTGGCTAGACAAATACAACTAGTCCTCAACTTAAGACCATTCATTTAATGGTGGTTCAAAGATAACGGCGGTCTCAGAAAACGTCATTTACAACTTGCTCTCACAGTTGCAATCACCGCACATCCCCACACAATAGATATTCCAAATGGAAAAGGTGCAGGGGAACTGATTCTTCTCTATGCAAGGGCATGTTCTGAGCCAAGACTCACCACTTCAACCTGCCAAAGTGAGTTTGTTGGCTCCTTATGACAGCCTACATAGGAATGCTTTATTCTTGATGATACAGTAGCCTGTTTTCTCAGGCATAAGAAAAAAACATAAATCACATCAAGGACAGGGTTTTTGAGCAGGGGCATTCCCTTCCAGCCTCATCTCCTGAAACACCTGGACTGATGAAAGTTCAGTTCTGTCCATTTCCCTATCTCTGGTTGATAAGTCATGTGAATGCTACCGTCCACTGTCGTGTGAATGCTACAACCTCCAGAATGGACTTTCTTGTAGCTGCAATCTTGATGCTTCATTATGAATAACAGAATAGAAAGGAGATTATCCTAATCTATATCCATTTTCTTTTCTTTGTTTTTGTTTTTTTAATAGATCAGCCAGAAAGCAAAAAAATGGCTCCCCAGCCAGAACGTAAGTACAATGTATTTTTTTAAAATTGCTAGGGGATGTATTAATTACATACAAAGTTATATTATAATATCTTAGAGTTTCCATTTGACTGGCTTACATATTTCTTTTTAGAATGTGACTTTATGATCAGACTCTTCCTTTTCTTTTCAGCCATGCCTCCACCACCTCAGCTTGGACCGATACATCCTCCCTCAAGGTAACTTAGTTATGGGCCTTTTTTTCTTTCTCCATCAGTATTTGAGCTGGAATGCTTAAACCAATATTCAGGGTTGAGATTGTGGGTTCAGATTACCTCTGAGGGGGTAGCATTTCCCTGCCCTAAAGAAAGAAGGCTGTTTTGTTAGGTGGAGATCAGCATCCAAATTAGTGAGAGATGTGAATTCCAGGCACATGGATGCCTTGTTAGGTAGTGAAACGTTGTGCTCTTTGGCCATGACTGAGTATTACAAGTCTTTGTGTAGCTTCAGTTTCATAGCTTTTGTTTCTGAAACTTGTCTGAAGATCCTTGTTTGCAAATGCTGCTGGAGTGGTCTCTGGGCCACTTAGTTGCTCATGAGTCCTGCCAGGCAGTGCAGGAAAATCACATGGTGATTTCCACAAAGCGGTGCTTAATTGTTCAGCCACCTTCCTTTCTGCTCTTTTGGGAGGAGGAAAACTCTCCTTTTTTTGTTTCTTGATGGATGCTGGTGAACCCCAGATCCATTTCTATAACTCTCCCACTCCTTACTTTAAGCTGCTGACCGTTTTCCTTGCAGGTCTACAGTGACTGAAGAGTACAGAGTACCTGATGGCATGGTGGGACTCAGTGAGTATTAGACAGGGAGCAGAGAAACCTGCTGTTGCCATAGTTGAAAGACTGCTACTTCACCTTTACTAACCAGTGCTGCTTTGGCTTCTCGATGCCAGTTGGCTGAGCTTCCTACAGGGAAGGCTCAGGCAGGTTTGTTTCTTTGTAGCCCTATTTGTGTGGGGGTTTTTTGAGAGATGACAGGCATTTGCGTTTCTTTGTATGCTGCTCAGAGCTATGTGGAAGATTACTCCAGCAATGCCGGGTGGGTATTCTGTTTTACAAAGTCTCAGCAAGTTTTACATTCATTAAATGGTGAGGGCTGGATTCTAAGGAGAACTTGAGGTAGACGTCATGTAAGCATTTCCAATCCTAGCAGGAATGGGGAGGGGAGGGGTTTGCTGTCAATCAACAATACAGATTCACTTTGGACACTCAGGCTAGGAGTGCAACAGGCATTCAGAATTCCTTGTTGGATTACTTGTGGCTTTGGCTTTGGATTCATCAACTTTCTGTGAGTGATTATAGTTCCCTTTTGCCAGAAGGAATGGTGGCTGCAAAACACTGCCTGAAGTTGAGTTTTAACTAAGCAAGGGAGAATTGATTTGCAGTAGGCAATTTGTTCAAAAGCCCTAGCTTTAAATTGGCCTGGCATTCACGCTCTGAAAGCTAGAGATTGTCTGAATGGGTGCTGAGGTACTTTTTTGGCTATTGTAATTTATCTTTTTTCTGTTGCTTCCGAGATCTTTATTTCAATACTCTTGTTTGAATTGGGCATTTAGGAGAGTCACTTATCCTCCATTATTCCTTCTGTAAATGGTGAATTGAAGGAATCTTGAAATAATACTCCATTCAACTACTTTTTCATGCACACAATGCAGTCTTAAACTAACTGTGCTAATGCAGTTTGTACAGTGAAAAAGTTATATACTTAAAATAGAAATATATTTACACTGGGTTTGTCTGTTTCTGCTGAAGATTTGTCTGTTTCTGCTTTTCCAATATATCTGAAAGCTCTTTCCTATCCCTTTTGAGGAAGGATGAAAAAGTGTTGTATTTAAATCTACCTGCTAGAAGATAAGATTTCTACTTTTATCTCAAGATTTTCTCAGCATTATTCTCCTTGCTTTACAGTCATAGGAAGAGGTGGAGAGCAGATTAACAAAATACAGCAGGACTCTGGATGCAAAGTACAGATCTCACCAGGTAGGCGTGACATTGTAGAGCAGACTACGAGGTGGATTTGGTTACCACTTTCTGGTAGAGAGCCACAAGTGCAGAGAGATTAATCCCATTTTATCCGTTAGCTTTGTTGGTTTGTCTCATTCCCAATCAGTCAAAGAAGGATTTGCAGCTGCAGGGTTTATGGAACACACAAAAAGTGTTTCCTCTAAGTCTCGTTCATGATAATAACATTTCAAATCAGTCATGAACACTGATCATGTAAATTTCTGAAGACTTGTTTCAAAAATCTGTGGCATGTACAGTCATGTGCACATAATTAACCAGCAGCATCATGCAAATAAATCCAATTTTAGTGTCAAAAACAGTATAAGGAGGGTCAATTAAAAAGCATAGAAAGTATATCAAAAGGCTAAAAATTTAAAGAGCAAACATCTAAAAGGAAGGGAAGACGCATTAGATGGGTGTAGGGGAGCAGAAAGTCTAACGTGCGGCAAAGTATCTCAATACAGAGCATTCTAGAATGAAAAACTAGATGTTCATTAAGACTAGTTTGTGGCAGATGTTAAGTATTGCTATGCAGAAGCTGGCAACATTATATATTGTAGCAGGGTTAGTATCTGAGAGCTGACGGAAGATAGAAAATTGTTCTATGAGGCATGGGCTTTCATGCAAAAACGGAGAGATGAGGCTAGTGGCAATATTTCTGTAGAACTACATTCTGTGTGGAGTCACAAGCATTGTCTCTCTGGATAGAGAATCTTCCTATATCAGCCTTCATGACAGCTTACGGAGTGCATGACGACATGCCAGAATAAGCAACCTCCAGTGGTTAGGTTCTTTAAGGTTAGTTAGTTATGTCATAGGGCAGGCAGAGTACCTCTTGGATTCACTGGTAATAAAGGTTGAAAGCCTGGCTAGATCCAGTTGTTACATGTTGTTTAATGGGTGCTTTAGCCTGAACATGTCTTGTGCTGAGTAGAAGACCTGGAGAGAAGGCCAAGGGTGAGATTTTAGTTGCCACTATCTTTTTCCATGTGGACTGAAAGTCATCCCTCATAGTTAATGAGACATTGGGGGAGGGGGGAATTTGAGTCAGTAGTTGAGTATAGTTACCCACACTCTAGCTTCCACTTTCATGAGGCCTGTCTCCAGTCTCAGGATAGTGTTAGAGACTCATTTTGGGATTCAAAGAGTCATTCTTAGACATTTGGATTAAGCAAGTCCTAATGGTGAAAAATTGGAAAGGGGCCCAGCTGGGTACCATTAAAAAGTTGCACTATTCACTTTGGCTTTGAATAATTTGTGTTTTGCAGGAAGTATAGTGTCCACCTCTTATCTTGTGGGATTTGAGGATGGCAGATAAGCTTCTCTGTGCATTTTCAGAAATGTGGTCTTCATGGAGCTTCTTTCTATTGGCAGAATGAAGGAGTACTCTTAGATATTTGAAATAGGACACCTGTTCAATCTTGTGACCATCTGTCTTCCAGGAATGGTTCTTGGGCCTTTTGGCAAATTCCATTGGGTTTTCTGATAATTGAATTCTAGTTGGTCCTTAAAATACCGTGTTAGTACTCTCAGTGCTCATTTAAGACCAGAAATGGCAACACTTGCCTGCAACTATTTAAATTCATTGTGGTTTTTCCCAGAATTATACAGCTGTCGTGTTATTCTGAGAAAAAATATAGTTGCTTTGAAAAATTGCAGAAATGGTGCAATGTTCACATTCTCTCACTATTCCCACTTCAAAGCAATTTTGGGGAATCAAATCGAAAGCATTGCAGTTCTAATAAATAATGACATAGCTTGTAAAAAACACAGTGAATTGTTAGTTTGTTCTTGAAGGTTTGAGTAGTAATATTAGTAGTCATTCTATTGTCTCTTTTATTTTCATGAGAAAATAACAATATTTTCATCTGAGTTTTGAGATCTCAAAAGCTTGTTTCTTAGCATTTGTCCTTTTTGCTAAACTGCATAGAGAATAAGTCACTACATGGTTAATGTAACACAAGCATATATTTGTTCCTTTCCAAACCTATACTTGAAGATGGAGAGATGTAACAAGTGTAGCTGTTGTTAATTTGAAGCTATGGCGAGCAGTCATTCACTGGATTGAGGCCACAGTTGTACTTTTCCTTTGGACTGCCAGAGGAGTGTTAGTGGGTAGAGCAATGATCTAATAGTATCTCTGACTGGAACTCAGCCATGAGTTTGGATCAGGAAATAAATATGATCAGTAGGGCCAGTTAATATGGGGGTTTTTGTATCATGGGAGAGCTTTAGGTAAGTGGGAAATTACACCTAACTAAACATAACTGGTGCAGTTTCAGGGACCTACAAAGACAATGTTCAGAGGCTGTGGGATGTCCTTGTTTGAAAGATTGAGAAAGTGTTGCTATTTTCCAGTCTCGTCTGGGCTGGAAAGCTGGGCAGTCCTTCAATGGAAGACAGCAAGAAATTCCAATGTTGGTAATATAACTGGTACTCTGATACTCTTAATGATTACATGTTTATATATTACCAGGAACAGGACATCTTTGGTTAGCGGAAAATTGTACTTAACATTTGGAGAAAAGGAACGGAGGTCTCCAAAATAGGAGGAGCCTCATCACAGATATGGGAATGGGTTTTGGAGGTCATGGTTAATTGTGATAAGCCTATTTTTATTTCTCAAGGATCACTTGAGTCTTTGGAGCCATAGAAATTGCCGTGCCTTGTGCTAATTTATGGTTTGCTCAATCATAGTTGGTTGCCTAAACCATTTGGAATATTCACACATGCTAAGTCTTAAACCATAGTTTGCAAACCATTACAATGAACCATGATATCTGTTTCCACATTATTGCTAAACCAAAATCAAATCAGTTACATTATGGCTTACCATGCTGTATAAATCCATAGAGAAAAATATTGTCAAAATGGAAACACTTGCAGTATTCTTACACAGCACAGCTAAAAAGCTTTTTTTATTATTATTGAGGATTGACTTAACACAGCCTTAAATACCGTTCTGTTCTTGGATCACTTGTCAAGTTGACTTTTATGTAGGTTGGCTGTCATGTTGATGCATACGTAAACACGGGAACCACTATGTCTTCTATTTCTTTCACCCAATCAAATCACAGTCTGGTCTTGTGTAACCTGTGAACTGCCTGTAATTTTGCAGTAGATTTTTCAGCTGTTAAGAATCCTACGTTTTCTGTCTGATTGCTGTTTCCTTTTAACACCAAACTAGTCAAGTACATCCAGAACCCAGTTTGTAGAGAGTGCAAGCTGTGTTTTATAGACTATCCTAGGTCCTTTTGATAATACATGATTGATGGAAGGCTCAGATTCTTTGGGGAAATGTATTGATATAGAAAGAAGTTGACAACTTTTGATGGCTTTTCTTTCCCTTACAGACAGTGGAGGACTACCAGAACGGAGTGTCTCTCTGACAGGATCACCAGAATCTGTGCAGTGAGTAGTTTTTAGTCTTTGTCAGTGTTTTCAGGAAGATCAGAGGCATCACTTTTATTGCAAAAGTTGGGTTTGTTTCATGCTGTTTGTGGGGGAGGGGGAGAGGGGGGAGTTATGCCAACTTCTATTTGAACTGACCAAGTTTTATGTTCCTCCTGCTCTTTTAACAATTCAGGAATTTGTTTTGTAAATAGATGCTGGGTTTTTAATGAAGATGGTTGCCTTTCAGGACGAAGACACAATAATAATTTGGGCATGCAGTACCTAAAAGGCACAAGTAGCTGCTGACTTTGGTCTTGCATATAGAGAAACATTTTACTTAACACAAATGTTTTTCTAGGCTAGCATAGGACTAAAATCATCATTGAATATTACAGTTATAGCATATCTGTACTTGCTAAAGAAGCACAGATAGAACTGAAATAAATGCAGTATGTAAATTCAAAAATACAAATGAGTGCAAAAATAAAGTGATTATGTTTGCAACTGGAATAAATTCTATTAACCATTATGCAGGAAGCTGTGGAACAAACATGGAACATGCTGATTTGTAGACTTTTCAGGCTTGAAAATATTGCTGGAAATTCCATTTCAAATCTTCGTCATCAGAGAGGAAATGTTGAGAATCTTGTAACTTGCCATCATTCAGAGTTGACTCTTTCTCCTCTGTAGAAAGGCAAAGATGATGCTTGATGATATTGTGTCTCGAGGGCGTGGTGGGCCACCCAGTCAGTTCCATGATAATGCCAACGGACAGAATGGTACAGTACAGGAAATCATGATCCCAGCTGGGAAAGCAGGCCTGGTGATCGGCAAAGGAGGAGAGACCATTAAACAGTTACAGGTGAGCTTGAAGTATTACAAACATCCATATCACCATCAAAATCATTTTCTCCTCTTCTTCCTCTTCTACTATTGGCTTGGTTTAAGTTACATATAAAGAGGAAGAGCATACAGGAATTTTTGACAGTTATGCAACCCTTTTGATTTCTTGTTCATGTAGGAGCGGGCTGGAGTGAAAATGATTCTAATTCAGGACGGTTCACAAAACACAAATGTAGACAAGCCTCTTCGAATAATTGGTGACCCATACAAAGTGCAGGTAAGGCCAACTCTTTGTTTTGCTTATTGATTTCATCATTTTGCATTTGGGCGGGGTTGAGAGTAATTTAATTTTCCTTTTACTGTGATAGATTTTTAGTAGTTCCCTGTATCACTATTCTTTTTGATTAAAAGACTACTATTCAATACTGCCAGTTAGTTTTTGATTGTATTTGATTTAGAAAAGTATGATTATTCAGTTCAGATAGAATGGAAAGCTATGGCTCTCTAGCCAGAAAGTGCACTGAAGAGGAAAGGTCTTTGGTTCATAAACATCTTTGTTTTACTTTCTCAAGATATGACAACTTTTTTGTTTTCATTTCATTTCATTAAGATGTATTTTATTAGCGGGAATGAGAACAGTTTGCCCTCCAGTTTTGAGCCTTTCAAGAGCAAATCAGGTTTTCCCCCCTACTGATCACCCTCTGAAAAGGCAAGGATCTCCAATATCATAGCAGTGATCAAAGGCAGAATCCTCTTTTCAGAGTTCCCCATGGTTCAATCTGTTTGCAACAGAGCCAAGAACTCTTTCTATATTCTAGCTGGCAATTGAAATTAGCCTCTTTCCTATTCAGCACAATTGCTACTAAGAATTGGAGTTGTTTTTCACAGTTTAACTTTTTTTAAAAGTACAGTCTGATAAAAGCCAGAGAACTTCCATCTTTATTAATACATTAGCTTGAGTTTATAGGAGGCACATTTAGCAGAACAGGAGTCAGTAACAGAGTTGTAAAAAAAGGTTAATGCTTTAGCTATAATTACAATATTAGGTTAGTTTACTCAAATGTTTTCATTCCAGTTCTGCTGAATTACATGATAAATTGTCTTTTAAAATTTTATTTACTTGTTTATAAAATTTGTACACCGCACATCTTATCTAAACAACATCATAAAATAATATAAAACATGACTAAAAGCCCAGGCAAAAGAAGAGTTAAAACAACATTAAAATTTACAGTTTACTTCTTAAATTTAATTTTTCAATTAAAGTTCAAGTTGCTTCTTCTTTGACTATTGCAATTTTCTTCTTGTATTTTGATTTTCACACTATACACTCATATATTCAGTTGCTCTCTGAATCTGAATGCTGTCTTGATTCCCTTCCTATGAACATATGGCTTTATCCTGGGCCAGATAAGTAGTATTTGTAATCTATTAATTTATCTTCCTGTTGATGGTGACTTACTAAAGGCTTTGACTGGATTCTTCTCCCTGTTCTGAGGAAATGGTAACATTCCTTTTTCAGTGGAGGGTTCAGAGATTGGATCTTGGTCTGCACCGACCTATCACCCCCTAAAGTTTATCTCACCTCTTAAAAGCACTCCCTGGTTTGTTCAAGCCTAAACCTCTGTCCTTGCCCTCCAGTTTGTTCCTTCCTGTTATCTTTGTTTCTCAAATTCATAAGATCACTGAAAAATCTTCTGCCAGTATTATCTACAGCTGTACTCTACCAGTGATGTGGAATTGCTCAGCTTCCCTGATAACACACAGAGAAAGGCTTTCTTCATTGGAAATTCTAACATTTCTTAGGTGAAATGTTCTATGGTATGTTTCAAATCATCCCAAAATTAATGCTGAGTTTTCTTTGCAGCAAGCCTGTGAAATGGTAATGGACATCTTACGAGAGAGAGACCAGGGAGGCTTTGGTGATCGGAATGAATATGGTTCAAGGATTGGTGGAGGAATAGATGTGAGAACATTATTGGTACTTTGCTGTGGTAATGGGAAAAACAGCTTCAGTTGGACATTAATCCCTCTCTTTCATTTATTTACTGGTGGTTTTTTTTTATTATTCTGGTATTTATACTTTGGAACAGCTCCCTTAGAAGTGAAATCAGTCCTTCCATTTTGGAAATTGGTGGATACAGAGCTTTCCCTGAGGGTATTTGGTGACTGATAGGTCATCAGCTGCGTTTATTACTTTCATTGGATAATGTTCTGTGTACTTTTTGTATATAAAAAGCATCATTGTAGAACACATTGTGAACACAGCCAAGCCCCCACCCAATCAGTTCACACCCCCACTAGCAGTTAAAAGGAAGAAACAGCTATGATCTCACATTGCTCCTAGAAGCACAAAGCCGAAAACACCAGCCTGAAGATGAGACTTCGTTGAAACGTCGCCAAGACACTTCCAATTTTACGCGAGAGAAAACCCGAATAACCAAAGACCTACACAAATAAATATATATATATATATATATATATATATATATATATATATATATATATATATATATATATATATACACACACATACATACACACATACACAAACTTTATTTTTTTTAATTGAATTTTATTGTTATAAATTGCCACAAATCTGAGAAGATTTAGCAACATATAGATCTAGTAAATAAAATAAGATGTTTATTCATTTGCTTAGGTCCCAGTCCCCCGGCATTCTGTTGGTGTGGTCATTGGGCGGAGTGGAGAAATGATTAAGAAAATACAGAATGATGCTGGAGTTCGAATTCAGTTCAAGCAAGGTGAGAACCCCAAATCTCTCTGTCACCTTCAGAGCAGGGGTGAAATGCTCCCAGTTCGGACCAGATCGGGTGATCCGGTAGCGATTCTGGCAGGTGGTTGGGAGAACTGGTAGCAGTGGCGGCCTGAGGCTCCACCCACCCGCCTGGTGTCGTTACTTCATGATTTTAACCAGGAAGTAATGTGTATTTTACCCTCTGCGCATGCGCAGAGTATGCACGATCATGTGACATGAGCAACACACGGGCAGGCGGCGCATGCACTTCTGAACTGGTAAGGAAGGTAAGTAGATTTCACCCCTGCTTCAGAGCCTGTATTCATATCGCAGGGTAAAATGTCAGGTTTATGCTTGTGTGCCTTTTCTGTCCACCCTTCTTCAACGCAAATTCTTATTTGGTTATCATTATTGTTGCTAATTCAAATTTGCTTTTGTTCCTTTGTGTAGTTATTTTAAAAAAGTTATTTTACCCAGGGCTCTTTTCTGAAATTGGGGGGTGCGGTTTTCTCAGTTGTGATCTAAGGCAAAATCTCTTAAGAAAATCTGTAGAACATTTTATTCTTTGTTCAAACTTGGCACAATCCAGGTTTTTCAGGCAGTTGTAACTGAAACTTGGCAAGTTCCCCTATAAAAACCTGGGTCTATCAAGTTTGTTGTAGTTCCACTGCCTTGAATTGGGTCTTCTGAATTTTGGACAGAGGTTTTTCCTTGTCTAGAACTGTATACATCCCATATCTACTTTTCTTTGTGTGTGTGTGTGTGTGTGTGTGTGTGTGTGTACTATACATGTCCTCCCATGAAATCAGGGCATTTTTGCTCCTGAGGAGGAAACCATTAATTGGATGGATGGCTGTTGAATGTGAATGCTGTTTGGTGTACACACACAGACACACACACACACAAGAGAGAGAGAGAGAGGGAGAGGGAGAGGGAGAGAGAGATCACAGACCACAAACAAGGGTTCTAATTTTTAAACTCCAGTTGACTGTAGAACATGTTCTGACTGTCATTTCAGATGATGGGACAGGTCCTGAAAAAATTGCCCATATCATGGGCCCGCCTGATAGATGTGAACATGCTGCCAGGATTATCAATGACCTTCTCCAGAGTCTTCGGGTATGACCTTCCTTGGGAATTTATCTCATCCATCAGAGTGCTGAAATTTAGTTGAGCTGATCTAATCTTGGAAACAAAAGAATTGCGAAGAATTAATTAAGCAACTGTATTATAGTTTTTGTAGATTGCTATATAAATTGTTATATTTGTTTTTTTTAAAACTATATAATTTATGTGTTGTTCAAAATATGTAAATTATATACAGGTAGTCCTCAACTTACAGCCTTTTGTGTAGTGGCCATTCAAAGTTATAATGGCACTGAAAAAAGTAACTTAAGTCCATTTTCTACACTTACAACTATTGCAGCATCTCCATTATCATGTGATCACATTTGAACACTTGACAATTGGCTCGTATTTATGATGGTTGCAGTGTCTTGGGGTCATAACATCTTTTGCAGCCTTCTGACAAGCAAAGTCAATAAGAAAGCCAGATTCACTTTACAACCTTATTACTAACTTAACAACTGCAATGATTCACTTAGCAAGTGTGACAAGAAAGATCATAAAATGGAGCAAAACTGAATTAACAACTGTCCCACTTAGAACAGAAATTTTGGGCTCAGTTGTAGTCATAAGTAGAGCCTGTATATAACTTAATATTATTGAGGGGGTTTGGTTTCAAGTTTTTTGCGCCACCTACAGTCAACTCAGTGAAACGGAAGTTTAAAAAACAATTGTAAGACATTTTCACTCACATTTGACTAAAGAGATACTAAAACATCTTAAGAAACATAACCAGAACTTTAATAATGCATGTGATAATCTGGAATTTAATTTGAATTTGGTTATTAACAGTTTTTTCCATTATATTTTAATTCTGTCGTATATAACTCAGAAAGGTATACCTCATCAGATTTTCACACATAATTCCTTCAAGGATTTTCATTTTTTTGTGGTTTAGAATTTCTGCCCCATAGCATTTACATTTGATTCAGCATACCAAGCAGCTTTTGTTGTTGCACAAACTAACAGTGCACCATATAACAAGATTGAGCAATATTTCTTTAGTGGAAATTTATTGGATCTGTTTAGGGACGTTGCTGTCAGTTAGGCTTACCTGAAAAGTGGGTGGAGTTGTGTTGTTATAAATATAAATAGAATTATATATTGACCCAAATGAATTTACTGTTATCATTACTAAAATTGTATCAGAAGATGAAATTTATTATTGCCATGATAATGCAAAGCATTCTGATTTAAAACCACTGTTTTGAGCTCAAAACAAAGTATTGATCTGTAGATTTGGTTGTGATTTTGAGAGAAAGCATGTTGGTTTTGCTCAGCTTTTAGAAGACAGGTTTTTGGATATTTTGAGTGTTGTGATTGTTGTGTTGCCAGTTGTAATTGTTTTGTTTTATAAAAAGTTTTCAGATTAAGCAGTACCGCGGTGGGGACCAGGGCAAAGAGCAGAAACTTATCCCAAATTCCTATATTTTCAAATGTCTGAAATAGTCAAAATGTTTCCACTTTTGTTGTATAGAACATCAAAAACATACTGACTTTTGTCCTGTTGCCACATACCCATGCAGAGTGTTCTGAT
This sequence comes from Arizona elegans, assembly GCA_022577455.1. Classification (NCBI taxonomy): domain Eukaryota; kingdom Metazoa; phylum Chordata; class Lepidosauria; order Squamata; family Colubridae; genus Arizona; species Arizona elegans. The sequence goes on from JAKOOJ010000003.1 coordinate 5,284,196, forward strand.
GGAATATTCTAAGGGGCTGCTTTGTCCCAAGCTATGTGTGCATACCTGCTTATTTTCATCATTGGTATTGTTATTATTTTAAGTAAATTGTACTTTAAATTAAAGGCTGGCATTGCCAGAGTAGTTTAGGAAAGAGCACTGGGAGTTCCACCAAGTTCTAGGTAACACCATGCAGTCCATGGAATATGTGTCACTATCCATCCTTGTCCTAGAATGTGCTCAAAATCTTTTTGCAGAGCACACTGCAGGAGAAATATCAAGCTGCCTTTCAGGGCAGTTTGAGCACTCTGGTGATCTCATTCAGGAAAATAACATCATTATTGTAATTCTTAAATGCACCATTTGACAACATAGTGAGAGAGCTCTCCCTTCTGGAAACCCTTCTGGGGCAATATTTTATTCTGCTTTCCCCACGTCATTCAAGTTAATTGTATTCTTGTCTTGTAGAGTGGTCCACCAGGCCCTCCAGGTTCGGGAATGCCTCCTGGAGGCAGAGGTAGGGGCAGAGGGCAGGGCAACTGGGGGCCTCCAGGAGGAGAGATGACCTTCTCTATACCTACGCACAAATGTGGTCTGGTCATTGGCAGAGGTGAGCATCTCCTGTTTTCTTTAGTTGTCCCAAGCAGGTGTGCATCAAGCATTCTGTTGCTACCTTTTCTATTTTTTAGGTGGGGAAAATGTAAAGGCCATAAACCAGCAGACAGGAGCCTTTGTAGAAATATCTCGGCAGCTACCACCCAACGGAGACCCCAATTTCAAATTATTCATTATTCGTGGCTCACCTCAGCAGATTGATCATGCCAAACAACTGATTGAGGAGAAGATTGAGGTAACTACCCACCTTTAGTTGCACAAGAAATCCCCAGGTTTGATATGGCAGTTCTCACTAACAGATTACATGTTTCTTTCTTAGGGTCCCCTCTGTCCAGTTGGGCCAGGACCTGGGCCTGGTGGGCCTCCTGGACCAGCACCCATGGGTCCCTTCAATCCTGGACCATTCAATCAAGGACCACCCAGTGCACCCCCTCAGTAAGTACCACTTCCTTCTATTTGGGGAGTCTTAGCTGCAGTCAAGATGCTGAGCTCAGAACCTAGAAAAGCAACTGTGCTGAGCTGAACCAGGAAGTCCCTTTTGACAAAACTTTTTCTCATGAAAAGCCCTTCCCCTGTTTGAGGGGTTTTTCAAGGATTACGTGAATGGAGGAAAAAGAATTGTGTCCAAAGAGTTATGTAATAGTGCTGTTGAGGGAAAGAAACATGGTTTATGCTGGGCATCCTAATTTTATTGCTTGTTATCTGTACAAAAATTTTCAAAAGGGATTTGGCTTTTGGCTGATTGTGGCCATTTTGGCCACCGTTCTGGCCACAACCTATTCTAGATAGAAATAGAAAGAACCATTGATATGGAAACATAAAAACAAACTGCCATTTCATATGGCCTTTTTGTCATGGTCTATTGTTGGTAGCTTGATTGTCACTATTGCAAGTTAAAAGTTCTCAAAAAGTAACTTCCCAGCTTCCTTCTAGAAACTTACTTATCTTTATAATGTTTATATATTGATAGATTTCTATCCTCACTTTATTTTGTATAATTCAAGGTGCCTTGCACAATGCTTCTGCCTATTTTCCTTAGAAAGGGAAGGGAATTGAGCTGAGGGAGAGGGATTGACCCAGAGTCCCCCAGTCAGCTTTCATGACTAAGGGAGGACTAGAACTCTCAGTCTGTAGCCTAGAAACTTCACCGCTACAGCAAACTCACTTTCTTTTGGCCACTGGAAATTTATTTTAATCCATGATAGCAAATTGGATTAATGGCAGTTCAGCACCCTCTTCAGCAAGGGAAGTTGGCTTGAAATCCTGTGCTATGTGGGGCGGGAAGGAGAGCTCTCCAGTTTCTCCAAGCAGTGGTACTATTTCTCTAGAGTAACTTCTTGGGCCATTTGCTACTTAGAAATCTCTATACGTACATCCTTACATTTGATCAATTATACCAATTTCTCCCCCCACCCCTTCTTTCAGCCCTGGGGGACCACCACCACCTCAATATCCACCTCAAGGCTGGGGAAATGCCTACCCACAATGGCAACCTCCAGCTCCTCATGATCCAAGTAAGTATTTGTTAGAATTTGTTGCTGTTTTTTTAAAAAAAACAAACTTCACTCTTAGTCCTCATCAAAGTGGATTACAAATTACAGTTGTGGGTTCAGAAATGGCCAGGCTTGTATTCAGACTGTCATCTGATTCCAGGTAAAGCAGCAGCAGCAGCAGACCCCAATGCTGCCTGGGCAGCATATTACTCGCACTACTATCAGCAGCCTCCTGGCCCAGTTCCAGGAGCCCCCCCAGCCCCCACTGCACCACCGGTGCAAGGAGAGCCCCCCCAGCCGCCCCCCACCGGACAGTCAGACTACACGAAAGCATGGGAGGAGTACTACAAAAAACTAGGTAACTCTACAGGTGCTTCTTCTCTTTTACTGGAAAAGGGCATTAACAGAATGATTGCTAGGGTTATAGGTGACAACTTGATTCAGACACTTCAGCTCTTTTCTCTCTTCCTATTAATCTTTTCATTTTCTTTTTCGGTATTCTGGATATTGGGTGCTTTGGGTTTAAGCTGAAAGAACTGAATTAATTTACGTGTTTCCTTAAACTTCAAGGCCCTGTTTTCAAGCAAGCAAATTTCTACACATTAGAAAACAAAGCAAAATATTTGGTCCTAATAACTGGGTATCTTGACCATGTGTTTTCTTTTTAATCAAGCATCATAGTTGATTTTGTTCCAAATATTTGTTATTTATTCCATATTGTTGGAATACCTTTCAGGATAATTCTGCCGTGCCTGATGATTCCCCAGTATTTTTCTGGGCAGCGGTTGACTGCATGTGAAAACTTCTGCTTATATGAGTTTATAAATGCTGAGCATCTCTCCCATAGTTCCAAAAGTATGATAAAATATAGCTGTCTTGTATTATTTTTAAAAAATGCTGAACACAAAACAAAATTATTCAAGTCTTCAGCCTTTACTGTTTGATTCTCGCACCTATAATTTTTGGCTGACTGCTGGTAAATAATGCCATTGGTAATTGAGGTCCCTGCTTTTAAAATTCTGGATTCTGTAAGGGAATATGTCTCTTGGGTGGTCAAAATGCTTCGGGTGCAACCAAGTCCTGTTGTCCTTTGTTGTCCTACAGGCCAGCAGCCACAGCAGCCTGGAGCTCCTCCCCAGCAGGACTACACAAAAGCCTGGGAGGAGTATTATAAGAAGCAAGGTGAGCTAAAATGCCACAGGCTTTCCTAGACAAACTGGATCAGTTTTGGAATGCCAAAGGTTTTTTGTTGCTCTGTGCATTCTTATACAGGAATAAATTGCACTGAATCAAGATGGTGGTGGGGTGTGCGCGCGCGTCTAAATAGGCATGGATGGGATAGACTAGAGAGACCCTTTTCTTTTTGAAAGCAGCTCAAGTAGCGACCGGTGCAGGGCCAGCAGCACCACCAGGACCTCAACCAGATTATAGCGCAGCGTGGGCAGAATACTACAGACAACAAGCTGCCTATTATGGACAGACACCTGGTGCTGGCGGACCAGTGCCACCCCCCACACAGCAGGGACAGCAGGTGAGCAGCTTGATTTAGCAACTGATTCCTGTGATATAATCTCTGCCATCTAAGATTTGTTATGCATATACTTTTAAGTTTATCTTAAAAGTATTAAGTATTTGGCCACTCTTGCTTCATCTGTGATAGGGGGCACCCAGTTTTCTATCTATTAGCACCAGCAACCATCCATTGACAAGAAGGACAGGTATATAAACTTAAATAAAGGTATCACCAGAGCTCACATTGAGACAGTAGGATGTAACATTCTTGCCATCAGACTAAGTTGCCAGTGTAGATTGCACCAGAAAAAGGGTGAGTGTATGCGTCATTTCTAACATTTCCTCATGGGTGAGATTATTCGGAAGGAGCCAGTTTGATCTAGTGGTTAAGGCTCCAGGCTAGAAACCAGTAGACTTCTAATCACGCTTTAGGAATGAAAGCCTGCTATGTGACTTTGGGTCTGTCACTAAGCCCAATCCACCTCTTAGGGTTGTTCTTATGGGGGAAATAGGAGGAGGAAGGAATATTATATATGTTCACCGCCTTGAGTTACTTGTAGAGTAATGAAGGTGAGATAAAAATCTAATAAATACAATAATGTTGGTTAAATCAGAATCATAAATTGTCTCCCCTCTCCCAAGTGTAGCCAAGTAGTACAGATTGCATATACATCAAACATGTGGCTATTGATACAAAGGTTCCAAGAAGCCTGGCTTTCCCCTTGTTCAAAATATCTGAAACGTGTTTACAAATGTATTTTCACAACCATGAAAACTTGATCATTATTTTCATAATAGAAAACAGGAGCTTTCGGGTACACTAATTTTTTTCTCCAGTACTAAATTCTGTGAATATGCTTCTGGTGCATCAGACCAATAGCATATTCTGTAGGGAAAATCCATGACAGATGAGCAAAACCATCAAGCTGAAGGTCCTTTCTTCAAGCAATGCAATGACCTAGAAACAAGTAAAGCTATTACTACAAACCAGCATGGGTTTGTCAAACAGATCATGCCAGATAAACCTAATTGCATTCTTTGACTAAATTAATGGATCAGGTAAATACTGTGATTGTAGTTTACTTAGAAAAGTGTAGGATAGGCAGCAGCATCACCAGATGGGTTTGTAACTGGCTGACCAACCACACTCAACATGTAGTCCTCAATGGAACTAGATTGACATGGAGGGAAGCATGCAGTGGGGTATCCCAAGGTTCTGTCTTAAACCCAGTACCCTTCAACATCTTCATAAATGATTTAGACAAAAGGGTAATTCATCAAATTTGGGAGGAATAGCCAACACTTTAGAAGATAGATCCAAGATACTGAAGGATCTTGACAGACTTGAACTTTGTTCAAGTTAGTTCAAACTAGCTTTGTAGGTCCTATCCAACAAAATGCAATTCCATGATGAGAAAAGGTCTTACACTTAAGCAAAAAAAAAAAAAAAAAAAACTCACAGGTATAAAATAGGTGGTGTCTGGTTCAACAGCAGTGACAGTGAGAGGAATCTAGGTGTTGTGGACAACCTCTTAAGTATGAGCCAGCAATGTGCTGCAACTGCCAAAAAATCTGATTCATCAACAGAGGGATAGTATCAAAATCAAATGATGTGATAATGCTGCTTTATACTGCTCTGGTGAGACCACACTTGGATACTGCATCCAGTTCTGGTCATCACGGTACAAAAAAGATATTGAGACTCTAGAAGGAGTGCAGAGAAGAGCAACAAAGAACAGTCTGGAGGCTAAGCTGTATGAGGAACAGTTGTGGGAACTAGGTATATCTAGTCTAGCAAAGAAAAGGACTAAGGGTGACATGATCGCTGTCACAGAGGAGACTGACCGATTCTCCAAAGCACCAGAGGGCAGAACAAGAAATATCAGATGGAGGATCCAACCTAGAATTAAAGACAGTGAGAACAGTTAATCAGTTGAACGGGTTGCCACCAGAAGTTGTTGGATTCTCCATTACTGGAGGTCTTCAAGAAGAGGTTGGACAACCATTTGTTTGAAATGGTATCGGGTCTCCTGCTCAAACGGAGTTGGAAGACCTCCAAGGAAGGTCCCTTCCAATTGTTACTTGGTGTCTATGAAGGTCACTGGCAGATGAGCAAAACTTTAAAGTGGAAAGGCCGTTTCTTATTCATTTTCTGCATGGCATTTCTTCAGGATGAGAGACGCTGTTGTCTCGGTGACTGGCCAGGGGAAGAGGCTCTATAAAATACAAGAGAACTGAAACATTCCACAAACTCCCTAATAGTGGACGGGTGATGAACAGGAAGTTCTATCGGACACAGTTTCATTTTGTTTCCATGCTATTGAACTGCTTGCTAAATGGAATGGTGGTGACATTTGGGGTGAGACCAAATGATGAGCTAGAAATAGGCTAGAAAGACAGAATTGCATGTATATTAAGCATATATTGCCTGTTTTATTGTCTACTGTTTTTATTTCTCTATTGTATTACGGTACCCGGAAAAACTGTAATGTTCAAGGGTGCTCTGACCTTTAGCAAATGAGGTTCCCTACCTGAAACCACGGGATAAACACCTTCTCTTATTTCCTTTCTCAATGACAGACTCCTTCATGTTTTCTCCTTTCCACAGGCTCAGTGAGCTGAATGTGACCCTCCCCATCTCCGAGAACCTTTTGTTTTGGAGAGAGAGGTGGCGGCGGCGGCTGCCACTGCAGGAAGTGGCAGGGTGGGAAGGGAACTGGCCTGTTGCTCTGATTGCTGGGTTTCTTCTGGGAATCTTGGCCATGCCGCCTTCACATCTCTCTTAAAATAAATCCAGATCTCCAAACCTAATGTTGAGCCAGCAGCCGTAGAAGATAGCCGACTAAAACCGCCTCCACCAGACCCCATCCTGCCTGACACGCACCTCAGTTTTCAGGGTAACACTTCTTTTTCTTTTCTGTTTTGTTTTAAAAATAAACTTTACAAGGAAAAGTCACTCTGCTTTTTAGTTAGAGTTGGAACATTCCTCGGACAAAGGTGTTGGTGTTTCAGACAACCCCATCCCTGCCCTTCCATTTTCTCCACTGCTGGGACTGATCGTGTTTTTGTCTGTTCAAGAGGAAATTGGAACAAACAATTATATGCTCAAATTTTTACTTTTTATCGCTCGTTTTTAACTTCACAAATAAATGATAACAAAACATCCCCCTGTGTCTGCTGGGTGGTGTCTGTCTTTCTCTCTCTCTGTCTATAGGGTTTTTTGAAGCTGATGTTTGTTCACAATATAGCTGTTGTAAAAGCCTGGTAATGGTCATGAATTAAGAGCTTCCTGTGTTTTTATAGTTTGAGCAGGCATTTGTGCATTTTTGTTGAATAAAATGCTTTTTTGTTTTAAAGTCTCTGATGCAAATGTGTATGTTTCCAAAAACAGGTCTCAGAAGGTTTGAACGTTGCCAGGGCAGTGGGAACAGATATTTGATGTGAGCCAGGGGCAGGCTATTTCTCAGTGAGGTTCCATAGACTGAATTGTGGTTTGGCTTGTGATGATCTTGAAATTCCATGTATGTAAAGTTTTAAAACAGCTTCATTTTTCAGTATCGGCATATGAGAGGCGTACATTATAAAAGTGGATTTTCTAGCTTCTTGCACCAATGACTGGAACCCCCAGCAGATTATTCATCATTAAATCCATTTGGATAATTTGGTCTAAAATGCTTTGCAGGATCTGAGAAGGTACTTGGAATGAGGGTTCTTATTCCACTAAAGAATAATTTTCTTCAGCATTTGGTCTCCCTCCCTGCCTCCCATCTCCAACCCGTCATGATGGGCTGGGATAAATTACTTTAAGTCTGAGTTGGTACTACAGAGGGATTTTAAAAACAAAGGACTGTATACAACTAAAGATTGAGGCCTACAAGATGCTTTTTATTTTGAGTTGAAAGGGAATGTAGTATTCTCTAATGCAAGGCATTCACATAAATCCTGACATGGGCAATATACAGTCAGGTCCAGAAATATTGGGACATCGACACAATTCTAACATCTTTGGCTCTATACACCACCACAATGGAGTTGGAATGAAACAAAAACAGTGTGCTTTAACTGCAGACTGTCAGCTTTAATTTGAGGGTATGTACATCCAACTCAGGTGAACGGTGTAGGACTTACAGCAGTTTGCATGTGTGCCTCCCACTTGTTAAGGGACCAAAGGTAATGGGACAGAAAAATAATCATAAATCAAACTTTCCCTTCTTAATACTTGGTTGCAAATCCTTTGCAGTCAATCACAGCCTGAAGTCTGGAACACATAGACATCACCAGACGCTGGGTTTCATCCCTGGTGATGCTCTGCCAGGCCTCTACTGCAACTGTCTTCAGTTCCTGCTTGTTCTTGAGGCATTTTCCCTTCAGTTTTGTCTTCAGCAAGTGAAATGCATGCTCAATGGGATTCAGGTCAGGTGATTGACTTGGCCATTGCATAACATTCCACTTCTGTCCCTTCAAAAACTCTTTGGTTGCTTTTGCAGTATGCTTTGGGTCATTGTCCATCTGCACTGTGAAGCACCGTCCAATGAGTTCTGCAGCATTTGGCTGAATGTGAGCAGATAATGTTGCCTGAAACACTTCAGAATTCATCCTGCTGCTTTTGTCAGCAGTCACATCATCAATAAATACAAGAGAACCAGTTCCATTGGCAGCCATACATGCCCACGCCATGACACTACCACCACCATGCTTCACTGATGAGGTGGTATGCTTAGGATCATGAGCAGTTCCTTTCCTTCATACTCTTCTCTTCCCATCACTCTGGTACAAGTTGATTTTGGTCTCATCTGTCCATAGGATCTTGTTCCAGAACTGTGAAGGCTTTATTAGATGTTTGGCAAACTAATCTGGCCTTCCTGTTTTTGAGGCTCACCAATGGTTTACATCTTGTGGTGAACCCTCTGTATTCACTCTGGTGAAGTCTTCTCTTGATTGTTGACTTTGACACACATACACCTACCTCCTGGAGAGTGTTCTTGATCTGGCCAACTGCTGTGAAGGGTGTTTTCTTCACCAGGGAAAGAATTCTTCGGTCATCCACCACAGTTGTTTTCCATGGTCTCCCGGGTCTTTTGGTGTTGCTGAGCTCACCGGTGCGTTCCTTCTTTTTGAGAATGTTCCAAACAGTTGTTTTGGCCACGCCTAATGTTCTTGCTATCTGATGGGTTTGTTTTGGTTCTTCAGCCTAATGATGGCTTGCTTCACTGATAGTGACAGCTCTTTGGATCTCATCTTGAGAGTTGACAGCAACAGATTCCAAATGCAAATAACACACTTGAACTGAACTCTGAGCCTTTTATCTGCACATTGTAATTGAGGTAATGAGAGAATATCACACACCTGGCCATGGAACAGCTGAGAAGCCAATTGTCCCATTACTTTTGGTCCCTTAACAAGTGGGAGGCACATATGCAAACTGCTGTAAGTCCTACACCGTCCACCTGAGTTGGATGTACATACCCTCAAATTAAAGCTGACAGTCTGCAGTTAACGCACACTGTGTTTGTTTCATTCCAACTCCATTGTGGTGGTCTATAGAGCCAAAGATGTTAGAATTGTGTCGATGTCCCAATATTTCTGGACCTGACTGTAAGTAGTCCCTGGCTTAAAACTACAGTTGGGTCCAGAATTTCAGTCACTGAGAGATGCAGTCATTAAGCGAGTCATCGTGACCAGACTTAATTTTACAACTATTTTTCCTGCTGTCTTTAAGCAAATCCGACTTCCCCAGTTGAGGTTGTTTGCTGGAAACCTATTAAACTGGCTGAGAAGGTCACAAATTGCAATCACATGACCACAGGATGTTGCAACAGGTAAATGAGCCAGTTGCTAAGTGCCTGATTTGTGATCAGGTGGGGATGGTGTGGCAGTCGTAACTTTTAGGACGTGTCATAAATCACTTTTGAGTGTCATAACTTTGAACCATCTTAACTGAACAGTTATTAATCAAGGACTACCTGTAGTCATAACTTAATGGAAATGATGGGTTAATATGCAATTGTTTTTCAAATGTCACTGCACCTCCTGCTGATACTCATTTGTGACCTGAGATCTGTGAAAAGTATATATTACAATTCAAAAATGTTGTGCTGGAAAAGTGCCCAATTTGCCCAAGTTTATCTTTTCATGTTCCTGATATGCATCACCACCAGCTGAAAATCCTTATGGCTACTTAGTAATCGCCAGAATGTCTTAGCCTGGAATTTTGCTACCTCAGACATGACTTGGAGATATGACACTTTGAAAATACAAAGTGTTAATTCTAGAGATAAATTAAACAAATGGGAATGTATCCTTGACTGAGGAATTCCAAAAAGAGTATCCCAATTAAGGGAATGAAATTATAAATTACAGCTTGCATATATGCTGCAACAGTAATTCCCCCTTTATTCTATGATTTTTCCCCCTTTATTCTATGATTTTTCCCCCTTTATTCTATGATTTTTCACTGATCTTTCACTCTTATGTTTTGGCCAGCAGTAAATTTTACTTACAGAGAACCATTTGCAGTCATGGCTTTTCTTGAGGATTGCAGGATGTAGTTTAACAGAGTTCTGAATACATCGTCATAGACAGGACTACTTATGTAGTTGTGAACCAAAATGGATTTAAAAAGAGAGAGAGAGAGAGAGAGAGTTCTGAGGAAGGCATGGTAATAGACCAGAGGTTATTTTTTTTTTTTTTTTTTCTGTAGAACTAAATAGCTATACCACAGAGGTAGCTGCTTTTATCACATCATCAACAACACTGCAGCACTTGGCAAAGACTACTTCTGGGGGTTCCTCCCCAAGGATCTGCAAATACAAAAACAGTGATGGGGTTCTTAGATACCTCTGCTAGAATGCTCCAGCCTCTTTAAACTCTGAATAACACCGGGTTTAGAAATGGTTGCCTTAGCTCATAGAGTTACAAGCCCAAATACAGTAAAATGCTTAAATAAATTACTGCTATCTATTCAGATGCTGCTGAGAAGTATGGAAATAAGCCCTCACCATTATGGGATACTGAACACTGAGATTTTCCCAAGATGTTATAGCCAAACTTTTTAAAAAAAACCTAAACGAGCAGTCTTTTTCATCTTATGACAGTTAATTTACTATGCAAAATGTTATTTCAGTGAAGAAATGTGTTATGCACTTTATTTATTGTGAAGTTATTTCCTGTCAATTTTGTTGGGTGACTGAGAGGAATAAAAACATAATATGAAAATTGTAAGAACTAGTTAGCCTACAATATCAATTCATTCTTCCATATTTCATTTTATGCTAAAATAGCATTTTAGGGTGTACTGTAATATTTTTTGTTTAAGAAACAATGAAATTAACTGATATTGGGATATATTCATGTGGATTGCTATGCTCTCAAGACAGCAACATGAGACTGGATAGATTATTTTAGCTCTTCTAAGGGAAAAAATAAATATTCTTTTCATACTTTTAAGAATTCTATATAGCTCTTTTCCTTTATTGGATCAAAAGCAACATGCTTAAAAAAATGGAATGTGATTTGAACATTTAGGATTCATGCTGCTGGTGAATAGAGGGAGCCATAATACAAGTTAAATATCTGCAATACTACCACAAATTTCTTAATACTCAATATACACAGTATTAGGAAAAGTAAATTAGGCATTGCTTCTAATACAATATCCCTAATGCAGCAAATTTAAGTTTCCCCTAAGCAATGTTCTCTCTAATTTCTGATTATGTGTGTGGGACAATGTTTTGTGAGCTTTACCGAAACCAAATACAAATTTGTGTACCTTAATGTGAGTACAAGAGTAACTTGTATATCTATGTGATAGCAACATGTTAAAACATTTTCTTAGTACACTTTCTATTTTTTGTATTTTAACTATGTCACATATCCTTCCCCCCCCCCTTTACGCTATCAGTATATATCATTTATATTTATCACCTGCTTCATAGGTGAAGCTTAATGGGAAAGAAAAGTTGTTGTTGGAAAGTGTTGCTTTAGTCTAAAACAGAATCAAACTAAGCATAGTTCTCCCATCCCAAGCAGCTAGGCTTTCTTTGCCCAGGATTGGGGGAAAGGGCAAAGACCTACATTCCGGAGTATGCTTTTCTGCAGGTAGTAGGTGAGGACAGGGTCACACAGTGTATAGTAAGTTTCAAGCCGCTGCCGGATAATTCTCTCATGGTCATTCACTCTTTGGCCCAGCTGGCTTCTGATCATCAGCCGCTGGATCATAGTCTCTGTAGAACAGTCAAACACTATAACAATGTTGGGCAAACGTCCCACCTGCAATGGGAATGGCATAAGTTGGTCAGTTCAGTGCTTGGCCTGAAACTCTTTTCTAGTTGGGAATGAAGAAGACTATGGTCAGAAGTCAATGCTTAAAATATCAAAGCATATTTACATTTCAGAAGGAAGTTATGTGTGGCAAAATGGTATTGTAAAGCAAGCCAGTTTGCCTGGTTTGAAGAAAAGCTACTCAAAACTTTGCAAAAGGCTGTTGCTATTGAGAAACCTCGAATAATGGGAATATCATGTTTAAAAATGCAGATCTGGGCCGTATGAAGAAAACTGACCTCAGATCAGAGATAAACTCCTTTAGCTCATACATAGCTTAATCTGTTAATAACTGAAAAATTATGTTAAATATCCAGATGTTTGTGAACAAACCAAAATATTACTACAAGTAAAAGTTTTCAGAAGATTTGTGTCTCACAGTTTAAAAATTGAGATGGTGTTCTCTTTCTAACGTAGAAACGGCAATATGAAAATAACATATTAGTAGGGGAGAGGAATGCAATAATTAATTAACTGAAAGAACTACATTTCTTACTCTAGACTTTCACACATCTTCTGCAGCAGGATCAGCATCTCTTAACATCCTTGCTTCACCCTTAGCTTTTCATTAATATCTAACATAAATTTATTTTGGTCTAAACTAGCCATTTCAAGTTCTTCCTTGAGTTAAAACAGAACAGTCCTATATTGAGCCAACCAATATACTCCCAATATTTACTTCCATATTCTTCTTCAATGACTCGTGTTCTAATTCATGACATCCTATGGCGAGTATAGACAAGAGGGTGTCAGTTTTCTCAATCTACAAACTTGACCAACAGCGAGGAATGATGCAGTCTGAAGTCTGAACACTGGAAAGGCTACAGGTTGCCTGCATCTGCTGTAAACTAAGCAATCCTTTCACACATACACACACAGAGAGACTATACTTACAACTTCCTCAAACAGCCTGGCTTGATTGATTTCTCGGGGGAAGCCTTCAATAAAGAATCCTTTAAAATTTTCAGCTTTTAACATCTTGTCAGTCAGCAGTTCCAAGATGTAGCCCTAGAGAGAAAAATGCAATGAATCTCTTAAGATCCTAATTTTGCAAGTCATACTGCTCCATCTTCCTTTCAGGATAGGGACAGCTGTTTAACCATCTTGATATCCAAAATTTTATGGCAGCAAGTCAAGAAAAAGGTTCAGCCCCTTTATTCAAAATGGTAAACAGTTCAGCTTTCTTGGACTTTGAGAATCGGCAAAAAGGAATTAAAAAGAAAAGCTGAGAAATGGCTGTCATTGTCTCTAAAGGGTATTATTGCCTCAAAAATGCAATGTTCATATCAATTTCCTCCATAGTCCTAGAAAACCAGAATCAGAAACTGGCTATAAAGAATCACAGAACCAAGTCCTTATCATCTTACAGGGTGCCTACATGCATCACATACACACACATCCAAGAACTGGCTTATAGAATGAAAATCGATCAGCCAATACACAATTGGTAGGCACGAAACGAGGATGGAAATTCAACCCACAAAAGAAAAAGACAAGAAATAGATCTCATAGAAACAGCAGTTTCTAAACCAAGCAACAGTGAAGCCAGGGACTTTAAAAAATGAATGAATATCTGAAAAGATATTGGAGGCGAACAATTGTTTAATACTATCCTGAGGATTGTGGCAGATCTCTGTAATGCCGTGATTTTGGGATGTGAAAAGAGCCTTACTTTGTTGGATTTGAATTATCTACTCTGGATTTCTTTTACTGGTAAATATATTATAATTATTTTGAGTTACAAGGCAAGAGAGTCACGCTGGGGCATGCAGAAGATCTGGTTGTTACCCATTAGGATGATGGGAATCAACAATCCTGATGAATAATGTCACTCGGGTGGTTGTTTTTACTTTTATATATATACGAGGATATCTACTACTGATGGGGGAAGAAGATGATTGAAGATTTTGAACAAACTGTTGCACCAGCATGTTATTTTACCCTATTATGGGTGATGGATTTAACAATCCAGTGGAAAGACACCAAAGAAGATATTATATGGATTATAAATTTAAAGTTATTGTCTTTTTTCTTTTTACAAAATGGAATGCATATATAGATATGTGTATATCTTAGTAAAGTGGGCAGTGGGTTATATTTAGATTGTATTGCATGATTTTGTAGGAATTGAAGGGTTGAAATAGGTTAGTTTACTGATTGATTAGTCTAAGAAAAAGGATCCTTAAGTCATATATTTAGGGGAGTGGAGGAATTGGATAGAACTGAATAAATGTTAAATTTGGATGTAGGGAGAAAGCCGCTTTAAAATGTTATATTAATATATATAAAAGATTAAATGTTAAATTGTAATAATACACTATAAGTTTAGGGGAGGAGAAAAAGGGCAGATTATCGTAAAAATGGGAGTTATAAGAATAATATGCTAAGGGTCAGTATTCTGAGGAGGGAGTAAGGGAAAGGAAAGATATTATGTATGTAATTAGTTATGAAATAGCCTATTGTTGTGAAGAAGTCACAGGGGGGGATGGGTGGTGAGGGGGGGTTAGGGAAGAGGGGGGGGAAAGGGGGAAAAACTTGTATTTGAAAACTTTTTCAATAAAAAAAAAACTGGCTTATAAATCTCTAGTTAGCCTTTTTGCAAAACTATAGCAATTTAATGGGAAAATTGAAAGTTTTTTGAAATTTATTTTCAGCAATACTCCCATTGTAAGCAGCCAAATCTTTCCAGAAAATCCACAAGCTGGGTATGCAAAGTATTTCCAGTATTGTTCCACAATGGCTTTATACTCAGCCATATATTTCTGATTCTAGAAGTTCCATTTGCCTTTTGTCTTTCTGAACAGCTGCAGGAGATGGAACTGTCTTATTTCTTAAAACCTGTTTTGATTTTTGACTGAAGTCAATGAGATCTCAAATACATCATCATGATTGTGTCATGTTTTGCACTTGTATTTGGTGATTATTACAGTAAGAATGAGCAGTGCTGGGCTCACGCCTCCTTTTTTGTAGTATTCCTCCAGAGTTTGCACCTCTTAAATCCAGTAAAAAGCTACCCAATCACAGAGCACAATTCCCTGCTATTCTTCAAACCGGTTTGCATGGAGGTCATCCGTTTGGCTTTCCACAGCTAAAAAGAAGCCTTTAAAAACCCTCTGCTGTAATAACCCATTTGCCACTGTGCGACATCATTGTCTCAGTCCCAGTCACTGTTTTTATTTAAGGCTGGAATGTTAAATGCTTCCATTTAATAACAAAACCTCTGTGCGAGACCCACCTGCTATTCTAACTAAGAAAAGATTGCCGGTGGCTGCAAAGAAATTTATTATTGACAACTATTGCTGGACTGATCTAAAAAAAAATTATAATCATCCATCCTTTGCTAATCCAAATTATGCCACAGAATATGAATTTCAAAGGTTTTATCTAACTCAAAATCTGACACATCAAGCATTATGGTAAAAGATTCTAGATAATCTGTTAACATCCAAATAGAAGTAAATTCTCTATGGCAATAGCTGAATTTAAAGTAGTAGAAAAAGTAAACTCAATGGCAATAACAGAACTGAAGAAGCTTCTTGGCTGTGAAACGAAACGGGTTCAAGGAAAAACAAAGTCCAGTTGCCTTTTGAAAAACGCATCTTTGGGACAACCATGATCTGGTTGACTGAGACTCTCCAGACTCTGAATAGCAATAAGCATGTTAACTGACAGTAAAATTAACAGGATAGGATAGGTTAACTGAAGACATCAAAAAACCCCTCCATCTTCAGGACGAGAATGAAAGGGATGAACTGAATATTAGCTCAGATATATTGCTTACGTAATTATAATCATGCTGTCGGTTATTATTCCAGAAATCATTTTTTTCCTCTGAAAATACTGAGCTGCTTTAAAATGCAACATAGAGTGGACTGAATCCACACTATATCAGCCTCATTAAAATAAATAGCCCTTAATTTAATGACTAATTTGTATTCATTTCAGTAGGAAGAAAGCACAGCCTACATCCAGCCCAGGTTTTTAAAATATTCTTAATAAAAATAGATTCTGCCCAGAATATATAATACTGTAGGGCCTTACCGAGGGCACCAGAGCCCCTTTCAGCAGGATCTCCCTAATGGCTTTCCCTTTGCTAGTATTTCTGGTGGCTTCTTCCCGCAGCAGCTCTCCAATAGCCACATGGGAGAAATCGTATTTGCTAGCTAGCCGGATACTTTGCACATCTTTACCAGAGCCAGGACCTCCTAACATAAAGATGATGATAGAGTCTTTCAACTTTTCTGCAGCAAAAGAAAAGACAGTCACATGGAAGGATGTGTTCCTCAGGCAGTTTCTATTAAACAACAATTGCACTTTGCAAATTGGGACCCATAACAGCTTACGAAGGACAGAGTCTTAGATTTTCAATACAATTAAATGTAGATATCGCTAGGCCGAGTGAGCAATCTGGTGGAATGTCTTTTTTCCACAAAGCTACCTTAAAGTGAGGTAATCTGTCAGTCACTCTCATCCAGTAATTTATATTCCCACAATATAAATGTGGGAATATATATACGCAAGCCATGTGTTCCAACATGAACGGTCCTGGGCAAGATATATCAGTTTTCCTTTACCTGAATGCTAAGTGAAATCTTACTAACCACTGACACGTTCAGTCTACCAATCTTATATCAGGACTTAAATTTCAACTCTGAATCTCAAGTGTGGAACATTTGGTCTGGAACATTTTAGGACTCTGTTGCTTCTTCCTCTGTCCTGAATTTCAGACAGTTTCTAACATAATGAATTCTGAAGAGTCTGAATATATGCACATTCTTGGTGTCATTTTGGTTAGTTACAAGTTGACCATGAAGTTGATTTAAAAGCTCCAGAGAAGGGGAGAATTTGTTGCAGTTAGTTTGCAGGTTTTTTTTCTTCTTCTTTGTTCAACTGTCATTAAGCAGATGGAACAGAACTGTTCCAAAGCAGCCGTTATGATAATGCCTGGGAATGATCTCAGTCCTTCCCTAACACATCTGGATTTGGGTTTCTCCAATCAGAGAAATTCAGATCCAGCTCTCTCCCTAAATATACTGGATCACACTCCCACCATGCCATTTATTTTGAATGAGAAGCAACACACAGGCAGTTTCACATGTAAATGTGAAGTTTGCTAAAGAGCCAATGCTGGAGGGGCAGCAGCATCAAGTGGCAGACAGAAGAGCCAAACGGGAGAGAGACCAGCTTCACCCATGTAGTGCATGAGATTCCCTGGAAGTTTATCAAGCCCTACTGGATGAATTAGAACTTGCATATTTATTCTGCTAAAGCTTACAGAAATTCCTTGTGTATTGGGTATTGAAGTTTTCAAGCGAATAGTCCTCCCCATCCCTAAATCAGGAAATGTAATCAAAGGAAGCCTGATGACTAGAAGCTTGCTGATATACTATTCTAAATATTACAGCATATGCAGAAAGGAAGAAACTGGGTACCTTTTAGTTCATGCTTCAAGGGCTTAGTGGATTTTGGAAGGCTGCCCTGGCAAATCCCCATTCTGAAGACTCATCCCAGGATCACAAGGCACTGGTCCAGCAGACTGCAAACTGATGTACAAAACTATTTTGGCCATTTCAGCTTAGCTGACAAGTGACTCCCCTGGGATCTCTTTCTGATGTCACAGACATCTGATGTCATGACTAACCAAACCTGGAGCAAGCAAAGCTGGAAGGGGCAGGTTGCTTTCATGGTTGGTAATTTGTTGCAATTTAAACACTGTCCACAAAGAAGTGCCTCTCTTCTTGGCTCAACTCTCAAGAAACAAAGGATGTCAACTAGACAGTCGTTCAATTTCTATTTGCAGGGCTTTGTTATTTTGTGATTTTCTCCAGTTCCTTCTCTTCTGCTGTCTCCAGGTAGTGCCACACCCACTAGTTACTTTTTTTGCCTTGAACAGTTAAGTCTGAGGTGTTATGTGTGTGCTTGTCTGTTTGAAGCCACAGAGCACTTTACCGTCATTTTCTATTACTTTGTCTGTTTTCCGGTTCCAACAGTTCTTATATATGAACTGTTTTGTATATGTCTGTAACTGATTAGGAGATATACCTAGAAACCTGCATGGTGTAATAGTTAAAATGGTAAATCCTGAGTTCAATTCTCTACTAAATAGGGGATTACACAGTGGAGTCTAAAAATGTCTGTTCACCCCCACGCTCCTTTGAAAGGGAGCTATTCTTGACCTATACATCATATATTCCTATTGCAAAGCATGAAATTACGCCATGTTTTAAATACAGTAAATTATTCCCATCTCCCCACCCTACTTGCCAAACCAGATTACCGTACGCTAACTCAAAGATCTCATAAGACCCACCCCGCAACTTCCGCTGAGAGGAACAGGCGTTTCCGCCCATACTCCCAACAATAGGTGGAAACCAAAGAGATTTTCCTTTCAAACCGGAAAAGTGCAACTTCAGGTTCAGGCTGCAAACCTCCACGGAACAAGAGCAGAGCGGATGCACGAATAAATCGGAAGGTGGGTTTACTGAAATGGACAAAACTGCAACTTCTCGTTCTCTAAAGCGAACCGTACATATCTGTGTTGCTGATCTGAAAACCATTGGTATGAACTCGATTAGGCTTACACATTACAAGAAAAGACCACGTTAACACCGTGTTAGAAGCAAGGGTTGAATTCCACCCCGCCAAGTGGTATTTATCTATTTAAGAGGCTCCTCCTCTTACACCGGGCTAGAAAAGGAGACCGTGATTTATGCCTTGAGCATAAAGCTAAACCTGGGACAGTCATTCTCAGCTTTAGGAAGAAGACAAGCTGCAAACTGCGAAGATTGTCCCAGGCAATCATCAGGAATCAATACTGACTTGAAGCCCTTTAAACCCAGATTGCATCCCTGGGGAGGCTATATAATATCAATCTGACATGAAAGTTTTTTTAGAAAGCTGTGGAGAGACAACCGGCATTTATTTGACTCCAACTCCTATGTTTACATTCTCCCACCAAACAACATCTTGCAAGAAGCTCATCTTGGTAACTATAGTGATTTGGGTTAAGACTGCCAAGGCTGACTTTTGCCCGGAAAGTATAGGGAGTCCCAATCAACCCCCCTTCCAGAGAAGCTCTGTCATTTCCCACTTTTTCTTTGATCGGATCTGATCTTTCCTGAGCCTGCCAGTTCTTAGGAAACGCTTTGGAAACCAAACTCTCTCCGGGTACTACTTCCCAACCGGGCCAGAGCCATTTTCTCGCACTGTTCTGGCCAAGCATCCAGAAAGCTGGATATGACTGGAGTGTCCAGGAAATCCAAGGGGACGCATTTTCTGCCCTTCTGGCTCGAACTAACAACGCAGTCAAGTCCTCCCCTAAACGAGCCTGGGCAGCGCATCGCCGACTCCAGCGCCAGGTCCAGGCACTACGTGGAACAGGCTTGGCCTTCAACTGGGGACACCTTGTGTTTCCGTAAGTGGCTGGTCCTGGCCTTTCTCATTGCCCTTAAAGGGACCGGCGCGCGCACCCGGCACGTTCCTTTTGCAAAGGATGAGAGAGAGAGAGACCTTTTCTAGCCCTTGCGTTCTCTCTGCCCGCTATAAGTCTGTTCGCCCCCTGGCGTGTCAGGGCTCGGTAGACCCTAACTCTTGGCCAGCTTCGTTGACAATCGCTGTAACACTGGGTCTCCGCAGACCAATATCAAAAACGAAAACAACGCTCAGCGAGCCTGCGGGGCTTCTCACAGAGTGGCTTGTACAGTAACCGCGACGCGATGCCGGAAGTTTATTAGCAACCACAACGTCTACTTCCTTCTTAGCCGCCGCCAGGGTTTGCGCATGCGAGTTTGAGGATCTGGCTGACACTGCTTAGGTAAGAACGAGGGATCGGCGGAGAAGGGAAGGGAGGCTCCGGGGGAAAAGACCCGGCCGATCCCGTCCTCGGCTGCCATCGCCTTTGCCGGTCGATCAAGACATTCTGAATCCTGGATATCTTTCCCTCTCCGGGATGGATCCCAACATCCTTCCAGTGCCCGCTTTCTGTCTCTAGCCGCTCCAGAATCGAGCCGGCTTAGCGGGGCTTTAGACGTCCGGGCTCGGAGGGCTCCACATCTTCTGTTGCTCGCCTTTCTCTAGTTGCCAGTTAGATTTTGGTATCCTAGTTCCCAGCTCCTCTCAGGAGGAAAGATCTCAGCCAGAAAGGAGAGGAAGGAATGTCCCCGAGCTGGGTTTGGTTCGTATCACTTATTTTAAGTTATTTGCTTCTTAACGAAAATGCTCCCTAAAAGAAAAATAGAAATGTTATCTTTCAGTGCAAGAAGCTTCCTACACACGATCACCGGCCATCTGGAAAAGAAAAAAGAAAAACCAGAAGCTCTCTGCTTGCTTTGCTTTTTTTATAGAGCTTTTTTCTGCGTGAACGCACTCAGCCTCTATTTAAAGCGGCCCCCAGGCAATCCCAGCTAAAGCATCCCTTTGCTTTTCTTTGCTCACTTAGCACTTTAGACTTTTTCTGATACTGCAGCTAACTTGTTCTCCCAGGCTTTTATAAAACTGACTGCCCCTCTTTCTTCTATAGAATCTGCGGTTGAAAAAGAAACGTGGTTCAAACATCAGAAATGACTTCTTTGGTGAGTTATTTTCATGGCTAAACTACATTTGCGGCTAGGGTTATCTCAATTCCTTCTTACATTACTTTTGAGAAGCCTTGGCAGAGGGGGTTGGAATCCTGAATGGAATCCTGAATACTGTAAAGCCACATAGGCCATTCATAATTAGAATGCCAACTGTCCAGAATTCCACTCGGAACTTCATCTGGTTTAGCCTTCCCAACCAGTTGCCTTCAGATGTTTTACTGCAGTGCCATGATCAGCAATTGCCAGCCCTTGGCAATTTTATTGAAAAAGTATGGGGATCATTGCTCAAAGCATCTGGAGGATATTAGGTCAGGGAAACTGAACAAATCTTTTGCTCACCTATCTGATGTGTTCTGACAGGTAACTCAAGGTAAGAAGTAGCTGTCTGTATGATTCCTGTTATTTGTTGTTTTGATTTAACGATGTGTCATTTTCTTACATTGTTGATGTGGAGGAAATAGGAGGAAGATGTGTTGGATACGTTCACCACTTTGAGTTGTTTGTAAAAATAGTAAAGGTGGGATACAAATAAGTAAATAATATTTCATGATGAATCCAAATCTATTGTCTATGGGGTGGGCCACAGACCTTCCTCGGCACAAGTCTGTTTCTCTTTCCATGCATTTCTGAGATTGTCAAAACCAGCCATCAGGTCAATCTTAGTCATTGATAAGTGGGTGGGCTTGTTTGGGATGGGAATATACTCTGTCTTAATCCTTGGACATTTTATATTATTTTTGAATTGTGACCTTCCATGCTGCTGTTTACTTTCTATAGGACAGAATATATTGATTAAATAACAACATATTTTATTTTCACAATGCTAAACTCTGTGTCTTTAATACCCATCTATCCTACTGACATGCATTGACATAACTTGGCCAGCCACTTTTACCTGCTTCCTCTTGTATTTATATAGTTTCTTTTCTTTCTCTTTCCTAGGGAACCAGCAACCAGGGAGTAACTGAATATGTCGTCCGGGTTCCCAAGTCAGTACACTTTTTTCTCTCTCAACATTTCATTTCATTTCCATTCTTTTAACTTTTTTTTATAATTTTAATATTTTGCAATAATCCAGTCAGATACAACTTAACATTAAACAAGACTGCAAATAATAGAAGAGTTGCTTGCTACTTTTGCCATTTCAGGTACAAATGTATTGGCCGCACTGGCCAATTAATTAGACAAATCTGCAACCTTGAATGAACAGCACTACTTGCAGCTCTGGTTTTGAAATGATGAGGGGTTGGGATGATGAAAAGTCAGGACAGAAAAGGATTCTACAATGTGGAGCAGTTAAATGAACTGGAAGGCCTGCATCATATAACAGTTTATGACAAAGGAATGACTCTCAGACTCATATATGGCACTGAGGGACATTCAGGTGTACTAAGAGGTTTCCTCTGACTGGCATTTTAGCTAGCAGTTATGATCTGTATGCTTCTGTCACAGAAACACAACATTAACAAGCCAAATTGTTATTTCGGAAAGGCTTTCTCTTACAGCCTGCAACATTATTTTGTAACACTCAGAACCTTTGATGGTCTTTTATACTTTGTCTTGCAACACAGTACAGGTAGTCCTCAACTTACAACAGTTTGTTCAGTGACCTTTCAACGTTACAATGGTACTGAAAAAAGTGACTTATGACCGTATTTCATGCAATTGTTGCAGCAACCCCATGGTCGCATGATCAAAATTCAGATGCTTGCCAACTGATTCATATTTATGATGGTTGCAATACCCCAGGGTCATGTGATTACCTTTTGTGACCTTCTGACAAGCAGAATCAATGGGGAACCCAAATTGACTGAACAACTGCAGTGATTCACTTACAATGATGTCAAGAAAGATCGTAAAATGGGGCAAAACTCACTTTACAACTGTCATTTAACAACAGAAATGTTGGGCTCAATTGTGTCGAGTACTTATACTAAAGTCTCTAGCTTCAATACATGGCATGTAGGCATGATAGGTCCTCAGCAGTCTGCTGATCATTATGACTGGACAAAGCTCTCCCTTGGTATAGGATGTCCTGTGACACATTTGTTTGACATCCTCAAACCACTCCAGACTCAAGTAGAAGTGCTAAATCTTAACCACAGTCTGGAATAAGGCTGGTAGGAAAATTATTTATTTTGCGTATCTTCCACTTCTGGTGTATAGCAGAATAAATCAGAATCGCTTTGTCCCGGATACCAGCTCAGCTGCACCTGTGGCTGGCCAGTGGATTCTGTAAAGTGAAAATGGGGTGTACTGTGTCTGTACCGCAAATAACGGCCAGTCAGCCAGCTCCTGCAGGGGGACCAAGGCCATAGCTGATGCAGAATCAACTGAGGCATGCAGTTTGCTTGGCAGTGTTAGACACAGTTTGCTGCTGGCTTCTTCTGGATTGTGTTTTGACTTCCCCCCTCTAGCCATGACGTCTATAATTTTCAAGTACTAATCAGGACCAGTTCTGCTTAGCTTCTGGGAGATCAACCATGATCTGCTCAGTACAAAGACCACCAGACAAATCTCTGCCCAAAGCAGCTTTTTAGAGAAGTAGAACATAAGTGTCTTACATGTGGTGGTCAGCACCCTGCAAAGGCCGGACCCAGTGGTCCATAACAATTAGGCTACTAAGAAGTGTTGTGTTGGGTAAGACTAAATATTAATTAGTCCACATTTTCCCCTTATGATTAGGTGGATGCCTTTGGGAAGCCCATAACCAAGACATAAAATGCAACAGTGAGATGTCTCCCATAGATTATCAGGGAGATAATCTAGTTTTATATATATATAACTATCAAAACTAACCACAGCCCTTAGTAGTCTTATTGTTTATTGGTTTAAAACTTGGCCCATTATTCACCCCTACATCCTGTTGGAGGAAATTTATCAATTCTGTGCTCTGTATCTAAACTGAAAGATCTATTAGTATTTTTTAGTTTCTTTTTAAAGAAAAGTCAGAGAAAGAGGTCAGAGAAAATTATGTAGCATTTCCTTCTACAGTTCTGTCCCCATAATAATTCTGTTAAATGGGCTGAACTAAAAGATCATTATTGGCCAAGTCACCAAGTGAGTTCATATAGCTGAATAAGGTGTTGCATTTGGATGCCACCAATCTTAATCTAACATTCATTTTCCTTTTCTGTTTCCAAAGAAGCACCTCCAAGAAATATAATATTATGGCCTTCAATGCTGCTGACAAGGTCAACTTTGCCACCTGGCACCAGGTAGGAGGAACCTGTATTCAGTGCATAAAATTTTTACAGTAAGAAACTGCATCTTGCATGCTACAAGTCCAGCATTAAGGTTTTGGCCACGATTACCTATCTTTGCCTTTAGTACCTTATGCATGCTTCTATGGTATATGGCTTGCAGCCTCAGAAACTTTGCTGGTTGAAAAGATCAGACTCTGTACTAGAGAAGGCGCTCTTTCAGTAGTGGTTCTCCCTTCTTGTGATCATTTTAATGATTTTAAATGACAATGTGAGGGCTTCATATATTTAATACTTGCAAATAATAGATGCCTGACAACCCATTTTTTGAACTTGAGAGGCAGTTTGGTGTAGTGATTTAAGACAGTGCTCCTCAAACCTGGGCAAACTATCCAAAATTACTGGTAGGTAAAAGTGCTTTTTCTTTGGGTAATGACATGCAATTACAACAGAGACATTTAAATAAGGACTTTCTAGAATGAGGTAAAAAGAACTTTCTGATGCAGAGTTTTGGGTAATGGAAGAAAAAATTTGGGAAGCACTAGGTTAGGACATCTTGCTAGAAACCAGAAGAATGAGAGTTTTTTTTTTTGTAAAAAGTTTTTTATTTTTTAAACAAACATACAATTCATCAGTAATCATTCAGTGTTTCATCTGAGTACATGTTTTGTATCTTCTACTTCCTCCTCCATTCTCTTACTATATTTCTATCATATCTTTATATTTTCATTTAATTTGTTACAACATTCTTTCCAATTTCTTACTTTTATGTTAATTCATTTTGTCTACATTTTCCCCATAAATTTTAATTATGTTAATTTTCATATATATCTCTCTTTTCTAACCATTGATAAAATTGCCCCATACCTTAAAATACTCCGATTCTTCCTTTTCTTTAATTGCCAATGTTAATTTATTCATTTCTGCACATTCCAATATTTTCTTAATTATTTCTCCCTCTATAGGATTTTCTCTGCTTTCCAGTTTTTGTGCAAATGCAATCCTTGCTGCAGTTAATAACATGTATAGTCAAGTATATATTTTCTTTAATATATTACTCTGGTAAGATACCCAATAGGAACAGTTCAGGTTTTAAGTCATTATGGTGTATCATTTCCTGTAACCATGTTCAAATTTTAACCCAATAATTTCTCGCTTCTGGGCATGTCCACCACATATGATATGTGGTATCTATGTGATATATGGTATCTGATGACATTTCCAACATTTAGCTGATTTATCTTTAAACATTTTTGCCAATTTTTCAGGTGCCATATGCCATGTATAAAACATTTTATATTGATTCTCCTTATATGCTGTAGACATTGTTAATTTATAGTTTCTTTCCCATAATTGCTGCCATTTGTATATCCAAAATTTTTAGCCCAAGCTATCATCATTTCTTTTACCTCTCCTTCTAACTTACTACCGAGTAAATAATTATATAATTTTTTTAATCATTGAGGAGAGTTCTGATCCTGTCTAGGGCACAAAGCAAACTAGGTGATCTTGAGCCAGTCACTTCCTTTTAACCCTAGGAAGAAGGCCCAGGAAAACCACTTCTGAAAATCTTGCCAAGAAAACAGCAATGACTAATCCAAGCAGCCACCAAAACAAAAAATTTTCATTTGCATATCTTATTTTCTGAGTTTGGCAAGTCTCCTGTGGAAGAATGACAGAGGCCTATGAAGGGCAACAATTAAAAAAAAAATCTAGTGCTGCTGCATTATGCAGTTATTAAATGTGTGCATTTACGAATCTTTGCTGTAAACAAGATTAGATTGTGATGGATGTGTGTGAAAAAGGGCATTTAGAAGCCATATAAGTCTTAAATTGGGGCATCAGTAGAAAACATGTTTTCTCATCTCATTAGCACAGGTCCTTGGCCTTCATATCTATGGAGATTCCTGTTGCACATACATGTTCGTTCAGTAGAATACTTTTCATCATTTTCAGAATTAACTGATTGTAGCTGAATTGACATGAGATATAATATACTTCTTTAAAGTACATATATATTTCAGGGAATTAAAGCTTTTGGAAATCCATACATCATGGAAAAATAGTATTAATATGTTGAGGAACAGTTTTATCCTTCCATTTCCTTTGAGGAAATGGTTCTTTCCTGGTCCCTTTACTTCCTGATCTTCCTCAGGCAAAGATGGAGCGAGATCTCAGCAATAAGAAGATCTACCAGGAAGAAGAGATGCCAGAATCTGGAGCCGGCAGCGAGTTCAACCGCAAGCTGCGTGAGGAAGCAAGGCGCAAGAAATATGGCATTGTCCTGAAGGAATTCAAACTTGAAGATCAGCCTTGGATCCTGAAAGTCAATGGCAAGGCTGGACGCAAGTGAGTAGTTGATATTACTAGTCTTGGCCTTGGCTTTAGAATGTGAGCTATTTTTTTCCCCACTACTCCTTGTTGGGAAAATGGTTAGGCCCACTCCAGATTATGAGTAGAGAATTACTCAGGGAGGATGGAAGAATGCATGAAGTTGTCTATACAAAACAATTGTCTACCCCTCTTCCTGGCCTTCTCATTCTGTTTCAGCTTTAAATCCTGAAGTTACCGTGTGTGGATTTTTTTTTCACTCAGGTTCAAAGGAGTGAAAAAGGGTGGTGTGACTGAAAACACATCCTATTACATCTTTACTCAGTGTCCAGATGGTGCTTTTGAAGCTTTCCCGGTCAACAATTGGTATAATTTTACACCTATAGCCAAGCATCGCACCTTGACTGCAGAGGAAGCTGAGGAAGAATGGGAAAGGTGAGAGTTGAAAGATGATATTCCTGCCCATGCTCCATCAGGAACTAATCCCAGAAAGGCCTGCAAGGCCTTCCTTAACCTGATTCCCACCTGTAAAATAGGCCTTCCTGTTCTAGCAAGGAATTGTTGTAGTGAGAAACCTTACTTAAAAGTTAAGTACTGTGATTATGGCAGGTAAATTTAAATCAGAGCTTTTGCTTTTAGCTGCAATGCAATGCCAGCTCTTTACAATGCAGTTCTTTGAAGCCTAGCTTTTTAGACAATCACCCAATGGTGGGCTGCTGCCGGTTTGGATCAGTTCAGGTGAACTAGTAGTTCCGACCAGTGGCTGGCTCCACCCACCCACCCACCCAGGCGCGTGCTCACATTTTCAGTTCTGGGCAAACCGGTTGTTACACTGCAATCACCCCTACTGGCCTGGAATGCTGGCATTTTCAGCGTATCTGGAGAGCAGTATGTATGTACAAGGCTACTTGTAAACAAATTGGTATTCTAGTCAAACACCAAGAATTTATAGGATACTTTTATATAGATTTATATACAATTTGTAAACCAATCAGAGTCACTTAAATAGTGAGATGGGAAGTGTATACATTTGATTAATAAATTTTAATAAATAACTGCTACTAGAGATCCTAAGGCATGGAGTAAAATCAAGGTGTTTGAGGATGCCGGTTTCATTTTTCATCTTCTACAAGTTTTTTGCAAGAGCTTTTGCAAGTAGTTCTTCTCTCCTGAGTAGGTTTTAACAGGCCATCTGGTTGATCCTCCTCACCTGCAGGAGAAACAAAGTCCTAAACCACTTCAGCATCATGCAGCAACGGCGGCTGAAGGATCAGGGTGAGGAAGAAGAGGAGGAGAAAGAGAAGAAAGGCAAAAAGAAAGGCAGCGATCTAAAAATCCATGACCTGGAAGATGAACTGGAGATGAGTTCGGATGACAGCGAGTTCAGTGACACCGATGGTACGGCATGTGGGAGGGGCAGGGCGGGGGGAGGTTGGGTTTGAAAAAAGTAGTTCTTATAATAGTTGAGTGCTCTCCAGATGAGTGGATCATTTCCCAGAATTCATAGACAATGCAGCCAAAATATATTGAGAAGAGGTCCAGACTCGATTACTGTTGAGATCCAGGAGGAGGAGGAGGAGGAGGTGGTGGTCCTGGTTTGCATAAAGATAGGTTTATCTTTTGTGCCATTTTTGACCATCTCTCTACAATAGCTTGCAATTCGTGTTTGCTGCCGTTTTCCCCTTGGGCAAAATGGCTTATAGATTTTGGCCTTGAAATGTTTTTCATAAGAAAATAGGTCATGTGGGCATCCTTCCATAGGTGAAAAGCCTGCCAAAACTAAGAAAAAAGCACCTCTCACCAAAAAAAAGAAAAAGAAGAAAGGATCAGATGACGAAGCCTTTGAAGATAGTGATGATGGAGATTTTGAGGGCCAGGAAGTGGACTACATGTCTGATGGATCAAGGTATGTGCCCCTAAGAAGGACAAACAATTTCTGCTCAATTGCACGATTATTCTTCAGATGGCTTAGCTGCTGCTCCTCTAGCATCTGCTTTTGCTGTGTTGGGAGTCTCATCCGTCTGGAGGATGCCTTCATGGGTATGCTGCTAATTCACGGTCTTTTTCTGAGAATAGATTGCCAATTTATAGGGTGTATTGCTTTGCTCAGAATTGGGTTTTTTCTGTCATTTTACAGCAGCTCAGCAGAGGAAGCAGTCGGCAAGCCCAAAGTCGCCAAAGAAGACACCCCAAAAGGTATGTGGTGGAATCAATCCAGCAGCAGTTATACAAATGAGCAAAATTAATGACATGGTCACTATTTTCAAGGCATTTTATCTTGGAAATCATTCTGTGGGTGCATTGTTACATCTGACTTATTAGCCCTTTGAAGTTATTGTGTAGTTTGCATATGTATCTGTTAGCCGATGATTCTTTTTTCTTTCTGGAAAAAACCTTGAGGATTGAATAAAAGCTGCCTAGGATCCTTTATTTAAAGATCTTTATATCTCTACTTCTATGTCTTAAATTACATTTCCCTAGAAAATCTCAGGGACGTAGCAGCATTCCCATTAGATTAGCTAGTTTACTGATCTGTAAGGCTTATGTTTAGAGTGAATGTTGGCCAGATGTGAGAGCTACTCTACTGCCAAAAGAGGCCACACATACTAATGAATGGAGATGTGCATTCCTCATCCTGGGCAAAGGAAAGCAATGGGGGCATGTGCTCTTAAATTTAATTAAAAAAAATGAAAAGCTGAAGTCAAGAAAAGTCTGATTCCTCCATGATCCAAGCCATGTTGTTTTTCAGGTATAGATGAAGCAAGTGAGAGCAGTGAAGAGAGTGAGGAGGAGAAGCCTGCAGAGGAGAAAGAAGAGGAGGAGGAGGAGAAGAAGGTCCCTACTCCACAGGACAAAAAGAAAAAGAAAGGTGATGAAGCCTGAAGCTGGATGGGATAGGAGCTCTGGAAAGGGGAGTATAAATCAAGCTTGGGAAAGTGAAAATACAATTGTTTGCGTTATGACTTGATAGAAATCACGAGCACTGTATGAAGCATACAATCCAGTTTTCCAAAAGCCTTATGCTTTGACAAGAAAAAGAAGTAGAGCAAATTATGGTAATAGGTTTTTTAAATTGCCTGATTTTATATCAGCTGCCAAATTCTGTTTTTCTTGTGGAATTCAACTCTTTTACCACACAGGGCCACCGAAATAAACCTCCAGCAACATTTGCTTTGGGAATTGGAGCAGCCAGATGTTTTCTCTGGTCTTGTTAGCTTGAGGAAAACTTGAATATTTTGGAGCAGTTTTGCAGCAGTTATGAAAGTTTCTTGAGACAGGCTGATGAGCCAGTAGCAGCTCAGCACCCTCATGTCAATGTGGTTGGTGGTCTTGAAGAAAAGAGAGAAAGCTCCCACTGATTTCTTGACTGTGCTTTGCAGACAGCAGTGATGAGTCGGAGACATCAGAGGATAGTGACATCGACAGCGAAGCATCTTCAGCTCTCTTCATGATGGTAATTCCAGAGGCAGCTTCTTTTGCCCAGAGAAGAGGAGGTAGCTAGCATTGAACTTGCCTCCTGCAGGATGGCTAGCTGCTGTTCCTGGCATCTCCAGGAACCCCTCCCATCTCTTCTCTGCTTCTCTTACTTGGTTTGTGAACCCCCGAGTTAGAACAGAGCTTTTGTCAAGAACAAAGGCGAGAGTGAAATTCCCCTTTCTGTTTCTACCACTGGAGCTCAGCTGGATGGGCAACTATATTTGCATATTGTGAACTAGGCACATACCCTAACTTCACTGAATAGTTGTTAATCCTACAAATTATTTTCCCAGTTCTATACTTCCACTCATTTGTCTGGTTTGCTTGATAGCCTTGCAAATTAATGGATAGAAGCAACTCCTCTATAAAACATTTTGCCTGGCTTATGTTTTTGGCATTGAGGTTTTAAAATGTGTCCTAGTAGTAGCTATTTGACAAACATAAACTGGTCCTCTGGATTCCACAGCACAAGGTTGATTATTTTGCTGCTGCTTCCTTGTCTGAGGTGAAGTGCTTCTTCCAGCACCAACTTCATTTTGCTCCTCACAGAGCAGTCCTTGCTGATGTTATGTCTACTCAGGAGGCTTTTTAGCACAGTATGGGGCTCAGGCTCAGGCATGGGTAGAACAATGGAGCATAATTGAGCCCATGCTCCTGTCACCTTCACAGAAAAAGAAGACTCCTCCCAAAAAGGAGCGCAAGGGCTCAGCCAGCAGCTCACAAGGGAACAGCCGTCCAGGGACCCCCTTGGTGGATGCCGGCAGCACCTCATCCATGCTGCGGGCTGCAGCCAACAAGCTGGAGCAAGGTAGGGCCATGTGTGGGAATTTCACCGTATCTGTCTCTTTGCTGGTGTATATACCCTCTAAACTCAGTGTATTTTTGGGAGGCCATGGTGAAGACTTCCTTTTCAAAGCAAGTATTTCAAATGCTTGCCTAGAGACAGTTTGAAAATGCACAGGTCGTCTACTTCAGCCAAGCACTGGTGTTCAGTAGTAAAGTCTCTAAGCTTGCTTAGTTATCTGCTTCTTTTTCTGTGGCTTTTAGTAATACGTTCTTTGTATTTCATCTAGCCACTGTTCCACTACTGGAATTGTGCATTCCCTAAAATGATTTGGAAGATGTGCTTTGGAATTCTTGTGAATATGGCACCTTTGTGCTACTCATGAAAATAATCTGGACAATACTTTGTTCAGGGTTTGATATAAGCCTAAAAAGAGTTTTTTTTAATTAAATCTCTTATTAAAGATATTAAAATTAACATAACTCTGACAACATTGCCAGTGATTTTTTATTTGCATGGAAGCTTTTTTACTTTATTGAATCTCACAAGATGCTTCACTTGTGTGAGGTCCAAAGTATTCCTTCAGAATGATTTTCAGAGCATGGATTGTTGAACTGAAGTTTAAAGATCTTAATTCTGCAACTGTTCATATAGTGAAGTAGGAAAACAAATTTGTCTCTGGCTGCGAAGTTTCTCCTACTATGGTAATGAGTTTTCAAGATCTCTGGCACTGAACAAAGTCATATCTTGAGACTGAATTAAAGCTAGCAGAAGACTCCAGGGGGTTTGTTCTTTCTCTCTCCCACTTGTCCTTACATGGGCCAGAGTCCTTGGAATTGTTTGCCAGGAGAGAATGGACCAGAAGGTGCTTCTGAATTGTAGCTTGAAGTTTATCTGACTTTGTTTGCCTTGCACAGGCAAGCGACAGGCAGGGTCCAGTGAACTCCCAGCAGCTAAGAGGTTGAAAATGGATGCTGGAGCCCAGGCTGCCACCACATCTGGGAAATCTACCCCACAGCCACAGTCAGGCAAATCAACGCCCAGTAGTGGGTAAGTATATGAATAGCTAGTAGGAAGCAGAAATAGGAAGTGAGGCTATGTGTGGTGGATTGGGTTGGAATAATAACAAAAGAAAAAGTGTATGAAATGTTAAAAAGGGCTTTGAACACCGAAACTTCATTAAATATAAATTAGGGATTTATAATAAATATTTAAATATTGCTTACATATACATATCACCTGATATGCTTATATCCAATAAGCATTCAAGTTTATACAGCTTGAAGATAGAAAATATGCATAAAAATGATATGGTCAAAATACTCACTTGCCTAATTGTACACATAGTGTACTAGGAGAAAATCTAAGAAAAGCAAAGAGAAATTGTTTTGTTTTAATCCTACCTTAGTGACCAACATAGACAAGTCACAGACTCTGGTCAACCACCATCTACTTTCCAGCATCATGATTAGTGTGTTTCCCTGGGATTTTTTTTCACTATAACTTCTAGAGATTCGTTTGTATATCATTGCTGAAAATTAACACTATGCTTTTCTTGCAATACTGAAGTAGGAAATATAAAAACTGACATGTAAACTTTCCAAAAAATCCTCTGTAAAACGAATTCTCCAACATTCATTGCATGGAATAAAACAAAAATCCCAGCTTTGTCCACTTCTACTGCTTTATTGCCCACTGAACTATCTGCTTTATATCAAAATGTGTGGCATCTGGTCATCAATTGCCTATTAATGTTTCTTAAGTGAAATAGTATCAGTAGTGAAAATATTCATATTTTAAATATGGTATTAAAAACATGAGGACATTGTATACGTCACATTCAGAAATAAACATTTTCTTTTTTAAAAAAAATCCAGTAACATTTTTAAGGGGAAAAAATGAAAAAGGCTACTACCTCCTTTCAGGATATTTTTCCAATTTCTTAGTCTTGTCTAGAGCTCTAGCTTCCATAGAGGTCTCCCATCCAAGTGCTAATCAGACCTGATTATATTCAGTTTGGTGAGAAACAGTATTGTAAAAACATATATTTGATAGGTTCTCCCCCCCCCCAAGAAAGTGGTATAGGTGAAGTTACTTTTTTGGAATATATTTTATTTATATTCGTAAAGGGTTAAGATCAGATTCTAATAAAATAACCATTATCTGAAATATTTTTAAAATTTGTATTAAACCTGTGCAATTTCTCACCTTTTTAAATACTGTCATTCTAAACGAAGATGTACATTAGTTTTCCAGTGTTTTACCATGTGCCTTGTTGGTACTTTGCCCCTGCCATCAAGACTTTTTTTTTTTTTAATTTGATTTATATGCCGCCCTTCTCCGGAGACTCAGGGCGGCTTACAATGCGTTAAGCAATAGCCTTCATTCTTTTGTATATTTTATACAAAGTCAGCTTATTGTCCCCACAAACTGAGTCCTCTCCTTAAACCTAGACTACTGATATGCAGATATATGAAACACCAATAATATTTAAATGGTAATTATTTGATTTCTTTGTGCAAAATTTAACATAAAGCCACAGTTTAATAAGGTTACATTTTTCTAACCTGGTGCCTTCCTGACATCTGCAACTCAAATTTGGTTCACTTGGAACTATGCACAAGTTGCCATATATAGCTCTTCACACAATAAAGTGTTCACTTCCCAAAGTAAGTGATACACGGAAATGATTTTCTGTAAATGTCTTCTCAAAGTTAGAACAATAGCTAGTGTCTGGATTGATCCATTAACCTGTTTCCTTTTTGCAGTGATGTACAGCTGACGGAAGATGCTGTGCGTCGATATCTGACTCGCAAGCCCATGACCACTAAGGATCTCCTAAAGAAATTCCAAACCAAGAAGACTGGACTAAGCAGTGAACAGACAGTCAATGTACTGGCACAGATTCTTAAGCGCCTCAACCCTGAGCGCAAGAACATCAATGACAAGATGCACTTCTTCCTTAAGGAATGAACAGGGTACTGTTCAGGGTACAGCCAGCTTTGAGCTTCTTGTGGTTCCACACTGGTGGCTGGGAACTGAAACCATGGGATTGGCATCTGACCTTCTGGGGAAAGGGAGAAGCCCGTGCTCTGCTTTCACCTGGAAGTCCTCTGGAAATTGAGAGTGGTAGATGTGGGGGAAGAGTTTGGCATAATCTGTTACGGGGTATGGAAGATGTCATTTTTCTGAATGAGATGTAGGGATGTATGGAAAAGAGAGTTAACAGACACTGCCATTTTTGGAAATAAACCTGGACATATTTTACTCTGTTCCCTGTATTTATTTTTTTTCTGGAAGACCTAGAAATTACAACCTGTGTCCTTGCACATTTTACTCATTGTTCACACACAGAACCTGGTTGGTATGTCATGAAAATAACCACTTATTGCTTGCTAAGGATATCTCCTCACAAAGAAGCTTCCAGCTGATAGGAAACCTATTGCTAAAGTAGGCTGAAGCCAGTCCAAGATGTCCCAGCATTATAGTAGTGGCTTCCCTGGAAAACAGAAGCCAATTTCCAATCTGAACAATGGGAAGTGGCAGTTCGGAAGAAGGCACACACATGAAGGGGTTTGGCTGATTTGCAGTCATTCAAGATAGAAGCTGCTAAATTATCTGGGGCAATATTCTTGGACTGTTTTCTCTTGCCAGTGCAGTTATGTGCATTTCCATTGAATTTTTGGTGGAAACAGGAGTGATCTATTAGATTGCATCTAATGTAGGCTAGCATGGAACAAGGAGAATTTGTCTTCCGTCCCCACCTCTATATCCAATAATTTATTCTAAAATGCCAAAGTTATTCTCTTGTAGTGAAGAGGGAAAGAGGAAAGACTCGTCTCCGGGCTAGCAGCATGCTGGGTGCAATTGTGGAAATTAAAAGCTGAGTGAAGATGGAGGACAGAGTGTCCGTGTCCTCATTCATACTCTAGGATTATCAAGAAAGTCTTTTAGCCATAGGAACAACTACTACTTGATATTATTACAGTTGGAACCTTTAAAAACATTCTTATCAACTGCAACTCTTGTTGAGCCATCCCTCTCTGGTTTTCAAGAGCATAATTCATGGAGATGCAAGATGAAGGAGAAGGTGGTGGAGAAGCCACTATTCTTTGCCTTGAAATTACCACACAGAGAGAACAGCACTGAATCATCTCAATGCCAAGGTATAATTAGGGTTAGGCTGTGAGGGCACTTGGCATGGATGAGCCCTAAGAATCTCTCCTGCTGATCTTCTTGCCTCTTCTAAAAGCAAATGACTTGGAGAGAAAGTCATTAGGTTAAAAACATACTTTTCCATTTAATATTTTTGTCAGGGTCTAAAATTATATACTCAGGCAACTGGAGACAGGACTTTGCACACAACACACCCTGCTGTGATCGATTTCCTCCTGCATGATTGTTTTCAGTCTAGCAGAAAAAACAACTTAAATTTCAAAGACTAGAGGAGAGAATAAATGCTGTAGATTGCACACATATATTCTAAAGTTTTATATTTTAAAATAATTTATAATTGCTTATATCATAATTTCTTTTGGAAGAAGGTAAATACAAAAATAAAGAATTCTTAATTAGTGGCGGATTTGGGAAGAGGGAAGATAATTTATAGAGGCATCTGAAAATACTTTTTCCATTTCACCTGGCTTACCAGACTGTCATACAATTTGACTTGAAATGCAAGTGCAGTATTATTTTTGTGCACCCTTCTAGACTGCACTTTTGAAGTGTAAAGGATATGGATGTGGTGAAGATGGACTCATTCTGCATAGCTATGTGTTGAAGATCTAATGGGCATAAATGTATGGATTGCTAGGCTGAGAGACAGTATTGGTTATATTTGCTGGCTCTTCCACTTCCGATGGAGCAGTTGCAATCCAAATGGGGTCTGGGTGTATCTAGTGTACATGCAGCCCTCTATATCCTGCAGCCTATCAGCAGATCTGAAAATGTGAGGCTCATTTGAGCATAAGTGTTTATCTAATCAAAGCTGGGAGGAGTGAAGATGCAAGGCTAAACTTAACCCTCTCTGCATATATTTGTATTCAAAGACTAGATGTCTTTTTCATTTCCGTAAAGACCAGTTCTCTAGGAAAATACTTTGGGCACTCCTTTTCTAGGGATCACTTCAGCAAAACAACTGCCTGAACATCTATCTATGTTAGAAAGTCACACTTTTGCCACCATTTCAATGGTTCAGTCTTGTATCATTATTTGTTACAATCTAAGCTAACAGTCTCTGGGATGAGTGGCCTAATTGTGATATATCTGCTAAAAAGGTTATGTGCTTTAAACATTTTAGCTTATGTGTATGCTCTTGAAGAAAGAAAGGCTGACAGTTCTGCTGAATGGAAACTCCCCACCCCACCCCAACTTCCACTGATGTGCACTGTCCTTGTGCCATAGTGAGGGTCATATCCCCAAAGTAGATGGGGATAGAATAATTTTGGAGAGTTCCAAAAGATGGAAATCCATATCTCAAGTCCCTGGAAAAAAATTATTGACCCGTTTTGCTTAGCAAATCCAAAAAAGGACTGAAAAGTCTGGGCCTATCCACTCAGGAGACTCAGGCCCACAGAGGGCACTGACCACTGCCCTCTGTGGGACCACTGCTTTTCCCAGTTTTGTGAGAACTTAAACCAAAAGCAATTAGAAACTAAAGGAGATGATTATGTGCTTGCTGGTGCTGCTACCATATTGCTATTCTGCCCTTTAGTCCATTCACAAATATCACAACTCCTTGGCCTCTCTAGTGCTTTAGCAATGAAAAGCTGTCATTAGGAAAGTCATAGACCTAAGTCCCATTCTTAGAGCAATTCAAGCTAAAATTCCATTTATATGTACCCAGCATAGCCAGAGGACACCAAGTTGGAGTTCTATGTCTATGCACAATGGGCATTAAGGAGAATCTCCTAAATTAGCACATTCCCAAATAGATCTGAAGCCTTTTTACAGCTGTGGTTTTTCTTTCCTCTTGTTTTTTTTCTTCTTCACATAAACAGCAGTGGTGATTTCTCTAAAATGGTTTAGTGCCATTTTAATATCAAGTCTTCATCCATCATCACTTCAGGAGCCTCAAGCGTCCCAAGTTTGATTTATGTTAGGAAATCACTATCTCCTAGCCTGGAACAGCAGCAGCATTCCTCACGTTGTTCCTTACATGCCAATACCTACTGGCAGTAGAACAACTTTATAGATGTCCAGGCTAAAAATAACTGGCTTGGGGTAACACCTGCACAGAGACAAGAGTTTTTAGCTGCTTCAGGCTTACAGATGAGTGTCAGCCACTGTGCCTGCAAATAGAATAGTTTTCATGGTCTCAGAGACAGAATTTGTACTACGTCTTCTTCTGTATTAAAGTCAGTAGAATTAAGTTGCTTTTAGCCTTTTCTAGGACAAATCCAACAACTGCAACTGACCAACCCTGCAAAGATTCTTTCAAAACTTGACTCTTCTAAGTGTAAAAAAAACAACCTAAGATGGTACAAGTATGTTTGTGGGTCTTAGTACTCAGAGCACCTGAACCAAGCTTCTTTTTTGTATAAAGTGCAGTTTATATTGTTAGAATAATCTAAATGTCAAATAAAAAAGACCTAAACATCAGTCAAAAGGAATGTGGGGCTCTATGCATAGTGAGGTCTTAACTGGACAATAATGGTTGTGAGTTATTAAGTAATGTTGCTTGTCCAAGTTTCCCACTATACACTATAACTACCTGGATTTATATGTAGATCCATACTTAGTTTTCAGTGATGAAACTAAGAGCTCCTCAAATTTATAAAAGCACTATAAAATATTCATTCGTTCGTTCATTCGTTCATTCATTCATTCATATCAATTCAAAACATGTAAATCATAATCAAGGTAAAAGCAAACTCACCAATACCAAATCAGCAAAACTACTGAAGAGGCTCAGTCATATCTTCTGATTCTCATGCCCACTGATCATACTTGCAGAGGTCGAGGCTAAGCAATGACTCATTTGTGCCAAGGCCCCACTCATGAATGCTGAAAGAACCATCCACCTGCCCCTCAGCTACTCTTTTTGGAATTCAGAATAACTCCCTAAATCAATATTTTAAGAAGATTCAGAAAACAATACACTGAATAAAAGGAAATATGTTATATTGTTACATGTCATGTGATGTGATTTTATAAATATAAAGGTAAATATCAGTTAAAAGTCTTCTGCTGAATTTGAATGCTTTGATCAACAAATTTGTTTCTACAACGGCCATTCGAGAATGCCTTGCTTTGAGCTGATACCTGTGGGATAAAAGCCTTACAACTACAGATAGTCCTCGATTTACAATCATTCATTTAGTGATTCACTTAATAACTGTGGCAAGAAAGGTTGTAAAATGGGGCAAAACTCACTTAGCTTAGCAAGATAAATTTTGGGCTCAACTGTGGTCGTAAGTCGAGGACTACCTCTACAGCAGCATATCATATGGTGAAAGCATGTTCAGACATCCTTGTCTGCTAAATTCACTTTACCTTAAGGCAAGAACAAGAACCAAGAAGCAAGTAGTTGTACTTAAGAAGCATACACAAGTATTGGTTCACACCAATACTTAGAAACAGCTACCTCCTTGCAGCCAAGTACCAGGAAGAAGCAAGAAAGGAAATTTCCTTGCAAATCTACTTGCTGCAACTCATTCTTCTGAAAGTAGCAAGCTTCTTACTTTTAAGTTTGAAAATGGGGAGTGGATGAATGGAAATAAAACCAGGATATGTTGTTCAGAAACTAGAGGAGGCCAAGGACATACTCACTATGGAAAAGAATTTTTCATTTTTAAAAACAAAGGGCTTCCCTTCTTCCCTATGCACTATTTATGGGTTTCCAAGAAGGCCTCTGCTGGAAATAGGTGGGATTTTTTTATACACACAGGCACACTTGCCTGATCTAAAAAAAAAGGATATTTTATTATAAAATATTAGAATTTCAACATGGTACCTTCAGATAATTACATATTCCTGAACTCCTATGGAGAGCATCAGAAATTTGAATTAGATAAAATTATGCTTTTTATCTATTAACATTA
This sequence comes from Arizona elegans, assembly GCA_022577455.1. NCBI lineage: Eukaryota > Metazoa > Chordata > Lepidosauria > Squamata > Colubridae > Arizona > Arizona elegans. Next base: position 5,322,527 of record JAKOOJ010000003.1, read on the forward strand.
ACTAAAATAATTAGAGTAATAGTTGTAGTCCACTATTAAGAGGATTAATAAAATTGCAAATCAATGAGATGTTGCTTGGGCACATAGCTGCTTATCACAACTTCTTTCTTACACAGATTGCTTTAAAACAAGTCCACTCTGGAAGCTGTAGACTGTCCATGCTAGACTTCAAGTAGCCTTCTTCAACCAGCACAGTCAACTGCTCCCAAGGTAATGGAATTTGTAACACAAAATATATAGGCAACATTTAATTCCAGGTGTTTTGGGGAAATACTCTCCCTCGTTCCCATTTAATCAATCCCCTCCCAAAACAGAGTGGCAAAAACTGAAAAATGTAATCCCTCTCTGTTCATCCTCTGAACATGTACATTAAATGGGAATATAAGAAAAAGCTAGGTGCAGCACAAACTGCTATGCTACATTTCAAGGAACTTCAAGGACTCACCTGCTTCCAAGAGCATAAAAATCTGATAGTTTGACTGTCATTTCAAGATATCCTTTGGGAAAGATTCTGAATCTTATTATTTTCCTAGGCCTAACTGAATCCAAATTCCCCTGTGCAGAAATCCATCTTTTAGTTTTTTGCCTCTTGGAGTGTGTGTGTGTTTGTGAGTGAGTGATGTGAAACCTCTGAAGATTGTGGTATGGAATAAGTGGGGAGTCTCTAAATCATATTCAGTGCTTACAAAATAATGTGAAGGTTTGCTGGATCTCACATACAGCCTGTACAAAAATATACAATCTAGATTCTAGAACATAGCCTGCACTTTGAAGAGGATGCTCAATAAGGTGAGAGGCCTTCATTCAGACAAACTATTATTGAGAATGACTTTCAATATTGTATCCTTAGCAAAAGTATGAGAAAAGCCAGGATTTTCTAGATACTTTTGAAAATTGTCTTCTAGATCCTGATTTTCCAGTTAAACTGAGGTTATTCTTTGTTTTCTACATGAGAAAGTGGAATCTGTCTTTCCTTCCACACCAGACCAAACCTCTGGGTCCCAAAAGGCCACTTTTCCTGGCAGCTAACAGGTTTCCACCAGTGGTGGGTTTCAAAAATTTTTACTACCGGTTCTGTGGGTGTGTCTTGGTGGGCATGACATGGTTTGGTGGGCATGGCTTGGTGGGCATGGCATGGGGAGGATACGGTAAAATCTCTATTCCATCCCCAATCCAGGGGAAGGTTACTGCAAAATCCCCATTTCCTCCCAATCAGATGGGACTTGGGAGGCAGAGAATAGATGGAGGCAGGGCCAGGCAGAATTTTTACTACCGGTTCTCCGAACTACTCAAAATTTCCGCTACCGGTTCTCCAGAACTGGTCAGAACCTGCTGAAACCCACCTCTGGTTTCCACCCCTTCCTTATTTTATATTAATTAAAAGAATAATGAAAGGGAAGTTAACATCCTGCAAAACAAAGTATCAGCTTCAAGCATAACCTATATCCGAAATTAAATCTGGATCCCACATAGGCATCTTTAGGGGAGGAAATGATAATGGTTTGAACCTGAATGCTTGTGTACCCATCTGTTATTTTCTCTAAAGAAAAACAAATGTGAACTGTACCAGTAGGAACATTTTGAGAGGATAAAAAGTTAGGGTCTTTTGATAAATGTGTTGTTACAATTGGCAATACCCACAGTAGCAGACATTTTGTGGAACATCCATAACATATTTTCAAAATTCCAAATGAGCCCATTGGCCCAAAAGATTGGGGTCCCTTGGCCTAACCATAAGAATCCACCTAACTTCCAGTCTGTTCTTCCGTTCTTATGATCCTCCAGACTGTTTCCATTCCTGCTAAGCCTCCATTGGGTCCTGTTGTGGTATGTGCAATGCCAAGTGGAAGGAATGTACTGCTTGGAGAGACCAAATGCAGACAGCAGAGATCCCTCTTGTGTCAGCCTGATGATGATTTATTGGCTCTTCCATGCCACATACAAGCCCTCCTAGCCTCACTAAGGTTCAAGGAGATGTTCCGTACACCACAGAGCTAAGCCGACAACCAGATGACAGCTCGCCTACCCCAAATTCCTCTTCTTCCTTTGCTGACCTTTACCTCGGCATCTCAGGAACGCTAGAAGCCCTGGGGGCACAGATTCAGAAATGTAAAAGAAGCCCAAAAAATATCAAATACGCCAAGGAGAAGCTCTTCAAGGTGCAGCAGCCATTGACCAATAGCAACCACTGCTAAGTCACAGACAATGGTGGCCCAGTTCTGAATTTAGCAACTGGAGAATTTCAGCTCATAGCAGAATTGTGCACAAAAGCCATAAAGCACTTCTAGCTTCAGTAGCTGCCTTTTAATTGTGATCATGTCCCTCTCTCTCCCCCTCTCTGGGCATGCTATATGATAGGATATCTCACAAGAACACTGACAGAGACCACTGGATGGAATGATACCATCATCATTCTCCCTCTTCATTTGCATGGCACAAATTGAATGTTCTGAGCAGAAAACAATAAGATAAATAATAAAAAAGAGAACATCTTCAAAAAGTAGTAAACCTACATTAAAAATATCAAAAATCCTAACAGATCACAAAAAAGGAATATGACAAGAATGAATTATACAATCATATACATGCTAATTCACCGCAATAATCACAACATGCTTTTGTCCCGAGCTAAATAAAATAGCCAGGTTTTCATTGCTTTCCTGAAACTCAGGAGATTAGGAATAGACCCAATCTCCATAGGGAGGCGGTTCCAAAGCATTGGAGTAGCAGTTAAGAATCTCTTTAATGTCCTCTCAGATAACTTTCTCAGTTAAATGGGACTGGAAGATGTTGATCCTATTAATCTGATCAGAGATATAAAAAATACAGGAAAATGTGGTCCTGCAATTTATCAGGTGTAGGGCCTTAAAGGTAACTAGTAGCATTTTGGCATCAGAACTCTTTATACAAACTTCTCTAAAAATAAATATTAGACATCAGACTAAAGTTGTCGAAAATAATTGGACTTAGTGAAGGCTTCTTGAGCAAGAGGCATAGAAGAGGGAAACAGTCCCTCCCGACCTAAAAAAAAGTTTTTAATTGCTCAGATCTAATCTGCTGTCACCTCATAAAAGGCCTTAACTAGCCATGAGAGACAAGGATCTAGATGGGAAGTGGTGGAGGCAACACCATAGTTCTATTGACTTCTTTAGATTTTTTTCTAGAATTTAAGAAGGAGCCCTTCTATTTTAGCCCCTCTTACGATATTCAACAGCAAGGTGTCAGCAACAGAGTCCTTCAAGTTTTGGGGTTCTATAGCAATAGCACTTAGACTTATATACCGCTTCACAGTGCCTTACAGCACTCTAAGTGGTTTACACAGTCAGCATATTGCCCCCAACAATCTGTGTCCTCATTTTACCGACCTCAGAAGGATGGAAGACTAAATCAACCTTGAGCCTAGTGAGATTTGATCTGCCAAATTGCAGGCAGCCAATGATCAGCAGAAGTAGCCTGCAGTACTGCACTTTAACCACTGTGCCACCGCAGCTCCTATATTCTATAATCTACCAAACTTGAAATAGAGACATCAGAACCATCATTAAAAAGGTACAACAAGAAATGTTCTTCCTGTGTCGACTGGACTATAAATTGCAGCATCATAATTAGTGAAGTCCGTATCTTCCAGGTTGCTGATCCTGGAGGCCTCCTCAACTTCCATAGAATCCTACAGATGACAGTTGTTCATATCAAGGCATAAATACAAAGCTTTCTGCATCCCATATTGGCCTCCAATGCCAATGCAAGCTATTCCTCATTATTCTGTGTCTGATTCAAAATATCGAGAATGGAATCCATATCTGTTGAATCAACCATGAAGTCCACATTGGAAAAATCACTGATTTCTATATCATCAACATAATAATCAATCATAATGATCAACATAATAATCATGGAGTCCACATCAGAAAAATCACTGATGGACTCCATATCCATAACATATTAATCAGCCAATCATTAAAGATTTTTCTAAGGTGGAGTCCATCATTTTTCTGGTCTGAATTCTATCGCTGATTATTATGATGTAGATGTGAAGACCATTGGTCTGCGATCCGCGCAGGCCGTTGGCGGGCCACAACAACTGAAGGCCAACCAGCTTCAACCATGAAACAAAAAATGAGATGTGACCGGAAGTAAAAGGGAAAAAAATATTTGGGAGAAGATATTGGGAGGAAGCTAAAAAGGAAAATATGAGAGAAAAATTTGAAAAATAATGTCTGGGAATGCACTTTGAACAGTATTTGGAAGAGATCTGAAACTTTACAGAGAAAGTGTTTATTATAGCAGGTTATCTAATTTAATTATTGCAGAAATGTGTAGGATGATTTCTGTTGGACCATATCAGACCGACATATTTTTAACCCGAAAGTCACCCATATTTCCTTCTTCTACCGGTATGTTCCTGGTATCTACTACTGAGAGATGGTGCATCAGAACACAAGTTTTTGTTGTAATCTAAGGCATTTGAAAGTTATATTTTTCCAATGGTCCTATAATTGTACAAAGAGTCAAGGAACATCACAACTGCTCTGCAACTTATTAAACAACTGGATACATTTTCCTCCCAAACCTTGTGGCTTTCCTTCATTGTCCCTTCAGTTCAATAATTTGTCATGTGCACACCAGGAAGTGTAACAATGCTTTCCAATCAGAAGCAAAAATCATCACTATCTTCAAATTTTCTCAAGAGGAAGGCCTAGATCCATCTCTTTACCAACCATCTGTGCATGAAAAGGAAGTCTCTCTTTCAGGATATCTCGCAAAAGCTGTATCTCTAAAGCCAGGGCCAAGAAAGTCACTTCAGCATGTTCCATATATGCATAATTTATGGAGTAGTCTTTCTTTCCTCCACACACACCCCAACTTCTTTCAAAGGCATTTCACCACAGCAAGTCTGGACGTAATCAACTCCAGGAATTTCCATTCAAGGATTCAGGGTTTTTTTAAAGATTTAACTGTTTCAGAATACAGCATGTTTGACAAAAATTCAAGAGTTCCAACTGGTGAAACCCACTATTTGTGAGGAGGATTAGACAAATATGTTTCACTGCCTCAAGCAAAAGACAGTACCTGAACTGCAACCAGAATATCTGGTGAAGACAGGGAGGACTGTGTATGACTTCAAATTGGTGTAACATTACAAAGGACATTACTTTTTTTAGTGCACCCTCAGGATATTGCTGATGTCAGCATTACCAGGTACACCAGTGATGATGAACCTTGTGGCCTCAGCATGTCAAACACTCAGAAAATACTTAACCTGACTCTGCTGGCATGTCACATACTCCACCCTCTGAACAAAAGAGAAACAATTATTTACGTATTCATTTTTTAAAAACACAGCCTAATCAAATGTGGCGCTGTATATTGTATAAGGAAAAACCAGATAATTATAAAAATGAAATACAAATAAATCAAATGTAAAACAAATTCATTTTTGGAGGAAGCTCGATAGCATATTCCTCTTGTGCAACCTCTGGAGGGTCCAGACCCCATGAGAAGCAAACTCCATTCTTGCGGTCACCAAAAATTGTGTGAGAATGTGGCTGCCAGGTGTTGGTGAACACTGGCATGTCATTCAAAATACTGTGGCATGTCACATTTGTCATTTGTGTCATAGGTTCGCAATCACTGAAATAAGACCACACAGGAAACATAGCTAAATAACGTAATAATTTCAAAGCTACATTAACAGAATCTTGCAAGTTTGAAAGTAGCATATATCAGAAGGGTTCTACGGGTGCGGGATATAGAAAAGGTTGGGAAGCCCTGTCCTACTGCCACCTTTACAGCCTGATAATCCCTCCTGCGCCTCTTGCTCTTCATGCTCCCTCTTTATCTGACCATACCTGGCCTAGACAGCATCTCTTTGATGGGATATCATTACGTCTGCTGCCGCTTCAGGTGACCACTTTGGTTTTGCAGATTATCAGACTGGCTCAATCTTTTTCTTGGCAAGGACACTGCAGTGGATGTTTGCCATGTTCAAGCATGGCTATCAATTGTTTCTTGGTTAAGAGACTCTCACAGTGATCTAGAGGAAAGGTTAACAGGCTGTTGGAAAGCCTGTCCTGCATACAGATCTCATCAAAGCCATTATGATTTATGTATTGAATGTCTAAACCTGCTGTGGAGGAACCCTGTCTTGCATGATCTATAACAGTTTAAAGGTGCAAGGGTTAATACTTTTGTTCCAACCAGTCTACGGACAATTCCTCCTCCCACCCATTCTTTCAAAGAAGATATAAAGGAAGGGAAAGATTTATCTTCCCTATAGAACTTGGCCTTGCTCACTGGGGAAGGGATGGGCACACCTCAGCTTGTCTACGGCCTGTCTCTCATCCTGTTGATCCAAACAACTCCTTCCCAACTCACTGATGGCAACATGATGCAAAAGTCAGGCACCTGGATCAGAGACGTATTACAGAGACAACTAGGTATGACAACAATTGCTTGGAAATTGGTTCAAGGCTCCTACTATTGCTGACTTGATTTGTCAAGACATGGATTTGCCATGCAGCACGGCACCAGCAATGGTGATAAAAGGCTATTCATTTGACAGACTATAGCTCACTATATTTAAGCAGCCTAGGTTTAAATACCTACTAATCCAACTTCCAGGCTAGGTTGGTACATCATGTTAAATCAGGCCAAAAGATGACCAAGAGGCTGCATTTCTCTAATTTAAAGTTCACTATTTTTTTTAATCTTCATTATAGTTTTCTGTGATATAATGTATTGGGCAAATTCAGCTTACAGTGCATTTAATGTATTGCATGTACATGGAAATGGGTTAATTTAGTAACCAAGGTAAGTACATCATGTAAACTCAATTCCTATAATGTTCCAGAACATTGCTAATGTTCTGAGTTTTATAGAACTCTATCTAGATTAGCAGTTGCATAGAATGTTTTTGAAGTCCTAATACAGGAGTATAAAATCAAAAAAGTGCACTCTATTTGTAAGTCACAGAAGATGCTGAGAAGTTCCTGGAGAAAGAGAGTGGCATGGGGAGATAAACAGTGTGCATAAATAGTAATAGCAACCATCTAAATGCTGTATGAAATGAAAGCAGAAGGATGTTTCATAAGAGGCAGGTGAAGGAGGAAGGAAGGCCAAGTAAGAATGGAATAGAGTCAAGAAAATCAAGGAGGTTGGGGACATTGTGAGTGGCTGGGTGTGGGGGCATAATGTAAATGGAACAAAAATAGCATGAATGAAAAGAAAAGGTTATCAATTGCCAAATGAACTTTCAGCATCAGGATATCAGTAACTAGCATTTTACAAAACAACATTATTGAATTGATTTAGGCATCTAACACCTAAGATATACCTGTGTCACAGGTCACCCCTATACCAAGATTTCTATCTATTTTATCATGGTACTCAGAAGATGAGGGGGGGAAAGATCTCTCACTTTTTTCCTTCTTGTTAAACAATCTTACTATACTAGTCTTCCTCTCAGGACCAGAAAGATATTTGAAATCTCCAACAGATTCTCAGGAAGCTGCAATTTTTATGAGCAAAGTATCACAATGAAGATTATACATAGCAGGGATATAAGGAATGCACAAAAACACACACACACCCCAAGCATTGCTGAGTTACAATTAGAATTAGCTGTCATAGCATAGCCAAAAGTAAGCAATGATGAAAACTATAATTTAATATCTGAGGGACAAGAGGTTTCTCGAAATGTGACAAAGGGATGTCTTTTGTTTTTTGCCTTTTTCATTAGTTTTAGACAGAGTGCTTTGGGTTTGGATATACCAGAGACAAAGTTGAAGGTAATGTTTGTCATATAGGGAAAAGCATGCACTGTGTGATATTCTCTCTATTTGGTAGATGTGTATTGATATCCATTATTCACAGTTCAGAATACAGTACATGCATTTTATAAGGTGTGATATGTATTATTAACAGGATAACTGACAGTAGATTATTGCTAAAATGGTAGAAATGTAGACCAGTCCAAAGACATGAAAACTGAGATGGTATGGATTTTCAAAGCAACAAAAGCTCTTTGTCCATCACCATCCTTTTCTTCTAGGCACTATCCTTTTAGACCCTGTCTTTTTATAAAACATGATCCACTCATGTCCCTTGTTTTATAAATCTGAGTAGCTTCCTTTTAAAATACCTGGAATTATTGTTGGCATACCAGCCTTGGGTCTAGCAGTATGAGGTTTATATTCCTTTCAATCTTATCTTAGCCATGAAAGAGAGTTCCATGAACTGAGCCATGAACTGGAGATAGATGACATATCCCTCCCCGTGTTGACAGCTGACAGCCCTCTTTCAACAGAGGGAGAGGAATACTCATCATCTATCTCTAGTCTACAACAGTCATTTCAGCAGTTCCAAGGCGGCTTCACACCCATTTGCACTACTCAGGTGACCCTGAGGTCACAGAGAAGCCTCCAAGTGGCCTCAACGACTCTCTAAAAGAATGCAAATGACCAGCTGCCTGAAAGGAATATAAATCCTTCCATTCCCCACCATCCAGTCAGAGCTGAAGAAACTTCTTGGATGAGAAGCAAAACATCTTCAAAACAACAAGTCCAGTTGCCTCTTGAAAAAGCACCTTTGAGACAACCATGACCTGGATGACTGAGACTCTCCATAAACATCTTCATTAACAATTCTAAACCAGTGTGGTTACATATGGATTAATCCACTGACTATTTCTACTTTGGGGCATGTAAACTGCATTATCCTAGGTGAGATAACTGGACCACACAGACTACTACTGTGCATTGGCTCTTCATAATCTTTTTCTGCTACTCTCTATTGTTTCCTATTTTATTTAGAGATACCAGAAATTAACAGTAATTCATCACAGATTGAGAAAGCACTACTATATTAAGATATGACTACACTAACATTAATAGGAAAATTTCTGAAGATGTTGCCAGATGTTATTTATTATACAATCACACTGCTTTATGTTGTTCCTGACTACATGTTCTATTTGTAACATTCTTTTTTTCCTAGCTCTTTTTCTATAGTTTCTTTTCCACAAAATAGACAATAATTAAAAGGTAAAACAGATGCACAATACTTAGAAGTAGTAACTTTAGGAGTGCATGATAAAGCAGCATCCTCTGTGTCTTATTCCATTTCTTATTCTATATTTAATGCCCAAAGAGAAGAGAACTTGGATTTTGTATTGCAAGCATCAAAACAATGTGTTTCAGTCTATCCACCAACCTGAAACAGATTCCTTTGGTTATTTTAATCTAACCAAGCAAGGGCTAAATACTAATGTATTATATACAAGCAAGATGAATTATTTATTTCCAACTCTCAAACTTACACACACTTTGAACAATACACATACAATCTTTTCCTGGACAGAATATAAAGCCTAAGCATTCCAGATGCTTAAATCTATGAATGGCTATTCCTCCTAATCAAAGTAGATCCAACAAAAGATTATGTAAGATAATGCCATTCTTCCTTTGAGTCTACTACTTCTTCTTCTCATTACAGAAACACAGTCATTTAAAGGAACATTCACCGGTGCCACAATTCTCCAGAACAAGCCTTCAAATCTCCCAACCCCATTGTTCTTTGGCCCAACCAGGATTCGCCCAAAGAGGCATACATGGGAGAGACCTGAGGAACAAGAATGTCAATTACGAAGTCTGCTGGTTCGTATCAAAGATCTAAGTTTGGGCTACAACTCTGAAGAGACCATCCTTTTCAAGTATTGTAGTGGGACCTGTCCCAAGGCACACAGCAATCATGACTTGACCCTCTCAATTCTGTTGCAGAAGAGCGAGATCCCAGCATTGGGAAACCCCTGCTGTCGTCCTATACACTATGAGAATGTAGCTTTTCTGGACGACAGCCACCAGTGGCATGAAGTGGAGAAACTCTCAGCCTCTGCCTGCAGTTGTGTGGGCTGATGGTTATGGAGGGGGGAACGGATGCAGATTTATAAGGCAGCAGCAAAGCATGATTGTATATTTAGCTATAGAACAAAGCTCCGTTATTTTCTCTCATCCTTAGCACTTACACAAGCTTTTAAGAGAAAGAATTGCAAGAAACCCCACCATGTGATGTCTATATCCTTCTTTTCAAGCTCAGAGCAATTCTACAGAATGATCCCCACTTAGCAGGAAGTAAGAAGTAACTTCTTGGCCATATAATCTATCAGTCCTTTCACACTCTCCCAGATATACTTCACTTAAACACATTGCTGGGTTGACGGATTCCTGTCTAAATTATATATGAAAGGCTCAGGCAACCATTCAAAATATTTATGGGTTATTTCTAATTTCTTTCTTTCCTGAATTCAAGGAGGGTCTGGCATCTGCATGTTCCTTCCCAATTAGAGCTGCCCCTTATTATTGTTTTTAATTTATTTGTCTATTTCTTCTCTTGGAAAGCTGAAGTTATTAGTTCCAAACTTATATTATGAATGATTGATTGATATGTACATACTGGTGTCAATAAAATAAAAGTAAAGCAAGGAGAAAAACCGTGTCTCCGGTTCTGGGGTCAGGAACATTCATTGGGGTGTGTGGGTTTTTTTTGCGTTATTTGCATCTTAATGTTGATTACTTTAAGTCATTCAAAACATCATGAAAATAAGCAGTCAAGGTCAGACTAAAGCCACATGCTTTTATCTTTAGAAAAAGACATATAATACTTCTTTTTAAAAACAAAATATTACTCATTAATCCCAACAAAGCTATCTCAGCCATTTTTTTGTTTAGCAAAATAAGGGTGCACCACAGACATTTTCAATAATACTGCAGAGATATAACTTAGGGTTTCAAGAGGTTTATTTTTTTAGGAAATGGAGAGGGGAATAATAATTTTTAAAAATCACAGAGAAGAGATAGGGCCATACAGAGTCAGGTGATCTGGGTTGTAAATACAACTGGATTCTAGTCCTGAGCAATAGGAGATCACGGATTCAGCCCTATACTTTTCATATTTTACCACATCCCAAATTATTCAAAGATAAGTACTACCTATTTTCACATTCCTCAATAGTTCCTTTTTTATAATCAAGATTGTTCACTTGTCTTCCACTTCTACATTTTACCTCTTTTCTCTTCAGCATTTTGATGCTGCAAGTCAAAATGTGGAATTTATCCTATTCCCACTCACTGAATACCCACCACAGTGAAATCCTCATTTAGAGATACTCCAATTTAGCTTTTTTATTTATTTATTTTTAGATACATACATGTTAAAGCTAATCTTGTGCTTATGACACCTATCAGAATCATTCTGAAATTATTTAATTCACAGAAATGATAACATATTCAGTTGCAGCATCAATTGTGAGAAAATTAAAATTTCAAATACTTTTTTTACCATCTGAAAAATTGGCAATATATTTATAAGGAAATAATGGTGCAATTAGCTTAGGCCCTGCTCTCATTTACATTTTTGATGGTTACAAGCATCAAAGATGTAATTCTCTTTTTCAGCCAACCTCTTTTATAGAAAGAATTCATAGCACTAGAGAACATCTGTCTATCTGCTTTTCCAAGTTCACTATTTTGAGTCTCAGTATGTGTGATAAATTTTAATACTGAGCAGAAAAGAGAACAATGTTCAATAGTTCAGCAACTGGAAAAGCAATTAAAGGATAATTTAAAAACTACAATACACTGATACCCTCCCCCCACCCCCCCTACATTTCAATTCTTAATTTCACCTCTATCTATGTTCGCAGCAACACACATTACAGAAGAATGTTATTCCCTGAGATTAACAGTGTTGCGGTTCATTTTCGTTAGATCTACTTGCCAAATTGTTGCAGATTTCCTTCTTCCTACCTGTTAAGTGCAAAAGGGAGAACACTTTCTTAGACAATGTACACTTTTAGGCTTCCTTTACTGCATGGAGGAAAGGTTCCATCGCTTACCGTTGGATAGAAAACCAAAGCTCTCTGGAACAGTAGATCAAAGTAACTTCTTTAGAAAGAGCACCATGTCAATTAGACAAAAAACTAAATTCCACTGGCAGCAACAGTTAGCCTTCACAGTATCACCTGGCAGTTCTAGGATGGTTCTGCTGGTAAGGGCAGGTTTCGACAGATGACAGAGATCCTTCGTTCCCTGGCGACCTTCCTTCCATCAAAAAAGGACTCCTCATCTTTAAGAATTTCATGAGTGAATTCATAACGAGCAAGCCCTCTTTTATTTAAAGAAAACATTAGAGAAGACATCAGTAAGTTACCATAACTTGGAAAAGAGTTTTGTCCCAATTGACACCATACACAATTAAGAGCTTGGAAAAATGACTCATGATTCAGAAACAGAATTCTTAAAAGAATCTCTAGTTCTGTTCTCAGTGAATACCCAGACTATTTCATGCATATGAACAGCTATAGCTGCTCATTAATTTCTGTAAACTATAATCAAATTAACATGTTTCCCCGAGAATAAGATCCTGTCTTATATTTTTTTTTTGAACCCTGAAATAAGCGCTTGGCCTTATTGCCATGTGCTCAAAAGCCCGATTGGGCTTATTATCAGGGGATGTCTTACTTTGGGGAAAACAGGGTAGATATTTCCTACTTCATGGACAAGTCTTAACTACCAAGCACTTGCAGGGAAACAATACAAACTCCTCCTTATTAAACAAAGCAATTTCCATTCGTTCCAATGTTAGGGAACTGCAATCTGACAGAACAATCCCAAATGTGAAACTACAACTTGATTTTGTTTTATTCTAACAAACCAGTGTTCCTTATGTTTTGATGTAACAGGGCACCATGATATATTAACAACAGAAATAGACATTTCCAATCTTCTCTTAGCCATAGAGAAGGGAAATATGAAGTGTACAAGCTCAAGACTCATGAAGCTGCATACCTGTCATAGAAAATCATTCTTAAGTGAAATGTCTACTTAATGTCAGTGCATCTCAAACTGATGGACAAACAGGCATGGCTCAATGAATTTCTTTGAGCCAATAAAAGGTAGAATTTGTGTTAGTAGTTGCAGCATAGAATATATATTGAGCCCAGGACTGATCTTGGGAACAGAATACATTCCAAAAAGTGATGGTGAAGGGTATCATGAAAGAATTAGTCTATCGAAGGCTACTAAATACAGTAATTACATAGGACTCCATATATAGAAACAGCGTATCTCCGAAAACCACTACCACAGAAGCATCTACTTAGTCACTATTGGGAAACAAGATGCTAGACTAAATGGCCACTTAACTTGATTATTTAACAAAGCAATTTTTATTACCTAAGAATGTAGAGAGATCGGCGCTCCAGCAGAAGATCCAGCCAGTCCTGTGGATTCTGCTGACTAACCAGGTGCATTACACTTGTGGACAGGAGGGACAGACCTGCAATGGTGCAGCCACAGAACTAAGCAAAAGGAAATATAAACATTATGGGATTAGAATAATACAAATTATCTAGCATTTATTAACTAATATTAGGGCATCATGTTGCCCCGAGTCTCATGTTGCAACTGGACACAGACATTCTTTTTCTATCACCTAGGAAAAAAACAATATTAGGGCACTGTGGGGTAGAAAGATTTGCCATCAGATTCATGACATGAATACCAGAAGCAGACTTTTTCCAGTGACTGAATCACATTGTCATCCTGTCAAAGATGGGGCTTACTACTGTGTAGGTATGTATAGGACTGCACAGTTGATTTACTATGGAAGACTTGATAGACAACAATCTCCTTATCAGAACAATCAATGTTCGGATAGGAACCAATAAGTCCACAAAGGAATAGATGAGTCTAATTGTCAATGAGATTTGTTTAAGTTTATAAAACATTGACTACATTGAAGTTGCATATGGAAGTTCACATTACTAAATTCTGTAGCGATAGATACACAGACAGATATAGAATATAAGAAAGACTATCAACTTGAACCTTTCTTGCTTACAGAGATAATATTGCATTTCAGGGATTTGTTTTGCATAGAAATTTACAAATTTACTACTTTATCCTAACAACTAAGGGCCACTAGTACATTATACATGAATATAGTTTTTTTATTATTTATTTTTTTATTTTATTTAATTTATATACCGCCCTACTCCCGAAGGACTCAGGGCAGTGAACAGCCACAAGATAAAAGTACATCATACATAGTTACAAAGCCAACTGTTTTTTCTCATTAAAGATTTTTCTCATTAAACCTTTGGAATTTAAGTTCCAAAGGTGCTTTTTCAAAAGGCAACTGGACTTCGTTTTTCCTTGAAAGCATTTTGTTTCTCATCACTTCTTCAGTTCTGACTGAATAGTGGAGGATGGAAGGATTTATATTCCTTGCAGTCATCTGGTTTTTAGCACTCTTACTGAGAGTCATTGAGGCCACTTGGAGGTTTATCTGTGCCCTCAGGGTCTTGTGGATAACACAAATGGGTGTGGAACCTTCTTGGAACTGCTGAAAAGATTGTGTTAAAAAGACAAAGGTTACTCTTTTGAAGACAGCATTCTAGATGAGAGGACCGCTGGATTGAAACAATAAGATTAAACAGCCTCTCTCAACAGAGGAGAAGGGATAAAACAACACCTATCTCCTATTTACAACACAGTCATTTTAATGACTCTGGGCACAAATAAACCTCCAGATGATCTCAATGACCCTCAGAAAGAATGCTAATGACCAGATGACTCCAAGGAATATAAATTCTTCCATCCTCCACCATTCAAATCAAAATCAAACAAACTTCTTGGATGAGAAGCAACATGTCTTCAAGGAAAAACAAAGCCCAGTTGCCTTTGAAAACTTTGGGACCACCATGATCTGGATGACTGAGAATCTCCATAGACAAACTGAATGTAAGGACATTGCTAAAAATTAATGGATTCTTGCACTACCTTCAAGAATAATCTCTTCAACCTATATCCCATTTCTGGGATCTCTTCTTCTTAATCTGATTAATTTCTAAAACTGCTGCCGCCGCCTTCATTTTGCATTTGTTTTTCTGATCAAGGTTAAAACACACATTTCCATTGGCAAGCAAATTTATAAAACAATCTTCCAAACTAATGAAGTCAAGCTGTATTGATGCTGGCCAGAGATTATAAGTACTAAAGTCCAATGTGTCCAGAAGACATCAGAATAAAGACAGCAAGTCTATACCACTGTCCTGAATTGACTACTAGGATTAAAACAGCAGTAATGGCATTTCAGCTAAATATTATTTCTCAAAGGGCAGATGCCTACTGTGGGGGGGGGGGGGGGTGTATATGTGTATAGTTAATATTTCGGGTTTCTTCCCGTGTAATTGTGGATATATCCCTAAAAGGGTAGAAGCGACGTTTCAACAGAATCTCATCTGCCATCATCAGGCTTATGTGAGGAGTCTTTTGCAGTAACTGCCGTTACTATTTCAAATCTGGTGCTGGTAGTCTGGGATGGCTCCACCTTTTCATTCTGATTGGTTGGGAGTCCCAGTATGTGTTTATTGGCTTGGCTTCGGGTGTATGGTCGGTTTTTCTGGAGAAGCCAAGCCAATAAAAACATACTGGGACTCCCAACCAATCAGAATGAAAAGTTGGAGCCATCCCAGACTACCAGCACCAGATTTGAAATAGTAACGGCAGTTACTGCAAAAGACTCCTCACATAAGCCTGATGATGGCAGATGAGATTCTGTCGAAACGTCGCTTCTACCCTTTTAGGGATATATCCACAATTACACGGGAAGAAACCCGAAATATTAACTATACACGCATATATACCCGTGAAAACTTACATAGACATATATACATACATACATACATACATACATATATATATATATATATATATATATATATATATATATATATGCATGCATGCATGCATGCATGCATGCATGCATGCTTCAGGGGAAACACGTTTGCTTATCCTGAAGTCTACTAGGGTTACAGAAAAGATGTTTGACCCTTAATATTGGAGGAAGTTCCACAAATTCAGCGAAAACATTCTTATTATGTAACTTTCCCAAAAGTAACAGATTCACCTTTTCCCAATGAGAAATTTTTCTTAACAAACAACAATTCAAGTTAAAGAACAAAACCAAATTTCACAAGAATAGTATTTTAAAAAGTCATTTTGAAATAAATTGCAATAAAAAGATTTTATTGTATGTGCAACAACTTATCAAGTCTTCCTCCAAGGTCCATCATGCAATTCTATGAAACTACCAGAAAAACTACAAAAGAACACTTTCTAGTCATCTATAGATTCTATGCTAACTTACCTTGACACTGTCTACATGAGGCTTTATGTGGCCACTTTTATCCAAATCCAGAACATGGACTTGAGCGAGCTGTGGCACTCCTGGGGGGAAAGCAGCATTCCGGACTCGTTGTAAGATCTCATGACATTCTTTGCTCCAGTATGATTTTTCTGTCTCCCGATACTTATGAATAGCCTACAGGAATGAAGAGATGGCATGAATATCTAGAAAGAAAATGAGATAGCCATCCACAAGTTTGATCACCCATATATATATGCACTCCTGTAATGACTACAGAATCTCATGCTAATCACTGTGATAAAACACCAAATGTCATAGATAACCTTTTTACATTGCCTCATACATATTTCAGTTGAAACAGCTCATAATCAAATTCTGGGTAATCAGTTTGAGAATATGGTACCATCTTCTTCTAAAGAAAGATGTGGAATGGGAACAATTTGATAAGTGTTCCTCTAACATTATAGGGTCCCCCATCCCACTATACTGTGGTTTAGCTTTAGTTAAAATGGTTATTTGGTTAATATTTGGTCATATTATGTAATATGAACCCAGACAACTACAGCTTTTTCATTAAACTATTTCTAAATATAATTTAGCATGTGTGGACTCAGTCAAGGACTGGGCTTTTCCATGAACCAAGTTTTTTTTGCTCTTTAGCCAGTAGTTTGGGGAATATAGAAAGGAATAATCCCTGCTATAGAAATAAACTGCCCCAAAGCTATCAGATTTTGTTTTAAACTGACCAAACAAATACCAACAAATATATGGTTGGTAAGAAATGAACACAGCATTACAATAAAGAATTACAGTACATAATTATGTATTACTGAACCATTTAAAAAAGCTGTTTTTATTGTGAAGAGAAAAGATGGGTAGGAGATAAAGAGAAAGAAAGAGAATACAAATTTTAAAAATGATCTGTACCTACTTATTTGCAAATTAACATTAAAGCATTAAATTTCCAATAAAGAAATTTAGATTTAATACAAGATTTAGATTTAATATTCACATCCTGATTTATTAGTAAAGAGCTAGTTCACACCATTAAGATATAGCCCAGATCTATTTTATTTAATAGTTTGTACAAAATTGCTCAATTTGTATCTTCCAAATACAGGTAACCCTTGACTTATGACAATTGAGCCCAAAATTTATGTTGCTAAATGAGAAATTTGTTAACTGAATCACTGTATTCGTTAAATTAGTAACATGGTTGTTAAGTGAATCTGCTTTCCCCATTGACTTTGTTGTCAGAAGGTGATCATATGACCCCGGGACACTGCAACTGTCATAAATGTGAGTCAAGCACCCAAATATAAATGTTGTGACCAGGCAGATGCTGCAATTGTCGTAAGTGTGAAAAACGGTTATGTCACTTTTTTCAGTGCCACTGTAACTTTGAATGGTCACTAAATGAACTGTTGTAAGTTGAGGACTACCTGTACTTCACATAAAAAGGATACCTGAAATAATCATTAAAGTAGGATGAAAATACTTCATCAAGTTAAAATTCTATTCAGACTTAACATATGCTCCAGTTTACAAATGAATGGCAATTAAACACCTGAGCCAAATTCATTAAAAAGGACATTTAAATGAAAAGTATATAATTTTATCCATCACTAATCAAGCAACGAAGAAACTTATCATATAGGCAAGTTTGGGTACAATAGCTAATATGTTGGATCTTCCCATATCCCACCTTCTTTCAGTTGATACTTATATTTCTAATCCATGAACAGCACAACATCTGAACTGGATGTATTTATGATTATTCTGAATGACTGAACCTTCAGTAAACTATTATTTATATTGTCTATGTCTCAAGTCACAAATAATAAGGAAACATTAACCCAGGCAAAATTAAAAACTTACAGAATGTTGAGTGCAGTTTCCTAGTACTATAACCTCAGGAACCCTTGAGAATCCCACAAAATATGCATATAGTTTCCTGCTGTACCATCTCAACAACCAGCATCATTGCCATCAAAGCAAATAGCTTTCACAGTAGCTTCACCAAGCAGCAGCCAGTAGCAGCAGCTCTTGGGCAGAGGATGAATGCAAGAAATCAAAATTCAGAGGAAGTATACATGGCCAGGCTACAGATGTCTTCAAACTCAATCCTACCATTTCCAGTCAGAAAAGAAACAAGTAAAAATAGTATCAGGCTAGAATGGCTATATAATAGTAGAGTACTACTGTTTGTATCACATTTGAGATACAAAGCATACTGTTTATAAAAGGGGGGGGGCATGATATCTCCTTTATACTTATGTTGTTCCACACAATAATATTATCCCATAATCTTACAAAAACTAGAATGCCCATCTTCCCATCTTGTGACAACAAACACCCAATATTCGTTGTCTGTACAAGACACAATAAACTAGCTAGCATTATTTTAACCTAATGCATTGGGCAAAGTAGTCCAAGAGGATTGTTTATGGTTTATTACAGTTATGTCGTGGAAGCCCGCAACGTGTGGTTAGTTTGGGAACCCATAGGGATCTTTAATAAGATCCATTAAGTCTAATTGGTCTCTCCAAATATGTTCTAAACCAGGAAGCCTGAAACGCCTTATATGCTTAGGTTCACTCCGATAACTGGTTTGTTGAATAAGCCACTCCAATCCTGAACGGCGCAAAGGCCAGTAAGGAGGCTCGCACAAAACATTAAGTCAACTACACTTCGGCTTCAATATCGGAGCCCACGGAATTTCCCTGGAAGCCACGCAGAGCCACCCACCCCGTCCCAATGCTCGTCTTGATAGCGGTGACGGCGCAGCTGCGGTTCCAGCTCCTGGGCCAGCAACGCCTCCTCTTCCTCGCTAATGAAGTCCGGCGTCACCGAAGCGCCGCCGGCCTGCAGCTTTCGCCAGAGAGCCTCGCTCGACGCACGGACCTCGGCCGGCCATGGCCTCAGCTGCGCCTCCTCCGCCACGCAGAAGGCCCGAGGCGATGGCGCGGGTCGCCACAGAAGCCGCAGCAACCGTCGCCCGGCAATCTGGCCGCGCGACGGCATCTTAGGTAAAGCGTTGAGAAATTAAAGCGCCCGCGGTGCATGATGGGCCGAACTCCGATCATTTGCATACTGACGTTCTGCTTTGGCAGACAAGCAAAGGAGCCCGCGTGGTGCAAAACGTCCTTCAAGGTGCCTTTTCTACCTGGACTCAGAAGACAGGCTGCAAACTTATCTGTGATTGTGTTTACGTATCACACATTAAAGACGATACTTGGCCTATTCAGCCTGGCACCTAGAACAATTAGAGGTCTTGGTAAATCATTGCTAGCTTTCTGGGACTGAAAAGAACATGTGGGATATGCTAGCCTTCGCTGTCGACTGAATGTGGCTTGGATCAAATTGCATACAGGTAGTCCTCAACTTACGATCACGATTGAGCCTAAAATTTATGTCGCTAAATGAGAAATTAGTTAAGGGAGTTTTGCCCTGGTTTATGACTTTTCTTGCCACATTTGTTAAGTGAATCACTGCAGTTGTTAACTTAGTGACAAGGTTGTTAGGTGATTCTGGCTTCTCCATTGACTTTGCTTGTCAAAAGGAGATCACATGATTCCAAGATACTGAAATCGTCAATTTACAGTTCAGTTGTCAAGCATCTGAATGTAGAGACCATGGGGATGCTGCAAAGATCATAAGTGTGAAAAATCATGTCACTTTTTTCAGTGCCATTATAACTTTGAATGGTCACTAAGTGAACTGTTGTAAATTGAGAAATACCTGTACTTATCCAGTATTATAAGAGCCACTTTACAGATATGTTCATGATACACTTAACTGTAAACTGGGCAGTGTCATTTTAGCCTACTGTGTTAAGCCATTAATTGGGTTAAGTAAAAAAAGTTAATTAAGCCATGGATGATCATCTCTTGTGTGCAGTCTTATTTTGTGGGAGGAGCAGAGATTCAAGCTGTATTTGGATTGCAAGGATTTTGCAGTTAGCTTCTTTTGCCCATTTATATATTTTGTTTGTAAAATTTGGATAGGTATGGGTAAATTTGAGCAGTCTCTCATCCAGATAATTCGAAGACCAGATCAACTTCATTTCAATTTACGTTCATTTTTCAATGAATGTAAAATTCAAGGCAAAAATCCTTGAGACCTCAATTGCTCTTCATTGCTCCCCACAGCATTATGAAAACAGAAACATGCCATTGAATTAGAAGACTTTGCTCAGTTTTATAATTGTTTTTAGAACCTCATCAGTATGGAAATCTCAATTTTGAAAGGAATGGAGATATTACTCCAGATACTTGAACCACTGCAAATATTTTTATACAGATCTTAGGCAAGGCACTTGAAATTCTGTTCTTCTCAAGGTGCTGACATAAAAGAATGGTTGTTAGAATACAATAGTTATCTTACTAGAACAGAACTAAATTAGAATTGAAATCACACATTCTTAATATATATATTTATTAAAATAGGAACACCCAAAAGAAACCTACTTCATTTTTGGTCCCTATCTCCACATGCATACAAAGGTTCAAATGTTAACAAGTACAGTCTAATAAATATAATCCAGCAAGTTCATAAAAACTATATTCACTTGTATATTCTGTGCTGTAATAAAATTCAGTTGCATGTCAAAAAACAGTTCCCAATATAGGCATTTATTTCTGTTGACCTTTCTTAAGTAGAAAGTTACATCTAGAATACAACTAAAAGAAGGAAATATGTTTCTCAATTTCAGTTGAATAGAACATAAATTTTGATACAGCTTTCGTGACAACATGCATTGAAACTAAAATAATAGGAGCGTAATGAAAGAAATCCCTAGAAGAAGCTGTTAAGGAAGCGATCCAAACTATCATTCTGGAGATCATCCTTCACAGCTATTTCTGTTTGGCAAGCTGCATTGGTAGATTTCCCTTCTTTTGAGCTGTTGATAGATTGGTAGGTTTCCCTTCTTTTGAGCTGTTGTGGAGAATTTGGCCTAAAAAAAGGGTAAAAAGACAAATAAATAAATGTGCTTCTACTCTTCCTTATGGATACCCCCAAATCCAGAGAGGGGACAAAATTTAATTATTCCATAATATCTATTTTTAAAATCCTAAATCAGTCTCTCTCAGTGCAATTAACTGATAGACTACTACATATTATGTATTATGCTATAATGCAATAGTTGGTTTCAGTTTAATTGAATCTGAACCCAACCTTGGTTTATTCAAAATATGGTTAAAACAATCCTACTTAATACAGTATATGAACCTCATCATGTCACTCTTCCCATTGCCAGAAAGAAAGTGTCTTTCATATGCAACAGGAATACCCCAAATTAAGAGGGAGAAAATAGACAAATTCCAAGTTACTATATATACTTATTAAATATGCTATTAAGAACTTTTTAAAAATCAAAGATATTTTTTTTAAAAAATGCCAAAGCAAAGATGGACACAACCAACTGAGATCAGGTTCAGATATATTATCTTAATTATAAATTGATACACTATCTGGATATAATCATAGAAGCTAGAAGGTATTTCTAAATAAGAAAAGCTATCATAAAGCTTTTATGCTTTATGATCATAAAGCTACAGGTAGTCCTTGACTTACAACTATTTCTTTAGTGACTGTTCAAAGTTACAGCGGCACTGAAAAAAGTGACATGACCATTTTTCACATAACCATTGCAGCATCCCCATGGTTGTGATCAGTTCAGATGCATGGCAACTGGTTTATATTTATGATGGTTATGGTGTCCTGGGATCATGTGATCGATCACCTTTTGCAACTGTCTGACAAGCAAAGTCAATGGGGAAGCCGGATTTGCTTTACAACCATGTTTCTAATTTACCAACTGCAGCGATTTGCTTAACAACTGTGGCAAGAAAAGTTATAAAATGGGGCAAAGCTCACAAAACTGTCTCGCTTAGCAACATAAAGTTTGGGCTCAGTTATGGTCGTAAGTTGAGCACTTCCTGTACTTTAAAAGTGTTATTCAACAAAACCAGGAAATATAAAATAAAAATAAAAATAAAATAAAATTTTTATATTATATAAAAATATAAAATATTACCAGTTGTCTGAAAGAATTTGCTCCTTGCCTATTTCAGGGCTGCTAGTTTTACAAGAAAGCTGCTTTCTTCTAAAGAGGTCTGTTGGGGTACGGCATGGTGTGATAAGAAATTTGGGGTATGGTGTACAGATGGGTCTGCCCCACTTTTTTACTCTGGGTGACTCTTCACAGTCTGCAGCCAAAGAGAAAAAAAGAAGTTCTGAAGTCTACTGTGTAAGATTAAAGATTTGTTTTGTTTAGCATCCTGTCTAGCAGAGATAGATTTCTCAGCTAACCTACAACCAGAACTTTCTTATCCCCAACCCACCCCCCCACACACACCTCTGACTCCCCACAGTTGGCATTACAATAGTGGTAAGCTGCTACCATAATGAACATTAAGCTTAGTTGATGTTCTTCGGGTCAATAGTTGCATTCACTAACATTGCAGATCTAAGTTAGCATGAAAAAAGGAAAGGCGAAACATCATAAAAGGGGGCATGGTAGAAACAAACAGAAAGTTATGTATCTTGATAAAAATGATTAACTGGAAGCTTCCAAAAGCTATAGAAATGGAAAAACAATTCAGAGAGATAGCATACTTTTATATGGTAATATGTTTACCATACATACACACTCATCAAGTGATTACATCAATCAAACATATTTCTGAAGCACAGATTTATGTAAAATTTATCCATGTCTTAAAAGACCCTATTCAAAATATTTGAATATCAAAATATTTGATTTGACAGATTTCCACTTTTTGAATTTCTGATCCTTTACTATGACATGACATTTTATCCAAATTGCTAAGAATCAATGGCAAATTAGAAGGCATTTGTCAGCCTGGGAGTTGCCCACCTTAGCTGTAAACTGCCTTTAGATCTATCTCCAAGAATTGGTCCATTTAAAAAAAAAGCTACCTAAAACTATGTCTACAACACCTTATGGAAGTGCATTTCAGAAGGTAAGCTATGTTCTATATAAAGCAAATTCCATTATATTGCTCCTGACTTATGACCAAGAAATAATTTTGAACATCCAAGTTCTAGCATTACATACTAAAAAAGTATATTTCTGCATTAGATTATTTGAAGGACCATCTTTTCCCAATCTGATCTACCCGGCCCACCAAAGTGTGGAGGCAGGGAATGCTATCGCCCCCCTCTCTAAAGAGATCCATCTGCTGAAACCAAAAGAAAGGGTCTTCTCCATGGTGGTTCCCTCCCTATACCTCCCTCTGCATCATCCCTGCAGAGATAAAATTGGCCCCCACTTTTGACACACTTTGCAAGGCTGAGAAGACATGATTCTGCCAATGAGCATAGGAACCCCAGAATGATAGGGAGGCCGTCAATCATATATTGTTCTCATCAGTGAGGTGGGGTGGTTATTGCTTTTTGTATTTTTTTTCATTGGGATTTTATTCTTGTAAGCCACCTGAAGTCACTGGGAATGAGTTGGGTAGACATAAATTCAAATTATAAACAAACAAACAAACAAACAAATAAATGTAGCTTCATAAATTTGTATCCACACTCACTTATTTTTATAATCAATTAACAAATAAATGATCTTTTTAGTTTTTCTTGTAAGGCATATGGATTCTAGCCCTTGGTCATTGTCCCTTTCTGTTGAAACAAATGAGCATGTTACTGAAAAACCTGGAACATTACAAAATAAAGCATCTTATCCCCTGGGAGACCTGAGATGAAATTAGAATGGAGAAGGCACTACAACACCTTCAGAAAAAGTGACCAGCTTCTGGAGTAGAAAAGAAGGCAAGAGAATAACAAGGAGAAAGAAGAGGGAATAAGGCAGGGACTATGCACAATATAAAATAGGGAAGACTAGACTTTTTTTATTCCTCCAAAGCAAACAAAAGTTGCCCTAAAACAACTATTATCAAGAGGGAAATGCTTGTGGAAATTCCAGAATTGGAATGTGGAAACAATTTGTGGAGATGGATAGAGATACATTAATCATTTGCAGCTCTGATTGTTGGAATCCTGGATATTCATCAGTATAATCTCATTGTCATCACTTGTCACAGATCAACATTCCCCAAAGTGCTATTTTCCAAATCTGTTGTTATACATCTTCCAATAGCCACGCTATACTAAGCTTAAGGAACTGTCATCTAACACATTTTGATAGAAGGTTGGGAAAGACTCCATCAAATGCTTTCTCCCAAAATTGTCCAGAAATGGCAATTAATATTGAGATGGAAGAGTATTTTTTTTTCTTTATACTGGATTTGCAGAGGACGGGGGCAGCAGCTCTGCTGCAACAGACGCTTTACTCAAGTGAAATGCATCCTTTCACAGATACTGCGTAAACTCCACATAGGGCAAAGATATCCTTGTCCCTATTTGCAAGATATACAGGACTTAGAAGGAAGGCAAAGTTTAATTCATAGCATCAATGCCAAAAAAAAAAAAAAAAAAAAAGAATTAAAACCCAAAGTAGAAACAGAACACATCTATAACTGCCTTTCGCAGAGTCTGTCCAAATGGAGACATGTCCTCCAGCAATTGCAAAGGACCTGGTGAAGGAACGGGGGAAAGGTAAATGGTAACCTCTATAAATCTCAGACTACTAATCCAGGCTCCATGTTTTAGAATTCATAGAGCTTGAATATTCCAAGAAATGTTTGTTTTCAGCAAAGCTCTACAGCAGCAGTCCCCAACCTTTCCGTCTTGGCAGATCGGGGTGGGGTTGGGGGAGAGGGGATGGTTCTATGTGAGTGGCAGGCCCACGCACGAGTGCATGCAGGTCCATTTACGCAAGCAGAAGATGCACCCGCCACTCACACAAATGGAACTTTGCACGGGCACGCAAGAATCTGCTGCTCACTCAAGAGGAGCTGCACGTGAGAGAGCACCCAACCGGCTAAGGCCCAGGACCCCTGCTCTACAGCATTACTTGACAAAATGGAAGAACCAAACATAGTTCTTTTAAGAACCAATCTGATGTTCTCCAAATGTATTAGGCTACAATATCTATCGTCCTCAGCCAGCATGTAGAAGCTGGGAAAGGCTTAAATATATCACCATTTTAAATATCCCATCACTCCCATCACAATGGCCTGCCGGATGCCTCTACCACATTTCCCAATACCCCCATCACATCAACTGTCCCACTTAGTCATGCAGGGAAGTATGTTATGGATCCTGCCAGTTAAAAGAATTTGGATTGGTGGGGTCTAGGCAGAGAACCTTTTCTCCTGTTGCCCCTACCCTCTGGAAAAACCTCCCCCCGAGAGGTGAAGCAGACCCCCACACTCCTGGCTTTATGAACCAGTTTGAAGACCTGGCTCTGCCAACTTGCATGGGGATAACAAAATGACACACAATCTAGGAGTGGTTAGTGCCTTGAAACCCCTCCCCAACCTTTAAAAATTTATCTTATCCTTCTTTTTACCTCGCTCCATTTATTTATTTTACTCTTATCCCAACTTTATCATTTTTAATAAATAATTAAAAGTGGCAAACATACATAATGCTCCTTTCTCCTATTTTCCTCACAACAACCCTGTGAGGTGAGTTGGGCTGAGAGAGAATGACTGGCCCAAGGCGACCCAGCTGACTTTCATGTCTAAGGCAGGACTAGAACTCACAGTCTCTGGGTTTGTAGGCCAGGGTTTAACTGGCTCTCATCCATTTCTCCTTTTTTTATTCATATCTTGTCTTTTTATATTGTTTTTATGCTTTTATATTTTAGATGTACAATTCCCAGAGTCACTCTGAGAATGAGATGGACAGTACCTAAATTTGACAAATAAATAAATATTTGTTTTAGAAAAGACTGTAGAGCCTTGGTGGCGCAGTGGTTAGAGTGCAGTACTGCAGGCTACTGCTGCTTGCCAGCTGCCTGCAATTTGGCAGTTCAAATCTCAACAAAGTTGACTCAGCTTTCCATCCTTCCGAGGTGGGTAAAATGAGGACCCAAATTGTTGGGGGCAATGTGCTGACTTTGAAAACCACTTATAGAAGGCTGTAAAACACTACGAAGCGGTATATAAGTTTAACTGCTATTGCTATGTCTAAGTGCTGTAGGTGGCCATAGGCAACTGTTTAAAGATATTATTTGTTTGTTCAATTTAGCTTCTGCCTTCCCTTCAGGAACTCAAAGTGGTGAAATAGCATTCCCTCCTCCCATTTTTCCTCCAACAACCCTGTGAAGGGCAATATACGGTAGTTACCTTGCTCTTCTCCAAGAGGAAGTGGTGCAGAAAGTCGCCACTTAGTATTTCTCCTGTCTAATTTTGGCAGTGACTTCAAAAATTCTTGCTTCAGGAACTGAGCCTTCTGTTCTTTGAACTGTTTCCTCTATCAAGAAACAAACAAGGCATATATTTATTAGGATTGTGCAGAGCTTTGGATTCAGGATGCAACCATCATAAATATGAGTCACTTGCCAAGCATCCAAATTTTGATCACATGACCAAGGAGATGCTACAACTGTCATAAGTGTGAAATATGGTCATAAATCACTTTTTTCAGTACCATTGTAACTTTGAACAGTCACTAAATGAACTGTTGTAAATCAAGAACGACCTTCAGAAGTTTCTTTTGGGGCCAATAAACATATTCAAAATTTGAGAATAACCAGGGAGCATTGTTACTAAAAGGCTGCCATGTGCCATTGTCACTAAAAGGCTGCCATGCGGCCACGCGGGTGGTTATGGGAGCGACGTGGCGCTCCCATGTGACCCCCCTCCTGCATGAGCTGCACTGGCTCCCTGTGGTCTTCCGGGTGCGCTTCAAGGTTTTGGTTACCATCTTTAGAGCGCCCCATGGCCTAGGACCGGGGTATCTACGAGACCGCCTTCTGCCACCAGTAGCCTCTCACCGACCAGTACGCTCCCATAGAGAGGGGCTTCTTAGGGTGCCGTCGGTCAAACAGTGTCAACTGGTGGCCCCCAGGGGAAGAACCTTCTCTGTGGGAGCACCTGCCATCTGGAACGAGCTCCCCCTGGAGATACAGAGGATTACAGACCTGCGCGCTTTCCGCCGTGCCCTCAAAACATTCCTATTCCAGCAGGCCAGCCTGGCCTAACCTCTTTTTTAAACTGTTCTTAATTTTTTTAAATTTTAAATTTGTCTTATAAATTTGGGGTGTTTTAAATTTTGTTTTCTGGGCCAAATTATTTAATTGTATTTTAATGGTTTTTTTAACCTTTGTATTATATGTATTTTATCTTTTGGCTGTTCACCGCCCTGAGTCCTTTGGGAGTAGGGCGGTATACAAATTAATTAATTAATTAAATAAATAAATAAATAAATAAATAAATAAATAAATAAATTTAATAAATAAATGTAAGAAAATATTCTAAATGTTCTATCTCTCCCTCATTTACTCCAAGTTACTTAGCTGCTTGTCCCCTGCCCATGAATATTGGTTGATTTTAACAAAGATGATGATTTTTTTCTTATGGGCTACCATTACTCCTAAACACGAAGGGAGAAGTCCAGATGAAAATCGACTGTAGGTTTTAAAGAGGAATTGCTGCTGTTGGCTATAATCTAAAATTATCAACTTGGCCTCGAGGAAGCAGTGTGTGTGTGTGTGTGTGTGTGATGACAGTTGTCTACCTCCCATCCTAGTCGAATGGCTGCTTCAGTAAAGTTCTTCCGTTCCACTTCAAACGTCTGTTTCTGCTCCTCAAACAGCTCTCGCTCCTCCTGTAGCCGCTGTTGTTCCTCTAAGAAGTAAGAACCCTTCAGGTGGGCAGGCAACTCTGAATTGGCAGCAGACATCAGTTGCTCCTGGAAAGAATTTTTTTTTTGAATTAAATTTACAAACAGATCCATAGAGTTCAAAAACATGATTTTTTCATTATAGAGAGGCCAAGTCTTTGTTGCAGACCTACAGTTAAGCTATTGTTTTACAATAGCTTAACTGCTACAACTTTCCTCAGCAAATCAGGACGTATACTTTGACAAGGATGATTAGAATTCTGCCATGAAGAGTGAAGTGGGTCTTTCACAGAACTACAGCTCCCAGCATTCTTGGGAAGAATAATAAAGCTATTAACTAGGTGAACAGAGTGTCTTTTGCTGCATGAACCAATAGAGGGAACTAGAAGGCTAACAAAAGGGAAAAGAATGAGAGTTTCTTTGAAATGCCCAACCTATGAGAATGAAAGACATTTTCAGTGTTTAAGTAGGTTTTATAGCAGCATTTTACTTACTGTGCTGCTAAATCGCTTTTTTAAAATAAATACATTCTTGGACTCATTCAAAAAGGCTGTTTATATGCAAATAAATATTCTGTGTTTGTTAATTCAGTAACTGAATATGTAATTAGGAGATATCAAACTAATTTCTTCTTAATTCTAGACTGGATCTCTCCTTAATAATTTTCCATCTGTTACTTCTTGTCCTGTCCTCAGGTACTTTGGAGAATAGGTTGACCCCCTCTTATCTAAATTCAAAACATCAACATTAACCCATCAGGTCATTTTTTGGTATGGGGTTGCTTTCTCCTTTCTCTGAATTAGAGGGTAAATGACAAATACAAATAGTTCTTCTTACAACTACCAGCCTTTGATATCCCAACTGCACAAAAGGCTAGGAGTACCAGGAGAGACCAAAGCACTTGGAAGCAGCCATTTACCTGGAAACACTGCTGCTGCAATGCAATCAGCCCTTGGCTCTCTTCAATCTCTTTCTTTAATTTCATTATTTCCTTGTCATGATCTGTCACAATGACCACATGGTTTGGACCATCTCCTTCAGACATTTGGCAACTAAGAGCTGTGGGAAAAGATAAAAATGGAGACTGGCTTGATGTACTTCAGGAACCTGGACTAGGAAAAATTTAGGGCAATTTAAGATATATATCTTATATAGCCCGCATTCAGACACAGAGACACAGAGAAATGTAAATACTGGAACCATATTCAAGTGTTTTTTGAAACTAGTATGCTTGGTTAAAGAGATGTGTTAGCCTAGCAGTTAGGACGCTAGGCTTCTCGACCGGAAGGCTGGCAGTTTGAGACCCAAACACCATGTGATGAAGTGAGCTCCCATCCTTGCCTCAGCTCTCGCCCATCTAGCAGTTTGGAAGCATGCAAATGCAAGATATAACTACCGTGTTTCCCCAAAAATAAGCCCTCCCCAAAAAATAAGTCCTCCCTGAAAATATTTAACCGCATGCGCAGCCGGTCCCCACCATTTCCTCTGGTTAGGGTTAGGGAGTCAGAGCTGGAAATCAGGTAAGACAGCAAGAGGAGCCCCATCTTGCTCCACGCGCCCCAAAATAAGACCTCCCCAAAAATAAGGCCAAGCGCTTATTTCGGGGTTCAAAAAAATATAAGACAAGGTCTTATTTTCAGGAAAACATGGTAAGTATCACTTTGGTGGGAAGGTAACGATATTCTGTCAGCCTCAATGTATAGTCATGTCAGCTACATGACCATGGAAGCATTTTCACACAATGCTGGTTCCCTCAGCTAGGAAACAGAGATGAGCACTACCCCCTAGAGACAGACACGACTGACCTGGGAAATCTTTACCTTTACCTTTATAACTTAGTTAAGAGTTGGGAAGCTGGCTCTATGCCATTTAATGTTTATCTCTAATCTTTCTTTGTATTGCAAAACAATCAGAGTTCTACCTTATAGGCTTGTAAACTAGGTCAAATTGTGAAACTGTAAATAGAATCAGAATCGTGCATTTATCTTATACATTCTTTTTTAAAAAGCCAACCTAGCAGACAACCAACCTTTTTATGTGATATTAAACCCTTTACAACAATCTGATGGTTGTTTCACTGGTTGTCTTCCACCCCATGCCTTCATAACAACTGTTAAGTCACACTGGAGCCTAGCAAGAACCCTGGGCCATGTTTTGATTATAAGCAGCTATTTGTTTTCAGTAAATATGCCTAAATGAGAGGCTTGTTCACTCATAAACTTGAGTTTAAATTGCTTTTGGATTAGATCCAACTAGAAACAAGGCTCACTAAAAGAAAAACAGTAAGTCCCATGCCATGTCAACCTGGCAAAACCTGCCCTTCACAGCTCCTTTGTGAGTTAAGTACACAACAAGGGGAGATTTCTCACACACCACTTCTGCCAATTCCAGAACACCATACAATACTTTACAGTTGCTCTTAGCTTATATATATTGCTGTTAAATTATTTATGGAATACCACAAAATATGACAGTATGAAGCATTACTTTTCAAGATTCCAGCTGCTGTCTGTTGCCATCCTGCACATAGTTTACCTCTGTAATGGAACATATTGGATAGCTCAGATTTTGGAGATTCTCCCCTTTGGCCTTTCTTCCTTTCCATATATTTATTGTGCTGCTATAAACCTTTGGTATCCTCTGTATTTGTATGCATATTACAGTTTTGATTAACTAAACACCAAGGATACACTGTAAATAGAGGGAAGGAACAAGATCTGCCTTTCTGAACAGGCCAGAAATGCCAGCATTCCATTCTAGAATCTAAATGCCACCCTTGGATGCTCCTCCCAAACAAGCATAAGAGGATCTTCTTTGCTCCTTCTCTGCTTGGCTATGTTATACGTTATTTGCACATGAAGCTTATTGTTCTTATTTATTTTAGGGCAATTTATTGTTATTTTGCAATTTGTTATTAGAACACTTTAATCCAAGTTCAAACGCAAGAAATCGGGAATGAGGGTTGGGTCCAAAATGAGTACAAGTTTATTCCATGCTATCTCTAAACAAGAATCTGAACTACTAGTGGGAAGGCAAATTGGTGGTAGACAAAAGTCAACAGAATTCAAGGAAGGCTGGATTTAGATGTCCTGTGCACATGAACGGATTCCAAACTAATGATATGCTTGACTCCTCCCTCAGGCTTGGTTTGATAACCAGGTTGCCTGTTGATTTAATATTTTTAACTGTTTTCTGTGTGGTTTTTTTTTTTTTTTTAGTTTTGTGCATCACCCAGAGCCTACTGGAACAAGTGGCCAATAAATTTAAATAAATAAATAAATAAATAAAAGTGGCAAACAAACAAATTGCAAAAAGTATACCTTCTTATCTAATATCACCTCCATGAATACGTGCAATTGCCTTTAGAATTAGCATCATTTAGTCTCTTATGATAACAGCACTGAAATTCTCTTTGAAGAATATAATGTGGAAGTTACTGTACCTTGGTTATGAACAGCTTTTATGGTATTTCTGAGCCTACCCCACTGTTCCTGGAAGGACTTGTATGGACAACTTTGCTCTGTGCCCTTGAGACCAAAAACACCAAAAAGATTAAAGGAGGTTAACCAGAAGGTAAAGCAATGGATACTCCTTGCTTAACAACTATTAATGACTGCTTTAACTTATAATGGTGCTGGAAAAGTGATGTACAGTACATACAACCTGTACTTGCCCAGGGTCACATGATCATGATTCAGGGGCTTGGCAACTCTAGCACATTTATGACAGTCACAGCATCCTGCAGTCACATGTTTGCCATTTGCAATCTTCTCAGCCAGTTTACAACAAGAAAAACCAATAGGTAAGCTGGCAGGGAAGGCTGTAAATCGTGATCACGAAATGTCTTGCTTAACAATAAATATTCTGATCCCTATTGTGGTCATACATTGAGGACTACCAGTACAGCTACCAACTGCTAGAAGTATCCCCATGACACCCTTACTCTGGCACTGCCCCCATCGGTGGCCAGCATCTCTTCCAAGTCTTGGGTCACTTCATTCAGCAATTGTTTCAGTTTGGCGTTCTCAAAAGCCAGGCCCTCTTCTCGTTGTTCCTGCTTAGCCAATTGAATACGGTAGAGCTCTTCCTCCTTTCTACAACAGTAGAAAACAAGAATATACAGCTAAAATATTGCCAGCATAAAGCGAAATGTTCTTGCCAGAATATTGCCAGCATAAAGCAAAATTAGTTAATCACTAATTTTTGCAAAAAACTGAAGTTCCTAAAGCATTCCATTGCGTTTTTTGTCACATGTTCAGCTCAGTACTTGATCATCTCTTAAATAAAATGTGAGCTCAATTCCTGGCGATGGATACATACATGTTATTTTCTTGGCAACTATATGGGAGCCATTTGCTGTTGCCTTCTTCTGGGATTTTCCCAACTTGCCAGGTTCAGCTATAGTTGTGGATTTTTTATTTCATTTCCCATCCAATTTCTAACCAGATCTGATTCCATCCAGTCTTTTCCAAAACTGATTGCATAACAGCCTGTTGGAGCATTATCATCTACTTTATCATTTGTAATTCACCACCCTAGGTATAGCTAGGGTTGTGCATACATAGTAGTTTCATGCCACTCCTAGAATGGTCCTTAGGAATCACCATTCCTAGATTTGAATGTTATAGTTGAAAATGCACGATGGATGAAACTTAGCAAAATCTCAAATACGTACAGTGCTGTCCGTTTCTTTATAAATTTCAGAGGTTATTTCTCTTCTATAAAATGCTTCTCATGCTGAGAGCCACAAAGGTATTTGGGGGCATAATCTAGGATTATATCTATTCCATAATGTCAATATGGCATATCTCCCATAATGATTGTTGACTTTGTTGTATTACAGATATCCATGCCGCCTAAATCTCACGTTCTGTCCTCCTCTTGGTAGGCCAAATTCTTCCAAAGGTTTTGCCCAGCAACATCTTTCTGAACAAGAGGGGGAGGTAAATGCCAGCAACTTACCTGCCCAGAGATCTCCCAGTTTTCCAAGTGGCCCTCTTGCCATCCATCCGAGGAAGGGTATTGAGAATTTCAATTGCTAGGAAATAGTAAGCCATATGCCTAAGTAGTGAATCCACTCACCTTCCCCAGCCTACTTCCCCAGATTTGACACCCAAAATCAGAAGGTGAACATTTGCCTTCAAGTTCTGCTAGCAAAAGCTCCACACCTCTCTCTTTCATTTCCGCTATTAAATTGCAAAAGAAACTTCTCCAGTTTAACATTTCAGAACTGTCATTATGCCTGCTTCTCATCTAGCCAGTGGTTAAGAGACTGTCTGGTGTTTTCCCAATTGTCAGAATATAGCTGAGACAACAGTAGGGCTTTACTGACCTATACACTTAATAAATTCAAGAAAGGAAAAAAACCAGACCCAGGAAACTACAGACCAATCAGTCTAATATCAATACCTGGGAAGATCCTGGAAAAGATAATCAAAAAACAGATCTGTGAACAACTAGTAGCAAATAAAGTTATAACTAATAGCCAGCACAGGTTTGTTAAAAACAGATCATGCCAAACCAATCTTATTTCATTCTTTGATCAAGTGACTAAATTAGTAGACCGGGGAAATGCTATGGACATAGTATACTTAGATTTCAGTAAGGCATTTGACAAAATAGAGTACAACCACTTCTTGGTAAGCTAGAAAAATGTGGAATAGAGAACATCACCACCAGATGGATTTGTAGCTGGTTACTCAACAAGTAAGTCATAAAAGTACTACATCTACATGGAGAGAAGTAAGCAGTGGGGTACCAAAAGGCTCCATCTTAGGCTCAGTACTCCTCAATATTTTCATAAATGATTAGATGAGGGAATAGAAGGAGAACTCGTCAAATTTGCAGATGACACTAACCTGGCAGGAATAGCCAACACCAGAAGACAAGCTCAAGATCCAAAAAGATCTTGAACAATGGGCCCTATCCAACAAAATGCATCTTAATGTGGAGAAAAGCAAAGGTTTACATTTAGGCAGGAAAAATCAAAGGTATAACTACAGATTAAGGGGGCTGCTCCTCTGTTCTGGTCCTGTTAGACCTCTCAGCGGCTTTTGATACCATCAACCATGGTATCATGCTGCGCCAGTTGGAAGAGTTGGGGATGGGGGGCACTGTGTTACAGTGGTTCTCCTCCTTTCTCTCGGAGTTTGTGTTGGCAGGGGGGCAGAGGTCGACCTCTGGGGTGGGGTGCCTCAGGGGTCGGTTCTCTCGCCCCTTTTGTTCAACATCTATGTGAAGCCGCTGGGTGAGATCATCCGTGGCTTCGGGGTGAAGTACCACCAGTATGCTGATGACACCCAGCTGTACATCTCCACCCCGGGCCACCCCAATGATGCCCTTGAAGTGATGTCCTGGTGCCTGGAGGCCGTGCGGATCTGGATGGGGAGGAACAGGCTCAGACTCAACCCATCCAAGACTGAGTGGCTGTGGCTCCCGGCATCCCGATATAGTCAGTTGACACCATCACTGACTATTGGGGGCGAGTCTTTGGCCCCCACGGAGAGGGCTCGCAATTTGGGCGTCCTCCTGGATATGCAGCTGTCCTTGGAGGAACATCTGACGGCTGTAGCCAGGGGGACTTTTTATCAGGTTCACCTGATCCGCCAGTTGCGGCCCTTCCTAGATCAGGATTCCTAGTGCACAGTCACTCATGCCCTCGTCACCTCTCACCTGGACTACAGCAATGCTCTCTACATGGGGCTCCCCTTGAAGAGCACCTGGAGGCTCCAACTGGTCCAGAATGCGGCCGCACGGGTAGTTATGGGAGCTGCATGGCACTCCCACATAACACCTCTCCTGCATGAGCTGCTGCACTGGCTTCCAGTGGTCTTCCGGGTGCGCTTCAAGGTGTTGGTTATCACTTTTAAAGCGCTCCATGGCATAGGACCTGGATATCTTCGAGACCGCCTGCTGCTACCAATGGCCTCCCACCACCTGTGCTCTCCCACAGAGAGGGCCTCCTCAGGGTGCCATCGGCCAAGCAATGTAGACTGGTGGCCCCCAGGGGGAGGGCCTTTTCTGTGGGGGCACCTGCACTCTGGAATCAACTGCCCCCAAAGATACGAAGAATTCAAGACCTCGGTGCCTTCCACAATGCCCTGAAGACCTATCTTTTTCATCAAGCTGGGCTGGCTTAACACATTTTTAAATATTTTTAATATTGTTCTTTTAATTCTGGGGCCAACGCATATATATTCTTTAACTGTATTTTAATGTTTGTATCTATGTTTTTTCACTTTGGCTGTGCACCGCCCTGAGTCCTTCGGGAGAAGGGCGGTATGTGAATTTGATAATAAATAAATAAATAAATAAAAATTAAGTGAGACCTAGCTCAAAAATAGTAGCTGTGAGGGGACCTTAAAAGTCCTAGTGGATGATCATTTGAATATGAGCCAGCAATGTGCAACAGCAGCCAAAAAGCTAACACAATCCTGGGTTGTATAAACAGAATCAAGATCATGTGAAGTATTAGTGCCGCTTTACAAAACCCTAGTAAGACCACACCTGGAATACTGCAACCAATTTTGGTCACCATACTACAAAAAAGATGTTGAGACTGGAAAAAGTTCAGAGAAGAGAAACTAAAATGATCAAAGGCCTGGAAACTAAACCATATGCAGAACGGCTGCAGGTTTTGGGTCTGGCTAGTCTAAAGAAAAGAAGAATTAGGGGTGACATGATAGCAGTATTTCAGTATTTGAGGGGCTGCCACAAAGAAGAAGGGGTCAAATTATTCTCCAAAGCACCGGAGGGCAGGACAAGAACAATGGTTGGAAACTAATCAAAGTGAGAAGCAACCTAGAATTAAGGAGAAACTTCCTAACAGTGAGGACAATAAACCAGTGGAACAGTTTATTTTCCGGTTTGTCTGCCTCCAGTGAAAGACGGTCCCTTTTTAAGGACCGCCAGCCCCGCCGCCTGTGAGCCGCTTCGACTTCGAGAAGCGGCTTGAAAACTCCAGAATCTGAAGGATTTGAGGAGCAGAGTAAGCAAGGCGCAGGTCGAGCCCCTGTGAGCCCCCAGAAGATCGCTACTGGGGAGGAAACAGGCGCGGCTCCCTTTCAACTTGCTGAGACTCCAGACGGCGTGGGACGACTCTGCCTTCCGCAGAGCAAGCCGGCTGCAGCAAACGTTCAAACTGAATGAAATTGACTTCAATAATTAGCGGAAAAAACAACTTGAACCTCTAAACCAAGAAACTGCAAGTATTATTTCTCTTGTGACTTTCTGACTTAAGCAAAAATCTGAGCGAGTGAAAGTGACTTGAAAAAATGGCGCCCGGCTCCAGCGTTAACAAGCTGAGAGTGAGAGTGGTCTTCTAAAGTAATCTCAACAAGTTACAAAGTTGCGCTGCTTGTAACAAGCAGGAATAGGAGAAGAGGGGGAAAAAAATCTTTTTAAAATAAGCCTGAGCTCGCTTCAGTTTAACTCTATCTTCAATTTGACTAAACCTGGGGGACTTTTTTAGAGGACTTTGTGGTGCTGGAAAAGGAAAAAGGATCTCCTTTTTCAGAAAACCTAATCTACGTGGCAGAATGGCTTCTAAGAAACAGGAAGGTAAGGCAGCGGGGGGGGGATCCCCCACACACAAATCTGAACAGCAGTTTCCCTCTGCTCAGCAGAGTCAGAAAAAAGATTTTGATTTTGAAAGTTTAAAAGAATTTATTACTCAGGCTCTGGATGCTAATTTTCAAAAATCTCAACAGGAAATGGATGATAAATTTCAAAAATCTCAGCAGGAAATTAAGCAGGAAATTAATGAAATGACAAAGCTGGTGCAAGAGAATTATGGCAAGGTAACTGATAAATTATCGAATGTGGTGTCTGGCCTGTCAGAAATTATTATTAAAGTGGACTCTAAACTGGAAGAATTTAAATCAGAAGTGAATGCCAAAATAAAGGATACTGATTTTAAAATTTCTGATGTGGACAATAAAATGCAGAGAGTTGAAAACGAAATTACGATGATGCAATTCCAGTCTATGGAATTTGCTATAAGAATTAGAGGTATTAAGGAGAATGATCGTCAAGATTTGAGACAGATTTGTGCTGATGCTTTGGCTGTGTTGTTAAAAATTAATTCTGAAGAGATTTTTTATAAAATAGATAAAATTTACAGAGTTAACTTGTGGGTGGCCAGACAAAGACAATTGCCTAGAGATGTGGTGATATATTTTACAGATAGAAGAATGAGAAATGATATTTTGCAAAAATCTTTTCTTTCTTCTGTGCAAGTGGAGGGAGCTCAACTTGGAATCTATAAAGAACTACCGCCTAAGATGTTGAAAGATAGAAAAGATTTTGGTTTTTTAGTAAATGATTTAAAAAAATTACAGATTCCATTTCGGTGGGATGCCCCAACTGGTATAATTTTGAAGTACAATGGAGAAAGACATCAATTGAATACTGTTGAAAAGGCGGAACACTTTTACTATACTGTTTTTAAAGAGAGATCACCATCCCCACGTACATCTACTGTGGTGGAGATAAAGGAGAGTGACAAGGAGAAGCAATCTCAGCAAAAGATGGAAGAGCAGCTTAAGCAGGTTGAATCAGAGCCAGTGGAATTGCAGGGTGCTACAGGAGGTTTTCTGGAGGAGCCTCTGTTAGAATCTTCTCCAATTTTGACTACAAGAGATGTGGCTTTGGACCTAGATCGAATGGCCGAAGCCAAAGACCAGCGCATAACTCGTGCAATCTCTAAACAACTCAAAGAAAAGCAACTACAGGAAAGAGCTAAGGCACAACAATATAAAAAAGGAGTCAAGAGTACCACACAAGAAAGTGAAGCCATGGGGGGAGCAAAACCGAAGATTTCGGAGGATATCCGGCAATCTTGCTCGTTGCTTCAAAAAGGTATATATGACGGTTAAGTTTTTATCTTGGAATGTGAATGGACTGAATTCACCACAGAAAAGGAAGAAGATATTTACATATCTGAGACAATTTAATAATGATATAATTTGTTTACAAGAAACTCATGTCAGAACACAAGATCAAAAATACTTGATAAATTCAAAATTAGGAATACATTTCATAGCTTCAAATTTGGAAAAAAAGAATGGTGTGGTTATTTATATAAATAAAAGACTGTCAGCTAAAATTATAGAAGCAGATGAAGATGGCAGGTTTATAGCAATTGAACTGCACACTGTATATGGCCAAATTCTTGTGATTGGAATTTATGCTCCTAATCAACAACAGGATCATTTTTATAAAATTTTGCATACCAAAATATTGCAATGGGATTACAGATCTATTTTAATCATGGGAGATTGGAATGGAGTAATTGATTCCAAATTAGATAAAAAGAGTCTGGCGAAGTCAAGGATCAGACTACCACAAACCTTTTTTGATATGAAAGAAGATTTGGAATTAAAAGACATTTTGAGAATACATAATCCAAAAGACTTGGACTATACTTTTTTCTCTGATAGACATAGATCTTTTTCTAGGATTGATTTTATTTTATTATCAAATGATTTACTTGTTAAAACAAAAAGAACTAAGATTTTTCCAAGAACTCTATCTGACCATAGTCCAGTATGGATAGAAATTGAGATTGGAAAGACTGAGAGAAGATCATGGAGATTAAATGAAAATCTGTTTAGATATGAAAAAAATATAATAGAACTTAAAAAACAGATTAAAGAATTTTTTGAAATAAACTTGAATAAGGGTACCCCAATTGAAATTGTGTGGGATGCGAGTAAAGCGTATATGAGAGGGGTACTCATTCATATGAATTCTAAACATAAATTGAATCGACAAAAAAAAAGATCTGAACTGGAACTAGAAATAAAGAATAAAGAACAGCTACTTATTAAAAATCCAACAGATGAACGAATACGTGGTGCTATAAAACTTTTGAAAGATCAATTCCAAATGCTTATGGCGGAACAAGCTGCAACAAATTTACAGTATGCGAAGCATAATACATTTTGTAATGCCAATAAACCGGGCAGATGGTTGGCCTATACATTAAGGAAGAAGCAGAGTATGCGGACTATTGATAGTATCGATATTGGAGGGAAAGAAATTTTTCAACAAAAATTAATTAAAGAAGTCTTTGTAGATTATTACACCAAATTATATGCTAAAGATGATATGCAGAATGGACTTATAGAAAAATATTTAGAAAATAAAAGAGTTACAAAAATTACTAATCAACAAAAGGAAAGAATGAATCATCCTATAACAGTTGAGGAGATAATTGCAGCAATTAAACAATTGAAAACAGCTAAAGCTCCTGGAACGGATGGCTTGACAGCAGTGTATTATAAAACTTTGCAAGCAGAAATGGTGGAACAACTCAGAGACTTATTTTGTAATATACAACAAGGGGGTAAAATACCCCCATCATGGAAAACAGCTTATATTTCTTTGATACCAAAAGAGCAAGTAGGTCCTAAAAAACACGAACTTGAAAGGAGGGCAGGTTTTGAAATTGTATCAAAGGTTAAATATCTAGGAGTTCAGGTTGCAGAATCAAATATGAAACTGATACAAAATAATTATGAGGTGTTGTGGCGAGATGTACAGAAAGATATGGAGACTTGGAAAAAACTGCAGCTGTCTTTACTTGGAAAAATATCAGCAGTTAAGATGAATATTTTGCCAAGATTTCTTTTTTTGTTTCAAATGATTCCGGTGCTTAAAAGTGATAAACAACTGAAAGAATGGCAAAGTGGAGTGAATAAGTTTGTCTGGAACGAGAAAAAAACGAGAGTGAAATTGAAAATTATGCAAGATGTTCCAGAAAGGGGAAGTCTTAAACTTCCAAACCTACAGTTATATTATGAAGCAGCAGCTTTGACTCAAGCAAGCGATTGGTTTGGAAGGAAAAAGACTGGAATATTGAATATAGAAAGTTTTGATCTGGAATTTGGATGGCATGCTTACTTATTTTATGAAAACAAAGTGGATAAAGTATTTAAAAGCCATATACTTAGAGACTCTTTGATGAGAGTTTGGAAGAAGCACCGACTCAAATGGGATTACAAAATACCGCTATGGTTGGATCTTGGTCATATTATGTGGAATACAAATATAATGTCACTCGGGGGAGGGTTATATAAAGAGGTTCTTTTTACAGATGCGGGCAGATGGCAACTGAAGACATTAGAAACACTGTTGGACGAAGGGATTAATTTAACTTGGTTACAGTATAATCAACTTCAATAGAGATGGAAAGAGGACCAAAAAATTGGTATTATGTTGCATGAGGAAGAATTGGTTAGACATATAAAAGAGAAAGGTCCAATGCATATTAAAAGGCTTTACAATGTTTTGTTAGAAAGGGATTCAGAAACTGAATTGGTTAAAGATTGTATGATTAAGTGGGCACAAAATTTTGCAGAACCAGTGATGTTGGAAACATGGGAAAAAATTTGGGTTCAGAATGTTAAATTCACACAGTCGCAGAATTTGAGGGAAAATTTTTATAAAATGTTTTACAGATGGCATTTAGATCCCAAGAAATTGTCGTGTATGTACTCTAATGTTCAACCAAAATGTTGGAGATGTGATTGTTTAGATGCTACATATTATCATGTTTGGTGGACTTGTAAGAAAGTTAAGGCTTTCTGGATAAAAATCTGGTGGATCATGCAGA
Source organism: Arizona elegans (assembly GCA_022577455.1). Taxonomy (NCBI): domain Eukaryota; kingdom Metazoa; phylum Chordata; class Lepidosauria; order Squamata; family Colubridae; genus Arizona; species Arizona elegans. Next base: position 5,363,073 of record JAKOOJ010000003.1, read on the forward strand.
ATGTTTTGAAGAAAAAAATTCAATTTTCTCCACAATTGTTTCTACTGGGGATAGTTAAGGGTTTTACATTGGATGAAACAAAGCTGATATTGTATATGATAACAGCAGCGAGATTACTGATAGGTAAATACTGGAAAAATGAAGCTTTGCCCACTATCGAGGAATGGACTTTGAAGATGGCCAGCTTTGCAGATATGGCGAAGATTTCAGCATATCTAAAAGATCGCTCACAAGAGACTTATGAATGGGAATGGAAAAAGTGGATAGATTACGTGCAGAACAAATATCAAACTAGGAAGTATCAAATAGTTTTTCACTGATAGTATTATATTTAGACAGATATATTTGAATTTTGTGAAGATGAAAAATTATATGGGGAATGGAGGGGTTCAAGTTTTATATAAAGGGGATTTTGATGGGAGTATATTCTGTGGAAGTCCGGGGGGGAGGGGAGGGTTAGGTAGGGTTAGGTTGGGGAGTTTGGGGTGGGTTGGGGGGGGTAAATGGGGTGAAAATGTAACTGTAAAACTTTTGCAATTAAAAAAAAAAAAAACCAGTGGAACAGCTTGCCTCCAGAAACCGTGGGTCCTCTATCACTGGAGGTTCTTAAGAAGAGACTGGACAGTCACTTGTCTGAAATGTTATAGGTTCTGCTGCTTGAGCAGGGGGCTGGACTAGAAGACTAGAAGTTTCCGGGAAGTCCCTTCCAGCTCTGTTCTATTCTATTCTATTCTATTCTATTCTATTCTATTCTATTCTATTCTATTCCATTCCATTCCATTCCAATTCCTATTCCTATTCCTATTCTTATTCTTATTCTTATTCTTATTCCTATTATGTTTTAATTCAAATATAATGTATGTCTGTTAGCACTCATTGATAGCTGAGCTCTGAATCCAAGACAATAATATTATGAACATTATTTTTTTTAAAAGAAACCTACTATTTATTTATGCAGTATTATTTTAGAAACCATGCATATCCTTAAGATCACATCTTCCTTCAAAGACCCTTGCTGAATTTAAATCTCAAAACTTTCCTCACTAGTAATCCTTATATTTTAGCTCTTGTACAAAAGTCATGGCTTCGTGGCTGGCTAACAAAGTGCATTTGGGGAAGGGAAAGAAGAATACATTGAGTCTTCTGGTTGGTTTATGAATAGCTGATTGCATTTATATTTTTCTCAGGTACAAGTCTTGGAAATCTACTAATAATTGATTAAAGCTGGTTTGATCATATATGTATACCGCCCAAAAAAATGGGGCAGAGGGGGAATGAAGCACAGTAAAGTTATACACAGTGTGAAGACTTTAGCAGAAAAAACTGATTATTTTCTGCTCATTCTAAGATCAACACAAGCTCGTCTTAAAATATGAGTGAAATAAGATCAGTGTCCCATGATCCAGGAGGCATATCAGGGTTTCCAGATGGTTCTGGTACCAATGTTAACAGCAAATAATAAAAGGGCCTACAATTCCCCACACACAGAGACACACACACTTGTAACTGCTCACTTACTTCCTCTCTTGTCTGTCTTGTTAGTTAAAATCTGGCTCATCTTGTCTTTCAGTCGAAGCAGTTCTTGTTCCTTCCTCTTCATTTCATGACCATGCTGGTTCTTCTGGTTAGCCAGAGAACTGAGGAGCTTGGTGATCTGCTGGGAGAACCACACTTACATTCAAAGCAAGGAGAGTAGATAGGGTCTTTCGCAAGCTCTCTTGATGGACTAGTTTTCCAGGAAATCCCAGAATCAAAGTGGTCTTTCCTTTAATAGACCACTATCAACTTTCTTTCTCTCAAGCACAAGACATAAAATGCTCCATGAGCCAGCAAATTTCAGGCCACACAGTGATATATGAAACAAACAAATGAAAAAAGCATTGTATCGGGTGGGGGGGGGAGGACTATGGTAAAGGAGGAAGAAAAAGCATCACATATTTATTCAAGGATAACATGCTTCTATGAAGTTTTTAAGTGTAATTGTAGACAATTTTAAAGACATTGATTAGTAACAAAGTTATCAAATAAAACTGTATACATTCAAACTAAAATATTTTAAAATCAAACCTCATTCACCTAATGCCCAACATGACTGAATCAGGTAAATTTGCTACTTACTACCAGCCTGTCATTATTTATCTGTAAAAGGGATACAAGGACCTAAAAAACTTGCCACATACCGTTAAAAAATAACATTCAGGAATAGAAAATAATACATTTAATCTCTACTGCATTTTTAAATTAACTCTCAATACTTCCTTCTTTGTTCTATCTTAAGCTTTTTTCCCTTTTTTTCTTATCACAAATACCGTACCTTTTAGAAAATTTTCCAATTGGGTAAAATAGTAGATTCTATTATGTTCTGTTATTAGTAGTGCCTACCTACTTTCTGATCCTTCTCAGTTTGAACTGATCTTGTCCTTATTCTTTATTACTTGTTAAACCAGGAAATTCTTCTATTTTTTGTCTTTGTACTACAGTATTGCTATAACCCAGTGTTTCCCAAACTTGGGAACTTTAAGAAGTGTGGACTTCAACTCCCAGAATTCCCCATCCAGCATGGCTGGCTGTGGGATTTTGGGAGTTGAAGTCCATACATCTTGAAGTTCCCAAGTTTGGGAAACACTGCTATAACCATTATCTACTGAAATCTATACTAACCAATATGTGTTTTCATACAATTTAATATATTTCAGATAATTCATGTTGCTTTTACTTGTTTTGCACAGTGCCTAGATGTACTGATGCATTATTAATTATATTAGAATATTAATATACAAAATCATTAATCAAATCCATCATTATTTGTTTGTTTTGCTTGTTTCCCACCTTTATTATTTTTTACAAATAACTCCAATACACTTTCCTCTTCCTATTGTACATTCTTTTAGTATAAATAAAATCTTAGCTACTAAATCTTGACAACATTTATACTTATGGAGAGAGTCCAAAAGGGTGTTTACAGTGTATATATTTGTCTGCATTATGACTGTGAGTGTACAGGTCAAGTCAAACCCAATTTAACGACACCTTCTTTTGCTGTACTGCATTTAAAGTAATTCAAAGATTAGCCTGTTTTCTTACACTCATTTTCTCTAACCTGTGCTTTTCAGATATGTTGGGCTAAAAGTCTTAGAACTTCCAATTTTTCTAGGCTCTACACATTTCATCAGGATCAGGAAATTTGTCTTACAATGTTCAATAGTAATCATTAATAATATAAAATTTATTAAATAAAAATTAGAAGATGGGATTGTATCTAAGGCTAAAATAAAGGATTTGCAATACAGGTAAGTCCTTGACTTACAACCACAATTGAGTCCAAAACTTCTGTTACTAAGTGAGACATTTGTTAAGTGAGTTTTGCCCATTTTATGACTTTTCTTGCCTCAATTGTTAAGTGAATCACTGCAGTTGATAAGTTAATAACCCGGTTATTAAGTGAATCTGGGTTCCCCATTGACTTTGTTTGTCAGAAAGTCACAAAAGGTGATCACATGACCTTGGGACACAGCAACGGTCATAAGTATGAACCTGTTGCCAAGCATCTGAATTTTGATCACATGATCATGGGGATGTTGCAAAGGTCATAACTGTGAAAAATGGTCATCAATCACTTTTTTCAGTGCCGTTGTAACTTTGAACACTAAATGAATTATTGTAAGTCGAAGACTATGTGTAAGTTAGCTCCAGATGGATCAAGAGTGATGCGATAAGCAATCTATGGGAGGCTGACCTGCACATCCCTCAAAGATGCTTTTCTGTTGCTCCTATTCTTTTTGTTGACCCAAGTGCCCAACAGTTCCTAGCAGGCTGCATCCATGTTAACTCAAGAGAGAAGACGTTCAATAGACTCATCACCTTATTTATTTATTTATTTATTAAATTTTTATACCACCCTTCTCCCAAAGGACTCAATATTAGAAGGGCTGATTCAATCATTTTTCCCTTGCTTCACTCACCTCCTCCTTCTCTTCTTTCAGCATATCATTCACGTGTTTGTTTTTGTTTTGAAGCTGTTGTTCCTTATTCTGCACAATTGCAATTTCTCTTTCAAGTACTTCCACACGTTCCTATGAGGGCAGGATGTGGGGACAGACAAGAGAAAGAATCATAGCTAAGAATTAAATCAAGTCTCCTGCCTGACCCCAAATATAAATTACTTCATTAATTGTATTACAGAACTAAGACATTGGTATACTTATTACTAGGAATGAAATCCTCACTGGAGAAAAGGAACATTATCAGCAGTAATTCCAGGCTTGGTGAAAATAACAACAAAAATGTACAATAATGTGGTTGCATAAGTGTGCATTGTAAGTGGCTGCTTTGGGACTGCTTTTCTTCAGCTGGAACTTGGGTCTTTAGTCAAGGTAGAGGGAATTATGAACAGTTCCAAGTATCAGTCAGTTTTGGTATAAAACCAGGAGTGCTCTACTACTGTAAAATGCTGATCATGAAGAAGAATTTCACCTTTCAACACAACGATTCAAATCATACCTCCAAATCAACAAAAGAATGGTTTCATTAGAAGATCAAAGTTTTGGAATGGCCCAGCCAGAGCCTGGACCTGAATCCAATTGAAAATCTATGGGGTGACCTGAAGAGGGCTTTGCACAGAAGATGCCCTCACAAGCTGACAGATTTGGAGCACATTTACAAGGAAGAAGGGAGAAGATTCGCAAGGAAAGATGTGCCATGCCAATAGGTTCCTACCCTAAAAGACTGTATGCTGTCATAAAATGTTAAATATGTTATGTTAAAGGTGGAAAAATATCTGAAGTGATTTTTCTTTTGATCTGGCATTCTAACAGGGGTATGTAGACTTTCTATATCTACTATGCATACACTGTATAAAGGAACAAGTGCATATATCAATACTGCTGTATATAGCAATAGCACTTAGACTTATATACCACTTCACAGTGCTTTACAACCCTATCTAAGCATTTTACAGAGTCAGCCTATTTCCCCCAACAATTTGGGTCCTCATTTTACTGACTTTGGAAGGATGGAAGGCTGAGTCAACCTTGAGCTGGTGAGATTCGAACTGCCGAACTGCAAGCAGCCAGCAGTCAGCAGAAGTAGCCTGCAGTACTGCACTCTAACCACTGAGCCACCATGACTATTCCCGATTTTTCTTTTTTGCCATACAGGACAACAATAAACTGATATTCACTTTTTTGTACTGATGTATTGCAGGAACAGAATGGAAAGGGCCAGTCATATCACTAGTTATTAATTTAATGAAATACTTTAATGAAGATATTAATAATTATCTTTGCCAAAATTTAAATATTTGCCAAAAAATCATGTGCATTTTGAAATGGAAATCTGCCCATTTTAATCAGTTGAATGACAATAATTTTATTTATATAAACAATCGAGGAAATAGTGTATCAAAACTTGCAGCTGCTCTATATCAATGATTGCCAAATATAGTCACAACTCTCTGCTACTACTACTTTGATAATTAATGCCAACCTACCATGAATATTCACTTTTCTGAAGTATTCCCAAGAAATTATCTCATAATATTTTCGAGTAATGAGTAAAATGAAATTGGGGGGAAAACATTCTTGTTGTGACTCCCATGTATACACCATATCTTTACTTATGTAAACAGGGAACACTAAATTTTAAAAACCTTTGCATTTGACAATGTTTTCTGGTTAGGTAGATAGTCCAAAAATATCTATGTAATCAAGCAAGTGAAAGAGCTTTTAAGGCTTAAATTGAATTCATGCAACTGTCCATCTCCTTAATTATTCAGGATTACAGTATACCTATCTCTTCACCTGTGCTGTCGTCACAAGTAAATCCAAAGCTCTACCCAGCCTGCTTAGAAAATTACACAGCTTGGGCTGTAGGCAGGATCATATATATATTCAAAGCCCCCACTGTCCCTGTGCCCAGACAGAAGAATCTAATAGACTGCGATATGACTAAAGCCTTCTAAGAAATATCAAATATTCACATGCATCCCCCTTTAGAGCATGTAAGCATCAGGAAAGATATTATACAACCATCACTATGTATTGGCAATGGACAGTTTGAGAAAAACATACATACTACTTCTATTTATAGATCTAGTTTATGATGAAAAGGACACCTGAGCAATCCACATTTATATTATATTACTTTTGGTAATTATTAGAACATTGTAAATTGAAAGGTACTCTGATGGAGCTGTTGGACGGGCGGGCAGGCAGGCAAGAAATTGGGGAATACTCCAGGATTGTCCCTGTTAGCAGACTATCTGAAAGGATGAATTCTGCAGCATGAATTCCTGTTCATTCCAAAATAATTGTACATAAATTTTCTTGGCAGATTTTGCTTCATTGCCATTGGTTTGGGTTGTTGTTGTTTTTAATGTTTGGATTCCAAAGTATCTTTTGTTAGTCATTGATATTAGCTAATACACAGGCCACACGCATTACAGAATCTAGAAGTTCTGACCTTGAGTTTACCCTGCTGTTCCCTCAGATAATCCAGCTCTTCATCCCGCCGCATCTTCTCTGCCTCCATGTCACCTAGCTTGGCTGATGCACTTTGGTACAGATTCAGTAGTCTGCAAGCCCCATTAACCAATTCCAGGAGGTCAAAGCCATGCTCAATACCATCTCCAGAACCATCATCCTTATAAAGGGCAGGGAATCCCAGTACTACCAATTCCTAGGCAAATGTACAGTTGAAACATAGAAGAGGTAATAGCAATACCAACAGCAATATATTTAGACTTATATATTGCCCCATAGTGCTTTCCAGCCTTCTCTAAGTGGTTTACAGAGTCAGCATATTGCCACCAACAATCTGGGTCCTCATTTTACTAACCCTGGAAGGATGGAAGGCTGAGTCAACCTTGAGCCAGTGAGAATCAAACTCCAGGCTGTGGGCAGAGTCAGCCTGCGATACTTCTAACCAGGACTCCTAAAAAATTTCACGGAGTGCTTGTCGTTCTTAAAAAACAACAAGCATAAGAATACACAAGAGAATTAAGTACCAACTTAGGTTAATAGTAAATCAAACATGTAGATGAAGAGATCACATAGAGACGAGGTATTAGGAATATAGATATAAGAGATACATTAGAATAAGAAAGAGAAAATGTATAATTTTGAATATAGATTACCATTGCGACAAGTTGAAAAGATGTAAAGATGGATTTTTGTTTAATTGTTTGTGTGTTGTGTTGTTGTTTGCATGTTTGTTTGTATTGTTCTCTCTTTTTTTGTTTTAAAAAAAATGTTTAATAAAATATATTTTTTAAAAAAAGAATACACAAGAGAAACAGAATGGTATCTTTATGTCAGGGCTGTCAAATTCCCAGCCTGCAGGCCGAATGCGTCACGTACTGGTCATGCCCACGCCTGGTTTAGCGAAGGGGGAAAAAGTCCCAATACTTCACATGATGCTGCCGTGACGACATGAGCTTAACACCCCTGCTTTATATGATACACAAATGTGTTACAAGAATTCCAATAGGCACAGCAGCCTCAATGTTTTAAGACCTCAACATATAGGCCAAACAAGAGAGAGAGAGAGAGAGACAGAAGAGAGAGAGAAAGAGACAGAGAAAGAAAGAAGGAAGTGTGGTAGTTTGTACTTAACATCTAAAAATGTCACTTTTAAGGTCTTACTAGAAATTGATTTTCTCCTCCTTATAAATTATAATTGAAGGACACCCCACTCTAGGATATGTCCATGTCCAAGCACAAGGAAACTGCAAACCACTTTTTTTTTTTTTTGGTCAAGCAGATATCCACCGTTTTCTGCTTCCAAGTTCATGAACTTGAATGTATTAGCCCACCCAGGCCAAGTCCACCAATTAAATTTGTCTTTCTTACATCATAAAAAAACCCAATTCAACCTACAGAATCCGAGCTCCTAAAGAGTTAATAAAGGAACAAAAGGCCCACTCAGCTCCATTCATTTTCCTCTCATTATTTTTCAGCTAGCTGCTCAGTTTTTGTAGCTGCTCCTTGATCAAGTTACTCATTGTTTTTAAGCAATCTTTTTCCAAGCACCAGTACAATTCTAAAGGATCAGTTTTCTATGAGACTTTAAAACATTGACCAGATCTAGATTTGTTCTCAGCATTATCAAAATACCAAAATTACAAATACTTAAAGAGATGTATTGAGTGAAATTCCTCACCAACAGATCTATTTACAGTAGGTAGATGGTTTAGTGTAGCTTTTCTGTTAACAAATTGATACAATCACTTAGAAATTAGCTTTCTGCCAAAAGTTACATAAAAAAGACTGTTAATATTTTAAAATATCTCAGCAAATGATTAGAAGGCACATGGTAGTTGCACACTTTAAATTATTAGGGCTATGTAGCACTTCCAATTCAGATACTCTGGAGTTCCTGGAGATAAAAATTTAGAACCTGTCTACAATTCCAAAACATAAATGCAATTTCCCAGAATAAGGCAGTGACTGCCAAAAAAAAAAAAAAGGCCTTTCTCTCTTTGGTAAGAGATCAAGAGGCTTATGCTAGACTAACATATGGCTTTAATGATACTTCATAGCAGCTCACCTTCATGGAAAATGTGTAGCTTTTTTTGGTGGGGGAAGGAAAACCTTGGGGAAGAAATGGTGGACCGAAGACAGCTCTCTGAAAAAGAGAGTGATGACTATGGAACAATGAAGAGCTGGTGACTGAACTGGCTCTTCCATAATTAATTCCACTCCAGACAATGAGAGCATCTAAGACTGTCCACAAATCCTTGCAAGGAGACCACAAGATAGCAGTTTGGTGGCTTTAGCACTCTGGGAGATGGGGAAATAGACATCTTGCTCAAACTATGGTTAGTGTCTTTGAAAGAACATTAAGTTTGCATATTTTCTTTCTAATCACTTTCAGAAATTCCTTGTTAATTGCTCTTCAGCTATTACGAACCTTTGGACTGACAGGTTTTACAGTACCAGGTGAGTTTCTTTCAATCTTTTGGGGAAGAAGTTTTAACTAAAAGTGTAAGCATTTTTTAAAAAATAAACAGCAAAAGGGTGATTGAAATTCTGATGTTGGTAAGCTACAAATAGACTAAGGGTCCAGAGAAGTTTGAAATAACATTTTAAATGATAAAGAATCCTTCCCATAGGAAAATGCTTTTGCTTTGATTTTTTAAAACCACTTTATCTTTTCTGTACCTTTTACCTTTTCTTTTTATTCTTTCTGTTTTTTTAAGTTTGTATTAATTTTTACTATTGTTATTCAAAGTTGTCTCCAATGAAAGCAGTAACTAGCAAAATGTTCGAAGTATCTAAAAATTCTCTGAACACATATAACATATGAACAGATATGGCTGTTGCTATTTGTGGAACTTGACATAATCAAATGAACAGCAGAAAAGGCAGTGGAAGGACACATCAACATTCAGAAGACTTGATGTCTTTTCATACATACTCTTCTCTGACCAGAAGATGCCTACCTTATTGAGGTAGGAAATACAGTGATCCACATTATCACTCCAGCAGACAATATTATCTAACTCATGAAAGTTTCCCTGTAGCTCCAAAGAGTCAGTGAAGTGGGCTGGACTGAATGCAGACTCAGCTGATGAAAAACCCAGCTCAGATATATACTTGCTCATGAAGCACTGCTCATCTACAAGGAAAAGGACAAATAAAATACAAAAGGATTGAATGGGGTTATGACCATTAAGAAGAAAGAAGAGCCCAAGGATATTGAAAGCAAGTTATCATAGTTGGGGTACCAATCATAAAACTTTGTTAGTCCTAAGAAAGGAAATATTTTCTAATGACTCAAAGTAGGGAAGAACAATGTCCAGGCAACTTGCTCATACCAAGAGTCATTAATTTTGTTCCACACATTTGTGTTCTGCCACTAATACACAACCAAGGGCAGGTCTGAATGCAAGCCATCCACTCATGCATACAGCACAGCAGATGGCAGCACTACCAAATGTTAGAGATTCCCCATCCAAAAATGCTAGGCATTTAATTAGCTGTTGGATGGAAGTCCACTGAAAAACTTATAGTAGCTAAAAAGTTAAGATGGGCAGTTGAAAAATATTTTCTAAAAAGATAACAAATCACTTCTGTATTGCTGCTGGGAAAATTATATAGATGTATCTATGAAATTAATCAAGTGCTGAGTGCAAATCAAGGGAATGGGGAATGGACAACTGCATTCTGCAAACCATAACCCCAAGCTTTCCAGTAATCAGAGGAAACCCCAAGCTTTCCTTGTCAGAGGAGGAGGAAGAGTTGGTAGCCATAAAGCAACAAATACAAAAGCCAATGCTGTAGTAGCAGATGTCAGAAAAAGGTTATAGACACCCAAACTCAAATCTCCATTCAGGCAATGATTCTTACAAGGTTTGTGTTGGGGTGTTTAACAACTGGATTCATACATCGCATTCAGCCCTGACTTATCAAATAAACCAAAATATGTTTGGGTTCACACAACATGCTCATCTAAACCATCGCTTACTAACCTCAACAGCTGGTTTTAATAAGATACTGTACTCAGTCAAACACCCATGAACGGAATGATTATAGTAGGTGTGTGAACCTTCTGTACATATTTCTACAACAACAGATTAACAGGACTACCCCTGTGGAAGTTCAGCATACAACGAATAATCTCATTATTCTAAGAACAGAGTAGTCAGCATGCATAGCTCTTGACTTCCCAAAGGAAGGGTGAAATGAAATTGACCAAATTAGCAAACATTGATGGAGAACTAAACATTAACAAATATTTGCTCCTTTATAATGCCTTTCCAATTAGGATTAGACAGTTACCTGCTAAAAACTCTGTTCTCAGTGTGGCTGGGATGCTTAAAGGTTCCATTTTCTCCTTAGCATTCATTCAGACACCTTAAAAAAAACCAAGACATTATGCATTTCTTTGCAGCATGCTTAGATCAGCAAACAATCAATTATCAAACCTCTTCAACACAATAGCAACTTGAATATATCCTATTTTTGTAATTAATACTAAATTGCTGGTGTGTGGTTTTACCGGGTCTCATTACATTGTTCCATTCTACTCTGCCGTGATCAGAACCTTTGACATGCTGGCCCATAGTTAAACAATGATAGTGACAAATGGAAACAAGTTCATACTATCATACCTGGCCTTGGCTAATACTGAAAGGCTGAGTAAGGTTAAATTGGGTCAGTAATTGACTGGGAGACCACAGGAAATCCCAGGGCTCCAAACACAAAAAATCCCCTAAGGGGAAAATGGTGAATTACTTCCTAATGTTGCTTTAAAAAAAACCCACTACAGAATATGCATGAAGTTCCCAGACATGAAGTCACCCTCCAAGTGGACTTGACTTTAGTCTGCAAGAAGATACAAGATGGCTGGCAACTCCAAACAAGGAGGCTCAGTCAGTGGCAAAATCCAAATTTTTTTACTACCGGTTCTGTGGGTGTGGCTTGGTGGGCGTGGTGTGGCTTGGTGGGCGTGGCAGGGGAAGGATATTGCAAAATCTCCATTCCCACCCCACTCCTGGGGGAAGGATACTGCAAAATCTCCATTCCCACCCCACTCTGGGGCCAGCCAGAGGTGGCATTTGCCGGTTCTCAAAATTTCCACTACAGGTTCTCCAGAACCTGTCAGAACCTGCTGGATTTCACCCCTGGGCTCAGTCTCTTAAATAAGTACTTTACTGTTTATTCATTCATATTAAATTTCTTTAGAAGTTGGGCTGTAAGCACATTAAATAATAGCACCAAAGTTTATGCAATAATCTAGATTACATTCAAAGGAGACTCATCTTCACTGAACTGATAACCAACCGTATGTCATAGTAAGCATATTGGTTATGTTTATAGCTTATATTGTTTATTGTATTTAGTGAATGGTCTCCTTTGAAGGTATAGTACATTGCTGTATGGCAGCATGCATATTGATCAAACTATATGTTGATGTTATTTAATGTATTTACATCTCAACTCTTAAAATTTTGCAAAGCAAAAATATGAGCAAATAGTAAAGGGCTTATATCCAGATCTTCCTCAGAGTCCTTATCTGATCATTCTCTCTGCATCAGATTGAAACATGATTGTCATCTTTTCCAACAATTTTATTAATTTGGGAGAACAAATATTAAAGAATCCAAATATGATGAGTGCTTTTTTTCATTCCAAAAATCTGAAAGCGACATTATACATTGGAATGCAGTAGCCAAAAATTTTGAAAGTTGTATTTTTCTTTCTCTTTTGGTATTTCTTCTGATCTGTGCATGAAAAGGCTTAACTAGAAAACATACAGGCCAAAATTTGAGGGACAAACCATTCACTTTTTATATATCTTGCACATGTACGTCTTTAAAGCCAACTGAACCTTAAGTTGTTGACATCATATTAAACCAATTTTAACCATAGTTTATAAAAACACAATTGACTGGGTTTACCACAACTGTAACAAGCTAGCTATATTTTAGTAGTCACAATACACATTTGTGGTAGCAGTCACAATCATTCAGTGAGTTAAAACAATCTTCAGTCCTTCCTTCACTCTCTCTCTCTCTCTCTCTCTCTCTCTCTCACACACACACACACACACACATTTAGTCTCCCCCAATGCCGATTGGTGAAAAAGCCCACCACGCCGTCCCCAGCCGAGACTCGCCAGCTGTAATTGAATTCACTTCGAACGCCTTTTCTAAAGTCCCCGCCCTTCGGCGGCGCTCTTCACTATTGGATAAAATCCGAATTCGGGCGGTATTCTGCTTTGAAGGCATGCTGGGATGTGTAGTTCCACAACATCGATTTGCTAGGTATCTGTGATTTGACGTACATAAACCGTGAAAATAGCAATCTGCTTATTGTCCTCCTTCAGCCTGGGGAGGGACCAACCTCAACATTTTCACAATCTGCTCTACCTCAAGAAAACCAAAATAATAACTGTGTAAAACCCTTGAGCTTAAAGATCGAACCTGCCAAGGAAATGCCTTGGAAGATAAGAGCCAAGATAGCAGTGACTGCTTTAAAATTTAGAACGACATGAGATGAGATTACATGGCCATATTTTTAAACGACCAGATGCCATTTATTTTAAAGAACAACTTTTATCTTTTAACGGTGAAAGAATAAACCACCTGCCAGAAATAAAGGTCATAAAGTACTGAAAAACAATTATAGGTAGTCCTTGGCTTGTAACAGTTCATTTAGTGTCAGTTACAATGACACTGAAAAAAAGTGACTTTTGATCATTTTTCACTTTTACAACTGTTGCAGTATCACCATAGTCATGTGATCAACATTCAGATGCTTGGCAACTGACTCATTTATGAAAGTTGCAGTGTCTAGGGTCATGGGATTACCTTTTGTGACCTCCTTACAAGCAAAATCAATGGAGAAGCCAGATTCATTTAACAACCATGTTCCAACCATGTTTAACAACTGCAGTGATTCACTTAGCAACTGTGGCACATAAGGTCATAAAATGAGGCAAAATTCACTTAACAAATGTTTCACTTAGCAACAAAAAAATTGGGCTCAATTGCAGTTGTAAGTCAAGGACTACCTGTAAGCAAAAAGCAGTACATGCAGGGGATAAGACTAGGAAGGCCCAGGTTCACAAGATGAGCTCAATATTTACCTCACAGGGTTGTTGTAGGGAAAAATAAAAAGAGGAAATGCTGTGTAATGTCTTGACCTTCTAAATGAAAGATGAGATACCATAGTGGTTAAGGCACCCAGTGGGAAACAAAAAGACTGTGAGTTCTAGTCCTGCCTTAGGCATGAAAGCCAGCTGGGTGACTTTGGGACAGTCATTCTCTCTAAATAATAAAGGTGGGATATAAATAAACCTGAGATACTAAAATCCATAAAATGAGGATTTAAAACTTCCCAATTTGCAGCATGAATTGTTGAGATCCAGCTTTTCCAAACGACCTGGTATCAATGGACTAAAAACATTGGCCATGTTCCAAGAATATTCATGAGCCCAAGATTGGAAAAGCTTTAAACTTCCCTTGGACAATCCTCCAGAGAAAATACCAAGTAGGTACAGCCAGGAAATTGTTAGAGACATCTTTTGCAACTGCTTGATGTAATATATCCAAAGACAAATATTCATCTAGAACCTTGTTCATATTATCTTGTTAAACTTTGATTCATAGCCAACTGATAGCAATAACTACCGGTAGCTGAGTTTCTACAATATATCAACCAGAAGCCAAACAATTTACCTTGAGGCTTAGTGCTGAATAAAAACTCTATATATGTAACCCAAAATTAGGGTTCTAGTAGTTGATTGCCCAACTTACTTTTATCATTTCCAAGTAAATCATTTCCTTTCACAACAGCTTAGGAGGAGCAACTGCTTACTCTTATGGTATGTACTGTATGACCATGCAACGTTGCAAGTTCAAATAAACAAAACTATTTTTCAGTGATCACTCAGGAATGACAAGTATGCCAAGACAGAACCACTGTGATTGATGCCATGGGAATAAAGAAGAAGCTAACAATCCTGGTTCTTTGTATTCACTTTCCTTTGTTTTTCATTTTCACTTTTCCTGTGAGCACCTATATGACTCCCCACATTCTTATACAAAGTCGCAATAATCTCCACACAGGGTCCAATAAACACACACTGCTTCATAAAAACCTTACTTGCAGTTATAGGAAAATATACCTATTTTACACGAGGCCTGTGATAAGAGGATTGTAAACCAGGTAACAATTTTCCAGCTGCAACTGGAGCAGGAATTTGGTAGGAGTGAAGTTTGGACAACAACTGAGGATCCAGATCAAGAAAGGGTACCTGCCCTTTCTAGAGAGCAATTGATGAAGGTAATTAAGGTGATGAAAAAAAAATCTGCTATGGGCATTATGTGTACAAACTGGTCTTTTTTGCAATTTATGACCTGAATAGTTTTAATCTACAAGTTGTATTTTTAAACTGGCTATACTCAACACACCCAGAAATGGGGAGGGGGGTGGAATCCTCAGGATAGGCTTTTACATACTACAGAACCCTTTTAGAAATAAAAATAAAGAATATCCACACCATACAAGTCAAGGTTTAATTTAAATCTATTTAAAGAATACCATGAATTAGGAAAGAAAAGACAGATGGGATAACAACTGGATCCCAGAGTGAAAAGGTCAAGAAACTGGCTTTTACAAACATTGCCGAGTGGCTTCTTTGGAGCATTCCTTGAGAGAAGAGCTAGTTAGATGGATATTCCCTAGCAACTGTAGTTGAGTTTGATCAGCCAGCCCCATTTCCACTTCACTGTTATAATCCATGATGCCACAATGCATCTAAACAAGGCTAAGATCCCTCAGGGTTCAACCGAGGAAGGGGAAACAGTAGGTACAGGTGGAGTCTCTTTCTGTACCAGCTCCGGTTCATCTTCACCATCGTGTGGAGGATGGACAAGCACCTTGTCTAAGATACCAAATTCCTGGGCTTCCACAGGGCTCATGTAACGATCTCTCTCCATTGCAGCCTCTGTAAAGACAACACATTTTAACATGATCTTGGTTAAATACAGATAATCATTCATTCAAAAGTACATTTACTAATGGGCCTATATATATATTTACTCCCATGCAAGACTTCAAGTACATAAACTAGGGCAGCTTTAGAGCTATTTCTGAGAGGAAAGAAGCAGGGATGAAATCTAAAATTTGTTACTACCGGTTCTGTGGGCGTGGCTTGGTGGGGGGGGTGTAATGTGACTGGGTGGGCGTGGCCAACTTTTTTTTTTTTTTACTTTTAAAAGCATTTTTTCTACAGCCTCTTCGGTTGAAGAGGTTGCAGAAAAAAATGCTTTCAGGAGCCTCTGACAATCAGGCAACTCAGCTGGGATCGCCAGAGGCTTTTAAAGGCATTTTTTTTTCTACAACCTCTTCAACCATTTGTAGAAAAAATGCTTTTAAAAGCCTCTGATGATCCCAGCTGAGCCACACGATCATCAGAGGCTTTTTTTTTACTTTTAAAAGCATTTTTTTCGGCTGAAGAGGTTGTAGAAAAAATGGTTTTAAAAGTAAAAATACAGTCTCTGATGATCGCGCGGCTCAGCTGGGCATTGGGGCGGGGCACAGGGATTTTTGCTACCGGTTCTCCGAACCACCCACCGCCATTGCTACCGGATCAGGCGATCCGGTCCAAACCGGGAGCATTTCACCCCTGGAAAGAAGGGAAGGAAAAATTTTGTTAGTTGCAGAAAAGACATCTCTCCCAAACCATGAAATTCATCTGAAGAGCTTCTGTTTTATCACACTGCAATCTGAAAATATTGACTTTTAAAAGTGGGAAACAATCTAGGCAGGAGGTTGGCCTTCCTACACTTAGCTACTTGCAACTACTCCTAACTAAGACATAGGTCTGGCTCTTCCTCAGCCCTCTGGCAGTGTTGACTGCTGATTCAACTTCAGGGGAATGAAAGTGCTTACCAATCACATCCAGGTTCTGCTTGGTGTGTTTGGCATAGATGGCATTGATCTGTTTCTTCAGTTTGAGGATTTCTTCAGCTTGGATGGCAATGTCTGTAGCTTGGCCCTGTAAGTGGAAGCGGACAGAAAATATGTATGGCTGCCTGCTAACACATTTTAAGCATCACTGAGGCATATGAGGGGAACATATGATCACATTTATATACCTGCCCCCTCTATTTCTAACTTCATGCGATTACTGCATGAAGATACTAAACTGGCAGGAATAGCCAACACCCCAGAAGACAAGCTTAGGATCCAAAAAGATCTTGACAAACTTGAAAAATGGGCCCTATCCAACAAAATGCATCTTAATGTGGAGAAAAGCAAAGGTTTACATTTAGGCAGGAAAAATCGAAGTATAAGTACAGATTAAGTGAGACCTGGCTCAAAAATAGTAGCAGTGAGAGGGACCTTAGAGTCCTAGTGGATGATCATTTGAATATGAACCAGCAATGTGTAGCAGCAGCCAAAAAAGCTAATACAATCCTGGGTTGTATAAACAGAGGCATAGAATCAAGATCACGTGAAGTATTAGTGCCGCTTTAAAAAACCCTCATAAGACCACACCTGGAATATTGCAACCAGTTTTGGTCACCATACTACAAAAAAGATGTTGAGACTGGAAAAAGTTCAGAGAAGAGCAACTAAGATGATCAAAGGCCTGGAGACTAAACCATATGAAGAACAGCTACAGGTTTTGGGACTGGCTAGTCTAAAGAAAAGAAGAATTAGGGGTGACACAATAGCAATATTTCAGTATTTGAGGGGCTGTCACAAAGAGATGGTCAAATTATTCTCCAAAGCACCAGAGGGCAAGACAAGAAACAATAGTTGGAAACTGATCAAAGAGAGAAGGAACCTGAAATTAAGGAGAAACTTCATAGCACTAAAGACAATTAACCAGTGGAACAGTTTGCCTTCAGAAATCGTGGGTCCTCTATCACTGGAAGTTTTAAGAAGAGACTGGACAATCACTTGTCTGAGATTGTATAGGTTCTCTGCTTGAGCAGGGGGCTGGACTAGAAGACCTCAAAGGTTCCTTTCAGCTCTATTCTATTCTTCTAAAATGCAGGTTATAATCACAATGGCTACATGGGGGTATACAGACATCTCTAATTGGAAGCAGCAAGGCCAAACTTACCCGGGCCCCACCTGAGGGCTGATGGATCATAATGCGAGAGTTGGGTAGGGAGTGGCGCATGCCTGGTGATCCTGCAGCCAGCAGCAGAGAGCCCATACTGGCTGCTTGTCCTACACACCATGTACAAATAGGGTTCAGGATGTACTGCATGGTGTCATAAATAGCTAATCCTGATGTCACTGTACCACCTACAGGGAGAACCAATTATAGTGATTTTCAGATAAGGATAGAACAACCTTAGTAACCTAAAATTTCAAAATAAAAAAAAACCCTGAGCATTTTTGAAGATAGCTAAGAAAGCTTATGAGCAGAATATAGGTAGTTCCCAACTTACAACCACAACTGGGGCTGGAACTTTCTTCATTAAGTGAGGTGATCATTAAGTGAGTTGCACCCACAATTTTTGCCACATTTATTAAATAAATAACCATGGTTAAGTAAATCTAGCTTCTCTCTTTGACCTTGCTTGTTAGAAGGAGCCTTGGTAGTACAGTGGTTTAATGCACCCTGTTATTAACACAGCTGCCTGCAATTTCTGCAGGTTCGAATCTTACCAGGCTCAAGGTTGACTCAGCCTTCCATCCTTTCTAAGGTAGGTTAAATGAGGACCCAGTTTGTGGGGGCAATAAGCTGACTTTGTATATATAAATATACAAAAGTATGAAGGCTATTGCTTAACGCATTGTAAGCCGCCCTGAGTCTCCGGAGAAGGGCAGCATATAAATCAAATTAAAAAAAAAAAAAAGAAACTGGCTGAAAAGGTCACAAATGGCAATCACTTGACCCTGAGATTCTGTATCCATCCTAAATGGCTAGTTGCCCAAATTTTGATCCCGTGACCATGATGAGGACCAGTTCCACTTTTTTTAGTGTTGTTGTAATTTCAAATGTTCCAACAAACAAACAAGCAAGCAAGGGGCTATTTGTAAAGAAAAGCAAAGATTGTGACAATTAAATACATGCTTGCCTTGAAACATGGCTAGATTTGTACAACATACCAGGCTGAAAAGAAGTTAGTTTATGGCTTATGTGTCCTCCACAAAACCAGCCAATGTGATTAGTTTAGGGTATGGTATAACTATTATTAAATCTTGGGGAGTGATGACTTGTACACAGAAAGCTGAGCATTTCCAATCTCAACTTCACAATTTTTCTGCAGCATGAATTCTGCACTCTAAAGCAGAACAAGAAACACAAGATCATAGTGATTCACTTCTTTTGACTGAAACAAAGCAGACTGGAAGCAGGCAATAATGAGGAAGCACTCTTTAAAAAACAGGGAGAAATTAAAACAGATCACAATTGTTTGTGTTTCCAGCACAGAGAACACTGCCACGCTGGGAAAATGTTAATTTAAAAAATTGTAACTGTGTTGACTAAAGTGGCCTTGCCCAACTTGGCAATCTTCAAATGGATTACATCCCAGCCAGCCAGTATGACCAGTGGTGGCTGAGATACAGAAGAGTTGTAATTCAGCACACCTGGAGGGCATTTTGTTAGAAACTAACTAACCCTATATATTTGAGCAAAACAAAAGATACAAGACGGTGGATTTGCTAGCAAGGAGAGAATGAATTCCTCTGTAGCACCTTCATTTTGAATATCACTCACCTGGGCTATTTATGTACATATGAATGGGTTTCTTATTGCTTTCTGACTGCAAGAAAAGCAGTTGTGCAATGACCAAACTTGCAATACCATCATCAATCTGTAATAGAGATCACACAAAGCAATGGATTATAGCATGAATAATAAATTCAATTTCCCAGTCTTTTTGCTTTCTTTGAAGTGGCCAACCCAAAGCCAGAAAGGAAATCTCATCAGCTCAAAAGAGACAGAAGTTGTCTTCAAGATCTGGGCCTTCAAAGGCAAACTTTCTTTAAAATTCAAGGGACATTTTAAAAAGTGAATAATTAGAAATCAATTATCTAAGGAAAGCCTACATGTACTTAGAGTTTAAAAAAATTAATGTGGTTAAAAATACTCTATATCCTGCATTATCTATGCTTATACAAAACTTTGCTTATTTTTTAAGTCTGCATAATTTCCTCTGGATTTGCTAGTTATGGAATAGTCTAAGACTTGTCTGTTGGTATAAGGAAGCTTTCTCAAGCTATTCTTCTAGGTACTCAGAATTCAGCATCACCCACACATTTTTCATTTATGAATAGTAGAAACCTATTCTTCAATATAAATAAATTCGTCAAAATATTGCACAGTCTGGTCTTATTACCTTCTGTAGGAATATTTCATACACTTACCGGTCCCATCACACAGACAATGCGCTCTCTCAGAAGGCGTGAGTAGATGTCATAGGCTCGTTCACCACGGCCCTGAAACAGACTAAAGGTCAAGCAAGTACCGTATTTTTCAGAGTATAAGACGCTCCGGGCTATAAGACGCACCTACCTTTTTTTGGGAGGAAAACAAGAAAAAAAATCTGCCTCTCCTTCCCAGCGATTTGCCTCCTTGTAGCAAACAGCTGAGGTGGCAATAGGCTATTGCAATCCCTGCAGCCTGAAACAGCTGATCCTCAGGAGGCCAATCCAACAATCAGCTGCTTGTGCTAATCAGGTTCTGCTGAAACTGAAACAGGCTGTTTGCTGCAAGAAGGCAAATTGCTGGGAGGCAGAGGCCAAAGGGTGGGGGCCGGCGGGGCTAAATTTGTGTATAAGACGCACCCAAATTTTCACCCTCTTTTAGAGGGGAAAAAGTGTGTTTTATATTCCGAAAAATATGGTACACTCCAAGAGTGGAGAAGAATCCTGATATTCTGCAAGATGACTCTGACACTACCTCAAATAAAACTGTTTACTGCTCAGGATAACTGAGCAAGATTCTTCACATACAATTAAAGTTAAGCAGCCCTGAAAGTTATCAATAGAGCTATGTATAAAGGAATTGAAAGAAGGATCAATGATCAAAACAGAGCTTTCCAACTATCAAGGATTCTTAAGCAGAGTTAATGCATTTTCTGTCATCTTGGTAACTGGATGTTTCATTCACGTTTCTTCTTTTCATAACAATGAAAGGCAATACAAGGCAAAATCTCATCATTCAGTAAGGGACATTTCATTACGGAATATAAAAGGAATGGAATGACAGATCTATCTGCAATAATATTTATTTTCTGAAGAATTTTCAAGTTATTAGATCTCCATTAATTTTGTCTTGATGTGTCCACACCATGCTTCAACTCTTCCCCTTTTCTCCAATGACTTATCATGTGCCTGAAGTAAAATGTTCCCTACCAACAGAAAATAGTCTAGTTTCCTGCCTGCTTCCTTTTATCATATTTAGAAAATGATACCCACTTACCGTCTGTTCCACTACAATAGGGATGAGAGGAATGTAACTCCTGGGAGTTTGATGGAGCTTCTGGGACAAAGAGAGCCGGTGGCATCCCAGCCGTATAGGGTGCTAGGAAGAAGAATGAGTAGGTAAATATATTGTAATTTGTCTACCATTTTTGATCTATCGTCTCAGCCTGTTTCTCATTCCTTATTTATTATTTATTTATTTATTTATTTATTTATTTATTTATTTATTTATTTATTATTTATTTATTTGCCGCCCTTTTCCGGAGACTCAGGGTGGCTTACAATGCGTTAAGCAATAGCCCTCATACTTTTTGTATATACCTGCTTAGTAGGGCTTTCGGTCCCCCCCAAGCGGTGTTCTTTTTTATACAAAGTCAGCTTATTGCCCCCACAAACCAGGTCATTTTATCTACTTGAAAGGATGGAAGGCTGAATCAACCTTGAGCCTGGTGAGATTTGAACTTGCAGTAATTGCAGGCAGCTGGTGTTACTTAACAGTGCTTTAATCTGCTGCGCCACCAAGGCTCTAGTTGGGTCTCTTTCTCAAAAGTTGTTAACAAAAAACTTATCACCTGCCCCCTCTACCTACAGGTATATACAAATACAAATTCACATCCTGAAAGTGAGGGGAGCAAAATTCCTTGCCTGAGTGAAAAGGCTTCAAAGAGCTAAGCAAACAATTAGTTCCCTGGGTTGTTTTTACGTAGAAAACGTAATGCGCCATTTTAAATCAATTTGTATGCCACCTGATTGTAAAGTAACTCTAACCTACCAATGTAACTCTGGCCTACTATCTAGAAGGGCAGAGAAGTATTTTTGTGAAGGATGACAGTGTATAAAATCAGAAAGAGCAGCCTATAAGAATAATCTGACATGATCCAGATGTACATCAAGTTACTCCCATTATTCTCATCTGCACAGTAACATCTGAGAAAAGGTAGTCTAAGTAGGAAAGATTATCTATTTACATAATGATCAACCTCTAATCACATTGTATACTTGAAGATGTGTAATTTCAAGACAGAAAATAAGTATCTTCTTGCACCATATTATCTATGCTGCCACAAAAAGCGAGAACCATTAGAGGAGTATCTTCAAAGAGATTAAACAAAACTACAGAAAGCTACAGGGAAAAAGTATGTACCAGTTTTTATAAAATGTGCCAGCATAATATGACTATACCGATCCAGTGTATTTTACTAGTGGGGCAGGGGTGGGTTCGAGTGGTAAAGATTCATTTCATATCCTGCTTCTGGTTTTCAGAAACATCGGACCGGTAATACTTGGAACTAGTAGTTGTTGCGGAGAATGAGATTTGATTGGTTTAAATATATATATAATTATTTAATGCCGTTTGTTATTTCCCAGAATATTTTAGTAAGTTTAAGGAGGGGAACGTCTTGCACCAAAGATCTTTTCAGTGATTTATTTCCCACTCCAATCCCCCATCCGAGCGCCCTAGGTCATTGCCAACTGCGACCCGCTCCCGCAAAGCTTTCTACACATGCATTTGCCCTCACCACTATTCTTTGCAGCATTCTGCTCCGGAAGGTCTTTTGATGCTTCCCACGTGTTAGGAAGCGGGGTGGAGTATAATCGCAAACCGTCGCATGCGCCGCGTCGCGATGCTTCATGGGAAATGTAGTGCCAGAGTGCCTAGAGGCTTGCTTAAATTGCTTTTTCATCGACTTCCCTTTGTAAGAGAGCCTTTTCGTTTTTCACAAATGTAAATAGCGGGCTCCAGATTCTCGTGCACACGTTGAGCTATCTCAACGTAGAATTTATTTATTGTAATATTTGTTTTATAGAAAGGGCATTTAGCGTGTATCGGCAAACATGAGCCATATGCATGGTTACTGAACTCAAAAATAAACGTACAAGAGGGTCGATAGAAAGGATAGCAATCTTTCTTGTGTTCCTCTTTTCACAATAAATAACCGTGTCTGGGGTCTCTTGCACACAATGTTTTCTTTCCTCGACTCCAAAGAGTGTTTATTCCACAATAACGATGACACCCAGAAAATGCAAATGTTAACTCTGGTGGTTAAATGTACCTGATAGCAGAAATTGCAGAAGCGTTCCGTGAGGATCCGACAGCGCATTGGGAACTGCAAGTAACTTGGGCCTCGTTCCTAAAAAATTAACTGCACCTCAGTGAATATTTTGAATTAGACTCAGAAAGCAACTATCAATAAATGCTGTTGTTTCAACTAGTGATGAGATCACACTCCTGTATGGTCTCTTCTCCAACTAAGGGTGCAGCTGGTTTACCAACCAAGCTGATAAAAGGTCAGCCTTGCCACAAATGTTATATGGCTGTCTAGCAAAAATGCCAGATCTGAGAAAAACTGTTCTGTAAGGGGAAATTTAGCCCTTTCGAAAATATCCAGATTCCTTGAACTCTGAAATCTAGTCCCTGAAATTAACAGCAATTCAATTTTATCCAAATTCAACTTCAACCTGTTTTCCCTCATCGAACTGCAATGCTCTGGAGATATCCATGTCAGAGTTCCAGGAAATATTATGTACTTTACTCATATATCAACCAGAGGTGGTTTCCAGCAGGTTCTCATCAGTTCTGGAGAACTGGTAGCAGAAATTTTAAGTGTTCGGAGAACCGGTAGTAAAAATTCTGATTGGCCATGCCCCCATCTATTCTCTGCCTCCCAAGTCCCAGCTGATTGGGAGGAAATTGGATTTTGCAGTAACCTTCCCCTGGATTGGGGTGGAAATGGAGATTTTGCAATATCCTTCCTCTGCCATGTCCACCAAGCCACGCCCACCAAGCCATGCCATACCCACCAAGCCACACCCACAGAACCGGTAGTAAAAGATTTTGAAACCCACCACTGATATCAACAATTACTTTTCAATAGCTTTATATAGGTAGTTGATAAGGTAGATAAGAAAGATCTTGAGGACAATCTTCTCTGAAGAAGTCCCGAAGGATTGAAGGGATATCTCCTAATACCACATTTTGATAGCATCCAATATGGTATGAGCAGAATAATTACAAAGCAACGCCTCTAACGTTCAACACTCTCCAGTGCTCCCAAAAGATTTCATGATCTGCTAAGAAATCCAGGAATCAAATGGAAGAAGGCCACAATCATCAATATCTCCCTCATGACTGCTGCTGGTCTAGCCAGTGGCTGAATTTAAACTAGAAAAGATCTTGATAAATATATCTTTTTCTAAGACAGGAATGCATAGCTGCAGGGGCATGCCAAACTTTTTGCAGTATATTGAGGTCTACTTTCCAAAAATGTGCCAGGGGTTCCTTACAAAGAGGTTTTACAGTTTTAAAAGGTGTTTTGGGCTTTCCTGTTTGTTATCTTTGTATAAAAATCAGAGTTTGGTTTAAGATGGGTGGCGATATAAATGTTTTAAATAAATAAATTAGGATGATTCAAAAGTCAGAATGGAACAGAATAGACTTAAATGGGCACTTCAGAAATAAATGAATGCAGTAGTAAGAATTATGAGATATGTTAGGGATAAATGATCGTAATATGTAAGAATTGCAACTCTTTTAAGACGTTATGGTTTTGTTAACCTCTTAATGTTCAGAAACCTTCTGGAATGTAGTACAACTATGAAATCCAGATCTGAGAATCATTGCAGCGAGCAACCATAGCTGTCAAGCGGACCTGGAAAATCTTGATGTGATAAGACCAGAATATACAAAGGAACTCATATTCTGAGCAGAAATCCATTTTGTGGAACAGGATCCCTAATGGTTTCTCAAACAGATTTTTGCTCAGAATAAGTAGCTGAATGAATGTATGCCTATCACCACTCTCTAGGTTTCTGGAATTGGTGAAATGTATTTCCTGTGCAGAAGGGATTCGGGACACTTTATCTTAACTTGTGTTATAACTTTGATATACATTTTAGGCAGAAAGTTAATAGAGTTTAATTTTTTAAAACAAATCAAGGGAAAAAAAGATGTAAAAAAGACTCTAGAAAGAATGCAAAGAAGAGCAACAAAGATGATTAGGGGACTGGAGGCTAAACATACAAAGAATGGTTGCTGGAGTTGGGTATGTCTAGTTTAATGAAAAGGAAGACTAGGGGTGACATGATAGCAATGATCCAATATCTCAGGGGTTGCCACAAAGAAGAGGTAGTCAAGCTATTCTCCAAAACATCTGAGGCAGCACAAGAAGCAATGGATGGAAACTAATCAAGGAGAGAAGCAACCTAGAATTAAGAAGAAATTTCCTGACAGTTGGAACAATTAATCAGTGGAACAACTTGCCTCCAGAAGTTGTGAATGCTCCAATACTGGAAGTTTTTAAGAAGAGATTGGACAACATTTGAATGAAATGGTATAGGATTTCCTGCCTGAACAGGGGGTTGGAGTAGAAGACCTCCAAAGTCTCTTCCAACTCTGTTATTCTATATATTCTATATTCTAAAGATTTCCCTGAGGGTTCTGGGCTCTTACCAACAATCATTCCTCATATTGTAAAGCTCTTGTTCCTGGTTGAATTCATTTTTCAGTTCTCATCCTTGTTGTCAAGGCCAAAAAGCCTGGGATATTCTTGATGCTTGTCAAAGTTTTCTTTGGCTGCAAATCCAAGACAAAGGAAATAACATCATGGTGCAATCTGCTCCTCATGTAACAATTCCATGTAAGGAGAGCAACAGAAAAGCTCTCGCTCTGCAACAATTCCTGTTTGTCATACATTCAGTCCAGACATAGAACAGAGTGATAATTCATAATTAGGTCTCTAATCAAGGTCAGAATATGCCCTCCTACATTTCACAGATAGGCTTCTGTCTTAGAAACCTGTTCTCACCCCATAATTCACATCTCAATACATCCATCCCAGCAATGAATGATAAAGGGAAATTTCCAACCTCTGAAATGCTGTTCTGCCACATATAATAATTTATTCAAAGCTTGCTGCCATAGCCTGCATTCATGAGCTATACAAAAAGCTCTTGCTACTGTGCTTTATGCTGCCTTCACAAGGAAGAAGGCTTTCCAATACACTAGTAATAAAAATTCCCTTTTGACTTGCAGTTATAAACATACCTACTGTTCAAACACAGGCAACAATCTTATCTTTCAAACAAGATATTGCCAATGGGAAGGAAGAATGCTGAACATTATAATAAAGAATTTCATGCCCCTGTTTTATGGTATTAGCCTCCTGGAGAGGAACAAAAAATAAAACGATACAATATATGGAACTTTACTTTGAAAACCATGTGCCTTTTTGTTCTCTCTTCCTCTCTTGTTACATTCAACCCCACAAAAATAAAGATGTGCAAAAGCCAGCTAGTGCAGCTTCCGACAAGCTGGTGCCTTATGAATTAATTGGGTTTCAGTGCATTTAACCCTCAGTCGCTAATTCTCTTATGAAACCTCTAGATTATGAACATTGAATTCCAATAATTCCAGAGTGCACCAGATTGTATAAATTATGAATAAACATGTTTGCCTCTTAATAACTACATTCCCATAACACATGTAGCCAGTTACTTAGTTAACCCAACTTTCTAGATTTTACAAGACATGCTGAAGTATAAAACAGGAATCCAGTACAGGCTGTGCATACAAAACAGACTAAAATGTGCTTGGCAAGTTTCTGATACAGTATGTCATGCAAAATCAGTGTCTGCATGCAGCTGATGCTGCTATTAAAGACTTGGCAATCTTCAATAGTCAGGGTAGACTTTGAGCAGACCCTTGTAAAGCTTCACAGTAAACAACCTTATAGTATTCATTAAGTCCTAGGAGGAGCAGGGAAATGCACACCACTCAAAATCCAAGAAACTGCTTGAATCATTACAAACTAAAGAAAAGCCTTTGAGAACCTGTCTGTGTGTGATGTAGCAGTTAAGATGTTGGCCATGGAGCATTGAGACTGTGGTTCTCCTCTCCCTTGGGCATGGAAGCCAATGGGTGAACTTGGGCCAATCATTCTCTTAAGCAGGTCAGGTTCTGCAACAAGACAGCTGACAAACAAAATTTTCTATGCATCGTGCATTGATGGCTTTGTTGTACAATGTAGACAAGTGCAGTGCAAAAGAACAGACCTTACTACCAAGTGGGACAAAAGTTAAGAAAAATGAATGAATGAATGAATGAATGAATGAATGAATGAATGAATGAATGAATGCATATACACAAATCCACACATACACAAATCCCTTTCTTAGGAGGACCAGCACCACAGAATAATAATCTATAATTTTGTCCTTCCTTCCCCGTTTTTTCTAACAAACTTCAAGGTTTTTAAAACTTGACAGTTTGCAATAATTTTGTATACTTTCAAGAAGTTAATCAAAATAACATATTTATAAAAGGCACATGGAGAAAGAAGTTGCTTCTAGGAAAAAGGAAAGGCCCAACTTTTAGCTTGTAACAGAATTAACAAAGAAAGGAAGAGGTTATGCCTACTGCACAAAGATTGTAGGCTTCAACAAGATAGACCAGAGTACAAAAATAACAACTTCTCCCTCTCTACTGTGTGTCCCAACTTGCTACAATCAGTATAACCAGGATTTATTTTAAAAAGTAATTGCACTTTTAATTAATTAATTAATTATTAATTTCAGTTAAATCTGCATAACAGCAGATAATAACCTACAAACATTTATTTTCCTAGCAATGTTCTCTTCAATTTTGTGGCTCTGGCAGTGGATTCCCCCCTCCCCAATTAATATTCAATTAGAAGAATTTTGCTAAAGTTGCATGTTGTTTTGGGTCTTATTTTCCAAAAAAAAACCCCTCAAAGTACAACACCAGCTACATCCATATTTATAATATTAATATGTGTATTTGGAAGTTCATTCTTTCAAATATTTAATTCAGAATTG
This sequence comes from Arizona elegans, assembly GCA_022577455.1. NCBI lineage: Eukaryota > Metazoa > Chordata > Lepidosauria > Squamata > Colubridae > Arizona > Arizona elegans. Next base: position 5,390,810 of record JAKOOJ010000003.1, read on the forward strand.
CACAAAGTTTACTTCCGCTGTATTGGTTGAGTTCTGGGAAAATTATTTTACTGTTCTATGCCATTTCAGTTGGTATTCCATACAATCTGTTTTTCAATTGTCCTTATGATTCCTCTGAAAAGATAGAATTTTACCTAACTTCAGAAAGCTCCTTGTCAAATTGTCTTCTTGAGTCTCATTCTATCAGGTTGGCTAACCACAGAGTGTTCTCTAACCCCATACCATACCATACAGTGGTAGGCATACCATAGCATACAGTGGCAGAACAAATGTCTAGATAACAGAAGGAGAAGTCAAATAACATTTTCACTATTTTCCCAGAGCAAATTCAGAGTAAAAACTGGATACTACAATAATTGTCACTGCTGTTGGAAATTTCATAAGAACCTTAAATTGAAAATCAATTTTTAGAAATAATTACTGGAAATATTTCTAATTAATCCCTGATATTTTAGCAATATTGTTTAAATGGGCAGTATAGAAAAATGACTTTTATCTGTATACTTTTGGCCCTGTGGCACAAAAGGTTATAGATTACTTCTGCACACATAGTGTTGGAATGTCTTTATACTGAATAATTGAAAACAGTTTCTATCTAGATGAATATATCATATCGCATTGGAAATTAATTCTGAAAGCAGTTATCTATTCAGAGAATGCTCATCAAATCATTCCTTGAATGGAATCATCACAACTGCATTGATAGGGAAGTAATACAGTATATGAATGCAATGTGTCAGCTTTATGTGTCATGTGCTTTTCAAATATGTTGCCAATATTGTAAAAAAAAAAAAAACTGAAGCAAAGAGATGCTGGTAAAAAGACTTTTAGTACTCTATTTATTTTTAGTATGGCATTTTGTTTTAGATATTCTGTTCTTTTAGAGAGTGAAATACTGTATGGGAGATACCATCAATATTTTGTTGTTGCTTTGCTGCACTGCCACTGCCCCTGACTAATGTGACTGCTGGAAATTATTAAAACAATGATAAATAAATCTGGATTTTTAAAATGTTGTGTATGAAGTTGTATAAAATTATGAAGCTGTCCAACGATGACTGTCCATTTTTTACTATATCTCATCAAGATGGTGCCCTCTTAAAGTGTTGGAGTGAATCTCCCATCAGCCCCCATCAGAACTGACAGCGCTGGCTGAGGGAGATTGGATTTTGTGTCCAAGAAGAATATCAGCTTTGGGTAACGTAGAACCTTGTCCCAAACAAGCACCTCAAAAAGTATAAGACAACCCTTCTTTAGCACCAATATAGGTAGTCCTTAGCTTACGACAATTTGTTTAGCAACCATTTGAAGTTTCACAGCATTGAAAGAACTGACTTATAACTTGTTCTCCCACTTATAACCATCATGGTATCCCTCACGGTCACATCATTGTGATTTGGATGCTTGGCAATCAGCATGTATTTACAACGGTTGCAGCATCCTGAGGTCATATGAAGGCCATTTGCAACCTTCCCAGCTGGGTTTAGATGAGCAAGGTCAATGGGGGAAGCTGGATTTATTTAATGGACATAGGGAAAAGAGTGTAAAATTGGGCACTACTCACTTAACAACAGTATCCCTTACTTCTGGAAGTTCTGTTTCCAGTTGTAGTTATATGTTGAGAACTGCCTATAGAGCTTGGAGGATGAAGGTGTAGGCTCCATCACAGTGGTAAAATGTAAAATTTGTTGCTATTGGTTCTGTGGGCATGGCTTAGTGGGGGGTTAATGTGACTGGGTGGGCGTGGCCAACTTTTTTTTTTTACTTTTAAAAGCATTTTTTCTACAACCTTAAGAGGTTGCAGAAAAAAATGCTTTTAAAAGCCTCTGACGATCAGGCAACTCAGCTGGGATCGTTAGAGGCTTTTAAAAGCATTTTTTTCTACAATATTTATTTTATTAAATTTTTATACCTCCCTTCTCTCGAACCCACAACTATATGAAAGTTAAAAGACAATTTAAAAATATTAAATAATTTGGCCAAAAGAGCTAAAATAGAAACCATCCATTAAAATAGCATTTAGGCCAGCTATGCTTGGTGAAACAATAGTGTTTTGAGAGCGTGGCAAAAGGTGCACAGGCTGGGGATCCTACGAATCTCCGGGGGCAGCTCATTCTAGAGGGCAGGTGCCCCAAGGGAAGGCTCGCCCCCTCGGGATTGCCAGTCGACATTGTTTGACCAACGGCACCCTGAGGAGTCCCTCTCTGTGGGAGCGTTCTGGTCGATGGGAGGCTATCGGTGGGAGAAGGCGGTCTCGTAAATACCCTGGTCCTAAGCCTTGGAGCATTTTAAAGATGGCAACCAACACCTTGAATCGCACCCGGAAGGCCACCAGGAGCCAGTGCAGCTCGCGCAGGAGCGGTGTTACATGGGAGTGTTGAGTCACTCCCATAATCACCCGTGCGGCTGCATTCTGGACCAGCTGGAGCCTCCGGGTGCTCTTCAAGGGGAGCCCCATGTAGAGAACATTACAGTAGTCCAGACGGGAGGTGACGAGGGCATGAGTGACTGTGCGCAAGGAGTCCCGGTCCAGAAAGGGACGCAACTGGTTGATCAGGTGAACCTGATAAAAAGCCCCCCTGGCCTCAGCCGTCAAATGGTCTTCTAGGGCCAGCTGCGAGTCCAGGAGGACACCCAAGTTGCGAACCCTCTCTGAGGGGGTCAAGGTCTCCCCCCCAATAGTCAGCGATGGGACTAACTGACTATGACGGGATGCCGGCAACCACAGCCACTCGGTCTTGGAGGGTTGAGTCTGAGTTTGTTTCTCCCCATCCAGATCCGTACGGCCTCCAGGCACCAGGTCATCACGTCAAGGGCATCATTGGGATGGCCCAGGGTGGAAATGTACAGCTGAGTATCATCAGCGTACTGATGGAAATCCACCCCAAAGCCACAGATGATCTCGCCCAGCGGCTTCACATAAATGTTGAACAGGAGGGGTGAGAGGACCGACCCTTGCGGCACCCCACAGACTAGGGGCCTCAGGGTCGACCTCTGCCCCCCTTTTGGGTATTATTTGGGTATATTTGTTACCCAAATTCCTAGTGAGTCATAGTCTATGACAGTGTTTCCCAAACTTGGAAACTTCAAGATGTATGGACTTCAACTCCCAAAATCCCACAGCCAGCCAAGTTTGGGAAACACTGGTCTATGACATAACTTTGTCTCAGAAAGAAAAGAAACACAATGTTTTGGCTTAGTACTATAACTGCAGTATAAAAATGCCTGAAAAGAATGACAGAATTACACAATTACAGAGTTGGAAGGGACCTTGTAGGTCTTCTAATCCAGCCCACTGCTGAAGCCGGAGACCCTATACTATTCTGAACAAATGGCTGCCCAAGATCTTAAAACCTCCAGTGATAGAGTGCCTACTGATTAATTGTTCTCATTGTTGGGAAATTTCTCCTTAGTTTTAGATTGGATCTCTCCTTGATAAGCTTCCATCCATTTATCGTAGTTGTTATTCTGCCCTCAGGTCCTTTGGAGAATAGGTGGACCTTGTCTTCTCTCTGACACCTCATCAAATATGGGAAGACTGCTATCATGTCACCTTAGCCTTTCTCTTCCTTAAACTATTTATTTATTTATTTATTTATTTATTTATTTATTAGATTTTTATACCGCCCCCTCTCCCGAAGGACTCGGGGCGGTGAACAGCCAAAATTAAAAACATACAATATAAACATTAAAATACGTTTAAAACAGAATTAAATCCAAAATGGCTCCCCAATTTAAAACACCTTACCCATGACCCTATAAATAAGACAAATTTAAAATTTAAAATTTCCACATTTAAAATTTCCACATTTAAAAAGGGGGAAGATTTAGGCCAGACCAGAATCTTACACTGACAATTTTTTGTTTACCATGTTAAAAGCATTGCTTTTAAATCCTAATATCTTGGCCCTCACACTACTCACTCATGAAAAAGGCTGTGTGTGCCTTCCAATGTTAGTTCCATACATACATACACACCAACAAGAATGGAATTGCTAAAGCTCTTTTCTGTGGCCTGCAGAACCTGTGCAGATTCAGCAGAAAAGTACGATATAATGATGGTGGAATTTTTCTAATTTTCAATGACAATCCAAAATCCATTGCGAATTGATCTGAGAAGGCGCTTAAGCCCAAGTCTAGATAATTAGAGTGGGGGGGAAACATCAAGAAAAAAGACCCACAATCTTATCTCTGCCTGTCCATTAGCTAAGGTGACCAGATTTTAACATTGGTAAAGAGGGACATTGTGGGCGTGGCTTATTTTGTGGGCGTGGCTAGCTGGTCATGTGACTGGGTGGGCGTGGCTAGCTGGTCATGTGACCGGGTGGGTGTGGCTAGCTGGTCATGTGACCGGGTGGCCATGGCTATGCGTATAGGGTAAGGTGAACAGATTTTAACATTGGTAAGAAGGACACCATTGTGGGCGTGACTTATTGTGTGGGCGTGGCTTGGAGGCCATGTGACTGGTTGGGCGTGGCTAGCTGGTCATGTGACCGGGTGGCCATGGCTATGTGTATAGGGACTACTCAGAGGGCTGAAAAGTCATTTCTGACAGGTCCTCACACTTATGACCATCCTCACATTTATGCCCGTGCAGTATTCTTAACAACCATGTCACTCATTTCACAACTGCTTCTCTTCACCATGGTGACAAGATAGGGCAAAAACGTAAAATGTGAGGACAGTCATAAGTTCAAGGACTGATCAAAAGTGTGAGGACCAGTCAAAAATAACTTTTTCAGCCCTCTGAGTAGTCCATATGCACAAAAGGATTAACCAGAGGGCTGAAAAAAGTCATTTCTGACAGGTCCTCGCACTTTTGACTGGTCCTCACACTTATGACCATCCTCACATTTATGCCCGTGCAGCATTCTTAACAATCATGTCACTCATTTCACAACTGCTTCTCTTCACCATGATGACAAGATAGGGCAAAAATGTAAAATGTGAGGACAGTCATAAATTCGAGGACTGGTCAAAAGTGTGAGGACCAGTCAAAAATAACTTTTTCAGCCCTCTGAGTAGTCCATATGCATTAAAGGATACAGCAATAGAGAGGGATGAAGGAATGGAAATTAGAGTAGGAGTGAGGGTAAGAGAGGGAGGAAGAGAGGAGGAGAAGGAGAAAGGAAGAGGAAGTAGGGAGGAGAAAAAGAGGGTGGGGGGAAGAGAAAGTAAGAAGGAAAGAAAAGAGAGTGGTGGTAGGTTTGAGGAGAAAGATTGCTGTACAATAAAAAAGATGAAAGGGAAGAAAGCCAACCCCAAGCAAATATAAAGATATTAAGATTAAGAATGAATTGTTAAACTTTAAAGAATAAAAGAGAACAAATATGAATAAATAGCAATAATTAGAAACACACATACAAACATGCAATGTATTTTCTTTGAACAGAATATTTGGCTGGTTCACAAATTTAAACAGCGTTTAGTCATTTCAATTAAATTTACAATTTCTATATTTCCTTTTTGCCATATTTATTCCTCATCTATTTTTTTTAAAAAAACAATATTATCCTTCATCCTCATCTCTAATCTTAATCAAATTCAATTTTTCCCTTCTATTCTATATTATACCCCTTCCCATTGTCATCTATTTTTATATCCATCCTCACATTGGTTAATTATGTAATTATGTAATACAGTTGTTTAATACAAATTCAACATTTTAATATAAATCAATTAGTTATATAACTATCTTTTTTGTATATTAATCAATATGAACATGAATATTCCAATTATTTCCATGCAATCCAATTTCTTACAAATCAATTAATTATATTTACCAATAATAATAAACCAAATAATTTCCCCCATATATTCCTCCAAACCACAACTTAACCATTTCTGCTTTCAACACAATATACAATTATTAATAGTATCTCAATTATTACAATTCCCTAGTTAAATAGAGCTTTTTTTCTTTTGTGTTTTAAAATCTTGAACTCTCCTCTTTTGCCCAAAATTTCCCATTGTTTGCAGTTTTGTACCTACCTTTTTTGGTGAGGAAAAAGAAAAAGAAAAAGAAAGAAATCTCTCTCTGCCTCATTTTGTCATGTTGCAGGTTTAGTTTCGCTTTCGCCTTTGTTTTCAGTATAGCTGGGGGGAGGGGGGAATCTGCTCCAGGAACTTTTTGCAGCTTTTTGCAGCTAATTAACCTAGCGGAAGCTGTTAACAGGGGCTGTTTTTTCTATTTTTGCAGGCATGGGTCTATTCATTTTTTTTTAACACTGATCAGCTGTAGGTTGGCCCTTTGAAGCCCCGCGGCAAGAGTTTAAAGAGTTTTTTTTCCCTCTAGCCATCAGCGGGGATTCAGGAGGCAGAATGAAAAATCGGGACTTTTTTAAAACGCCGCGGGACGCGGGACAAATTGCTCAAAAGCGGGACTGTCCGACCAAAAGCGGGACATCTGGTCACCTTACCATTAGCCATGAAAATCACCATGATTACAATTATCATGGTAGAAGGCATGATTTTTCTCTATCAGAGAGAACATGAACATCCTAAACATTACCAGTCCTGTTATACTCTTGTGTTGTAATAAACTGGTCTTCTTTCCCTTTGTGTTAGTTTATTTAGGCCAAATAAACTTTATACTGCTTGTAGCACTGACAATTCCCTCCACCTGTCCCTGGTTATTTTTTTTCTTATCTTTTTATTATTCCCATTAGTAAGTTACTAGAAGAAGGAATAGAGTTTAGCTATTTAGTCAAAACCTTCTGCTTCTCTTTTGCCAATTTTAATAGTAAAATAAGTTACCTTATTTTATTTTAATAGTAAAATAAGGGGATTAGGCCTAGTAGAGTCTACTGCACATTTTTATTTCCTGCTTTGTGAAGAAACACCTACATATATATATATATATATATATATATATATATATATATATATATATATATATATGTTTTCTCAGGTTTTCGCGGGTGTTTGTATGTAGGTCTTTGGTTATTCGGGTCTTCTCCCACGTAAAATGGGACACTTCCAATTTTACATGGAAGAAGACCCGAATAACCAAAGACCTACATATATATATATATATATATATATATATATATATATATATATATATATATATATATATATATATATATATACATGTAATCACAAGGCTATGTCTGGTTTACTTTGGCCATGTCATGCATGGAAATTAATTGGAGAAGTCAATGAATGGTTAGTAGACAAAGAAGAAGGGAAAACAAAGAACCTGCTGTCTTGATGACATCAAAACTGATACAAAGATGAACTTCCAACAACTGAAAGAAATTGTGCTTAACAGAATAGCATGAAGAGCACTTGCCTATAAAGTCGCCAAGAGACGGACATGACTAAACAATAACATACATACCGTATGTAAGAGAGGAAAGGACATAGTCCCACCCATAAGCATGTAATGAAAGAGATTAGTATCACATATGTCACAATGCCATGATATGTTGCAAATGTATAATTTGTGTCTGAAATTACATACTTTACATAAAAGGAAGTTTGTAAAGATGACCTGGGTGCAGGGGTAGGCTGCTAGGGGTTCGCAGGGGTTCGGGAGAACCTCTAAGATTTTGTGCCGTTTGGAGAACCCCCAAATCTCACTCCTGGCTGGCCCCATCCACCCACCCTTCCCCTCCCAGGAGTCCCACGCGGCCCGTTTTGGATGCAGGTAAGTGCAGGGCGCACACAGAGGCTTGGGGAGGGCAAAAAACGGGCCTACTGGAAGGTCGGGAAGTTCCGGAAACAGCCCCATTTCTGGCCTCCAGAGGGCCTCAGAGCCTGGGGGTCAGGGGTGGGTTCTACTTACCTTTGCTACCGGTTTGCAACAGAGCCGCGCACATGCTCTTCTGCACAAGTGCAGAAGCATTTTGATGATGTCACGGTTAGTGGGCAGAGCCTCCCGCCAGTTTTACTACTGATTCTATAGAACCGGTGCGAATGGGGGGCAACCCACCACTGCTGGGAGGCCGTTTTCGCCCTCCCGGAGGCTCAAGGCAAGCCCCTGGAGCCCAGGGTGGGCAAAAACACCCCCCTGCCATGGTGCAGGAAGCCGACTAGGCCACGCCCACCATGTCCACACCCACCCAGCAACTGGGCAGAGAACTCCTTGCTAAAATTTTTGAAGTCCACCCCTGCCTGGGTGGCATTTTTTTCTTCTGGTTCCCTACATACAGCATTGCTCCCTCCCTTCTCAGTCACCTACTTGCTCTGCTTCTAAGGCTGGCATACTACCCAGTTGGCTCTCTGTTCCACATTTTGCTTTGGGGCCCCTCTCATTCATTACTGCTTTTATTTATTTATTTATTTATTTTATTAGTACCGCCCTACTCCCGAAGGACTCAGGGCAGTGAACAGCCACAGAATAAAACACATAAATACAAAAATTTAAAATAGAATAGAAATGAATTAAATAATTTGGCTGAGACAAATTTAAAATACCCCATAATTTAAAAAACAAATTAAAATTTACATTTAAAAAGGGAAGAAGATTTAGGCCAGGCCAGCTTGATGAAATCAAAAAGTCTGGAGCGCGCGACGGAAGGTGCCCAGATCTGGGATCCTCCGTATCTCCGGGGGGAGCTCATTCCAGATCGTAGGTGTCCCCACAGAGAAGGCTCTCTCCCTAGGGGCCGCCAGTCAACATTGGCCAACGGCACCCAGAGGAGCCCCTCTCTATGGGAGCGTACTGGCCAGTGGGAGGCTATTGGTGGTAGCAGGCGGTCCCGTAAATAACCAGGTCCTAAGCCATGGAGCGCTTTGAAGGTGATAACCAAAACCTTGAAACGCACTCGGAAGACCACCGGGAGCCAGTGCAGCTCGCGTAGGAGAGGTGTTACATGGGAACTCCACATCGCTCCCATAACCACCTGCGCAGCCGCACTCTGCGCCAGTTGGAGCCTCCGAGTGCACCTGAAGGGGAGCCCCATGTAGAGAGCGTTACAATAATCCAGATGAGAGGTGACGAGGGCATGAGTGACTGTGCGTAGGGAGTCCCGATCTAGAAAGGGACGCAACTGGCGGATCAAGCGAACCTGATGAAAAATCCTCCCGGTCACAGCCGTTAAGTGCTCTTCTAAAGACAGCCGTGAATCCAGGAGGACGCCCAAGTTGCGAGCCCTTTCTGTGGGGGCCAAAGATTCGCCCCCAATAGTCAGCGATGGCACCAGCTGACTATATCGGGATGCTGGAAACCACAGGCACTCGGTCTTGGATGGGTTGAGCCTGAGCCTGTTTCTCCCCATCCAGATCCGTACGGCCTCCAGGCCCTGGGTCATCACTTCAAGGGCATTGTTGGGGTGGTCCGGGGTGGAGATGTACAGCTGGGTGTCATCAGCGTATTGATGGTACTTCACCCCGAAACCACGGATGATCTCACCCAGCGGCTTTACATAAATGTTGAACAGAAGGGGCGAGAGGACCGATCCCTGCGGCACCCCACATATGAGGGGCCTGGGGTCGACCTCTGCCCCCCTGTCAACATCGATTGTGACCGGTCCGAGAGAAAGGAGGAGAACCACCGTAGTACGGTGCCTCCCACCCCCAACTCTTCCAACCAGTGCAGCATGATACCATGGTTGATGGTATCAAAAGCCGCTGAGAGATCTAACAGGACCAGGACAGAGGAGCAACCCCTGTCCCGTACCCTCCAGAGATCATCAACCAACGCGACCAATGCCGTTTCCATGCTGTACCCAGGCCTGAAACCCAACTGGAATGGATCCAGATACGACGTTTCATCCAGGTACTGGGGAAGCTGTCGCGCAACCACACTCTCAACAACCTTCGCCACAAAGCGAAGGTTGGAGACTGGACGATAATTAGCCAATACTGCTGGGTCCAGGGAGGGCTTCTTGAGGAGAGGCCTCACCACTGCCTCCTTCAGGGTGGCGGGGAAGACACCCTCACCCAATGAAGCATTTATAATCCCCTGGAGCCAGCCTCGCATCACCTCTCGGGAAGCCAGCACTAACCAGGAGGGACACAGGTCCAACAAACATGTGGTTGCGTTCAATCTACCCAGAATCCTGTCCACATCATCTGGGGTCACAGGATCAAACTCATCCCAGATAACATTCTCAAGACCTGCCTCCGTCACCCTCGCTGGATATACCTAGTCGGAGTCCAGACCTTCCCGAATCTGAGTGATTTTGTCATGCAGATACTGAACAAAATCCTCAGCTCTTCCCTCCAAGGGGTCCTCCCGCGCTTCCTGGTGGAGCAGGGAGCGGGTCACCCTAAACAGGGCGGCCGGGCGATTATCTAACGCAATAAGAGCAGCAAAGAGTACATTTTGCTGCTTTTATCGCCACTAGGTAATTCTTAATATGAGATCTTACCAGTGTCCGGTCCGATTCAGAAAGACTAGCCCTCCAACTACTCTCTAGGCGTCTTTCCGGTGCTTCATCTTCCTCAGCTCCTCGGTGAACCAAGGAGCCAGGTGAGATCGGTGCCGGGTCAGAGGCCTCAAAGGCACAACTCGATCCAGAGCTCCAGCGGCCGCCCTGTCCCAGGCGGCCACTAGGTCTCCAGTCGAGGCGTGAGCCAGAACCTCAGGGATTGGCCCCAGCTCCATCTGGAGCCTGTCAGGTTCCATCAGGTGCCTGGGGCGGTACCATCTTATCGGTTCCACCTCCTTGCAGCGGGGTGCCGCGGTTCGAAGGTCAAGGCCATAAGGTCATAATTTTATGAGAGGATCACTCTCTTCCCCATGGTAGCTATAGCTCCCATGATTGATACACTCTAGCAAACATTTCAAGAAACTGTTCTCCAGCTTTAACTCCCAGTGCTATTCTTGGCTCTCTCTTCAGAACATGCATGCACAGAAAACCCAGGAAGGGGATGGATGTGGGGGTAGAGAGAAGAGGCTGGGAGATTCATTATTAGTATTGAAGATTACACTTGGTTATGATTTCCCAAAAAACCAAAAAAAAAAACAGAAAGAGTGGCAATAGTAGCCTTGGTAGCTACCAAGAGCCTTGGTAGCGCAGCAGACTAAAGCACTGTTATTAACATCAGCTGCCTGCAATTACTGTAAGTTTGAATCTCACCAGGCTCAAGGTTGACTCAGCCTTCCATCCTTTCTAAGGTAGGTAAAATGAGGACCCAGTTTGTGGGGGCAATAAGCTGACTTTGTATAAATATACAAAAGTATGAAGGCTATTGCTTAATGCATTGTGAGCCGCCCTGAGTCTCTGGAGAAGGGCGACATATAAATCAAATTAAAAAAAAAATTCTAGAGTTTAAGGATCCCAACTCCAACCTGTTAATTCATTTCAGGCTGGAAAAGGCTTTTTTCAGTTCTACATTGCAGAATATCCTTTTATTTATTTAAACACTTACAGAATGCCAACTATCAAAGAATGGTTTGCAAAACATACAGAGATCAAACAGTCATTGTTTTATTCATTTAAAAGCCTTAGTAAAAAAAAAATGTTTCCAAAAGGAAGGAGTTTAGGAAGGAGTGCTTTCAAAAGTTTGGGTGTGGCTACTGAGCTGTCCTGATACCAAATAAGCATTACACAAGTGGCACTAATAAAGGCTATTCTTTCACATTGATTTTAAGGATTATAAATGGTAGGGTAAATTCTTAAGAAAAATTTACAGCATTGGATTTGGCACTGCTAGGAATAAATCTACTGATTGAAAGTATAGCTTTGAGGTGGGAGGGGGTCATTTGTTTTTTTACTTGATCAAATACTGCCTCTTACTCAGATCCCAGAAAGGCATCAGAAGTGAGCAAAAGGTGTGGCAAATGAAGAATCTGGTGAGTGTTGAACCTGTGACCAAAACTCCGTTTCTATGAGATCAACTTGTACATATTTCTCAGCCACCTGTTGCTTCCTCATAAAATGTGGTTTTATGAGTCAGACAAGTAAAGTCACCTCAGCAAACCAAGCCTTTGTGGAGGACTCTCACTCCAGCCAGATGAAATAGGATCCTCCCCCACCTTTTTAAGCTAGAGATGTTGACATAATCATTTCTCTGTTGCCACAAAGCGGAAACATAGCCTAGGCATAATAGTCAAGGCAGAGAGCTCCTTTGCCAGTTAGCTTTTATTGTGCATTAAATGCCCTGTTAATTCAATAAATCCCATTTACTTACAAAAGGAAATGCTATTATAGATTTAACCTTTTAAATAATAGTTAATTAAGCAAGTTCATTCTTTCCCTTAAATGGCTTTTAGGAAAAATGACAGTCCTTTATTTTCTCAGTGAGGAAAAAAATCTCAGACAACAATTCTTTTTAAGGGCCAAAGAAATAATTTTAAAGATCAGGATTCTTGCTGCATTTATAAAAGCCAGCAATTTGAAATTACTCCTACACAAAATAATCTTTAATTTTTAAAAAATGAACAGAAGCCAGCATCTCCTGTAAAACGAGCAACAGAAGGGAGCTTTGTAAAGGTATAAGTATTTTGTTATGGTTTTTTCCCCTATGAATTGGAGTAATATGAAGGGCTTACTCCTACCATATGTTTTTGTGCTGTATAAATACCCAAGGGTAAAATCCACATGCAACATGTTAAATAAGAGCAAACCTGAGGACAAAATCAGCCACACAGGAACTGGTAATCTAATATCTTTCTTTCCTGAGGATATGTATCCAGAGACATAATCAGCCCAGAGAGCCAACCAGTTAATTGCCAAGCTCCTAAACTGAAAGGTAATCCTCTGTCTTGTGTACCTAGACCTCCTCAAAGTAGCCAGCTTTGCTCGGAGTGTACCTGCACATCCATGGATCTAGTTGAAAAAATTGCATGTGGTGGGACCCTGTGGATCAAAGCTATAAAATGTAGGAAAAAAGTTATGAATGGAAAGTGATTTAAAAGAGACATTGGTGTCCATCCAGGTGTCCTTACATAAATACAAACTAATAGTTGCAGTACTTTGGATTTGGAGATTAATTTGATTTATTGATTACTAAAATGACACCCCATCTTTCTGCTTATATAAGCCCTCAGAACAGCTCATAGTCTAACCATAGTCTTTCCTTCTCGCTCCAATTTAACTCTCAGAAGAAGGCAACCAACCATAAACATCCTTTCTGCTTATGATCACACTGATAACGCAGGCAGGCTTTGGAACATTTCTGTCAAATCAAAAGGCTGAATAGAAAGAGTGCATGATGGGCTCCAGAGAGATGCTTGCACAAGGCACTTATGCTTGTGCGGGGCACTCCTTGAGAAATCCCGGTGTATCTTATGAAAGGAGGTCAACCCATTGCTTCTTCAGGCTGTGGCAGCCACTAATCCTGGGTCTCCACATTGCCAATAGCTCCAGATTCCCAACGCTGGATTAAGGCACTCCTCTGGCGACGCAGAAGTCGAGGACTTCTCTCCACCTGTGGGATTGAATGGGGAGGGGTAAAAGTGGGAAACGGGAAGCAATAGTTTGTGAGGTTCAAAAACACATGAAAAAAGGAAGCGTGCAAACTAAGTTCAAGTATGCTGCCATGATTAGTTCAGAACAAAGAAAAGCACTCAGCATCATTTTTCCTATTAAGCTAATATTTATTTTTCCCAACCTCCAAAGAATACAATTTGATTGCACTGTCAACATCAGTAGTTGCCTTTAATGGGCAATTATTATGATCCTAACATAATTCAAAAATTCTAAACAAAATTAATTCATAAAACTTAATCACATGTCTAATATACCCTTTGTATGCTTTATTGCAAATTAAGTTTTTTTCCTAGATCTGCTCTTAAAAGGAAAAATTTCCAAATCATGCCACCTCAAATGCTACTGTAGTTTGGGAATTGTGGTTTCTATTTGCCAGTTCACAAGTCTATGCAATGCATTACTGCCTTGAGTTATTTGCAAATATATTAAGGGCAGGAAACAAACAAACAAATAAATACATCCAGAGTATGGCTGGATTCATTGGATGCACATCACAGTAAATGCATCAGGATTACTGCCTTAGCAGAAAACACAGACAGAATCTGCTTTTCCTTCTAATGCAAATGGGAGCTGGGTATGTCATGCTTTCTCATATTACACAAAAAAGATCACATGCTTGAGACCAAGTGAGTTTGTTCCTTTACAGTTACATGCTCTTAGGCAAGCTATTCAAAGTGGAGACTGGCATGGTGATTGATGGATGAATGACAATCTGAGCCCCATTCAATTTTATGCCATGATGTACAGCAGTTATGGACTAAAGCTAGATTGCAATCTGCCAACAGACCACAGTTCACCTAATTTTTGATGATGAAACTTCTCAGAGTTATTTCCTGACAAGATCATGGGTCACCTGCTCTGGCAAAGCTACACCAGCTTCCTGAAATTTTAGTCAAATTTAAGATGCACAGAGATTTGTTGCCAGTTGACTTTTCTGACTTTCCTGGAAGTGCTGACTATAGGAACTAACCCAGAGGGAGGCTTACTAAGAATTGACTAAGTGTAAGGCTTTCTTGGTGACAGCACCAACCTTGCACAATTCCCTCCTTCTAGAATTAGAACTACTTCATTCTCTGGTTTGTTTTAAGAAGAAGTTAAAAACTTATTTTTAAACTCAAGAAATCACCCACTGCTCCAGATATGTCACTGAAAAATATAGAATGGATTTGTTTAAGGACTGCAGCTGTACACTCTAAAGACTAGTGTGTTATTTCATTTGACAGCATTTCTAGCAGCCCCAGTGTAAAAAAAACCCCTGAAGTTTTATAAAATCTGTGATTGTTTTAATTATATGGTTGCTCTTTTGTATTTTTAACATGTATCTCTGTGGGCTTGACTGAAATCAAACAGGATAGAAATATGTTAAATAAATAAATAAACAAACAAACAATAAATAAATAAATTCCAAATCGTTCCAGCAAAGGCACAACTTGCAGTCTTGTCTTTTAGTGGTGGTACCAGCATGTTGGCCATTTAGGGCACTTCCAGGGTCCTCTTCTAGGAAAGGGGAGAGGTCCAGGCATGAAAAAGAAACACAAGTAAACCCCATAGAAGCCCCTTCAATCTTGTAACAGGTCAATTGCTTCCCACTGGAACTTCAGACAGAAAAATCTGCTGTTGTTTTTAGACTCTCTCAATAAAGGACAAAAGGAAACTGAAGCATGTGAATATTCAATATCTGCAACCACATGAGATTAGATATGAAAACTGCTAAGAATAATAGCTCAGCACTACTATTACAGTTTAATTATTTTCTTGCTGCTATCAAGGACAAAGGAAACAAATGTAAATGTATTGCAGTACAATGAGTCCATTGAAAGAGTTATGTTTTTTTTTTAAAAAAAAAGGTGGGGGGATCAGCATTTTTCCCCATTGTTTTAAATAGCAGCAAGGGTTTTGTGTTCTGCAGAAATGCACGCAGGTCCGTTTTGTGAGAATGGTTTGTGCAAGACATTATCTTGTACAACTTTCTCTGCAAAAGATAAGAGTGTGACAAAGTTGAGCCACTTTTTGTATGATAAACTATAGCTATGAGTAGATATGAGTTAGGTACCGTACCATTCTTGTCTCTTTTAAAGAGGCACATGCAACAGAAGGACCTGAATAGTGCATATTCAGACATATCATTGAAGAGCTGAATTTGCAGGCGCCTCACTTTAAGCATGTACACTCCTAGCTGCATTTTACCACATAAAAGGTAAGGAGCTCAGTTTTCTCTGTCACCCTCTATATTTATTTTATTTATCAATGTCTACACCACTCATCTCACATAAGTGACTTTAGGAGGTTTGCAAATAAAAACCATAAAAAGAGACATAGTTAAAACAGTATTAAAGATAGAGTTTAAAAATGTTAAAAATTAAGAATTACAAAAGTTAAAAAAAATATGGAGGGAATACCCTAAACCACCAACCAGGGTTGCCTGCCACTCTTAGACTCCCATGCCAATTGATCATTCATTCATTCATTCATTCATTCATTCATTCATTCATTCATGCAAACATACAAAGATAAATTCATTTAAGCTCCATCCATACTTATCACACCAGGACATAAAATGGGACTTGGCTAACCATAGACATCCTTAGCAAACGCTTCATATATTTCAAAGTAAATTTCAGAATCTGATCTTTGCAAAGGAGCAGATTCTTAGCAAAACTACAATCCTGCAACTGCTTCTATTGGATGCAATAAAGTTCTGGGTTATGGAGAAAGACCATGGGGAGATGATGACTGCAAAAGCAAATCAAAGCTACTAGTGATAAATAGTGAGCAGGCCCTTACTGTTATTTTAAAGCTTTGAAACAGCAGAATAAGTTACAAGAACAACAAAGTTTCTTTTCTCCAAGGAATAATGAACCACAGTGTTAACAATGAGGAAGATGGCAAAGAGAAGGAACAAATAGGAGGCAAAACAAGGGAATGGTTTTGCATTCATAGTATTTATATACTTTGCAATCTGATAATTCCAGGTTCAATCCCCAGCATCTCCAACTGCAGTCAGGAAAACTTGCTATAGTCTATAGTCTTGCTCTGAGGCCACAGAATGAAAGTTGGAATGTTGAATACCTTGTATTTTTGGACCCTTGTTACAGGCCATCGACTGAGGAAGGGGCAGATTGAGAATGGAGAAAGGCTCTAGGAACCTGAATTTTGATCTGTAGCAAGATAATCACTTATATTCTTTAGAGGAGAACTAAGAGCTTCAGTATGAAATAATTTTGAAGAACCAGATGGAATATGGTGAACCATGGTTAACATCTACTGTAAGTTTTCTCCCTTTTTAACCTGCCTCTTACTACTTTAAGTGCTTTAAGAATGATGAGTACTACCCACAGTAATGGATTTTTTAAAAAAACGTGATAAACAAAGATGGTGGGAAAACATAGGAAGGTTTGAAAAAGAAACAAGAAAAAGTTATCTGGACGTTCTAAAATAAATTCATGAATGAGACAGGAGGATTGTGCCCCACACTCTTACAGGATCATAGTTCTCTCTTCCTCTCTCTCTCTCTCTTTTTCTCTCTCTCTCTCTCTGTTCACACACACACAGAGACATATTTGGGACTGCTAAGAGCATATTATATCTAGCTTTGTTCCATAGACATGTCACAGCTGTGAGGATAATTGCGGCTACCCTGCTTGTTACCTGGTGGAGGCCATTCACCTGAATGTTCTCTGAAGTGCTTGGAGGGGGCCAAGTGACCTCCAGTTTCTTGCAGGAAGGTTTCTCTGCAAAGAAAGAAAAAGGAAGCCAAATCAGTCTTAGGAGCTACACAGTCTTGTTAGCAAGGGAATGCTTCTGTGGTCATTCCCCCCAACTAGCAGCTTGTAGCCACCTCTAGAATCATTCGTCCATCATTATGCCTAAATAACAGCAACAACAACAACAACAACAACAGTTAATTGCAGCTTTACTTGGAACAGCTTACATCCTGAGATGATATGTGTAACACTATCAAACATCCAGATCTGCCTATCCCAGGTCTTTGGAAGGACTTGACATGGCTAGACAAAGGAACCAATAACAGGGAAGGGCTTTAAATTCAGCAAGTATCTGGGTTCACACGTACATTTAAACTTGTTTAAATAAATGATTTACAACTTGCAGGCTCCATACTGTAGATCATGTTAAAAAAAACTACAGATTACAAGCCATGATGGTTGGGTTTGTGTAATACATTTAATTCCAAGCTACTTTATGTCTAGCCATAATATATGAATGAGCCCAGCATGGCCTGAGCACTGCCACAGACAAATCAGAAATGGATTCTTCTTCCTCCGTATGTTTCTGCCACATTTCTTCTATGGGTTCCACACCTCTTTTGAGAATATACTCAGAGCCATAAACATTCACACCCAGCTTTCCCTTTCAGTCTTGCCTTTGTTAAAGTTCAACCCAGTGTTTGCTATAACACCCTAGAAACCTATTTCCACCCTCTGGATACACATGCCTTGTCTTCTGGATGCCAAATTCTCATGCTACATTTCACTCTGTATCAGCTGATAGGTAGATAGATAACCTTTATTGTCATTTTTTACTGTGGGCACACTGGCATGAAATTCTGTTGTCTGCTCTCAAAAGTGTACAGTACACATACATAACACACACACACACACACACATGCTATACACACACAAACACACACATATAAATACATGTATGATACAGATAGACTGATGGTTACAAGACCAACAGATGATATTAAAGGGATTTGAACAGAGGTTTTCCTGCTTTTGTCCAACATTCTTTTATCACTGCATCACATTAGCTGGCAAGCAATGAGACATCCAGAGATCAACTGCAGCCCATGCAACATTCTTAGGCCATAGGAATCAGCAGAGAAATGTTGGGAAGGAGTCAAAAACCTGTGTCACTACAATCAAGGCCTAGTTTTCACACATCCTTACTATCGGCCCTCTTGATGGGGCCTTATGGGAGCTGAAGGCAAAACACTTGGATGGACCAGATTTTGTCTGCCCTAATTTTCTTTATATCATTAGCTCATTTTATCATGTTGAAATGAGGAGGAATCAGAATGCACTGCTGTCTTTAGGAAGAGCAATGTATGAAAAAGCTAGTGGCAAACAGACTAAATCAAGATTAAAAACAGAATTCTATGGCATCAATGTAGCGTTGTATGACATCACAGTTTTCCTCTTTCTTTCTTCAAGCTTGAACAAATAGCATAAAAATGGGCCCTGCTACCCGTTCAGAATCCTTTCCCCAAACATACTTTTGTCCTCAGGTTTCTGTGTCTTCCCGTTTCGCATTTCTTTTTAAATATCCCAGACCGAGCAGCAATTTCAAGGTCATGCAGTGAGACCATATTGCAATGTGATTTGACTGACCAGATCAAACACTTTAACCCCTTGACCCCAACAAACTAGTCTCACAATGAGTGGATTTCAGAAGAGGCCTGGAACAGGAGAGTAAATATACTTCTGGATTTACATGCCTCTGTTGGATGCCCAGAAGCCTCCAAAAAACACAGAATACTAATAAAAACATAACTTTTCCAGCTTACAGAATTATGTGGCTTCTAAAAAGTGATGGTTTTATTCATAAATCAATGTAATTTCCCCTTACAGCGATCTAGCCAATCTTCCCCAAACAACTGTTCTACACATGAATGGGGAATTCTTGGTGATATAATCCCAACACATCTCAAAGTCCTCAGAACAGAGAAAACTGATCAAAGCTGCTGGCTATTATAACTGGAGTGATATTCCACAGTTTGTTCAGCTATGATCTGTTCCTGAAAAACTTTCTTTTAGTTTTTTCTTGCCCCTCTATTTCACCCAAATTCTTTTTGCTTTCATTTCTAATTGTTGGCATTCTCCAAATGGGATACATATCCCGCCTGGGATAAGGGGAGCTGTAGTCCATTTGAATGACAAAACAGTTTGGGAAAAACCGTTTTGGGGAAACTGAAGAGAGGAATGAAAAAAGGATCACCCGCTTGCTTTGATTCCTCAACTCAAAGCCAAGCATGTGGTCCTTTCTCATTCTTCTCTTCACCCCACCTTTCCCCTACTACAGTACTTACCTGGTGGGGAGGGAACTTCTTCATTGGAGTCTTCTGCTGGGTGGCAAGGCAATGATGAGCCATACAGGGCAAGCCTCTGCCTCTGCAGCTCCAGTTCTCGTTCCTGGACCTCCCGGACCTCCTGATCCAACAGAGACTGAGAGCTTTTCGCACGCAAGCAGAAAAAGGGGCTAGCCAAGGAGGCTCTCCCTGGCGTATGCTGCTTTGGTTCTGCTAAAACACCAGAGTCCAGGATGATCATATTGGACATCCGATTGAGCTCAGCAAAAGATGGTCCCTTTGCATTTTCTGTGCAGCTGTTGTTGCTGCTGCTATGCACCACCTTTTTGAAGTCTGGTATCTCAGGGTGGGAATGTTGCTCAAAAATCATCTTCTTCTCCTGCAGTTCTTGGGGTGTACCACGGTCATAGGTACCTCTCACCTTCCCCAACTGCACTAGGTCCTCTTCACGCCGACACTCCCGTTGAATCTCCCTCTGCATCTGGACACCAGCCCACTGACGTTCCTTCTCCTTCGGTTTTATGGAGGATGCCATACTTTGGTTCAAGATAGGTTTGATACACACTTCCACATATTCCTGGGTACCTCGAGAACTGCCCAGGCCTCTCTCCCGTCGTAGAAGTTCTTCCCTTTCCAGATGTACACGGATCTCTCGCTCAATTGGAGTCTCAGTAGTGTGAGAAGGGTTCTCAGGCTCATAGGTATTATTTCCCATCAGGTCTGTGGGGCAATCTGATTCTTCAGTCACCAAATGTTCCTCAGCAGGAGGTGCAGCAAGAGTTGGATCTTCTGGGCTCACCAGATCTCTGCTACTGGTGGGGTCTGCAACATCAAGAAGTAATCCCTTTCTTGGTGTTGGATTCAAGCCAGAATTCTCTGTAGTAATATCTAACCCATTAGCTAAAGAGGCATTAGCTAAACCTCGAGTGTCTGCTCTGTTCCTGGTATCTAGCAGATCTTCAACACTGGCTAAAACCATTGCACCAGCTGCCTCTCTGGGACAAGTTGGATTACTTGTACCCGTCAGGCTTTGTGAGTCAGGAAATGCTTTGTCCAGTTTGTTGGCACCAGTCAGATTCTCTGCTTCCTCTGGCTGGCTGGTATTTTCTCCAGGCTCAGAGTCCCTGGTCGCTTCTTTTTGCCTCTCAGATTCCAGCACACACTCTGCTCCAACCTCACCCTGGGACTGATTATTATTGCCGGCTCCTCTTGACTCATGAATAGCCAATCCTTCCCTGTCTTGCCCGTCACATACAGGAGCCAGGCCCTGGTGGGCAGGTCCACGGGAGTCATTGGTTGCCACAGGAGACTGTGCTGACCGTTTCTGAGGTAGAGTGTCACAACCTGTACCTGATGCCCTCTGCTGGCAGCAGATGTCAACATCTAGCTTGGAGCCTGCTAATGCCAGGGAAGATGAATTTGGACTGGAGGAAGAATCTTGGGTGACTTGCTCATCAGTTGCCTGAGAATTATCTTCCAAGGCTTTTCTCAAAAACTTCTCATTGACATGATTCTGGTAGTCTTCTGAAGGTAAAAGGTCATTCTCTCTATTGGGCATTATTTCTTCATTACGTGTTTCTGTAATTTTTTGGCAGCTTGACTTTATTTCTTCATGAATGTTGGTAGGATGAAAGGTTCCCTGAAGTTCATCTGTCAAATCAAAATTAGAATGACTGGAGATAAAACACTCTCCCTCCCCTGTTTGGTTTTGACAATTGGTCTCCAGACACAACAAATTGAGAGATTTAGGTGAAGTGAGACCTTCGCTTTTCTCTTCACAGGCAGGAATTTGTTTGAGGCTACTGGAAAGTTCTGGTTTCTCTGGTGAATCTGAATACACATCAAAAGATTGGACAGAATGATCTACAGTGTCATCTTCTATCTTTTGATCTGGTTGATTAGAGATGTCTTTGGAGGTCTGTTGCTCTGAAGCAATATCTGAAATAGTTCCATCATAAACAAGAGGATTCTTTTTAGCCTTTTGGACACATTCCAAAGGTTTCAGGAAATCAGCAGGCACAACAGGAACTTTATCAGAGCAGTGATACAGGTTGGTCTCCACTCCTTGGACCTCTTGTATTGAGGTTCCATTTGAGTGCTTGAATTCTGGAAAAACATTTAAAATATTGTCATGACACTCAAGACAACTGCCAGTCTCTCCTTGTGCCAGCTGACATGAAGTACTTTCTTCTTTCTGCCGCTCTGAGCAGACATTTGGCATCTTGATCTGGCTAGCCTCTTGCCCTTGGTCTAGTTGGTTGTAGACAGCTGCCATATCCATTCCTTGTGAAAGCATGACTGGAGATGAGGTTTTCTCCACAGGGGCATCCTTTTGTATTAAGTTGGATAATTCTTCTACTGTATTTTTTTTGGCAATGAGACTGCTGGCATCTTCAAGTGGGGATATCAATGGATTACTGGGTTCAGAAGTTATGGAAACATCCTCAACCACATTCTTGGTTCCCACCATCTGCCTGAATTCATCCACTTCTGAGCTCTCCTGGCTGATGTGCTTCAGCCCAGAGCCAAGAGGGGGCAGGAATAATGCTTCTGTGGTCATATGGAAAATGGTTCTTTCTCCAACAGATCTAGAACAAAGAACATTAATCTATTTAATGTGACTTGTTGCTTTTCTGATATTCCCTTCATTTTATGGGCTTTAACTGTCAAATTAGTGCCTTATAATTTTATTGTTGTATAAATTTCATGTTAATAATTTAGGTAATAACCTATTTGTAGAAGACATAGAATCATAGGGCAGGAAGGGATCTCGGAGGTCTGCTAGTCCAACAAGGCAGGACCCTTGAGGCAAGATTGGGAGCTATACTGCAAAGCATCGGCACTTATGTTGGTGAAGGAGTGGATTAATTTGAGGAATACAAGATCACTAACACTGGAGGGTCATGATTTGCAGTTGGGATGGCATGCCTTTCTATGGTACAAGAAGGGTGAGATACATACCGTAGCTACTTCCAGAGGCACTACATTAAGGAAGGCATTACTGTTAGTATGGACTAAAATCAAAGAGCAACATTATCGGAAAATACCAATTTGGTTATCTACAATGGAGGCGGTGATACACCCAAATGTCATAAATATGGAAAAAATCATAAGATATAAGAACATACTAAATGAAAGGGGAGAACTAAGAACTAAACAAGAACTAAACAGATCAGGGATTGACCTATCAGTCCAGATACAAAAAAGACAGGAAGGCATATGGGTTTTATAAAGAACCAAATGAGCTAGATCAGATGCTAATGGGAACTGATGAAAAATTAATTAAGAGGATATGTAACCATTAAATTGGAGGAAGAAAAAGTAAAAGAAACTATGATAATTTGTGCTAAGAATTTTGGCTATACAATTGAATTAGACACATGGCAGATATTATGGAATAGAAACTACAAGCTTACAATGTCAACAGTGTATAAAGAAAATCTCTATAAAATGTTTTTAGATGGCACTTGTCACCTGCAAGAATAGTGAATATGTACATAGATAAATCTGTCAAATGTTGGAAATGTAACCAAACACCAGGTTCATATTATCACATGTGGTGGACATGCCCCAAAGCAAAAAAAATATTGGAAGAAAATTCACATATGGCTAGAAGCTATGATAAAACAATACATAGACTTGAAACCTGAGATATTCCTGTTAGGCATGCTACCAGAAAAGTATAATAAGGGTAATACATATTTAATTTTACATATTTTAACAGCAACCAGGATTGAATATGCACAATATTGGAAAAATGAACAAACCCCCACAGATGAGAATATAATCAAAAGAAATAATGGAATGTGCAGAAATGGATAGGTTAATGCTAAAAATTACAGAAGAAGTAGATTCTGAATATTTTATGACATGGGAACTTTTTAACAAATGGTTAGGCGATAGATTCAGAGATCAGATGGATGGGTTTATAGGAAATATGGATTATATGAGAAAGAAAAATTGATTAGTAAACAATTTGATGGTTATATAATTGATATTAATATGGAAGATAGTATACTTTATAACAATGATTGATAGTATCTACTATATGTTTGTATGTTGATAGGATCATAATGATTATGAGGATGTTTAAATTTTAACCCTTTTGTACCTAGAAAACACACTGTTCAATTTAGAAATGGAATTTGTGATATAAAAACAATAAAAACAATATTTTTTTAAAAAGGCAGGACCCTTGGACTATCCCAGTCAAATGGTTGTCATTCTTTTTTCTTTTTTTTTTTTTTAAACCTTCACTTTTCAAAATTTGTCAGTCTTTCAGGCGGTCCTACACTTTTTAAGGAAATGAGAAATTTAAATGAGACAATGGCTCCCCCTTCTGACAGTAAAAGAAAAGAATATCGAAGGGCAAAAGACAGGTTTGCAAAATATTGGTAGGGAAATATTCTGGACAGAATATGTGGACAGCAGAGCAAGAATAAATATTTTCTGCATTCCCTTATATTTTGGATATCCCTTGGATATTTATGCCTACATTATTATATGTTGCTTTTAATATTTGCCTGTCCACATCAGTAGAGGTTGAATAAGAAAGGGTCTTCCAGTTCACCTAATCTAATTTTCAATTATTGGCCGGGGCTGCCCTTCAAAGTAATAAAATGGGCACAGTTCTCCTGAAAACCACACCAAAAGCATGTCAGGCTAAGCACCGTAACACTTTGTTAGTTCAAATTACAAATATTTGCATTATAGTGGTCATATTTCTGGAATTCCCCCAAAAGCCATCAATTAATTACCACCAATTAGCATTAGAAACTGTATGCCTCTTTTTCAGGTTCAATTCTAATACAATTCCTTCAGTGTTGACTCCAAACTTAAGAAAGAGCAGTTCCTCTCAAAGTATTTTCTGATCCTTTGTTTTCTATGCAGTTGAATGGAACTTTACAGCAAAATTGCACTTTTAATGAAAAGCCTCACGTACTCACCCAGCCTCAGAAGAACCAAAAAAAAAAAAAAAAGAGCATGGCCAAGTAGATGGACATCTTTGGCTTCCCTGGAACCAGACCAATTTCAAACTTCTCTCCTGGTTAGGAACTGGGTTTAGTGAACCATGTGTAATAAATTTCCCTTGGATTTAAAAAGGCTGGTAAGTACCAACTGGTCTCCCCTTTACCCAAATCTTTCTTCCCTCATACTATATACTTGGATACAAAAAACTTCCAACACTTGCCTGGAAAACTGAATGAAAAATCCATCACCTGACCTGTTTTTGGAATAAGATGCCAAACTTTAAACAAGCAATCTCTGACCATTCTAGAACTGTGCATGAAACAAAATGTTCCCACGAAAAGCGAATGTACCATTGATCAAGACTTGCCTTCTATAAAAACAGACGACGGTTCAGGAGAATGTTCTGCTAATACTTGAGGAAATGCTCTTCCACCATCTCTTTCCTCCTCTGTCTCCCGGAATTGGGGAAAAGGAGTTTGGAAAGTTCCTTCTTCAGCTATCCTCAACAGGCATTTAGCTTATCTTCAGAGCCTCCCAGAGCCTCATTTCATTTCATTACCCCCTGCAGTTCCTGGCTTTATGGATTTTAGGCAGCCAAGGGGTAGAGCAGATGCTTTGCATAGCTAATCCAGTTTCAACTCCTTCCACTGATACAATTAAAAGCTTGCAACTGTATAATTAAGGAAATTCTCCATCTGCCGGCATAGATCTTGGTTTGGTTTTGTGAAAATCAGGTACAACAACATTTCTGTTCTTAACAGGCAGCAAGTGAAGTTCAGATGTAGGCGTTGGGGAAGAAAAAGCTCAGGAAAAGGGAGTGGAAAGCCTGTTCTTAAAAACAGACAAAATTAGATGCTAAGCCACTATTTTAAAAAATCCACTATTTTAAAATCCACTATTTTTTTAAAAAAAAAATCTTTCCTATCTTTTAGTGACAAAAGCATTTTGCCTGAGAGCAATGGCTGTCAAAGAGAGGTGACCCACAATTGGATGCTTTGATGTACTTTCCTTCCGGCCAACAAGTTGTAAATTCATGAATGGTGAATAGATAAAGGGACAATGGTTTGGGGGAGGACACAACTCCAATGTCTGCAATACCACACCTGAGTCAGTCTGGAATAATAGTTAAGGCACTGAACTGGAAACTGGAAAACTGTGAGTTCTAGTTCTCCTTTAGACATGGAGTACAACTTTGGGTGAGTTGCTTTTTCTCAGCCCAACAGAGTGGTTGTCGTGGGGAAACCAAACTTAATTATAGAAAATAAAGGCAGGCTATACATCTAATAAATAAATATGTTCTTAACAATCGTCTTTCTCTCACTCCTTTCTTCCCGTGATTCTCAGAATAATTACACAGCATGTAATTGCCTGCATAGCAACCACCCTTTCTTTCTTCATCCTTTCTTTCCAGCAGCAATGCCCAGCAGGGGTTTCTTAGCAGCTCAGCTGGGACTCGTCTTACCTGCCTCTGGTGCTCTCGATCTCGCCCGGCCAGACTCCTAGACCCTTACTCTGTCCCAGCCAGCCAAAAATGCATCCAGTGCTTTGTGCTAAGTGCTTAGTGCCTCCCAGTGTTTTATGCTCAGGCACTCAGCCAATTACACGCCTGAGGCTAATCTGCTGGCAAGACTCCCTCAGCCAAGACTACAAAAAGAATTGCCAAGGAAATACATAACTCTGAAGCCCAAAACGCAGGTGTACAACCAAGCCCAGGCAGCTGGCCAGTGTTAAAGCTCAACCTTATGAAAGAACACGTCTAGGATTCTTTAAAAAGCCAAGGTGGATCCTTGCTTGTCAAAAGTTCTTCGCTATGAGATGAATGGAGCTTCCATGTACAGAAATAGTACAGCTCCTGATACTAAGCAAGCACTGCCTTCACAAGGGGGAGACCCTTGTCTTCCTATTGTGATTATGGATTTGGAAGCATTTGTCTGGTCACCCTTGGAACTGGGTAGCTAAAATAGTGAGCCTGTCTCTGACCCAGCAAAGTATTTGTTTGGGCGGGAAGGACTGCATTTGTTCACAAGCTAATAATTTGAGAAGAAGAAGGATTTATGCAGATAAACATTCCTGGCCAATTTTCTTAGACAGAGGAACGGGGAGGGGGGGGAAGGGGGGAATAAAGTTTTCAGTGCAAAGTCGTTCTTTGTTTTCCTGTTCTATCCTTCCACAGGCAAAATTATTCCTCCTTGACTACAACATTCTCCAGGGGGAAATGCCATGCCCCAATAAATTGGGAATCCCATCTGAAGACTTACTGACCCATGATATGAAGACAATGGATGGATAGAAAAGGCGTCACTCGCCTCCCAAAATAATTATTTGTGATCACCCTTATAGATCAAGAGCTTTCTATTTTTATTCTTTTATTCTTTTCTATTATTGTATTCTTTTGGTATTTTCTTATTTCTGCATAAAATGTCATGGCATGAGAGGTAAGTCAATCAATGCTGGAAGTGATCAGCAGAAAAAGGAGAAGGGGCTGCTCTAGTACCCGGTCTGGATACTATAAAGGATGATCCCAGGATGGCCATGGCAGATCTGAAGGAGTCAGTGAGAGACGGAGGAGCATGTAGAGTGCTGATCCACAGAGTTGCCAAAAGTAAGTCATCACCGAATGGCTGACAATGATGACAACATATAAAATGTGCTACTTGTTTCCATCACAATCTAACTGTCAAAAGTCCAGGGGGCATTTGGGAGGCAAATAACAAAAATGTACAGTATGTCATAAATGTACATTGAGACGTCACAAGTCAAACCTACATCTTATAAACTTTCATCAAACATCTGGATGCAAGTAGATAAGAGTGGAGTTTGAGTCATGATGTTAGCCTGCATATATTATTTTGATACTATCTGGGTGTGCCCAGATGTCTATAAGAGATGTAAACATCTGAAAGGCCACAAGTCTACACCACAGGTCAGTCTTAGTTGGATATTACCAGCAGTGCTTTCATTAACAAGCATTCCCAAGTATTTCCTTCTCTCCACTGAATTATTTTTCTGTCACTCAATTATAGCATCTACATGGTTAGCATAGATCAGCTGTGCTAAAAACAGCCATGCTCATGGCTTGAGAAAATGCAGAACAGAAGACAACTGGAAGAGAAAAGCTGAGCCATGAAATGTTTGCATGCTTAAATGAGCTTAGAGGCAAACCATCAATTCATGGGACATCCAGGTTAGCAATCTGAACTGGGGATGTTCCCATGCTGAGAACTGTGGCAGGAAAGTGGGAATAAATACAAAGAATTCAAGCTGGTTTAGAAATCTACTAATTCTAAGAAGCTCCATTCCGTGGTTTAACAGCTGGGCGCCAATTCTTCTGCATTTTACAGAGTCCCGAGATGCTTCTGTTGGACCATAGAGGCTGCTTGACATCTTGCTACTTAAAGGACCTGCTTGGATTAGTTGTCCTCTGGGACATTCCTCTCCCCTCTGTTTGGAGGTGGGACAGAAAGACTGAAAGAGAAAAATATCAAGTTCTGTTGTTTGGTAGGATTAGAGGACATTCAAGGACTTGATTAACTAACACTCAGACTAGAGACTTTCCTGAGTCACCCTTTGCTGCCTGGCACAGACTGGATCCATCTGGAGGGGAGGGGAGAGGGCAGAGGGGAAGGCAAGGGTATGGCAGGCACAATCTATGGAGGTACCAAGCTCCATAGAGCTCTTTCCAGGGATTTGAGGTATAGCAAAGTCACCTCCTGTCCCAAATACGTTATTATTATCTAGGCTGAAACCTGACCAATCCAGATTCTAGAGCCTGTAGCAATGAGAAGGAAATGTTCCTTCAAAATGTTTCACGTCACCCTGGGGAGATTAGGATCAATTTGATGAATGAAAAAGAAGAAAAAAAAAAGCACTAAAGGAAGGAGAGAGTGCAAGGTCAACTATACACAGGGTAAACCTAACTACACCAAGCTCTCCAGCTATGCTGAAGAACTGATAGAGAACAAAATAGCGAGGGTGTCAATGAAGCCATAAGTGGGTTTAGATATTCCCATACGCAGAAAGCTTGGATATACACAATGGCTGGCTTCGCACAATTTATGGGATCTGGGCCACAGAGTGCTGCAAGAGATCTTGGGATAGCCTCCTGAAGTAAAGCATAGCTATTAGACATGCCTAATTTTTTGGATCTACATTGAGAATCAGATAAGACAGCCGGTTTGATTTAGTGGTGAATTCTATCAATCAGAAAACTGAATTCTACTTCCATTTTAAGCATGAAAGCCAGCTGGGTGATTTTGTGCTAGTCACCCTGAGCCTATGATGTCAAGGTCAGGTAATGAGCCAATCAGTCAATTCCTGTTGCAACCAATGGATCAACACTCGATTGATTAAAAATAAAAAGTCAATCCTGCACTTGTGGGAAAACACTAGGAAGGAAATAATTGAGACTCACATGGCAGAAAAATTGCTGCTCCCAGCAACATGCCTTAGGATTCAATCCATGTACCATAACCACCCTATAATTCACAAATGAAAACATTCAGGTATTTGTAGCATCTATATATCCTTAATCACAGGTTGGTTTATAAATCACATTAAGCAACAACTTGCTTTAATCATGTTGTGTTTATTAAACCTCAGTGGGTGTATTCAGGTGTTGCACTAGGGCTATAACTTCAGTACAATGGCTGGATTCAAATGTTGTGCCAAGATAAAATTTAACACTCTACAATCCACAGGCTGGCATCACTATACCACCATGCTAAGCCATAATAAGATGATGACCACCTTTTTTTCCTCCTCTATTTTGCCTTCAAATCTGTTTAAACTCCTGTAGGCAATATGTTCAGAAATGCTTTGCTGTAGCCCAGCAGCCCCCAACCTTTTGGCCACGAGGGACTAGTTCTGTGGAGAGAGGTTTTTCCATGGACCAGAGCAGGTTTGGCTCCATGTGCTGCCTGCATCCCATAGATGGGGCTTTGCTTGTTTGCGTGGTCCATTTTCTGGCATGCCCTGGACCGGCACCAGTCCGTGGACCAGAGGTTGGGGACCCATGCTATAGCCAACAAGAAACACATCATTGGACAGTGAATTTCACAAAGCAGCAATTAAAATATGAAAAGATGATATGCAGCAGAGAAAGTGCTCTACGCATTCTACCACCTGCTTTGAAATGGGTAGTCCAGCTGTTTGTCAGACCCCTGATGATGTCATTCTCTTCACCTGCTACATCCCCCAAAGTTAGAGTCCCCCCAGCTCATTCAGTTCTTTTCATCTGAGAAATCCCATTCTCTATCCATGCCCATCCAAAGAGGCAGGCAGGCATGTAGGCAAGTGGCAAAATGACACAACCATCTCTCTGCAAAAGTCTAGGTTATATTCTGGGTTGAAATTAGAACATAGTAGTATTCTGTGATGTAGCAAGCAGAAATAGGTTGGCATCACAAAACACAGTGAA
Source organism: Arizona elegans (assembly GCA_022577455.1). Taxonomy (NCBI): domain Eukaryota; kingdom Metazoa; phylum Chordata; class Lepidosauria; order Squamata; family Colubridae; genus Arizona; species Arizona elegans. The sequence goes on from JAKOOJ010000003.1 coordinate 5,420,631, forward strand.
AGCTCCAGAGAGGAAAACGAACTGAGCTTCAAAAACAATGCTGACATTTTGACTTGCAAATTATCCAACACATTCTGCATGTTTCTCTAACTGGACATGAAATTATGCTGTGATCCAAAACAACTGGAGGGCACCAGGTTAATTGCCTCCCACATACTGGATTGTGCTGGTAACAATCCTGCACAAAATTATTCATCAAGAATGTGTATATGGAGATTGAGGGAAGAATACAAAGAATATAGGAAAATTAAAAGGAAACAGTCTGCTTGTAATTAGTCTTGGATATTAATGGCCAGAGAGCAGGATACACAGTTATGGAGATACAAATAGAATTCATTCCATTTTAGAAGGGTAAAGTATTATCTATGATGCCTTGAGGATAATAAGGCCTCCTTGCCAAAGTGCATTCACAAATGATGGTGCCAGTTGGGACTCAGTACATACACTGCAAGAGAGAACATCCTCATCACCAAGGCTTTAAAATTAAAAAAAAGACCCAATAATTTTACAAATCCAATTTTGTATACAGCTTGAGTGTTAACACACCAACATCCACCAAGCAAGGATGTTTGCAAAGATTCTGGGGACCATATCTTGAGTCATGTATTCTAGTTGTGTGCATGAAACTTATCTTCTTGCATACCGTGTCTATGGGATCTCCCTTCTTCCCAACACCCTGTAAATTAGCCTACATCAATGTATTTCTATTTCTGTCTTGCTAATCACCAAACCTTTCCTGGTGGGGCAGTGTTTGGTATACAGCTGTCTTTAGAAGACTAAGCTGCTTAATACTCCTGAGAGATAAACTTGAAGGTGTCAAAGGCATGTTAGGCAAACACAAAAAAATGCTTTTGGTAGTTAAAAATAAAAACAGGTAACCAAGTGCCTTTAATGGTGGGGGAATGGAGAGAGACTCTGTCAGGAGCCAGATCGTCTGTTCTTTCTCATCTGGATGCTCTTCTCTTCTCCTTGAAGCCAGGACTGGCACTCAGGACGTTCACAGACATTTTTTACATTCTGAGGCTCAAATTCACTGACATGGAAATAATTTGTGCAGTTATAGTGTATTGTAAAATGCTGCTGAAATCAAGAGTGAAACAGCAACAATGACATTCCACTGAATGCCTGAATATAAACATTTTTAACTACTTAAACATTTAATGAAAATGCAAATACCTCTGTTAAACCAATTTTATTAATATGTTTATTTTTAATGTAAGTTCCACCTGTTTCTTATGGCTGAAGATATTTGGAAGAGAAGCTAATATTTAATTATTGGTTTGGAAAAGGAAGAATAGTACACCTTTTGTTTGGCATACTTATCTAAACTTTGAGTCAAAAGAAAAACTGATATCAGAGATAGGAGTGTAAACTTTCTTGGTTGGAAACAGTGTGACTCAGTAGTCACAGAACCACATTTTCTTCTGAAAGATCAGATCCCACAGCAGTTTTCCCACTAAAGAGCTATGGAAAATAGTGAGAATAAGGAAGAACAGGGTGTGTGCTGCGGAGAAAACTTTTGAAATATGGAGATAGCAGCAGTTGAAATGTGGAAAGAAGGCAAGTACTGTAACTAGGGAACTACATTTCCTTGCCAGCAGGGGTTGCAAGAGGATTACCGGTAATCACAATAGAAATATTCCTGATTGCTATTAGAATCATAGGGCTGGAAGGATCCTTTGAGATTTTTCTAATCCAACCGCCTGCCTAAGGCAGGAGTCATTTATAAGTCATTTATAGATAAGGAAGACAGATACATAAATGAGGAGGGTGACAGCATCAGGTTTAATGCTGCTGATTCCAGCCCATACGGTTGCACTGGATTGGTTCAGTTTTATGAGCAGAACCTGCAGACCTTATAATAATAAATAACAGCTTAACTGATTCATGACTTACTGTGTGATTATGAAGGACTTCATTTGTGGTTTTATTTCTTCTTCACAGAATGCAGGTTAAAATTATTTCATGGTAAGCTTGCCAGATGTCCCAGGACCATAAAAAGACAGTAACAAAAATGCCATTGGCCCACTATCTCACTAGGACATTGTCTTGGCCACAGTTCCCCAAGGGTTCAGATGTTCTTTCCAGCACTACCTTGAGGCACTGGCGACTGAATTTAGAGCCTGCTATATACAAAAAACATGACTTTCCCACCAGTAGGACAGGGGAATCTGTGATCTTATAAGTGTTGCTGAATTACAATTCCTAGCTCCTTCATCATTACCCTTACTGATTTCCCACCCTCAACTTGAGATCAGGTAAATAGCCAGGCAAACTGGCTCATAACCATTCTAGTTACCTGAAATTGGATTTACACTTCAAACCACATTATATGGGTTTAAAGTATATCTATCACACATGGGCTGCAAAACCCTGGATGACCACTAGATGACAATGAGGCGTTAAAGGAATGTTTGCCTTCTTAGTTTGTTTGTCATGATGTCTTCTTTGCATGGAATTAACATGACAGCATTAATAAATTATATCTTCCAAATTGATGTAATCCATTAACTCCTTATTTCACTGATCATTTGATCTACATCTATTCTTTTTCTCTTCAAGTGCTCTCCACATAAAACTGCATCAGCATGAAATTTGCTGTCCTGATTACTAATCCTTATTCTACCACTGTTATATTGTTTCATGACAGAACAGTCAACTGACTTCTCTCTAGCATATAAGCATGATCACATCTATGAAATTTATACATCTGAGAGCTGCCTTAGATGGTGGCACAATAAACAGTAAAATACTACTGGTATCATTATGGATAATTAACATAATGCCACTTGTGGGTTAAGATCTAGATGACATTATATGAATACAGCAGAAGAAAAGATGTCTTATTTGTGTGCTGATTTGATGCAAAGAAAGGCTTTAAGATTTGAAAGTGCTGTTCTAGACAAATGACAGGAAATATAAAAAACCTCAAGCCTACATGTTACGTTAGCTTCATAAAACCGCACACTAAACAGAATTAGAGTACCAGGAAAAGGAGGTAAAATGTAATTCAGGAGGAATATCTCATCATTTCTCTCAGATTATGATTGGCGATAAAACATTGTGTTTTGCTGATTCCTTCCAGTGATCTTTGGGAGCTTTAATAAAAATTTCTTTAGATCACCATAAAAACCACAAAGGCTTTTGGCTTTTCTGCTTTTTAATGATAGCTGATTTGTAAGAATTAGATGAAAATGGAATCTGTGTTATGACAACTTTAACTTTTAATCGGTATAGAGAAAGCTGTCACTTTCTAGCTACATAAACTTTGTGAAATTGTTTAAGAAAATGCTAAAAACGAGTTCTTCCCAAAAAAAGTGTAGGAATGACACTACCAAGGTTGAATATGTTGAATTGATGGGAATAGGCCATATGTGGTTGTGATTGCTATTATTTACTGTAATACGAGTATTTTGCTGTTGCTGTGAATGTTTTAATATTGTATACCTATTCTTGCCTGCTAGGAATCTTGACAGAATTATAGCAAACTAAAACAAAATGAATGCATGAATGCATGAACAAATGCATTACAAACAAACAAACAAACAAACAAACAAAATTATGGGTGTTGAAAACCAGAATATTTGGGTGCAAGGTATGACGTTGGATCTATCAAGAATCACCAACATGTTCCCAAGATATGCATTTTTTCTTGTTCAGTTTTAGGAACTTCAGGTGACATACATAGCCATCATTTCTCATATTTTAATTCATAACCACAACCCTACTTTCTCCACCCACCTACTAACATAAAATAAATGGGTGAAGAGAGTAAGTGGTCCAAAATGAGTCACTGAGCTTCCATGGCTAAGGGAAGACCTGAATCTGAGTCTCCCTGGTCCTAGTCCACATCTTATTGATTACACCAAAGAGAGTGCTAAAACAAAAATAACAAAGCCAATTTTGCTAATTACATGTTATCCCTGTATACTATATGAATTCAGCCAGCGTGGCTTTCATATTTGGGGGGGGAGATGGGGGACAGATTTTTAGTATGCTACAAAAATCCAGGGAACAGTAAGATGGCAGCAAAGGTATCCCTTTGCTAACATCTAATAGTGATCCACATTGTTGCAGTCAGATCATGTAAACCCAGAAAAATGAGATAATTTTGAAAACCATGGGTGTGTTTCTGAAAACCCAATTGCAGAGTCTTCTGATAATTGAACAGCTTTTGAAAAGAGAAATGATTGTAACATAAGCCCTTTGCCACACAGCTGATTTCATGAAATGAAAACCTTTGGCCATTTCATTTTTTTTTTTTTTTTTTTTTTTTTTTTTTTTTTTTTTGCTTTGCTTTGTTTCACTGAGCCATGAAAAAGCTGAGGAGAGCTTTGCACTGGGGGGAAAGGAGTCAGTCGGGCAGAAACGGGATGACCCAGAAGGAGGGTCCCACAGGAGCTGTGCATGGCCAGCCTTACCATTAAGGACCGGGTTTTATGCATAAATGGAGTGGGACCATTTGAGCGTCAGTGGCAGCCCTCTCTCTTCTTTTATTTTCTGGCCTTAAGATGGTCTCAGAGGGAGGGCAGAAAACCAGAAGGTAACCAAACAGCTCAGGAATGCTGGTAAATAATTCAGCTAGACAGCTGATAAGTCACTGACCCAGCAGTGGGGGGGGGGGAGGCTTTCAAGGGCGCCGGGGCCCAGCAGTGCCGGTGCTGCCTGTGGGGAAACTCACCTCCCTTCGCCCAACTCTGCCTGCCTCTCAGCTTTTTCCAAACTGAAACCGGCCTGACCAGCTCTGGAGAGCCTCATTTCTTCTCTCCTCTGTCTTTTGATCTAGGCACTCGCGCACACACACAGAGAAGAAAGGCTTGGAGCCAAGTCAGGCCCTGCTAGGATGGTGGGAATGTTAAAAGATGTATGCACTCTTTGACTTTGCTCTTCTGGCTGCATCCCACTGAGCGGGGCAGAAGCTCTCCCTACCCCCTGCTCATCTACTCCCTTTTGCATCAGAAGAAACTCTGCAAAAGACCACTGGCTGGCTGGACATCCCATGACTGAAAGGTAAGGAAAACACAGGAGGACTGGGCAGCTCTGGTAAGTGCTGGCCTAAGGGCTTGCAGAGGGAAGGGGGAAAAGCAGAGCAGAATAACCAGGCTGGGCTGTTGGGTTAAAACCAGGCCAGAACAATTCACCCAGCAAAAAGAGGAGCAGGAAAAGTAACCAAAGTAGTTAGTCCTACAAGACCCCTATTTTGCAAAGATCCTCATGCCATTTGTGACCAGAGGCAAAGAGGAACAGCTGTGAATCCCTTTAATAATTCCATACATGAAAAGAGATAGCAGGTGGAATTTGTTCTATAGGGAGCAGCCAAGCTGCTTCGCTCAAATTGTTATGTTCCGTTTTTTACCTCCAGTCACTTAGCCGGGAAAACCCTGTCCTAAAGTGCCTCCTTTCTGGGCAAAGGAAATAATTAGGGCTGCAAAAAATAATCAGTGTTAAGGAAGGGGTGGCCTTGATGTTCCAGACAGCTGCAGATGTTCATGAGTACAAGGGGTTGTCAAAGAAACAGGTGTACATCTTTTAATCAGAACCCCCACTTTCCAATTTCTTCATTATGGGTGAAGTGGAGGCCACAATGATTCTCATGCATTGTGATATTACTGTACAAATGATGCAAACCCTATGATTTGCAATGATGTCATGACCCGTATGACATAATTTGCTCCACCCTATGGACTCCCAGTGGACACATGTTCCAAGGTCTCACTACTGGGCTACAGATGAAGTTTCAACAGAATAGCTTCAGCCTAAAGTGGCTGCTGGGAGGTATCATGCCCAAGTGTCTCCATACATAGGTATTTGAAGAATGCACACTGAAGATGACTTTTTATAGGTGATTTCTCCTTAAAATTCTTTAAATGTCCTGCTGGATGCACACTCTGTTTGGGTGTATTGATGTATGAAGTTTAATCAAAGCCACAAGCCTTTCACCCCTTTCTCAACCATAGGTCTGGATATGATCATGGAACAAAAGCATTAAGCTGTCAACATGCTAGTTTAAAATGTACTTGGTTAGTTTCTGGCTCAGTGTGTTGTATGAACCCAATCAATAGTTGTTTTGCAATTCAATGGTCATGTACTATACATCCAGAAGTTTATGTCGATCATGGATATATCATATAGAGAATGTATATATCACATGACCTAATTGTATTTTAATGGTTTTATATATAAATAAAGGCATGAAAGATCTTCCAGACCAATTTAACAACCGTAAAAGTGCCCAGTAGATCTGTCTCTTGTTTGTTCAGTAGCAGCTTTGTCCTTGGCTTGGCCTTGAAATGATTTAGTGCATTTGAGACTGGAAATGGAGCCTTCAGGCATTTTGAAACTTGCTTAGCTTTGCTCATTTATTCGTTCCTCCCTGGGCCATTTTCACCCCCACTGAAATGTACAGAGGAAACTGTGGCCCTCCTGATGTTACTGAGCTACTTGAGCAATCATCAATGGCTGAGGCATCTAGCTTGAAATACTGCATATCAGCAGATTTTTCTATTTGTAATCATGTGAGAATACAATGGTAAAAACCCTCTGTCCTCTTGATTTAGGTGCCTAAAATTGAGATAACTAGGGAGTGGAGTGCGGGGAGACTGGGCAAGATTTGTTTGCAAAAGGACTTATATGAACATTGTTGCTAAAAATAATCCTCACCTTAACATGCATTCAAAGACATTCTGTACCCCAATTTTGGGAGGATTAAAATCCAGGTTAATGTGCTAATTCTTGTATTGTCAGAGGTAAAAATCTCATTACATTACACACTTCATTATGGCGCTTACCTTTCCTTTCAAGAAGTGTCTAGCCAGCCTTCACTAGTCATTGGTAAATTTCCTGGCGGATTCCTCTATTTGAAGAGGAGAGGGAGAGAAATTCCTGCTGTTGCCCATTCCTCAGTTAATTAACACCCTCCAGATAGTCATCCCACACCAGTAAGCACAACAGACTTTCCTAGCCAGACACCACAGCTGCAAAAATGAAGACCTCACATTTTCATTCCAACAAGAGGTTATATTCACTATAGCAAGAGCTGAGATATAGTAAGGATCTCTAGTGGGAAAAAAAATATTTGGTTTGCTCATCCAAAGTGTTGGTTGAAATGTATCAAATATCCTATCATCCCAAGTATATGGATAGCACAAGGAACCTAGCTTTCGTGGCATGCTGTTTCTAATTATTGACAGCTGCTTGTCAGTCATATTCTGAGTAACAATCAGGTAAGCATTCCTACAATTATTAGTCTAGCAGCTCTAGCCCATCTTCTTCCATTGCTTATTTATTGCCACTGTTCCAGCATTTGGTTAAAAAGTATTGCTTATGTCTGTTAGGAGATTATGGTTTCTTTTTTATTCATTAATTGGCTGTTTGCCATTCCATGATCTGATTCCTCTAAGAGAAATTAATAAGCAAGCTTATATTAAAAAAAACTATTGGGTCCTATTAATCATTGATTTATCGATGTCAGATGAAGCAGCTCTGGTGCGTCAGTTTTCCAAGTTTCCAATAACCAAGATGCCCTTTTCTGAATTAAAATTGGAGACTCTGTTCAGTTTGCGACTTCATCCTTCTGATTTTGTCACTAGATGAGTCATTGTTCCAAATGTGCCATTTCATTAGAAGTAAGTAATTCCAGAACAATAATTCACCCAGTAAATATTGAGTGAACAATAAATGATCCACATGTGCAAGAGATATCAACTCCCAGTAGAGGGCGTTTTATCATAGGAAAGACACAGTGGGAACCTTTTGAGCTAAGACTACCGTAGCTCACCGAAACCTTAAAACATAGCAGGAAGGGTTTTTACAGCATGCTAAAAGTATCTCTAGTCCTCAGCTTTTGTGTTTCCACAAAAAGAAGACTGAGATTGAGAAGCCCATGCAAAGTGAAGGAAGGGGCTGGCAAATCCTTGTACAAGAGAAAGACTGGTTGCTTTCCAGTTTTTCTGTGGCAAAAAAACAAACAAACCCCAAACTTGATTGCTTCTTCTAAGCCCTGAGATGTTATACTCTGCAATATGTAAATTCCAACTGTGTCTTTTATTACTTTGAGGGCTTTATCTTGCTTCCAATGACAAATCAAATGGCTACCTACCAATTCTTGAGCCAACAGAAAAAAATGCCAGCAAATGTTTGCTGCTTGGATTGCTGATCTCTAGTTTGCCATGATAATGAAACTGGTAGTGTCCTTATAGTTTTAATGCATGACAAATTAAGGAAAGCCATTGATAGAGTCATCTGATTTTGTTTCCCCTCTTATCAATTCTTACCTGCCAGTAGGAAAACAGCCACCTAATGGAAGAAGAGTGAAGTGAGTGTAGCTTGGAATCGTTGGGATTAGCCACCTCTCTGTAATTTCGATTGGGATATATTAGAACACAAGTTTTAGTGCACTTCTGAAAGAATGCTAGATCCAACAGTACCCAGAGCAGAGGAATGTTGGTGAAGATGACGGAATTTACGGAAATGGCTAAATTAACCTCTTTGATAGAGGGAAAAAAATACAATCTATATTTATAAGTGACTGGAACTCCTTATACTATAGATGTTTTGCACAAAATTGGAAAAAGTGCACTTATGGTTTTAATGATTAAAAAATAAACCCTGGATAATTAAAAAAAAAGAGTGACTTTTCTTTTGTAATCGTAGAGCATAATTTTGTAATTGTACTTATATTTGCTTTGAAAAAAATGGAAACATTTTTCTATTTCTTTCTGCACTTTTGTTTTTTTTTTCTTCCTCCTTTTTTTCTTTACTGCTTTTACTCTGATTTTGTTAGGTTTTATGTTCTTGGTAAAACTTTTAATAAAAGTTTATTTTAAAAAGTCAGAGTGCTACACCCACTTTGAAAGCCCATGTCAACAAATAGCCTAGCTTGGAATAGAATAGGGACACAGGAGGGGAGTGATTCATAAGAAGTGAGCACCCATTCCTGATTAGTGTTTTAACAAAAAGGCAGCTCTGACAGTTCTATTCTCATATAAGCAGCATCAGGAAAAGGCTGTGGACAGCCCTGGAGACAGATTGGGGAAGGCAAGATGCAACTCCCCCAAAATAAACAGTAAAACGTCACACACATAATTTTATATATTTTATTTAAAACATTTATAGAGCCACCCATCTTTCAACTGGCCCTGGGCTGCTCCCAATCTGTTGGTAGAAGCATTGGAAAACCTGTAATACATACACTCATGCAGTACCAGTAATATAGAGCAGCTGGTTTACAGAGCAGCAGTACAAAATGCTTCCCTGGTTTAAATGACTTATCTCTAGCACATAAACCATATGCTTAAAAGAAAATAAGTCTGTCTTTGTTTCAAAAGAGCTCTAAGATTATTTTCAAAGAATAGTTTTATTAAATATTTTTCTCAGATATAAAAGGTAAATGTAAGAATAATATGAAATAAAACAAGAAAGAAAAAGGGAAAAGTGTGTGTGTGTGTATTGGGGGGGGGGGACCCAATTAGAAACAGGATAAGAAATATACACAAAGAAGCAACTCCTTACCTCCTTTATACCAGTTACAAGTAAACAAATCTTCACATCCCTCAGTTTAAAAGTGCATCCTATTTCCCTTTACCCATTATTTAATCCCCTTTAATCAACAAATCCATAAATCATTTTTTTCATTTCAGCAAAAAGTCTATAAAAGGTTATCAGTCTTTAGTAAAATCCCTGATCAAATAGATCAATTTTGCCATTTCTGTTAATTCCATCATCTTTACAATCCATTACTCCACCCTGGATATTTCAATATCTCTCCATTTTTGTGCAACCCAAAAACTAACTTAAGATGCCTCAATTATGGGTAAGGATCAGTGGTGGGATTCAGCCGGTTTGGGAAAAACCGGTTGTTAAAATTCTGTGCTGGCCCCGCCCTGCCCCGCCCCACCCCGCCCCACCTAGTCACACCTCATCTTGTCCGCTCGCCCGGCATAGCTGCTGTTGCTCTCTGTCTGGCTCCCTCGCTTGCCTCGACCACACAGTCTCTGAGGGCCAGCCAGCTTGCCTACCTTTGGCTGCATCCCATGCAGGGCTCTCCGTGCTGCCCAGCTGAGCTGCCCTGATCTGCCTGGGTGAATGACTGCAAGCAGCAAGGCCCAAATCCCGGCCTAGCTGCCTCCCACATGGCCTAGCCAGCTTGCCTGCCTTCCCCGCTGCCTTCCCTGCGATCCCCGAGGCCCAGCGCGCTTGCCTGCCACTGCCGTCTCATTGCCTGCCTGCTGGCAAGTAATGGATACTGCGGAAACAGATTTCCTACATACCATTCCGAGCCCCTTCCCGCCCACTCCTCAAGCTCCCAATGTCCGAACCGGCAAGCTGGAAGAGAGATTCGCTGGCTTTTATTTTGTCATCCCAAGGGCAGAGGAGGGGGGACAAAAAAGATACGTAGGAAATTGCCCTGTCTCTGCAGCATTGGTCATGTGACTAAGTGGGCATGGGCAACTCGACATCACTCACAGCAAGGTGCCACCCCACCTTGCCGTGAGTGACGTCGAGTTGCCCATGCCCACTCAGTCACTTGACACCCCCCCAAGCCACGCCCACCCAACTAGTCACTAGGAAAATCGGTTGTTAAATTACTTGAATCCCACCACTGGCCACGCCCATCCAGTCACATGACCACCCAGCCATGCCCACACAGTCTCATGACCACCAAATCATGCCCACAGAACCGGTTGTTAAAAAAATTGAATCCCACCACTGGTGAGGATGGCATAAAAGTAATGTCATGAAGACAAGGCATAAAAGTACCACGTCAAGGAATATATTAGTGTTGCATTAGGTGGATGTGATCATATCCTTTAAGTCTCACTTGTCTACAATTTTACTTTTTTGGGATACAGCTTGACTTCTCATACCTTTGGAATAAAGTGCCAGATTTTTAACTAACTTTTTAAGAGACTGATGGTGAAGGCTGAATGCATTCTTATTTGAAGCATCTTTCACAACTGTTATTCTGCTCACCTTCACATTATCCTGTGTCAACCATATTTCAGAAGCCAAGTCAAGATATTGGAAGCATGGCCTCAGCGTTGGCAGTCTGCATTCTTCTTTCCAAGGTGGTCCTCCACTCCCTGCCTCCTTAAATGACAGTAGAAAGCCTCCCAGAGATCCTCGCTGGAATACGGATCAGGGAGCTGTGGTGGTTTCCTATCTTTGGTGCTGGTTTTTTTTTTTAATTGATTTATATGCCGCCCTTCTCCGGAGACTCAGGGCGGCTTACAGTGCATTAAGCAATAGAGGTTCCAACTTAGCACAGCAGGAAGGAGGGAGTCCATTTGGCATCAGTGTAAAAATGCCAATGGTCTCTGGCAGAAAAGATCTTGGAGATAGTCATGCAGCTGAATTTGACAAGGCTAAAAAGCAGCACCTCATACTCTAGCTGGCATCTGTAATGCATCTGGCTTCAGGGCTGAATAAAGACTCTCTAGTATCCATGGCATAAAATTAAAATGTTATCTATGGGCTTTGCTAATTAATACAGGGCATTAGCCTCTGGGATACATTGGTTCACAGACCCATTCAAAATGAATGGGAGCTGTCAAAGAGAAAGCTCAGCACTAGCAGCCTAATGCGAAATCACTACAGGCACTGGCACTTGAATAGCATCAGAAATCTGTCCATTCTTTTGTTATTGACGCTCCAGTTTGCAAAATGGGCCTTTATCTAGATTGGTGACAGATAGCATGGTCATAGTTAATAGTCTCTGATGTTTGTTGAGCCACTAGAATTTATGTCAGATCCTGTCTGGCTGAGTGAAATCTGTGCATGAATTATTTTGAGCTCATTGAAACAATTTTCCCATTGTTTTCTTCTTAGCTGGCAAAAAGCAGCATTTTAATACTGGTGTCTTGAATGATGTTACATAGCAGCCTTTCCCAGTCTGAAGCCCTCAAGATATGTAAAATTACAACCCTCAGAATTCGCAGCCAGCATGGCCAATTTATTTATTGTAGATTTTTTTATCCTGCCTTTATTATTATTTTTTTACAAATGACTCAAGGCAGAAAACATACATATAGTCCTTCCTCCTATTTTTCCCACAACAAACCTGTGAGGTGGGTTGGACTGAGAGAGGATGACCCAAAGTCACCCAGCTGGCTTTCATGCCTAAAGCAGGACCAGAACTCACAGTTTCCTGGTTCGAAAGCTACAGTCCCATTATATTCAAAGGATATGAAATGAAGGATAGCTGTCATAAAGACTCTAATGCATGGGAGTGCCCTCTCATGCAGTGCAGGTTCTGCTATCCACTTATTGTAGAAAGTAAAGGGAATGCTTTGAAGGTTTGAAGAAAAGCCAATACCAAGGCAAAGATCAGATAAAAGGGGCTGAGCCCAGGACAAGAAAATAACATAAGTAATCATTTCAGACAAGCCTCTCCTACTTCTCATAAAGATAATGGATGGGAGAGGAGAAATGCATTCGGGTTTGCAAGATTCTGTTATTGTAGCTTTACAAAAAAAAAGAAAAAAAGAGTTCTGGGCTACATGGCATTAGTGTTCTAATCTGGTCTAACTCAAAGTGTTGACATCTATTCAATGTTGAATTATAAATAAAATTTGTTGCAAAATTTTCCATGCTCCAGCATAACATAAAGGAAGTGGCCTGAGATAATGTATGTGAAATGCCTGGATTCTTGGAAAAAATAAACAGGCATGTTTATTGTTATTAAATATTTTCTATTGCCATATAAGCTAGGGTGTCAGGTTTCGAGGTCGTCTCAAATAAATTGCATCTCAAACAAAGTCTTTGAAGAAAACTCCCATTTATTAAGCACGACATTCAAAGTCCGACTCCATTGTAGCCAACACTGACTTCCAGGCCCAAAACCCTCCCTTTCCGTTCCACACTCCCCTGCACTCACTGGCCATCTTCCAAGTCACTCTACCCCTAATCTACTGCTCCAGCTCAAAGGAATTTTCCCCCTCCCATCCCATCTCCTAGGGGATATTATCTCCAGGGAAAATAAGTAGGTGAAAAGTCAAACGTCCCTTTCCAGACGCCTCTGCTTCTCATTCTTATGTCAGCACTAGAGTAAATGCAGCTTGAAGTGCTGACATAGGGTTTATAGCGGTATTAGACCAATGTTTGTCTCTTAAGGGTATCCAGATGGAAGAGACTGGTCTGTAGAATATTTCCTGAATTTGAATATGGCAGAGGATCTTTCATGTGGATCATCTTTATGGACCCTATGTGTAGTGTGTGTAGCTTCTCTGCAGATTACAACACTGCCTCTACTGAACTGATAAAATACAGCATACTGGAATACCCCTGACCAAAGATACAGTCTGTATGTGGGGCATACTCCTAATATCCCAAATCCACTTGCTTCATGTTCTGTTTGTTTGTTTGTTTGTTTGTTTAATTAATGTATTGGCTGCCCATCTGTAACGTTGGGTGGCTTACAGTTACTTCTAAACTAAAACATAAAAAGTTAAAATCGAAGATTAAAACCAAAGACATATGGGAAAGGTGGGGACAGAGGGGGGGGAGGTGGGATCTGTTATTATTCAATCAACCATCTCTATTGTGCTGCTCTCCTACTGGGATCCCAAGCCGAGTGACAGAACCACATCTTTAGGCCCTTATGAAAGGATAGGAGGGTTGGGGCCAACCTCACATTGGGGGTGGGTGGGTAGAGATGTTCCAGAGGGCAGGAGCAACAGCAGAGAAGGCCTTCCCCCTGGACCCCATCAGCCAGAATAATGCCTCCTCTGCTGGCATGAGTGGTACGGGCCAATCCCAATGGAGTGAGACGGTCCCTTACCCTTACTTTTGGTAAGAATCTGCAGATAGCGGTCCTCATATTCATCAAATTGAATTGTTCAGAATATTAAAAACTATCTCTGGCAGGATCAGGCCAAAACCATATAATCCTCCCAGGAGCAGACAGATAGATATCAAAGATTATGCGAGTTTCTACAAGCAACTCATGAAATTGAGAAAAAGAGTAAATGGCCTAAGCTACGCTTTCTGTGAATGACGAAGCTACCCATTTCTTATACTCATTTCTTATACCATTAATTTGGATTTTTAAAAGAAATACTTTAATCTCCTTTTTTCTCCTTGACTTTCTTATATAGTAAGTCATCTTATAACCAAATAAAACTGACTGCTTCCTTGAAGTGATCATCAGCTAGCCAGAAGTCACACATTTGGGACATGTGATGCAAGGGGTTGGATTAGAAAAATGATTAAACTTGGCAAGTTTGAGTCAAGAGCAAGAAGTGGAAGACAATAGGTAACGGTCTGAAGAAATCGCTGGAATGTTCTTAAAGCTTAATAGATTAAGATGGGAGGCATTAGTCCACATAGTCACCAGGAACCTAGCTTAATACTTTATCATTTGAATGTATTGTAACTAATGTAGAATAGAATAGAATTCTTAATTGGCCAAGTGATTGGATGCACAAGGAATTTGTCTCTGGTGTATAAGCTTTCAGTGTACATACAAAGCAGTGGTGGGCTGCTGCCGGTTTAACAACTGGCTCACCTAGCACCGAAAATGTGAGCGCGTGCACGGCCTTTCATGCATGTGCACGGCCTCAAAAACATGGCAATATAAGATGGGATAGCAGGGGGCGGGTGGGTGGGGGCGGGCCCACCCCCACCCCCACCCCCACCCCACCCGCAGGTCGCAACTACTGGTTTGCCTGAACCGGTCTGAACCAGCAGCAGCCCACTTCTGCATACAAGCAACAAGTGATAAATCATGATCATAATCATAAAATATATTCATCATAAATCATAAGATACAACACTCAGTGATAGTCATAGGATACTAAATAAGCAATCAACATAAATCATACTAGAATACTAACTAAAACAATTAATATAATTCATAAGATACAAGCAACAAAGTTATAAGAAGATAAGGAAATAGGTAATAGGAAAGATGAGGATAATAGTAATACAGTCCTACTAGGTAGTTTGACATTGTTGTGGGATTTAATTGTTTAGCAGAGTGATGGCATGGGGGAAAAACTGCCCTTGTGGCTAGTTGTTTTGGTGTGCAATGCGCTAGTATGCCCTAGTCTCCTGGATAGAAAACTCCACTTGCACTTGAATTATCGCTGTTTGCAGTTAGGGAGTTAAGGGAACTCATTAATGTTCCCAGAATTTCTATAATCCTATAGTTCATCCATCAAAATCAACTGAAAGTCATGCTTGTGTAATCTGAAGGATCGGAGATTGCAGTGTATGAAATGAGATGTGCTTTCAAAAAAAATTTGTGAAGCTGCAGCTAGTGCTCTACGTGTCTGACCACTTCCTTTTGCCAAGAGTGCATAATTACTACTCCGTCAGTTGCAGTGACTGCTTTTCCAGTTTCTTGCCCCGTACAGAGTTGCTGGTTTAATTTCTTTTGCTGTTTAACTTACAAGAGCAGGAGCTTCCTCCATGTCTTGATCCTTTGAGATCTGCTGGTGAATTTCTGTTGGGAATACTATTTTTGCCTCATTGAAGTTGCACAGTTAGCTTCCTAAAGTGCCTGAGGGATTCTAGTTGGTTTCAGAAGGCAAGTGAATTCTATTTTGTTTATGCAAGCATAATTTGTCATTAGATCTATCTAATCTAATCAATCAAATTACTATTCTCCATGTTTCTTTAAAGTATATGATGAAGTGTCGTTGTTGTAAGGAAATGGATGTTGTAATTTCAGTCTTATCTATTAATTTAAGATGAGCTGAAGGAGGTGATCAGTTGGCAAAATGTCTGGAAGTCCCCTCTTCCCCCTAGTTTTGTCCTTAGATGTTTGAAACACAGATTTAATTACAGGAAAGATGGTAATAGTGAATCTCGGGAGACTGCCATGGGGCAATGGTCATGGTATTGGACTCAAATCAACTACTTTTAAGCTCCTTTGCTGTCTACATGAATATATACATACACCAGAAAGGGCTTGATCAAGCCAGGAATTAGCCATTTGAATCCTACTGAATTCAGTGAAGGAGTTAAACAAGATCTTAAATGTTTCACTAAGCACCAAAGTGTTTAACTCTGGTGGGATTTACTGACTGCTGGTTTGCCCAAGCAACAAATTAATAAAATTGAACTATCTTTAAGCAATGATAAGCAAATCCTTATTATTTAATCAAATAGTGATAGTAGTACATCACTATTTTATGTACACTCTTTTATGTACACAGAGAGCATATGTACCAAGACAAATTCCATGTGTGTCCAATCACACTTGGCCAATAAAAAATTCTGTTCTATTCTATTCTAGTAATAGAGGTATATTAAAAAAATCTGATGTAGTTTAAGTACCTCTTTCCATTTATGGAGAATTGTATTTTTTTCACTGTCTACTCTTAAATTATTTTTAAATTTGTCCTTTTTTTTTTTGTAATGTATGTATATTATCTTTCTTAGATAAATGTTTTGTGTCTGCCTGAAAAATCCAATAGGGAAAATAACCCTCACTGTAGTATGATGTTTGAGAATACAGTCCTACACATGGAAATAATGGGTTCAACGGTGTCCCTTTACCATCCAGCCAACCACTGAATTACTTGTACAGTTGGGCCAAGAGACTATTTGGTTGCTGGGGCTGCCGACTTAGATGATGGTGGAATCACTTTTATCCTAATTTGGAGGCCTGGCATCAGTAGCACCTGAAAGCACATTCTGTTCCTATTGGTTGTTCTTTTCACCCACATAACCTTTGGAATAACCGCAAGCCTCTCTTTCCTCTGAAGCAGCACTTTTGGTGGTTTGGGACATTAACCTTGTGGGAGGAGGCAGCCCAAAGGGCAAAGTAGCCATTTCAGAGCAGGGCTTTTTAGCAGAAGTTGGCCTCTTGCACAAGTGCCCAATGAAAGGTTAATGAGTGTCTGTTAAAGCATGCAAGGCAAATGTTCTTTCATTGAAGGGCTGATCTCCCTTCTGCCAAAGAACAGACAATCTGCCTGTTGGACAAATGGGCGTTCAATCAGGGTTATATTGAGAGACACATACTGATATTATAAAAAGCAACACAGCTCCATAGTTTTTTAGCATTCTTTTCAATGGGTCGACACCCAGAGGATCAGAGGATCATGTCTCTCAGGACTGAAGGCTGAGCCCTCAAAAACACCCTGGATTTAGAATGAGCAAGCCCAGCGGCAGATAGGTTCCATGAGCAACATCTGCCTATATTTGCCTGTGGATCTCTGGTCTCCATAAGAAGCAGCTCTTTGTAAGATGTTTTGGTTGAAGACTCTTGTTCTTCCTGTTTGTATATGTACTTCTTGTAGAAAATGCCCTTTGGGAGAGGTTAATTTGTTCTTATACAGTATGAGTTTCTCCATATTTAGTTACATTTATAAACATTAACTACATTTCTGAATTTGTTAGTCACAAAGCTTGTCTGTCACGACCTCATGGACAACGTTCCTCCAGACCTTCCTGTCCTCTACCATCCCCCAGAGTCCATTTAAGCTCACGCCGACTGCTTCAGTGACTTCATCCAGCCACCTCATTCTCTGTCGTCCCATTCTTCTTTTGCTCTCAATCGTTCCCAGCATTAGGCTCTTCTCCAGTGAGTCCTTCCTTCTCATCAGGTGGCCAAAGTATTTGAATTTTATCTTCAGGATCTGGCCTTCTAAAGAGCAGGCAGGGTTGATCTCCTCTAGGACTGACCGGTTTGATCGCCTTGCAGTCCAAGGGACACACAGGAGTCTTCTCCAGCACCATAGTTCAAAGGCCTCAATTCTTTGGCGCTCAGCCTTCCTTATGGTCCAACTTTTACAGCAATACATTGCAACTGGGAAAACCATAGCCTTGACTATACGCACTTTTGTTGGCAGGTGATGTCTCTGCTTTTTAGTATGCTGCCTAGAAAGCCATAGCTTTCCTCCCCAGGAGCAAGCATCTTTTAATTTCTTGGCTGTAGTCCCCATCTGTGGTGATCTTGGAGCCCAGGAAAATAAAATCTGTCACTACCTCCATTTCTTCCCCATCTATTTGCCAGGAATTGAGAGGGCTGGATGCCATGATCTTAGTTTTCTTAATGTTGAGTTTCAAGCCAACTTTTGCACTCTCCTCCTTCATCCACAAGAGGCTCTTTAGTTCAACTTCACTTTCGGCCATTAGAGTGGTATCATCTGCATATCTGAGGTTACTGATATTTCTCCTGGCAATCTTAATTCCAACTGTGATTCATCTAGCCCCGCCTTTGTCATGATGTGCTCTGCATATAAGTTAAATAGGCAGAGCAACAGTATACAGGCCTTGCTGAACCCCTTTCTCAATTTTGAACCGATCAGTGTATCCTTGTCCAGTTCTCACTGTTGCTTCTTGATCCGCATATAGATTTCTCAAGAGACAAATAAAATGGTCTGCTACTCCCATCTCAGGGATGAAATGCTACCGGTTCGGATCAGTTTGCCCGAACTAGTAGTAATAAAAGCTACCGGTTCAGATAAACCGATAGTAAAAAATGCTACCGGTTTGGACGAACCAGTATTTCTGATGATCAGGTGTGGCATATGATTTATATTCACTAGAAAGCAGGAAATCCTGCTTTCTAGCGAATCTAAATTGCGCGGCACAGCTGTTCCCCCCCTCGCTGTTCTACTTACCTTAGAAAAAGCTTCTTAAGCCTCCTTTTTCAGCGCTGCACAGTAGCGCCTGCGGTGTGCATGTGCACGAAGCGTGCATTTGGCGTGCACCACACATGCGCACATGCAGCAAACCGGTAGCAGACTTTGCAGCATTTCACCACTGTCCCATCTCTTTAAGAACTTGCCACAACTTGTTATGATCCACACAATCAAAGGCTTTAGCATAGTCAGTGAAACAGAAATAGATGTTTTTCTGGAACTCCCTAGCTTTCTCCATGATCCAGGTGTTGGTTACCACCTTTAAAGCGCTCCATGGCATAGGACCCGGGTACCTTCAAGACCGACTTCTGCCACCAATAGCCTCCCACTGACCAGTCCGCTCCCACAGAGAGGGTCTCCTCAGGGTGCCATCAGCCAAGTTATGTCGGCTGGTGACACCCAGGGGGAGGGCCTTCTCTGTGGGAGCCCCAGCCCTGTAGAATGAACTGCCCCCGGAAATACTAAGATCTCCGACCTCCGAGTGTTTCGCTGCGCACTGAAGATCCTGTTGTTCCGCCAGGCCGAGCTATTAACATAACGATTTTAAATTGGGGTATTTTAAATTTCTGGGATTTTAATTGGAGCCTAATTATTTAATGATTTTAAATTTTAATCCTTGTTTTGTTCTGTGTTTTTTTTTTATTGCAAAAGTTTTACAATTACATTTTCGCCCCTTTTTTCCCCCCTCAACCCACCCCAAACTTCCCAACCTCCCTAACCCCCCCCCAACCCTCCCCTCCCCCCCAGACTTCCACACAGTATGCTCATATCAAGTAAAAGGAAAAACCCTCCTTTGTATATAAAACTTGAACCCCTCCCTCCCCCTTATAAATTTTCATCTTCATTACATTAACATATTTCTGTCTTAATATAACATTTTCAAATAAATTTTCATCTTCATTACCTTAAAAAGTTTCTATCTTAATATAACTTTTTCAAATAAAAGCTATTTGATACTTCCTAGTTTGATATTTGTTCTGAACATAATCTATCCACTTCTTCCATTCCCATTCATAAGTCTCTTGTGAACAATCTTTTAGATATGCTGAAATCTTCGCCATCTCTGCAAAACTGGCCATCTTCAAAGTCCATTCCTCAATCGTGGGCAGCGCTTCATTTTTCCAGTATTTACCTATCAACAATCTTGCTGCTGTTATCATATACAATATCAATTTTGTTTCACCCAATGTAAAACCCTTAACTATACCCAATAAAAACAATTGTGGAGAAAATTGAATTTTTTTCTTCAAAACATTCTGCATGACCCACCAAATTTTTATCCAAAAAGCCTTGACTTTCTTACAGGTCCACCAAACATGATAATATGTAGCATCTAGACAATCACATCTCCAACATTTAGGCTGCACATTAGGGTACATACACGACAATTTTTTTGGGTCTAAATGCCATCTATAAAACATTTTATAAAAATTTTCCCTCAGATTCTGCGACTGTGTAAATTTAACATTCTGAACCCAAATTTTTTCCCATGTCTCCAACATCACTGGTTCCTCAAAATTTTGTGCCCACTTAATCATACAATCTTTAACTAGTTCAGTTTCTGAATCCCTTTCTAACAAAACATTATAAAGTCTTTTAATATGCATTGGACCTTTCTCTTTTATGTGTCTGACCAATTCTTCCTCATACATCATAATACCAGTTTTTTGGTCCTCTTTCCATCTCGATTGCAATTGATTATATTGTAACCAAGTTAAATTAATCCCTTCAGCCAACAATGTTTGTAGTGTCTTCAACTGCCATCTGCCCGCATCTGTAAAAAGAACCTCTTTATATAAAACCCCCCCGAGTGACATTATATTTGTCTTCCACAAAATATGACCAAGATCCAACCATAGCGGTATTTTGTAATCCCATTTAAGTCGGTGCTTCTTCCGAACTCTCAACAAGGAATCTCTAAGTATATGGCTTTTAAATACTTTATCCACTTTGTTGTCATAAAATAAGTAAGCATGCCATCCAAGTTCCAAATCAAAACTTTCTGCATTCAGTATTCCAGTCTTTTTTCCTCCAAACCAATCACTTGTTAAAGTCAAAGCTGCTGCATCATAATATAACTGTAGGTTTGGAAGTTTAAGACCTCCCCTTTCTGGAACATCTTGCATAATTTTCATTTTCACTCTCGGCTTTTTCTCGTTCCAAACAAACTTATTCACTCCAGTTTGCCACAATTTCAGTTGTTTATCGCTATTAAGCACCGGAATCATTTGAAACAAAAAAAGAAATCTTGGCAAAATATTCATCTTAATTGCTGCTATTCTTCCAAGTAGAGACAGCTGCAGTTTTTTCCAAGTTTCCATATCTTTCTGTACCTCTGGCCACAACACCTCATAATTATTTTGAAACAATTTTGTGTTTGATTCTGCAACCTGAACTCCTAGATATTTTACCTTTGGTACAATCTCAAAACCTGCCCTACTTTCAAGCTCGTGTTTACGATCTTGAGTCATATTTTTGACTATCATTTTTGTTTTTTTCTGGTTCAATCTAAAACCTGAAACTTTACCATAGTCTTGTATAATGTCCTTCATCTGGATTATTGATTCCATTGGATGTGTTAGGGTAACAACCAGATCATCTGCGAATGCCTTTATTCTGTAATCCTCTTGCCTTATCATTATACCTTTCAAGATATTAGAGTCCCGTATTGTATTTAACAAGACTTCTAATGTTAAAATAAAT
Source organism: Arizona elegans (assembly GCA_022577455.1). Taxonomy (NCBI): domain Eukaryota; kingdom Metazoa; phylum Chordata; class Lepidosauria; order Squamata; family Colubridae; genus Arizona; species Arizona elegans. The sequence continues at coordinate 5,441,927 of JAKOOJ010000003.1, forward strand.
AGAAGTGGGGACAACGAACATCCCTGTCTAGTTCCTTTTTCAATTTTAAACTCTGTTGTCAAACTTCCATTAATAATAATCTGTGCCTTTTGCTCTTGATAAATTGCTGAAACCGCCTGTATAAATTGGTCCCCAAAGTCCATCTTTTTTAAAGTCTTTAATAGAAAGTTCCAATCCACTTTATCAAAGGCCTTCTCTGCATCCAAGAAAACCAGCACTGCAGGGATCTGTTTATTCTTCTCAAGATATTCCAATAAATCTATTACTTGCCTTACATTGTCCTTCATGTATCTACCCTCGATAAATCCCGCTTGATCATCATGAATCACCTTTTAAATTACTGGCATCAATCTGTTGGCTAATACTTTTGCATAAATTTTATAATCCGTATTCAAAAGAGATATTGGTCTGTAATTCTCCGGTTTTTTGGGACCTGCTTGCTCTTTTGGTATCAAAGAAATATAAGCTGTAGTCTATGATGGGGGTACTTTTCCCCCTTGTTGTATATTACAAAATAAGTCTCTAAGTTGTTCCACCATTTCTGCCTGCAAAGTTTTATAGTACACTGCAGTCAGACCATCCGTTCCAGGAGCTTTGGCTGTTTTTAGTTGTTTAATTGCTGCTATTATCTCCTCCTCTGTTATAGGATAATTCATTCTTTCCTTTTGTTGCTCAGTAATTTTTGTAACTCTTTTATTATCTAAATATTTTTCTATAAGTCCATTCTGCACCTCCTCTTTGGCATATAATTTAGTGTAGTAATCAAGAAAAGCTTCTTTAATTAATTTCTGTTGAAAAATTTCTTTCCCTCCAATATCAATACTATCAATAGTCCGTATACTCTGTTTCTTCCTCAGTGTGTAGGCCAACCACCTGCCCGGTTTATTAGCATTGCAGAATGTATTGTGCTTCGTATATTGTAAATTTGTTGCAACTTGTTCCGCCATAAGCATTTGGAATTGATCTTTCAAAAGTTTTATGACACCACGTATTCTTTCATCTGTTGGATTTTTAATAAGTAACTGTTCTTTATTCTTTATTTCTGCTTCCAATTCAAGTCTTTTCTTTTGTCGGATCAATCTATGTTTAGAGTTCATATAAATAAGCACCCCTCTCATATAAGCTTTGCTTGCATCCCATACAATTTCCATTGGAGTGCCTTTATTCAGATTCATTTCAAAAAACTCTTTCAAATACTTTTTAAGTTCTATTATATTTTTTTCATATCTGAACAAGTTTTCATTTAATCTCCAAGAGCGTCTCTCAATCTTACTTGTCTCAATTTCTATCCACACTGGGCTATGATCAGTCAGAGTTCTTGGCAAAATCTTTGTTCTTTTTGTCCTAACAAGTAAATCATCTGACAACAAAATGAAATCAATCCTAGAGAAGGATCTGTGTCTATCAGAAAAGAAAGTATAATCCAGTTCTTTTGGACTGTGTATTCTCCAAATATCTTTTAATTCCAAGTCTTCTTTCATATCAAAGAAAGTCTGTGGTAGTCTAATCCTTAACTTCGCCAAAGTCTTTTTATCTAATTTAGAATCAATTACTCCATTCCAATCTCCCATAATTAAAATAGATCTATAATCCCATTGTAGTATTTTAGTATGTAGCATTTTGTAGAAGTAGTCCTGTTGTTGATTGGGAGCATAAATTCCAATCAAAAGAATTTGACTATTTGCTGAAAGTAGTTCAATTGCTACAAACCTACCATCTTGATCAGCTTCTATAAGTTTGGCTGTTAATTTTTTATTTACATAGATAACCACACCATTCTTTTTTTGGTTAGTTGAGGATATAAAATGTGTTCCTAATTTGGAATTTTTCAAGTAGTTTTGATCTTGAACTGTAATATGCGTTTCTTGTAAACAAATTATATCATTATTAAATTGTTTCAAATATGCAAATACTTTCTTCCTTTTCTGTGTTACATTCAACCCATTCACATTCCAAGATAAGCATTTAATCATCATTATTATCTTTCTGGAGCAAAGAGCAGAATAATCGGATATCATCCGAAATCTTCGATCCTGCATTCCCCATGGCTCCAGTCTCTTGTATAATCTTAGCTCCCTTTTCATCTTGTCTTTCCTGTTGTAACTTTTCTTTAAGTTGCTTGGATTTTGCTCGGGTTATGCGCTGGTCCTTAACTTCAGCCATCCAGACCGGCTCCAAAATTGGAGAAGATTCCAACAAAGGCTCATCCAAGAGACCTCCTTCAGCGCCCTTCAATTCCTCTGATTCCTCCTTAGATTGTTCTTGCGGTTCTTGAAGTTGCTTCTTATCACTCTCCTTAATCTCCAAAACTGTAGATGTACGTGGGGATGGTGTTCTTTCTTTAAGGATGTCAGTATAAAATTGCTCTGCCTTCTCCACAGTATTCAAACGGTATCTCTCTCCCTTATATCTCAAAATTATACCAGTTGGAGCATCCCACCGAAATGGTATCTGATTATTTTGCAGTTCTTTAACAAGAAAGCCAAAGTCTTTTCTAGATTTCAACATTTTAGGTGGTAGCTCTTTGTAAACTGTAATTTTTGAACCTCCCACTTGCACAGAGGTAAGAAAAGATTTTTGCAGGATATCGTTTCTTATTGCTCTGTCTGTAAAATATATGACCACATCTCTAGGCAGTTGTCTTTGTCTGGCCACCCAGGAATTCACTCTGTAAATTTTATCTATTTTGTAGAAAACCATATCAGGATTGATTTTTAAAATCACAGCCAAGGCTTCAGCACAGACCTGTCTCAAATCTTGTCTCTCCTCTTCTCTAATTCCTCGAAGCCGTATAGCGAATTCCATTGCCCTGAATTGCATCATAACAATTTCATTCTCAACTCTCTGCATCTTATCATCAACATCAAAAAATTTGTGGTCATTATCTTTCATCTTAACATTAACTTCTGATTTAAATTCATCCACTTTTGAATCAACTTTCATAATAAATTCTGCCAGGCCAGACGCCACATCTGATATTTTTTTGGTCACCTTATTTTGGTTCTGCTTCATTTCCTGCATAATTTCCTGTTGAGACTTTTGGATTTTATCATCTATTTCCTGTTGAGCTTTTTGAAATTTATCATCCAAAATTTTGGAAATAAATTCTTTTAAATCTCCCATATCAAAATATTTTTTCTGAACTTGTGACTGCGTATCCTGTTTGCGTGTGGGGGATCCCCCCCTGGTGTTTTGCCTTCCTGCTTCTTTGAAGCCATCCTGCCACGTAAGCTAGCTTTTCTGAAGAGGGAGGTTCCCCTTCTTCTGCCACCTCCACAAAGCCTTCTAAAAAAGTCCCCCAGATTTAATCAGGACAAAACTGTGGTGATGCAAAGTCAAGTATTAAAATGGGAGAGATTTTCCTCTTGTTTCTATTGTTACAGCCGAAGCCACTTTGTAGCAACTTATTAACTTTGTAACAAAGCAAAATGACTTCACCAATCCACACTCGCTGATTCGTTTACTCTAATGCTGAGCGCCATATTTTTTCCAGTCACTTTCACTCATTCAAGAATTTTTCCTTCAAAATAAAAACTCAGCAAAGTGCTAATACTTGCAGTTCCGAGTTTCAGGGTTCAAGTAAGTTTCGGCTGCTTATTTAGGTTATTTCCTTTCTCTTTTGAAGTTTCCTGCAGCCGGCTTGTTCTGCAAAAGCAGAAACGTCCCACGCCGCCCGGAGTCTCAGCAAGTTGGGAGGGAGCCGCGCCTGTTTCCTCCCCAGAAACAATTCCCTGGGGGCGTTACAGGGGCTCGACCTGTGCCCTGCTGCCTCTCCTTCAAGAATCCTGAGGATTTTGAAGCTTTCAAGCCGCTTCTCGATCGCGAAGCGGCTCACAAGCGGCTGGGCTGGCGGTGCTTCAAAAGGCACCGTTGTCGCCGAAGACGAGGAAACCGGAAGTTCATTTTGTTCTGTGTTTTTAAATAGGCTGTACACCGCCCTGAGTCCTTCGGGAGAAGGGCGGTATAGAAATAAAATAATAATAATAATAATAATAATAATAATAATAATAATTATTATTATTATTATTATTATTATTATTATTATCCAGCGTATGTTGGCAATTTGAGCTCTAGTTCCTTTGCCTCTTCGAAATCCTGCCTGTACTTCTGGTAGTTCTCGGTCCACATACTGCTGGAGCCTAGCTTGTAGGATTTTGAGCATAACTTTGCTAGCATGTGAAATGAGTGCAATGGTGCAACAGTTTGAACATTCTTTAGCATTACCCTTCTCTGGAATTGGAATCCAATCCTATGGCCACTGTTGAATTTTCCAAATTTGCTGGCAAATTGAGCGTAGCACTTTTACTGCATCATCTTTTAAGATTTTGAATAGCTTAGCTGGAATACTGTCCCTCCACTAGCTTTGTTGTTGCTCAGACTTCCTAAGGCCCATTTGACTTCACATTCCAGGATATGTGTCTACATAGATGTAGGCTGTGTACAGACAGCAGTTGTACCAGAGATTCACTCAACTCACACCTGTTCCTGATTGTGTCTTGGTCGCAGTCACTTAATGCCACTCAGGCTTTCCTTTCTGTGGCTGGAGGAGTCCACCTCCCAATTCTTTATACACTTGTGAGGGAGAAGTTATTTTCTGCATCTATGCCTTCTGGGCTCTTCCCACCATATAAATAGAACTAATTACAAGGATTCCCAGCTATTGAGGATTTCTCAGTAATTAACAGTTTACAAAAACTGCCAGTAGGTACTCAGAAATGATTTAGTCAATCATCAGCTAGCATCTGCAACTATTTAGTAAAAAAAACTGCCATAGAGGAGACATATTTTATTGTTTGTGCATTTAGTGATTTAGCAGAAGCCAGTTTATGAGACTGAAAGAAATAAAAGGCTGGCTCAGGGATCTGACTTTCCTTGACCATTCTAGTTAGATCCCATAGATAGATATCCATGGTAGGTGAATAATCTCATGGACTGTTTATATGGAGATTCTCAGTCATCCAGGTCATAATTGTCCCAAAGGTGCTTTTTCAGGAGGCAACTGGACTTCCTTGTTTTTCTTCTTCTTATCCAAGAAGCTTCTTCAGCTCTGTTTTTCTTTGAAGAAAGAGAAAGAGCTGAAGAAGCTTCTTGGATGAGAAGGGAAACGTCTTCAAAGAAAAACAAGGAAGTCCAGTTGCCTCTTGAAAAAGCACCTTTGGGACAATCTCATGGACTGATCCATGATTGCTCTCATTTTGCATTACGCCTACGAGCCTCCCTCTGTGGGTGAGAACATGGCTAGTCCTGTGATTTTCTTGCTGATGGGCAGTTGGAGCAAGCCACGTAGGCCTCAACACTCATTTTCATCATCTTCAGCCTGCCCTGGTACTCATGGTAGAAGTAGGACTGTCAGTATTCAGAGGCAGAAGGGAAGTTGTGGTTCCAAAAATCTGGAGGCTGAGATAAACTGATCATATGTTGATAAAACTGACATATGAAATGTTCAATTAATTCCATTTGATTAAGATGGTATAAGAGTCCTGTTTTAAGCAGAGGGTTGGGCTAGAAGATTTCTGAACTCCCTTCTAGCTCTATGATTCTAAGATTATCTTCAGTTACCCACCCCTGCATGACTCAATAGCTTCTGGGGCTCTTTAGACCTCTTTATCTATCCTTTTCACTTCTCTTTGGATCCTATCGTCCAGTGGGGGGAGGGAGGAGGGAGGGAGAGACAGAGAGATCAAGTGAGACATAAAAAAGGATAATCATTCATCTCCTTACTACACTAAATAGGAGGTGCTAAAACAGGAAAGATTTGCAAACATGAGAGTTGTAATGAAACTGAAAATATCTTTCACACTTCCTGTGCCAGCTAATTGAAATATACCTAATACTATATGCCACCGGTGACTATCTTGCTTCATTTCCTCCTACATGCCTAGCTAGTGATGCTCTACTGTCTGGCTCTGACACTCATGGTGGGGTTTCAACGGTTGGTTCTAATAGTTCTGTACCAAATGTACATATATGGTAGATAGCTCATACTGTATTGCAAAACTGGGCACTGTTCCCTAATACCATTTTTTTCCACATAAGAGGTTTCAGTCTTCATTATATTTGTATAATTACAAAACACTATTAGATAAACCCAGATGATCATACCATTAGAAATACAAATTCTTCCCTCTTACCATCTATCCATGAGCAGGCATTTTAGTGGTGGTAAAATATGGAATTGCATTGCTGAAGCTGACATTAAAAAGGAATAATGGGACATGCCACAGAAACTGGAGAGAGAGAGGGAGAGAAGGAGGGAGGGAGGGTTAGATTGATAGATACCTGTTTCCCCCAAAATAAGACATCCCCTGATAATAAGCCCAATCAGGCTTTTGAGTGCATGGCAATAAGGCCAAGCGCTTATTTCAGGATTCAAAAAAATATAAGACAGGGTCTTATTTTCAGGGAAACACGGTAGGTAGGTAGGTAGGTAGGTAGGTAGATAGATAGATAGATAGATAGATAGATAGATAGATAGATAGATAGATAGATAGATAGATGATAGATAGACACTGGTAGATACCGTAGATAGCAGTGGTGGGTTGCTCCGGTTCGCACTGGTTCTCGAGAGCCGGTAGTGGTGACGATATGACATCACCGAACCGGTTCACTGTCTTCGGGAGCTGGGCCCTCCTGCCTGCCCCAGCGTTATGCCGACCTTATATTTCTTCTTTTTTCGCCCAGCTGAGAGATGCGGCAGAGCAGATTGCCGCACCTCAGCTGGGCAGATTTGCAACGCACTTGCGCAAAGCGCAAGTTTGGTGCGCAGGCGAGCAAAGTGAGCATGCACACATCGATCGCGTGCAAAGCTCATGACCAAAGAGGCAATCGCGTGCAAAGCATGCGCACAAAGAGAACCAGTAGTAAAGCCGGTTAGAACCCACCCCTGGTAGATAGATACCGTAGATAGGTAGATAGATAAATAATTTTCCAGAATAATTACTGAAAATCATATTCCTGTAATTTGTCAGTGCAATCACAGGGAGGGGGCATTTTGAGCTGAAGATAGTGCATGCTACATAAACTGTGTGCTTCCCACTTCCGGTTTACCATGTTTGTAGAATATGCAGAGTTTTGCACTGCAGTGTTTTTATATGTGACAATAGTGGTCTGAAAAGGGGTCCTTAAGACCAGCAGGAGGATTCATGCAGCATTCTCAGCACATGATTGGCCATTTCACACTGGTGGAGCCTTTAGTATCTGCCTATGTGGTACACATCAGGAGTGAAATTCACTTACCTTCACTACCAGTTCGCAAATGTGAGCATGCACACCTTCTCCACACATGCGCAGATCCTTCTGAGCATGCACAGAGGGGCATGCACAAAAATGGGACATGATGATGTCCAAATGGGTGGGCAGAGTCTCCCGCCGCTGGCGCTACCATTTTACCTGAGCCGGATAGAACCGGCTGAATTTCATCACTGGTACACATGACATAGCTATGAGTACACACCTTTGGGGATGTGCTTCCTTTTTCTCTTTAAAATTTGACATTTATATTTTACCTCTTTAAGCTGAGCCGTGTTGGGATGCCTTCTATATAGGAACAATGCTGCTTGTCCATTGAAAAACGAACACAGTGGTGGGTCAGGTGATAGAAGAAGTTAGAGGAGAGGAATCTGTCTGTATGCCAATTGTCCTACCTACCTTGCTACTGAAAGCCATTAAAAGACAATGACCAGCTGTTGGGAGCAGAAGAGAGGGAGAAAAGAGAGGGTCTATCAGAGTGCAGGGAATAGAGCATATAAGAACCTGAGATGGGAGTTGGGGGAGGAAAGAGGATGAGATGGTGAATACTGGCAACCAGTATCCTCTGGACATATCCCAAAAGGCTCTTTTTCTCTTTCAGAAGGAAAATGGCAGAAAGCTCCTTATTTGCACAGCGGCTGCATGCTATTACGGTAAGTGTGTTTTCCCATTCTCTCCTGCGGCATGTATGTAAAAGAAGCACTCCACATTATCAACCAACATTCTGCTGCAGGAATCCCCTCACCCACCATCCCAAAATGGGAGCTCGGAAGAAGCGTGGATTGGCAGTCCCACTTGGTCAGTTCACTATTTTCAAAGCATGGAGCCTGTAGACATGGTAACTTGATTCATTTGTGTGTGGTTCTTGTGGGTTCGGCTTGGCCATAGAGAGATGGGGCATGAGTCTCAAGCTCATGCAATTTGTATTATGCTCCTGCAGCTCAGAATTCCATATTATGTGGTTTTAGTTTGGAATAGACGTAAGTTAAAGGTGGGTTTATGATATGTATCAACCCTCTGAGAGGCTCACTAAGGTCATCATGCCATTCACCCTGTGAGTGTTGCCAGATATGTAATCTCCCACTGAATAACAAAGTAAAGATAAGAATCCTGCAGGAGCAGAGGGAGCAAATGTTGATGGCATGTGATTCTAGCAGGGTCTGCTGATTGGATGGCAGTTTTGGAGCCTTTTTCCACTTGCACTTAACCACTTCATTGTTTTTTTCCTGCCATGTCCTTTCTCATCCCCTGCCCATATCTGGAGTAGCTGAAAGTTGTCTTTAGCTATTATAGTATTAGTGTTTTCACTCCTTAAACAAGCAGCAATTGCAATAGTTGTATCAGGGTTATTTAATGTGTTTCACCAACCATGTGGTCATTGTCAGTCAGATGACCTCTAACTCCCTTGATCAATTGAACCTAGTATGAGGTGGTCCCTGCTTCTTCACATCTTCAAGGTCCCTTATGAGTTGGACAACAGAATACAGGTAGTCCTTTGACTTAACAACAGTTCATTTAGTGACCATTCGAAGTTACAAAAGCACTGAAAAAAGTATCTTATGACCATTTTTCACACTTATGACTGTTATGATGTTGCAGCATCACCATGGTCATGTGATCAAAATTCAGATGCTTGGCAACTCGCTCACATTTATGACAGTTGCAGTGTCCCAGGGTCATGTGATCGCCTTTAGTGCCATTCTGACAAGCAAAGCCAATGGGGGAAGCCAGGTTCACTTAATAACCATGTTACTCACCTAAAAACTGCTGGGATTCATTTAACAAATGTGGCAACTAAAGTAGTAAAATGGGGCAAAACTCACTTAACAAATGTCTCTCTTAGGAACAGAAATTTTAGGCTCAATGATGCTCATAAGCAAGGACTACCTGTAGTTTGGTTCTTTCATACCAGGTTCTTCAAGTCAATCTGCAACCTGGAAATCTGGATTAGCCTGAGCAGCAACTGAGTATGGGGTAGACACAATGGTGGGATTCAGCCAGTTCGCACCACTTCAGGAGAACCGGTTGTTAACTTTCTGAGCAGTTTGGCAAACTGGTTGTTGGAAGAAATCATTAGGGCAGAGAACCAGTTATTAAATTACTTGAATCTCACCACTGGGTAGACTGCATATTAGGGAAGGAAAGGAACAACTGTCTTTGTGGTGCATCGTTGCACAAGTCTCCCCATTCCTGTTAGTTGCTGTTTGGGCTACTTATGGAATCATATTAATTCTATGTTCAAAAGGAGCCAACTGTCAGATGATATAATTTATTTAGTCTTTTGCTAGAATAGCCTGTATCCTTTTAGTGCTATCCTAAAACAGAATTATTCTAGAAGAATGCCAAATCCACATCCAGGTAATAGTTGGCCTCCCTTTGGATGCATTTATATATATAAAAAGCCAGAACATATTTTGACAAGTGGATAAACTTTCTGTTAAAACTCACACCTTTCTCACTCCATTCCACATTAAGGTGAGCAATTGGTGGATGTTTTCCCATTGGCTGTGATGTTCAGTGGCAGGGGAAGGAAGCTGAAAGAAATTCACCAATTCTTGTATTCAATATACCATGGAAAAGTAACAAAAAATATCTGCATGAACTAGTATTTACAGTACTGCTTTTACTCAACCAGACTTCTTCTAGATTTTTGGTACTGCAGATGTTCCCTCTTCCTCCTCCCAATGTTTGCTGTATTCTTTAGTAATAGATAACTCCTATGTTCCTCAATATCACTGTTATGAGACACAGGGCCAGCTTTTATTCCTTTTTGCTTTTTGGCCAAGCATGCAAAGCAATGCCACCAGATCAGTGGTGGGTTGCTACCGGTTCGTCCCGGATCGGGTGAACCGGTAGCAGCAGTGGCGGGAGGCATGTGCAGAAGTGAGCGTGAGCATGCCTATGAGCAAACCGGTAGCAACGGGATTTGCAACCCACTACTGCACCAGATATGGTGGCAATGATCTAAGAATGACTACATGCAAAACAAAAACAAAATCCAACACATGCTCCCTAATTTTTCCTTAGTTCACTAAAATGTGGGAAAGTATAAAAGGGAGGAGCAGTATTACAATAATATTGTTATCAATGCTTCTTTTTTTATTCATGTGACATGGTGATTTCCTGAGTACAAAACAGCATTTGCAAAGGGGAACCTACAGTTTCGAATTTAACACAGATAAAACAACAAAGAAGGATCTTTTTGGACAACAGAACACAGAATGAAGGTGGTTCATTATAAGCAAGGGGAAGAAAACTGAATTTTTTTGCTATCAAAATGGCCTAGTGGAGAACCATTTTTAATTGGTTTTTTGAGGGGGTGGGCAGTGCAATGAAGCAAAATGGACATGAATAGATCACACACCCAGCCATGTTTTGTAAAATGTATTGTGGTTTAATATATTTTGTGAATTTATCAAATTCCGGATTGATCAGAAAACTATGATTAAGCAAACTATAGTACCATTTGTAGGCCTAATTTCTGTCTTAGATTAAAAGGACAACAACAGTAGAGCAGCTGGATTAATTTAAAGGTTACTGAAATTGTGCATTAACTACAATTCTCAGTTCTCACTGTGCCAGTGGCTGTTTACAAAGCTGAAGAAATTGGAGCAACCATATAATTCCTTCCATTCATTAAAAAGTTGCCTTACTGGGGATGAAATTTCTGAGATTCTCCTTCCATGGGGAGAGGCAGAAGGGATATCCCTCTTGAGAATAACGGCTGCTCTCCAGATTTCATTAAATCTTATTTTTGCTGGGAGAAGTTGCCAGACTCTTACTGATCTGTCCAAGGAATGGCTAAAATAAATGTCAGGAATGTCCCAAGTAGAAGGGACCTAGGTGCCAGCTGTTCTCCACTTACAGTCTTTGACTTTATGCCCAGTGGCTTGGGTTTTGTGCTAAATATGGGCTGTTTGCCCTGCTCCATGGGAAACCTGGGGTAACCTGAGTCTCTTTCTTTGGCTTATCCTCTCTTCAAACACATGAATAATTCACCAGACAATAGCTTCAACCTGAACCAAACAGAAGGAGAGAGAACTTTGGAGCCTTGCCCAGACTTGGAGAGGCAGAGATTGGGTTGGGGTTGTTTCCTGAGCTGCAGCCCAGCTACCCTTGTGTGGAGTCTCACACACACACACCCTGGTAATGAGCTTGACATGAATGCTGCATTACAGAGAGTGTAGCAAATATTTATTGTCATATGAATTGTTTTGGTTAATGCTTCTATGCAGGGATCAAATCTGGACAGATTTTCCAGATCTGGACAGAGCAGAGTGCAGCGGGGGGAAAGAAGCTGTGAAACAGCCTTTGCACTATGAAGACACAGGAGCCTAGAGTATGCAATCAGTAACAGACACATCAATGGCCATATGTCTGCAGCAAGGTGTCTGGTACCCACACAGACTTCGTAAGCAGCAAGTACTCTTTTGCATACAGAAAGCAGACACACCAGAAGGTGCATGCCCAAATAGAAATCATTTCCTGGTACTCATTGGCACCAATTAAACTAAAGTCAACACCAGTTTTTATTTTCATTTACCCAACACCAATGCAGATATGAATCCCATTTCACCTGTTAGCAAGTACAACCCAAAATAAGGGCAGCCCAAGGAAAACTAAACCACACTACCTCCTTCCTGCATATGTGATGAGGGATCATAGACAAGTCTCCTCCTGATCAAGTTCTTATTAAAAGAGCCTTTTCTCAGTGACCTGGTGCAATTTCGAGAAGCACTGTTGGCTTGTTTATTAGGGATCAGATCTGTCTGTTTTCTGCTCTCCAAATCCAGTGTGGCAGGCAGGTGTTTTATTTTCCTTCTTATCCAGTGGGAATTGCTGTATATCAGTGGTGGGTTTCAAATTTTTTTATTACCGGTTCTGTGGGTGTGGCTTGGTGGGCATGGCAGGGGAAGGATACTGTAAAATCTCCATTCCCACCCCACTCCAGGGAAAGGTTACTGCAAAATCCCCATTTCCTCCTGATCAGCTGGGACTTGGGAGGCAGAGAATAGATGGGGGCGGGGCCAGTCAGAATTTTTACTACTGGTTCTCTGAACTACTCAAAATTTCCGCTACCGGTTCTCCAGAACTGGTCAGAACCTGCTGAACCCACCTCTGCTGTATACCCATAGTTCCACATTAAATCTATGACATTAGGTAACTGATCTCAGTTGGCAAAAGGGGGAGGATCCTTCATTTCCTAGAAAGTCATTGCCAGTGAAAAGAAAGAGCACCATCCTCAATAGTTAGATGTTCCAGACAGACACATGAACATCACCCATCATACAATACCCTTCGATCGTAACTTGCAGGGAAATACCATCTCCACTTGACTGAGTCACTCTTAACCATCCCACCTCCGACTCTTTGCTTCCTGCTATAGAATCATTTTTCCAATAATTAAAACTCCAGGAATGGTGCCTGACTGCTTTTGCTTTCTTGTTCATATGAATGGAGTGAATCACCGGGCAGTCTGATCTGTTTGAATAAAACAAAGCTTTAACAGATTTCAAAAATATAGATCTAAATGGTTCAGTTCAAATTGCAAAAGGTTCCAAAATATTATTAGCTTGTTGGCATTGTCTGGAAAAATAATATATACATATTCAGACGTATAGGAGGAATATTTAGAAGCTACAAGTACAGTAGTTCGTAGTAAAGTTTCTTATTGTTAATGGAGTGCCTGACTCTTATTCAAAGTCTTCCTCTATCATCTGAACACACACCATTTTATGTTAACAGAAACCAACATTTGAATTGTTCCTTGAGCCTTGCTCATGAAGTCTGGTTTCTATTATCTCTAAATAGTGGCTGCTCCAGGATCTGAAAACATGGTAATCTATGTTTTGGGTTAAAGCCATGTATGGAATGTGTGTGTATATGAATATATGTAATATGGATATGAAAGATGCTCACTTTTAATTTGACTGTCTGGCCTTATGTGTGATGCAAATATTGCCTTAATTGGGACAGCAGGAGAGGGATTTCTGAGTAGCTGCACCCCTAGCCCTGAAATAGCCTTCCCAAGGATTCCCTCACTCCTAACTAGGTTAAAAAAATATTTGGAAAGGCTGATCATCCAGTAGCTGTATGAAGATACAGTACTTAACGTGCAACATTACTTTGTCATTTTAAATTTTAATCCTGAAAATTTTAAATATTTTGATTTCTGTTACATTGTTTTCTGCCGATAGTTTAAAACTTGATATCGTTATACTATTAATATTGTAAATCAGAATATGTACATTTGGGGTACAAATCAATCATTAAGTGCATAGGAAAAAAAAATAGAAGAAGACACCCAAAAGATCCTTCATAAGAAATCTATGCTAATACATTTGTTGGCATCAAAGCTGCTTTCTTAGCTTTCTATCCAAAGAGGAGCGCTCTCTGTTCCCAAGGCGTTTGTGGTTTCTGAGAAAACGAAATCAAAGTTGGTAGGGCGAGGGGGGTGCGGCACTCTCTCCCGCTCCCCTTAATGCTTTCACCGGACAAGCGTGTCAGAGTTATTCAGGGTGCGTGAATTAGGCGGCTGGGCAGTTTGGGAAGCCTGTGGAGAGCGGGAGTCCCCAAACCAGCCGGGGGAACGCAGAAGGAATCGATCAAGCGCTGCAGGCGGGACTATAGTCAAGTGCAGCGGGAGAAGAGGCGCCGGGGAGATAAACGGGAAAAGTCTCGTTTTAAGCGAGGCTGATTCTGCTGGGATTAATCCACGGCGGCGTGATCGGTCAGGCAAACCAGAAGCCGGGTCTGCCGGTCGCCCACGTGGGCTCGGTCCCGCCCTGCCTCCCTCCGCGGCGGGCCCTTTGTCCGCCCTTTTGCAGGGCGGCTCCTGCCTCGCCTCGCCTTGCCTCTCTCCGCCCACCCACCCCCGTCTTTTTGCTTTGCTGCAGGAGCGGCGGAGGCTGCAAGAGCGCATCCTAGCCACCCGGCGGGAACTGGAGGAAGAGAGACTGCGAGTCCAACGCCTCAAGGTACCACCCACGAAAAGGATACAGGAATGGATGGACCACCGAGAGGTGGAGATGGCTGTGCGGGGATCTGAAGCCAAAAGATGGGCGGGGAGGGCGGCATTGAAGTGGGGGGGGGGGGAAGATACTTGTAAGCTACAGCCGATCCTACCCCCACCAACTGAGGGGAAGGAAGAGGCTGTGATGCACCCTGCTGTGGGTAATACCGACTCTTTGGGGCTAGATATGTAGGCAATTCCAGAAGGCTGGTTGGGTTTGCACCATATTCATTTTTGCTCGGCAGTCTTCTGATGCTTTGCCTTGAGCCAGTTTATTTGTTAGTTTTATATCCCATCTCTCCTTCTGGAGCTAGCTCCAGTTTCTCCCCAGAACAAGCTTATATGTGTGTGTGGTTAGTGGGAAGAGAGAGAGAAAGAATGTATGCATTATGGAGCTGAGTATCTGCACTGGTGGGTGTGTCCAACATCTGCTGTTGAGCGGTAGAGCTTCACATGAAATGTCATTTGTATAGGACCATATATGTGGGTGTGGCTGAACAAGCATAGGAGTAGATACATGTACGTGTACATATGCATGGGCTTCAGCCTGGAACTCATTTGTCTTGATGTATCCTGATGGCCCACGTGCAGGTTCAGTATGAAGCAGACCCTAAATGCAATCTCTGTCTCTGTTCTAAGAGGAAATCCCTGCGTGAACGGTGGTTGATGGAGGGAACATCCATGCCTGCTGATGACAAGGATCACATGTCTTCTCTTTGGGAGGCAGAGTCTCGCGTCCAAGACTTAGAACAAGATCTGTCCAGGTGGGTGTGTCCTAAGTGATGGTGGGTGTAGAGCTTTGGGAATACAGTAACTGGAAAGGATTGCACTTCTCATAATTTCAATCAGCCAAAGAAGCCGTCATTTCGTAAAGCAGAATGATTGTTTCAAGAGAAATGTAAGGGACATGTCATTCAAAGATAATTGTTTGCTGCTTTAAGGGGATTTCCTCCATCTGCAACACCTTTGGGATGTAGCAGCTGAGGAGAAGCCAGCCTCAGTTGCTGCTTAGATCATCCCGTCTGTGGCTTTTCTTCCACAGCTGCCCCAGGGTCTCCTGCCCCCTCAACAAACAGCTCCCTTTAGTTTTACAGTACCCTTGATGCTTGCTATCCAGAACACTCCAGCTACCCACCACCCTTCCTGTTTCCTGAATTTCCTCTCCAGTTTGTGAAGAATTTCCCACAATCCCCAGTGTCAGAGTCGTAGAGTAGCCAAATGCACGTCTCCCTTTGGGAGCGCAGGAGAAGCGTCTCAGGAATATGCATGCTTTGATTTCTCCAGAACTCTGCGTTTGCTGTTTTCCTTAACTCATATCTTTGGTACCTGCCAGCCTGATAAAGAGCTGTAAAGAAGTCAAAAGCTTGCACACTTTTCTCTGTAATAAATGCTCTGCCCCGTTTTGAATTTGGGATGCTTTTCTTCATGAAGCATAAATGACTAAATGGAGCTTATCATCTTCTCCTGACTTCATTAATTGCATGAACTTGTTTCCATTTCATTCCCCCCCTCCTTTTGTTTCTCTGCATCACATTTTCAAGTGTAAGCCACCCTGGGCAGATATTTTTCTTCTGGTGTTGGTTTATAAATAAAGACTCACATTTACAGCCATTTGTGATAGAGCTGCAAATAGAGACTGATGATGACATAGAGGTCCTCTGGGGATATCAGGGAGTACTGCTTAGTTGGACTTGGTGTCTTCCTTCTGCCTCTTTCCGGAAAAGGCTAAAAACAAAACTGAACTAAAAGTGTGTTTGGAGTGGGAGGTACCAACACACAAGAAACTTAAAACCACTATCTGGCCTGCGGGAACTGGAGAGAAGGAGGATGGAAATGCTGAAATGAGTGATGATTCAGCAGCCCTCCTGAGACAATGCAAAGATAACCATCAAGCATCCATGGCTGACCTGAAAAAGCTAAGCAGCATTGATTCTTGTTAATATTTGGATGGGAGACCACCAGGTAATGCCAAGGGTGGACTAGACTAGATTAGACTAGACTAGATTAGGAAGTCGGAAAACCATTGTGGAAGAAATCCACTTCTGGGCCATTGCCAAGAAAACTGCATGGCTGAATCACAAAGATGCTGGAATCATATAAATCCTACCTTTTGAGAGGTGGGTGGGAAGCCATAAGGGAACATACATAAATCCCATTGTAAAAGTAGCACAGTTATCTCATATGCACACACCTTAAACAGCTACATGACAATTGCCCAAGAGAGTAAGTAGTGTTCAACTCACAGTAAAAAGGACAGCTGGGTGAATTGTTTCTCAAAGGGAATAGGATTTGAAATCTATTTAACCAATGAGACACATTTACTTTAACATTTTTGCCCCTCTATGTAGCCAAGGAGCTTTCCAGTGGAGATTACAAATAGAATAAGAGTATAAAATAAGGCAAAAATACCAAATCAATAAATAATAATTAACTGAGTAGTCATCTATACTGAAGTAATAAATTACATCCACTTGGTAGCTGTCTCAGCAGCTTTTGCAGATGTTTATGTCAAAAGCCAGCTTGTTTAGTACTACAATCTTTAAAATTCTATATGGTGTGACTGTCTGGCCTTCTAGTTCTGGGAATTCTGAGTTCAGTAACATCTAAAGGGCCACAGGTTCTTTTATTCTACAGGTAGAATCTCCTCTCTAAAAATTCATATGGGTGAGGTTTGCAGATCAAATATTTCTTTAACTTTGTGTAGAAAGGCAAATTGTAAGAAATGGATCCTTCTGGCTTCCTCACAATGTCAAGTTTACTTTGACTGTTTTTCAAAAATCATCTTAAATACCTGTTCTAATTTGGCTCAAAGGTATTTTAGGAACACATCAGAAACAGATATTGAGTTGAACATTTATAGTAATCTGCTTTAGAAGATCTCAAAGCATGTATGGTGCCCAAGTCCATCAATTTCCTGCTAAAAGAGTCTTCTCTTTGCTAACAGGAATGGATAAATGCATGCCCTTTAGATGCTGCTGAATTCACTTCCCAATGGTCTTGCAGCCTGGGAATGCTTGGTATGTAGCAGTATCCACAACAGTTTTCTCAACCTTGGCAAATTTGAGGTGTGTTCAGCTGCCAGAATTCCCCAGGTAGTATATGTATATGCTAGCTGGAAAATTCTGGGAATTGAAGTTCACACGTCTTAAAGTTGCCAAGGCTGAGAAACTCCAATCTAGAGGATCCCAGGTTCTCCAGCTTTGATGTAGAACTTGGCTCTCAGTATGGTCTGTGTTTTCTCTAATATCTCATTCTTTCTCTCTCTGAAGTCTTCAGTCTCAAATGCAGGACCTAGATAATATGGATCTTCCTCAAGGACAACAGCAGCAGTCTTTGAAGGAGGTGAAGCAATTGGATGGCATTGTGAAGGTACTTATTAATTTGTATGCTGTCAAATCTTGTAGCTTCACAGCAGGGTATAACAAAAGAGAAACAGAGTAAAACATCCATGGTGAAAGATGCAATACATTTTAATAAATCAAACAAAAAGACAAATCCGATTAAACAGCTGATTAATAAAACCTCATTCCAGATGGCATATAGCAGAGGTCTTCAAACTTGGCAGTTTTAAGACTTGTGAACTTCAACTCCCAGAATTCTCCAGGCAGCTGGCTGGAGAATTCTGGGAGTTGAAGTTCTCAAGTCTTAAAGCTGCCAAGTTTGAAGACCTCTGGCATATAGTATTCCCTAAACATGCTCTGGAAGTGTATCACTATCTTCAGAAGGCCATTCTCTCTCCCTTCCTCCCTCCCTCCCTCTCTCTCTCTCTCTTTGGTATAAACCTATTGGCATCATTTATTAGTTTATAACATAAAATTTAAAAATACAAAATCAAATAACAGGAAAAATAAGGGAGGGAAAAGGAAAGAGAAAAGTGTAGAGAAGAAGTGAAAGAAAGAAAAGGCATTGACTTCCAACTCCTTTTGTGCAATAGAATAAGAAGTAACATCGAACCTCAGCTTTTTACTTTTAAATAGTAATATACACTAGTCATTTCTATAACAACAGATCTATCTAATCAGTAAAACCCAAAATCAAAGTTTCTTTTTTTTTGCACCTCAAGCACAAAGTCCAGAAGCAGTTTCCAAGTAGAAACAAAAGTATTTGTTTTTTTTTCCCCTTTAATCAAAGCAGTCAATTTAGCCATCTCTGCTAACTCCATCAGCTTTTGCAACCATTTATCCATTGTAGGGATTAAAGTGTCCTTCCATTTTTGTCCATAAATAATCCTGCTACCATCAACATATATAACATCAAAGTTCCAAATATTTTTCCAAGTCTTTTTCTATTAAACCAAAGGGAAAAATTTTTGGTTTTATCTTTATATTCACTTTGAGAAACTTCTGTATTAGAACATGAATCCTACTCTAATATTTCTTCGCTTTATCACATGTCAACCATAAATGATAAAATGTCCCTTTGCATTTGCATTTCCAACATTCATTTGAAATACCTTTATACAATACATTCTTGATAACTTGTCTGATGTTAAACACCAATGATACATCATCTTATAAAAATTTTCTTTTAAATTGTAATTTAATGTAAATTTTAACCCTTTTGTCCACATATTCTTCCATTGTTCAACCTTTACGTTGTATCCAAAGTTCCTTGGCCACTGAATCATACAATGCTTTACAAATTCACTTTACAAATTCAAATTCAATAACATTTTGTAGACCTTAGCAATAATATGTTCATCACTACCACACAGTAGGATTTCTAATTCATTGTTAACAGAATCAAACCCATAATTCTTTTTGTATAATTTAAATCTTCCTTTCCATTGTAAACCAGTGGCAGACATGTCCTTCTGATTCTAGCTCTTTCTTAGATTTGATCACCAAAATTAAAAGTTGTTATTTTACCATAAGTCTACCAGTCCGGCTTTGCCACCATTTCTTTTCTAAAAAATCTTTCTGGGGAGACACCCAAAGAGATATCTTAATAGAAAACCTTATTTTATATTTGTTCCAAACTCTTAGAATGGCACATCTAGCAAAGTGATTGTTAAAATCAACATTTACTTTAACCTTGTCATACCATACATAACTGTGCCACCCAAATTTTAATTCACGACCTTCTAAATCAATTAGCCTCTTATTCTGGAGGTTCACCTATTCTTTTAGCCAGACCAAATAACAAGCATTGAAATACAGTTTCAAATCTGGTAAACCCAACCCCCTTATTTCTTTAACATCTTGCAGTAGTTTATATCTAATTCTTTTTTTTCCCCTTGTCATATACCAAACTTCGAAATATCCATCTGCCATTCTTTAAAGGGAGTATCAGTTATAAGTATTAGCAAGGCCATTCTCAAGGAGCTAGTTTAGCTTCTAACGGAAGTCTGTTCCAGAGAATAGGCATCAATTATTATCAGTTATAAGATCAATAAACAGTGTTTTCTGGCTTTAGTCCCCATCGCCTCATGAAACTGAAGTTCTCTGAAGAGACTGGCCAATTCTTCTTGGAGTGGGAGAGTCTGAAAATACCTAGAACCTATAAGTCAAAAGTAGCATGTTGAGTTGCCTCTGGAAAGCTTTGCTAATTAGTGCAAGGCCTAGAAGATAGTTGCAACATGACAACAGCAGCTAGTACTAGTGGAACATTGTAAATATCTAATCATACAGTTATGGCTTGTGTCACTATAGATATAAGCAGATTAAGAGCCTTTCTTTGCAGCCTCAAGATTTACAAGCATGTGATGGTGACCTTCCAGAAACTATTGTCCAGTAGGAAGTTTTAATTCACATTAGAAGTCATTGTAGCAAAAAAATAAAGCTGCCTTTGAGATAAAAATTTATCCAACTCCTGGTGACTAATATGGATACATCTGTGCAGTTGTCTTAATAGAGATGTCAAAGTCATTTGCCATATCTTTCTTCCATGTGCTGTTTTTTATGAAGGTTCTCAGTCTACCCTACAGTCTTGCATTTTCCTGATTTTCTCCTTCCAAGTACTAAGAAGGGTTTACCATGTTTTGCTTTCTATATTATTAGATATATTGATCTCATTTCACTATTATTTTTCTCCCTTTTAAAAATCTTATTTGAAGCTTTTGATTGCACTGTTCAGCTTAAGAGGCCTCTCTTTTCATTCTTCTGCCATTCCAAAAAATGGTATCAGAAGCAAGGCATTCACCAGGAAAAAAAAACAGACAGACAGACAGGCCAAGCTTTGAAATTGGACTATGCTTTTTGTCTTTGGGAAAAGCAATCCATGCTGATGGTGAGGTTTTTCTAATGGAAATAGGCTTCAGCAGGAACATTTGAACAAAATGTTCTATTACATTTTTCATGAATAATAAGCCAAGATTATGCAAAATTCCAATTTATAGTTTTGTACGAATGAAGCTACATCATGTTACAGCTAGAATATGCTAAAACAAAATTAACCGATCTGTATTTGCACAATCATTTCCAGATTGGGAGAAACATCTGAATTTTAAGTACTGTGCCAGGACCTATATTTTAAAAAGCAAAAACTATTTTTGATTTAATTTAAGCTTTAAATATAATTAATATAATTTCACCCTCTGTTATGTTTAAAAAAATCATACAATTAACAGTTTTAGTAGTGTCTGGGGTGTGATTTGCAGGTTTTGGGGAGCAGATTTGGCACGTGAGGCTTTAGATTGGGCACTTTAGAGTAGCATGAGGGATGAACCTGATGTACAACCTGTTAAGTCAAGTAATGAGCCCATTGTTTTAAAGAGTTACAAAACTGCTGTGGATGTTGCACAAATGGTATCCAGGTAATGACAAAACTTCTGGCCGAAGGCTTCTGATGCAATTTGGCAAATGTCCATCATTTGTACCCCTCCCCACACAAGTTTAACCTTGAAAAGGAAAATGATTGTATTCCTATTCATCATGATGACAATGTTTCTTCTGAGAATGATCAATAAATATAGATAAAGTACATTTAGCTTATTTATACAAAATCCCCTTGATTATCGCCTTATCAAAAAAATTCTTTTGTTTTCAGATTGATGGGACATCTTCCTCTTCTCCAGAAAGTGAGTAATTTTCTATTTGGTAAAATGCAGATTGCCTGGGGTACTTTGTCACACTTGGCACAATCAGCCTGGAAATTCTTTTGTGTACTTGCATTAAAATAAATGCAAGACTATTTATAGACTAATTAGTGGAAGAGATAACTAGTGGTAATTTCATGGAATTTGGGCTGCGTTTATCTAAGTGGGTCACACTTGATGATTTATATTCTCTTTAGAATTGTCTGGTAGTTGCAGACTACTCCTCTGCTCATACTTATGGACCAGTATAAAAAGTGCCTTGCCCAAGCAAATGGTAGTGTTATATCTCATCTGACCTCAAAATGTTGTGGTCTCTGACTAAATTTCTAAGTTTTTAATCTCTTTCACCCAGCTAAAATATCAAAATATCATTTAGTCCTAACTAAAGGGCAAACTATTATTTGCAAAGTTATCCATAAGGTTGATTAGCTCACAGGGGATGATTTTTTAAACAGTCACCTGCAAGCTTATCTATTATCGACTAAAAGAACAACCCATTTACTAGTTCACAAGAAAGTTTTAGAAAGAATTTAAGGAAATATTTTCTGTAATGTACCCTGTTTCCCCAAAATAAGACATCCCCTGATAATAAGGCCAATCGGGCTTTTGAGCACATGGCAATAAGGCCAAGTGCTTATTTCAGGGTTCAAAAAAATATAAGACAGTGTCTTATTTTTGGGAAAACATGGTAGGGTGGTAGGTAGATAGACACAGAGATAGATAGAGAGATAGAGAGATAGATACTGGTAGATACCGTAGATAGATACCGTAGATAGGTAGATAGATAAATAATTTTCCAGATTCCTGTAATTTATCAGTGCAATCTCAGGGAGGGGGCATTCTGAGCACCTTAGCAACTTAAAGCATTTTTGGCTAGGGAATTCTGGGAAGTGAAGTCCAGGCATCTTAAAGTTGCTAAGACTGAGAAATGCTGCTTTAGTGGAGGGTACATTGGTTCTAAATTGGAAATAGTTCAGTTAACTGAAATTCTTATAACTTTCATCTCAGTAAATCTTGTTAAATCCGAGTTTGAGACTAGTTAGTTTTCTTTGACTTTGAACTGTCAATCTTAGCAAGGGTACCCAAAGGCCTAGATTGCTTTATCACCAGGCTTTACCTTTTGAACTACAAAAAACTTTTTTCGGCTCCAGCATTCTTCCTCTGCAAAGGGACCTGGTTAAGCTAACTGAAAGTAATGCTTTCTTTACAGAGGGAAATACTACTGAGACCAAACTTGAGTTGGCTTCTGTTTCTCCTCAAAAGCCCATGGAGGCAGCAGCCAAAGAAGAACTGGAGAATGGAGATATGTCAGGAGATGGTGGGTATTAGCCTTTGGCAAGGTCTGCCATTACGTAAGGGATCAAGCCAGATCCTTGGATGGTGATAAAAATGAAAATCCACAGTCCAAAGGACAATTGGCAAAACTGCTGAGCAGGTTTGCATCTGTCACATGATTTCTCACAAACATGGACTTTGAAATAGCGTGCTAGAAAATTTGCCATCACAAAAATCTTGATTTCTGCTGTAAGCAGATTGCTCCTTTTGGGGGGTCTGGGCTTTTGAAGGCTCATTCTGGTTTTAGAAGGGTAATCTGGGTATGCAGTGAGGATGGTAGAAATTACTTTGTTTTGCTGAGAGTTCATGACAAATGAAATCCTGTGGTTCTCAGGAGCTCTTTAGATTTTCTTGCTGAGAAAATCACCTCTGAAACATAGGCTTGTTCGCTGTTATTGATCGCTAAATTGCTAACACTTGGGGAGGATTCAGTGTGTATTACATGCATTTTAGCTTCATGCAAAATTATGGTAAGACCAATTTCATGAAATGCTGGTTTATCCTATACTGTTTGTAAAATCTGCTGCATGGAAAACTTCTAGTTTGTAGGCCTCATGAATAAGGTGACCAGATTTTAACATTGGTAAAGAGGGACATTGTGGGCGTGGCTAGCTGGTCATGTGACCAGGTGGCCATGGCTATGTGTATAGGGTAAGGTAAACAGATTTTAACATTGGTAAGAAGGACACCATTGTGGGCGTGGCTTATTGTGGGCGTGGCTTGGAGGCCATGTGACTGGTTGGGCGTGGCTAGCTGGTCATGTGACCGGGTGGCCATGGCTATGTGTATAGGGACTACTCAGAGGGCTGAAAAGTCATTTCTGACAGGTCCTCACACTTTTGACTGGTCCTCACACTTATGACCATCCTCACATTTATGCCCGTGCAGCATTCTTAACAACCATGTCACTCATTTCACAACTGCTTCTCTTCACCATGGTGACAAGATAGGGCAAAAACATAAAATGTGAGGACAGTCGTAAGTTCGAGGATTGGTCAAAAGTGTGAGGACCAGTCAAAAATAACTTTTTCAGCCCTCCGAGTAGTCCATATGCACAAAAGGACTAACCAGAGGGCTGAAAAAAGTCATTTCTGACAGGTCCTCGCACTTTTGACTGGTCCTCACACTTATGACCATCCTCACATTTATGCCCGTGCAGCATTCTTAACAACCATGTCACTCATTTCACAACTGCTTCTCTTCACCATGATGACAAGATAGGGCAAAAATGTAAAATGTGAGGACAGTCATAAGTTCGAGGACTGGTCAAAAGTGTGAGGACCAGTCAAAAATAACTTTTTCAGCCCTCTGAGTAGTCCATATGCATTAAAGGATACAGCAATAGAGAGGGATGAAGGAATGGAAATTAGAGTAGGAGTGAGGGGAAGAGAGGGAGGAAGAGAGGAGGAGAAGGAGAAAGGAAGAGGAAGTAGGGAGGAGAAAAAGAGGGTGGGGGGAGGAGAAAGTAAGAAGGAAAGAAAAGAGAGAGATGGTAGGTTTGAGGAGAAAGATTGCTGTACAATAAAAAAGATGAAAGGGAAGAAAGCCAACCCCAAGCAAATATAAAGATATTAAGATAAAGAATGAATTGTTAAACTTTAAAGAATAAAAGAGAACAAATATGAATAAATAGCAATAATTAGAAACACACATACAAACATACAATGTATTTTCTTTGAACAGAATATTTGGCTGGTTCACAAATTTAAACAGTGTTTAGTCATTTCAATTAAATTTACAATTTCTATATTTCATTTTTGCAATATTTATTCCTCATCTATTTTTTAAAAAAACCAATATTACCCTTCATCCTCATCTCTAATCTTAATCAAATTCAATTTTTCCCTTCTATTCTATATTATACCCCTTCCCATAGTCATCTATTTTTATATCCATCCTCACATTGGTTAATTATGTAATTATGTAATACAGTTGTTTAATACAAATTCAACATTATAATATAAATCAATTAATTATATAACTATCTTTTTTGTATATTAATCAATATGAACATGAATATTCCAATTATTTCCATGCAATCCAATTTCTTACAAATCAATTAATTATATTTACCAATAATAATAAACCAAATAATTTCCCCCATATATTCCTCCAAACCACAATTTAACCATTTCTGCTTTCAACACAATATACAATTATTAATAGTATCTCAATTATTACAATTCCCTAGTTAAATAGAGCTTTTTTTTCTTTTGTGTTTTAAAATCTTGAACTCCCCTCTTTTGCCCTAAATTTCCCATTGTTTGCAGTTTTGCACCTACGGTACCTTTTTTGGTGAGGAAAAAGAAAAAGAAAAAGAAAGAAATCTCTCTCTGACTCATTTTGTCATGTTGCAGCTTTACTTTCGCTTTCGCCTTTGTTTTCAGCATAGCTGGGGGAAAAAAATCTGCTCCAGGAACTTTTTGCAGCTAATTAACCTAGCGGAAGCTGTAGGGGCTGTTTTTTCTATTTTTGCAGGCATGGGTCTACTCATTTTTTTTTTAACATTGATCAGCTGTAGGTCGGCCCTTTGAAGCCCCACGGCAAGAGTTTAAACAGTTTTTTTTTCCCTCTAGCCATCAGCGGGGACTCAGGAGGCAGAATGAAAAATCGGGACTTTTTTAAAACGCCACGGGACGCAGGACAAATTGCTCAAAAGCGGGACTGTCCCACCAAAAGCGGGACGTCTGGTCACCTTACTCATGAAGTCACATGGTCTAGACGTGTGTCTAGATAGTCCCTCCCTCATAAGCCTCCCGCTTCTGCCAAAGCCCTGATCATTCCACCCCAACCCAGCCCCAATTTCTTTCAGAAAGATCTTATCTCTGATTAGCAGCTGATCAGAGATAATGCTCTCCATATGCACACAAGCACTATTTGGACCACAAACAGCTTTAATAGCCCCTATAGGGATAATGGAGATATTTTAAAATGTCCTTATTAAACAGTAAAAGAGGGTTTTTTTTTCTAAAGACAGAAGGAATTGTTGTAGAGATGTTTTGTGGAGATGAGGAATTAGGAAAACATCCCAATTAGGGCAGACAGAGTCAGCTTAATTATTTTATTGCAATAAAAGGATCAGATAGGTATTGATACCTCAAGATCTGAACAAAGTTATGGTCCTGAGACTCCAGTTTTATACAGTTTCAAACAAAGGACCCTTTGAAGTTAGCAGTTCATATGGTCCTATACATTTATCAATTTTAATTGACATTACAGAGTTTCTTTGCAAAACAGTCATAATTCTTTTTGTAGATTTATTGAAGCATATCTGTTATCCTTTGTTGAAATATCAAAGTGGACATCCCTGTCGCTTTAACCTCAAGGTGTAAATCACGTAGACTGTTCTTATCTGTGACAACTGAGCGGCCTTGAAGTAAGCATCCTTGCAAGGGGATGTCTTTTCCTGTGTTCTGAATATAATTACAAGCAATTTCTCTCTTACAATATTAAGAACAAAGAGGGCCCTTCAATGACTATCTAACTGGACCCATGTTTTTATTTTATTTTATTTTATTTGTTACCTGTCCCAGCATACTCCCCCCTCTGAGAGTTTGTCTTAAGCATAAACTCTCACAACTTACTTATAAGTATAACTATTGAGTATAAAAAAGTTCCAATAAACAATTCTATGATATAAAAATGCTAACAAAATATAAGAATCAAAGGCATATAAAAGATTATATGTGATTGTTTCCAATCTTCTAAGTCTTAGGAAGATTCTCTCCATCTTTCCACTGGTCCCATTTCCACATATGGATCTACAGCAAGATCTGTAGGTCCTTCCATAGGGTAGGAACCAAGTTGATTAAGAAATTGCTCTGTCAGAGCTAGTTCCCTTTCAACTTTAAGTTCCTTTACTGCTTTTATGGACAATTGTCTGAGGAGTGGTATTACACATGGAATGAATGCTAAGCCAGCAATGGCACATATGAACAAAAATATCATTTGCTTAATCCAACCGGACCCAGGCACCCAAGAAAACCACATGTCAGAAGCTTGTAACCTCTGACTTATCTTGGAAGCCCTATCCTGTAATTCCCGAGCACCTTCTCTGACCACACCTGATTTGTTCATGTAGAAACAACAATCTTTACCTAAAAATATACATGTTCCTCCTTTTTCTGCTGTCAGGAGGTCTAAGGCACGTCGGTTTTGTAACCCACTGCTGCCAAGGAGTCTATTTGATTTTGGACTTCTATCAAAGTGCCAGCGATTCGATTCAAACTTCCTTGTAGCTCTTCTGAGATTTGTCTAAATTGAATTACTGAGTGTGTGATTCCGGCTATACCTGTTCCAACAGCTGTACCCATGCCTATAAGCACTAACAGTGGGATAAGTATAGGGACCCTCTTCTGGACATGTCCCAAAAGGGGAACAGGAATAGCATGCTCTGCACTGACCACACCTATTTTAGAAAAAAGGTGGGCCAATGTACAAGTTCCAGTCCAGTTTGTTGGTATGCACAAATATGCATTAGTTCCACACAAAAAAAACACTCCTTTTTCTTCCACGCATATTCCGATGTTCATGGAAAAGGCATGGATTCTTCGGTTGTTTTCATTAGTCCAAACACCTAGAGTACCTGCTATAAACATTCCTGCTAAAGGTTGTAATGGGATTTCTAGTGAAGGGTCCTTCTGCTTATCTCTGAGAATTGGACCTTCAAAAACATATCGAGAGGTAGTATTTGCAGGTGGAAAAAGGATACATAAACCTGATTTGGATTGTAAGTTGAACCAAAGGGGAAATCTTGGAGGTCAAAATGGTCTTGGACAGCTTTCAAAGGACAAATTCCCTCCATCCCACCTATCCTTTCTAAAGTTCAGTTCAGGTGGAGCTGTGAAAGTTACCCTTTGTTGAAATTTGCGGTAAGCAGAGGGAAAAATTCCCTTTGTTAATTTTATGTCCACCAAGTTTATTTTAGGGCCAAAATATATCATTGACTGACATTGTTCGTCTGTCAGGGATCCTACAGGCCTTCCACGTTTCTGATGTCTCTTTACACACAAAGAAGGTGTTCCTATGAGGTCTACACCTGTAGCAATTGGGCCTGTGATAGGAAGACGACTTTTTCCCAATCGTTTGAATGCTTCATAAAAATCTCCTTGTATTGGTGAGACAGGTACTTTATCTTCACTATCTCTTTCAAGGAGAATTGTAGCCTTTGTTTTGACCTAAAGGTGTGATTTTACAGGAATAGCATGATAAGATGTAGGGTCAGCAGATAGACATAACCAGCATTTCTGACCTAGGGTAGGGTTATATTGATTAACAAGATCTTGACTTAATTCCAGAATCCGTGATATATAATCTCCTCTATGTAATTGTTGCAAAGGCCCATTTTCCTTATCTGAATAAACTGCCTTTCCCAAATGTGCCTTTGACCCAGTTCCACAGTAACTATACATAGAGATTGTTCTATAGATTTATTGAATATTCTGTGAGGGTTTTGTATTAGTGTAAATGGTATATATAGGAAATGTCAGGCTGAATATTTATGTATTAGTGTAAATGGTATATATAGGAAATGTCAGACTGAATATTCTAACCACTGTGCATAGTGGCCCAGTGGTTAGAATGCAGTACTGCAGACTATATCTGCTGACTACCGGCTGCCTGCAATTTAGCAGTTCGAGTCTCACCGGCTTGAGGTTGACTCAGCCTTCCACCCTTCCAAGGTCAGTAAAATGAGGACTGAGATTGTCAGATTGTTAGCAATATGCTCACTCTGTAAACCGCTTAGAGAGGGCTGTAAAGTGCTAAAAAGTGGTATATAAGTCTTATTGCTATTGCTATGTATATTACGTTCTGCTGAAGTTTGCTTGCCCTCTGGAATACTCTTCAAGGGTGACATATGGGCTGTGGCTATTCTGGGCGAAACCTAGCCAAAAGTATTTCTGGTTTTGTGCTATTCTCTCCCTACTGTTTCTGCCCACTCCTCCTTTCTCTCCCCCTTCTCTTCCTACTTGCCCAGGGGACTAAGGAACAGTGTCGTTTTCCCAGAGGATGCTTTTAGAGAGCTTTTAAAATGAAGCTTTAAGCTTCAGCCTGTCTCCCTCTGTGCTGCAAAACACGGGGGGGGGGGGGTGTCATTACAGATGGGCACTGGAGCTTCTACAATATGGAAGCTGTAAGCATTCTTTGGTGGAAGGACATCTTCTGTGAGAAGGGTTATCTGAAACTTTTAAACGTGAACACCATCACATGAAAGTGGCGCTGGGAAGATAAAGTTATTGTGCACTTTCTTCAGTGTCATCAGTGCATCTGCACTTAATGGAGCTTCTTGGCTAGCAGACAGATCCCTACCCAGGAGGTTACTTGCAGAGTTGGAGCTGTATATAAGAGAAATAGAGAACAGACAAAAATGGGGAGATAGATCTAAGTAAATGCAGCAGACTATACCACGAATTTGGAAACAGGGATTAAGGGGCTAAATTGAAGGTTGCTTCATCTGCTATGTAGTGGGGTGCCTGAAGTAGAAATTCTAAATTGCATTATCCGCTCCCATCAATGCACAATCCCTTAAGGAAGATCTCTGATGCAAGCTGCGCTGAAATAAATAGAAAGGGCACAACTGCCCAGACATAAATCAAGATAGGAAGATAAACCAGATCATGGTGTAAATATCAATCTTTGGGTTATACTCTAGCGTCACTGATGCTGCAAGATCATTTTATATCCTCATGGAAGACTGTCATCCATTACATAAGTGTGTGGATTATCACACAGAGCCTCATCTTAGTTAAAAGAAAGGGTTCTCAATGTCAGTATCAGGAGCGACCCTGGTAAAACTCCACCTTGTACAAAGGAGGGCTATAACAGAGCCTTGGGCTATCCCACTGCTTACTTCTCTCCAAGCAGATGTAATTCCATTAAAGACTATACATTCAGTGTGGTTTGTCAGCCAGTTAAAAATCCATCTGGTGGTGATGTCACATTTTTTTAGTTTACCAAGAAACACGTTGTTGTCCACTTTCTCAAAGGCTTATGGAAATCCAAGTATGCTATGTCCACTAGCATTTTGCTGGTTCACTAATTTAGTCACTTGGTCAAAGAATGCAATAAGGTACCATGTCCAAACTAAGGGACAAAGAGGATTGGGCATCATCACAGTGTACCAGATGAATGTGAATCTCCTTCTCCACGTCAGACTGAGAGGTATACTTTTGTCAAGAAGCTATCACCCTCATAACCTATAAGACCCAGGTTTTGGAGGCAGGCGGAGGTCAAGAAAACCATAATATAGCAAACCATTATGTGTACTTATTTGCCAAAGTCAGATGTGTTCAGTGAACATAAATTAATTCTAAGAATTCTAAAACTTGTAGTTCTCATGCATATGGAGGACATCAAATTGGGGAAGGTTGGCTTCTATATTATTGGAGCTATTTAAAAAGAGAATATAGATCAGGATCAGAATATCTGACATTTCCTTTTGTTCTCCACAGGTATTTCTGGCAATGAATGCAGCTCTGAAAAAACAGGAGTCAAAGTAAACCCTGTGACTATAGAAGGTGGGGACTTTCAGCCTCATCAAGGGAAAATCGAGGCTGCTCCTACTATGAAGAATTTGGATCCTAGTGAAGCCCCTACTGCTCACCAAAGAAAGCTGGCAGTGGAAAAGATGGTCATCAGAGATCATTTGGGGCAGGAGGTGGGAAGCATGGATGCTGTTGGGCAGACACAGAACTTCATTAGAAAAGAGGATGAGTTGGGAGACCATGATAACATAGGAAATGACTGTGAAGAATGGAGTACTTCGGGTAGTTTTTGCAATGTGGTGGATCAAAAGAAGACTGGTTGTGCTACCAAAAACCAACTGGACTGTGATCTTGGTAGCCGTGATGGCCCAGAGGGAGAATCTCCAACTTCCCACGATCAACAAAACCCTTCCAACCTTCTGCAGGACAGTGCTAACTGCCTTGATTCCCCCAGGAAGCAGGGAGATAGTGAGCAGGAGATAGCCTTGTTGGTCAAGGAGGCAGTTCTGATGGAAATGGGGCAGAAAGAATTACCAGAACAAAATGCAGAGGAGGCAGAGCCTGCCAGAAACCTGGCAGTCTGTGATGTTGCTACAGAAGAAGCAGCAGGGAATCAGGCAAATCATAGACAGAAGGAAGAGATGCAAGAATGCCAGGGATCAGACACAATAATGCTGGGAGGAGCAGAAGAGGGGGAAGAGACCAAACAATCTGTTTCAGACCAGATCACTCCTGGTCAAGAAACAACAATTCTGAACCCTTTGGAAGAAGCTAAGCTAGATCCAGTAATGACTTCATCAGATCAGATTCCTTCTCTGTCAGATACTAAAGTATCCCTTCCAGAACAGAATCCATTATCTTTTCAGGAAACTGAAATTCTATTCCTGCAGTCAGAACAGTCGTTATTACCAAATCAGAGTCCATCACTTCTTTTGGACCAATCTGTTTCATTGCAAGAAAATAAGGATTCTCTTCTAGGTCAAACCCCATCTCCATTGCCAGAATCCTCTATAGCATCAAATCCATCATCTTTGCAGGACCATTTTTCTTCTCCAGAACAGAAAGCATTCTCATTACAAGATGATAATACTCTTCAAGAAGCTAAAGACTTCTTATCGGACCAGACCCCATCATCCATTCATGAAGTTAATGGAAAAAATCTGGACCAGATCTCAACTGCTGTTCAAGAATGTAGTGATTCTGTAGTAGATCAAATACTGCCTACCTCTCCAGACAAGCTCACATCTCTTGCAGAAAAGATTCCATTACATGAAGGGCAGAGATCACCCCACATCTTGCCAACTGTTCTGAACCAAGAACAGTCTGTGTTGGAGATGAAAGGTCCCCTTCCAGATATCACCCCTTCTGTTATTAATCAACTCTCTTCTCTATCTGATCAAATCATTCCCCTTGAAGAAGCCAATAATTCTTCCTTGGGAGAAGTTTCAGTACCTTTGCAAGTCCAAATGCCAACTGTTACAGAAACTCAAACACTGCTTCTTTCTGAGGGTAATAAATTTCCTTCAGGCCAGATCCCATTATATGAGAATGAAAAGGAGACACCAACATCTGGGCCAGATGGCAAGAAGATGACAGGATCTCTAACTGATCATTCACCACTTCAAAATCAGGCCCCTTCCTGTCTTCCAGAACAATCACTTAAAGACCAAGATCAACCAACAGTAGTGGAGCACATGTCAGTCTCTCTGCAGAACCAAACCTCTTCCCTTAAAGAAACAGAAGAGACTCTTCCAGGAAAGACATCTCCAATTCTTGTGGAAAAGACGCCCACGCTGTTGGATCAAACTCCAACCCCTAACAAAGACCAGGGTCCAATACTACAAAAGACAACTGTTCTTGATGCTTTGTCAACTGTGAACCAAGATTCTGCTCAACCCCTTCTGGATGCAACTGTAAATTCACAGAATCAGGAATTGAAAGAAGATAGAGATGCTAATTTGGCTTCAGAAGCAGAGACCACTGAGATCCAAGAAAATATTGCTGCTGAGCAACAACCTTTGTTGAATGAGCTGAAAACCGCAGTAACCCCCCAGGACATTTCTCTAGGAGATCAGCAGCAGTCCAAGAGTGGGATCCAAAAGCATCAGGGTGCCTCAGTCCAGGAGGCCCCAATTTACATCACCACTGATGGCAATCCTGCTTCATGCCACCTCCAACCTGCAGCATCACACCAGGAGGAGGGTCAAGAGCAGGGGCAGAACAGACGCAAGCAGAAGACATGCCAGTGCTGCTTGGTCATGTAAGCTTGGCGTCTTTCACCTACTTGAGGAGAACAGGTGTCATTGATCTGGTCCTAGCAGCAGGCTCTGAAAGTGGTAACATGCCCTGCTAATCATGTAGTGTAAGCATCTCACACATTCACGCATGCGCATGCACACACATGCATACAGTACACACTCCATGGAGGGATTTGAAGGCAAGTTGCATAGATGGGTCCATGGAAGGCTTGCTGCGTCACGAAAGAGAGAGTGTTCAGTGACAGGATTGTTTCTCTTTATTGATTTCTCATAGCTCTCCTCCCAGTTTTCCTGGAGGCAGAAAATGAGGGATACCCTGCTTGGGCAGATTGTATCGGCCCACACATTCTCCTGCAGCATGCACACTTCTCCCTACACTAGTAGTGTAGACCTGCATTTTTCTTGGCACTGTCAAATACTGTATCACCATTCCCTCCACTTATAGTTTATGTGCCTGCATGTCATCCTTGTTGTGCGTGCATGTACATTACACATTTAGAATGCACATGTGTGTGCACAAAGGTTAATAACATGCAAACCGAGATAGAGGCATATCCATCTTTTCTTCCTTTGGCTTGCAAGGGATTTTCCTATCTTGGAAAACACCTGAGTTATGTGCCATTACAAACTTACAGGCTTCCACAACCTTTTCACAGGGCTGGACACAAAGGCTACAATATGCATGCAGAACTCCTGCCATCCACATTCTCCGCATGTGCCTGAACCCCGTCTGCTGAGTTGGCATGACTCACCAAATCAATCTGGACCCACTCCAGACACTGAGCAATACCCTCTTCCTTCTGTTCCCACCTCCTGCACCTCTGCTAAGATGGCCAGCTGGACACAACTCATCTTGCAGGGCAGTGACACATACGACACAAGAGGACTTCCTGCCAATAGGCGGTGCATTGCAGGGACTTTGGACAAGGCACTATTGGAACCTTCTCTCCTAAATGTGGTCTCCAGCTAAGATCTTGTGTGTGGTAGACTCAACGTTCTGCCTCCCAAAACGGGACTAAAAAACCTTTCCTAGCTCTGACTCTTCCCTTCCTACAAAAAGCCTGGGTTTGTGTCCCGCTAGGTCACAAGCTCTTCCCTTAACCCTTCATGTCCCCCTTTTGGTGACTGTTTATTCTATGCACTTTGTTTCAATTTTAGTTATATAACTTCTGTTAGGGCCACCACCTAAGCCAGTAAGAGCCTTTTAAATGTCAGTTTCTGGCTAATACTGATTCTCAATTAAAGTCAGATGCAATGACAAGCAATACCTGTGACTCTGCTTGGGTTGGGACGTGATTTGCCTCCTGGGCTTGGAAATGGGGCAGGCTAGCAGAACTGTCTGATGATCCACTTTGTGCCAATTATCAAAGACCCAGGGTGATCTGGAGGTAGATGGATGAAGAGTTGGTGATCCTGTTTCTTGTTTTCCAGTCCTGGGAAAGAGGTAGCAGTTAAAAGCCACTTCACTATCCCTCCTTTTCCAACAAGAGCTTATCATGAATAATAAATAATACATTATATTTATGTATGGCTTTGAAAGTGCTGAAAGTACATCCCATGCAATCTCAGTCATACTTAACAATACAGTTAAGTAGGTCAGTGCTCCATCACGTTAGAAGAATGGAGTGGGGAAAGCAGAGGCTGGAAGAACAGATCCCTTCCTTAAAATCTCACACCATGCCTCAAACTTGTAGCCTTTTCCTTCTGGTTATGGTGGCTGCATTCCAGGTCTGAAGTATTATAAGGAGTGAACACAAGTAAGCATTGCTGGATTGAAGTTTCTTCCAGGGGTCCAATTCCAAATGTCCCATGGGGAGAAGAAATAGCAACAAAAATCATCTGAGATGCCTAATATAAATATACGAAGTGTGTTCTTGGCGAAGCTGAGATTTGGAACTGGAATGGTGGTGAAGAGGCAGTCTTTTCCTCACTCCAAATAATTTGGTAAACTACATTATAACAGTAATACATATGTGTATAGAACAGATGAAATACTTGATATCAAAATTGTTCCAGTTGAGGAAAAGCCAAGTAGATAGTATTTGTTTGTATGGCAGGAATCAGCCATCCATGTATCATGCCCGGCTCCATCAAACTGGTCACCCAAACTGCTGATTTCTGATGGCACAACGTGTGCAATGCCACACATCAAACAAATTCTTAAGGTTTCATTTTAGAATAACAGAGTTGGAAGGGATCTTGGAGATCTTTTAGTCCAATCTCTGGCTCTTATTTATTTATTTACTTATCTTATTTAAGGGAAGTTTGAGCTGTGGGTGCAAAGAAAAAAAAAACACTTACCCACTGTCTTGTGTCAATATAAGGACAGAAGTGGCATCTGAGTAAAAACAGAAACTGCTGAATTTGGGGGCAAATATAATACACATAAAATTCACAGTGCTAGGATTACAACGTATATTTATAGACACAAACACTCATACTGTACCTTCCATTTCAAACTGACCAAGGACAAAAACTGATACAAGAGGAAAAACCACAGGAAAGCAAGCTTGATTCTGAGCCCCATTATTAGAACTGCTCATTCCTGTCTACGCACAGGACCATCTTTTGCTGTCTGTGATGATTTTTCCACCCATCCATTATCACTGTTGGCCATTTTGCCTGTAGGATATTCTTGCCTCGTATTTTTCGTGGCATTCTCCTCAAGGTCCTGTGAAATTTGTATGACCATGTAGGAAATCATCCAAAATGATGCTTATGTTGGCTTTCCTACCCAGTCTTGTATTTCTGCAACAGATACTTTGATTTTCTCACTGAAGCACTTTCCTGTTGAAATTTAAGGCAACTTCCAACTTCCTTCTATGTTTCAGAAGTGTGATAGTTGTGCTACGCAGCCAATACAGGTTATGGAAGCTCTGAAGGACAGAAGGTGAGGTTGGAGGTTTCACAGTGTACAATGTGTGACAAAGCTATACTTGATCCGACTTAGGCAGGGAGGGAGAAAGCAGAGGGATTTGTCAGGTTTCTAGCCAACCAGGGCTCCAAAAGTAGGGATTCACCAGACGTCTTGGAAGAAGAGTTCCTTGAAAGATCCTCTTGCAGACTCAGATCGTACAGACTCATCTTCGCAAGAGATGTGAAATTGATCAAGCCACGCCTTTGTTCAGTGCCCAATGAGGCAGTGGGTTTGACAGCTTTGAGAAACAAGCACAGGGCATTTTAATTTTCACCGGACTCTTTTCTCATGGATGGTTCACAATAGAGACAAAGTGCCATTTGATTTTACTAAATCATACTGAGAAAAGTGAGCCCAGAAGTTTCTCTTCCCAGCTTGATCTACCAGGACATGTCATTTAGCAAGGCTGCCAAACTCTGCTTTTACCCAAATCCCAAAGCCACTTGCTTTGCTGTGACAGCAGTCACTTTACCAATGCCATGGCTAAAGCACTAGGCAGGGACTGATTTTATGTCTCCTTCATGTATGCTCTTTGTCAGGCTTGCAGGAAAGCAGCATCATTTTTACTTTTGATATGGTAATCTTGCAGCAGTCTGACATATTTTCCATTCCAAATCTGGTTCTTAGCATTTGGCATGTATTTATGACATATGATCCAAAGTCACATTATTGTTTCTGACTAGTAAAATCATCATGGAAAGCAAGATTTACTTAACAACCTGATGACTTGTTTAGCAACCACAGTGATTCACTTAACAATCATGGCCACAAAAAAAAGGTTAGTAAAATCAGGTGCAATTCAACAATGGAAGTTCCAGTCAAAAGTGTGGTCATAAATCAAGCATACCTGCACAGTATTTGCCTTTGTACTGCATTATAGTGATTATACTTTTTGCTCCCCACTAGTAGGCAATATAAGATCAGTTTCATTCTTACTTGAGTTTGTCAGCCTTAGATGACGCCCACAAGTTAAATTAAGCCTGATAGATTGTATTCAACTTTATCAGAATTTGAACTCATGATCTTTAAAATATATAGCAAATATCTTCACTGAAATAGAAAGCCATATAAATTCCACACTGCAGGGAGGACCTGAGGTTTCTAGAATGAGCCCCAGGCAAAATAATAACTATAACCCTCTATCTGAGAGTGCAAACTAATAAGAAAGAAAGGCACAGTTGAAAAAGCCATGGGAAATTATTTCAATATATGATTGTGCAGTGAGATTATTATATACATAGGGATGGAAAGATTTGCTGTCTCTACCCACTATGGAGGAATGGTTAGTGAAGCTGAATTGATAAATTTGACTTATTAGAAAAAAGATTTTTTTTTTCTAATATTATCTACATTTATTGGTGCCTGGAAGTCTCTTATGGACTTTTGCATAAATGTGGAAAATTGAAC
This sequence comes from Arizona elegans, assembly GCA_022577455.1. Classification (NCBI taxonomy): domain Eukaryota; kingdom Metazoa; phylum Chordata; class Lepidosauria; order Squamata; family Colubridae; genus Arizona; species Arizona elegans. Next base: position 5,478,624 of record JAKOOJ010000003.1, read on the forward strand.
ATGATTCATGTCTTTGATGATTAGACAGGATAAATTATGGAAAGGAGATTCATGATGTAACTTTAGAGAGAGTGGTTTAAAAAAACCATCTACTTACGGCTGCTGTGAAGAATTTCGGGAGCCATTTCTTTATATTGATTTCTTTTCTACTTTTCTTCAGGTTTTTTTTTCTTGCATGTTTTTCTTTTTCTTAGTTTATTAGTTTTTACCTTCTTGTTTAAAAGTTTCAATGAAATTATATTTTAAAAATGTACCATTCATAACATCTACCTGCATTTCCCCACTTGCACCTAACTGTGGAGTCAACGTTGAGTCAATAACCTTCTATTCCCTGCCAGTTATTGACTAATTGATTTAATTTCTAGGCTGCCCAATGACAGAATAACTCTGGGTGGCTCCCCAAAAGTAAAACAATATAATGTAAAAAAGACACCACGTGTCTGAAGGAAAAACATCTCCCTCCACTTAATGGGGTCCACCCAAATATTGCCTTCATCTCATCTCCAACTTATACCTGAGCCAACCTAAAGCAATAACCAGATTTTTAAATGGCAAGTAGTGTTTTGCCCTTTTGACAGAGAACAAGCTAGATCAGCTTTGGCACAGATGCTAGTTAACATGGCTCACCATATTGCAGTTAAGTGAGGTTAGCCTAGCACTTCTTGATCATTCAAAGCTGTTGCAGATCTTTCTTTGCTAGCCTTGAGCGCTATCTTCCAGGGCCATTCAGCTGTGGGTGGTGAGAAAGTCCAGTTATTTCAAACTGGGCTCTGTTTCTGACAGGCATCCAACTTAATCCCCAAATCAGTCTGAACAGCATCTAAGCAGCCAGAATAGAATAGAATAGAATAGAATAGAATAGAATAGAATAGAATAGAATAGAATAGAATAGAATAGAATAGAATAAGAGGGGAGGGGAAGGGAGGGGAGGGGAGGGGAGGGGAGGGGAGAGGAGAGGAGAGGAGAGGAGAGGAGAAGAGAAGAGAAAAGAGAAGAGAAGAGAAGAGAAGAGAAGAGAAGAGAAGAGAAGAGAAGAGAAGAGAATTCTTTATTGGCAAAGTGTATTCCTTGACACACAAGGAATTTGTCTTTGGTGCATATGCTCTCAGTGTACATAAAAGAAAAGATACATTTGTTAAGAATCATAAGCTACAACACTTAATGATAGTCATAGGGTACAAATAAGCAATCAAATCATACTAGGAAACAATCAATATAAATCGTAAGGATACAGCAACAAGTTACAGTCATACAGTCATAAGTGGGAGGAGATGGGTGATAGGAATGATGAGAAGAATAATAGTAATAGCAATGCAAACTAAGTGAATAGTTTGACAGTGTTGAGGGAATTATTTGTTTAGCAGAATGATGGCATTCGAGAAAAAACTGCTCTTTTGTCTAGTTGTTCTGGTGTGCAGTGCTCTGTAGCGTCGCTTTGAGGGTAGGAGTTGAAACAATTTGTGTCCAGGATCCGAGGGGTCTGTAACCCTTTGAATGGTGTGGGAGTAGGAATGGATTTCCAGAGAAAAAATGCAGACTACAAGAACCAGGAGCACTACTCAGGTGACCCTGAGGACACAGATAAACCTCAAAGTGCTTCAAGGACCCTGTAAAAGGATGCAAATGACCAGCTGTCTGCAAGGAATATAAATCGTTCCATTCCCCACTATCCTGTCAGAGCTGAAGAGGCTTCTTGGATGAGAAGCGAAATGTCTTCAAAGAAAAAACAAGAAAGCCCAGTTGCCTCCTGAAAAAGCACCTTTGGGATAAGCAGCCAGTAAGCAACAGAGATGTAGGCTGAAATGAAATGCAATGCAGACAGTCAACCTCTGTTAGCTGGTTGGGAATGAAGATTTACCACTCTTCTGGGGATCGGGTATAAGTTTAGTGCCACTTCAGCTTAACAGTAAATATCATCTAGAAGTCTATATCTTAAAAGCAGGCCAAGTGGCCATTTTAGTATGCTGAATGGAACCCATGAGATAAACTTGAAAGTGAAGACTATAAGAAACAACAAAACCTTTAGGAAATGTTCCTAAAAATATCCAAAATATTAGAACTGTCCTGCCTCCTAGTGGTGACAAGGGAAATATTGCTACCATTTAAAATGTTGGTTAGTGCTACCAAACTCCTGCTTAAAGAATAAATATTTAAAGGATGCATGGAAATATGCCTGGGTGTAAGCAGCAATAAATGATTGCTTGCCTTTTTCAGTACAGATATATCTTAGTCAGACATCTTGCCTTATAACTTGTTCTTCTGTAAGTTCTTCTATTATTTCAGATAAGTGACTGTTCTTTTGGACAGTCACTTGTCTGAAATGGTATAGGGCAGTGGTGAGTTTCAAATTTTTTTACTACTGGTTCTGTGGGTGTGGCTTGGTGGGCGTGGTGTGGTGGGTGTGGCAGGGGAAGGTTACTGCAAAATCCCCATTTCCTTCCGATCAACTGGGACTTGGGAGGCATAGAATAGATAGGGGCAGGGCCAGTCACAATTTTTACTACCGGTTCTCTGAACTACTCAAAATTTCTGCTACCGGTTCTCCAGAATTGGTCAGAACCTGCTGAAACCCACCTCTGGTATAGGGTCTCCTGCTCGAACAGAAGGCTGGACGAGAAGACCTCCAAGGCCCCTGCCAGCTCTATTCTGATTGGTTGATTGAAGTTCTTGTATCGCTAAACCTTGTGATTTGACCAATTTTAAAGAGGGCATCCCATTTTAGTCTCTCCCCCATTAGCTACTCAAGAAACTTCTCTCACTGTCTTTTCTACTATAGCATGGGGCCTAGTAGCACCCTAGAGCGGTGTTTCTCAACCTTGGTAGCTTGAAGATGGGTGGACTTCAACTCCCAAAATCCCCCAGCCAGCACTGCTGTCTGGGGGATTCTGGGAGTTGAAGTCCACCCATCTTCAAGCTACCAAGGTTGAGAAACACTGCCTAGAGGGAGATGCTGTTCAAAATTACAGCTCTTTACTTGAAAAATCACAATTGTTACATGTTTTTCTTAGATTAAAATGATTACAAAAGAGACAGAAGTGAGTCTTCATAAAGAGAAAAACATCAAAGTAAAATTGTATCCACTTGCAGATAGTGTTCAGCCAGACCTCTGCTAGTTCTTACAAAAATAATGAGAAAAAAATGCAGGGATTACCGGTATCTGAGCATGGCAAAATAGGAATGACTGCTGAAATAAAACCTGGGTTCACACATCACACTAAACCATAGCGTTATGTGTTTGATTTTTGTTTGATGTAAACCCACCCCTTACAGTTTAAACCTCATGGTGTTGAGAATTATAATGTGTTATTATGTGGGTGTCAACTCTTAGTGATCAGGTATAATTTTTCCCAGGAGGATTTGTCCCCAAAATGATCCTTCAGGTGTTCCAAAGGTGCACCCATCACCACTATAACTGAGTCCATCCATCTTGTTGCTGGTTGTCTTCTCTTTCTTTCCACTTTTCCCAGCATTAAAGCCTTCTCCAGAGCTGTGGACTAATTAGCTGTGACTAATGTGAAGTAATGTGAAGTATGATAATCTGATCCTTGACGTTTGTGCGCTTCAAGAGAGAATGCTGAGTCTATTTGTTCTATGATCCACTTGTTTGTTTCCTGGGCTTTCCATGGTACACTCTTGAGTTTCAAAAAATGGGATGACTGGTGATGATTATTTTGCTTTAGAAATAAGATCAGTTCAGTGCACTTGAATGGATATGTCGATATCCATCTACCAACCATGATAGCCAAGGAGGACTCTCTCTGATCTCTATTCTTGTAGAAGAATTGGAGACTAGTGTTTCCATGCTTCTTACTATCTGTAATTTACTGGTCTTGTTGAGATACCTATCTGATCTAGCAAGCCTCTATGTCCTTACGAAATCATAAAGAACAAACTATGCGCCTGCCAACTAAATGGTGGAGCAGTAACCCCTCCTGCTCCACATAGACTCCACAGTTGATATACATCAACTTTGTACCATATACATTTTACTTTGTACTTCTTGGTACAAAGTAAGATCTTTCATAAGATGACGTTTCAGACCACAAAATTCCTTTGAAGAAGCATGGCTTTCCAGTATTTGATTTGCTGCTATGGCCAGGAAAAGAAGATGGACGTTAACGTTGCAATGATCGAAAAGTTGAGAAATGAATGATGGAAAAACACTCAAGACAACATCTGTACAAAGGAAACAACTGTGCGCATGAGATAGCTTCTGCATTGGGCTTCTTAAGCCCAATGTCTCCTTTAGGAGCATGTGCTGCTACTTTTTAAAACAAACATTTATGAACTACAAAATACAAATATTACAAATATTTATTAATTTTTTTATCTTGTCTTTATTTTTGGTCAATTCAAAATGTACACCTTAGGTGCACACCTAAAGTTTATTTTTATTTTCCCTGTAAGCTGGGTTGCACTGAGAGAGAATGATTGATCACCCAGCCTAAGGAGGACCAGAACTCATGGCCTCCCAGTAGTTAATCCAGCACCTCAGCCACTATACTGAAATGGTTTATAACTTCTGGATGATGGGAATCACCCTACCCATTAAAAAGTAAAGTTTTACAGGCCTTCTTGGTACAAAGTAAAAAAAAAGTAGGTTTCCTCAGTTCCAGCCTGGAGAATTTCACAGTTGCTAGGCTATAGTCACAAAGACCTTGTTTCTAGCACCTGGGGGGAAAGTCTGATTTGGGCATCTTTGAAGAAAGGATCCATCATCCAACACAAGTACCAACTCCATATTCTGGAGATTTGCTGAAAATCAGAAGTGATATCAGAAGACTCTCACCAGGAGAATCTTGAAGATCCTGGAGATTGGATCAGGTCACTGCAGTCTCTGGCTTAAATTCGTTGCCCTGTTTGTTTTAAGCAGATCAAATGATGTTAAGAGACATTTCAGTCATTTGATCCAAAGGCACAGTAGGACCTTTTGAAGAGCCCAAGGAATGTTCCTTCCAAGAGAAGTTGCACCTGCAGCTGGATCAGAAGTAGGAGCTGAGCATATGACACCCAAAGATCATGTCTCCCTTTCTCTTAGTCCGGAAAAAGGAGAATTGTTTCTTTCCTGCTCAATCCAATTCAGGATTTCCTCTTGAGTAGGAAGAAACCGTTTTTCATAACCAGAAATCACCATGGCAGTTGATCTTGGTAGTGGTGGAGAAGGAGAAGGAGAAGGCTCAGGGATTTCTTCTGATATATCTACAATGTCCATAATTTCCGGAAACTGGGTCAAACACTTGGTCAGGGCCTCCTGAAAAAAAAAATGCAGCAAAATCATAAGGAGCCCTAACTCAAACTCAACAAGTGAACCTACTGTAAGAGAACAGCAAAGCCCATTCAGGATGTCAAAACATAGCCTCTAACCTTAAATATTTGACTCCCATTTTTCAGATTTCCAAGCTCCTTAACTTTACCAAACTTGGCATACTTTTCAAAGCAGCCCACTTTTGGAACAACCCTTTTAAGAGTTCTCAATAAATGGCAGAAATACTGGATGAAGGAAACATGTTTTTCCACCATTTCTGCTAGGATAAGCAACCTCCCCCCCCACACACACACACAAGTTATGGATCTATCCTATCTATGGGAAAAGGGAATCTTTAGCCTGTTCTTTGCAACATCTTTCCTCAATTTGGTTCCCTTCAGATGTGCTGAACTCCAATTTCCAACACTCTCAAATTTTGTCACATTTGTGAATGATGGGAATTATAGTCTAATGCAAATCTGAAGGGACTGAGGTTAGAGATTGATGCTCTTACATCTTTAAGAAAAGTTTCCAATTCTGAGAATACATTTGCAGATTCAGTTGTAAGCACATTTTTGAAGTGTAGCTATGAATCAGTGTTGAAGCTCAGAAATATGGCAAATAAAGAGAGAGAAAAAAGACAAGAATACCAAATATCTTTAGTCCAATGTACAGGCATGCTATTCTGCTTTGACCAGCCACCCACAGTAATCCACACAGAAGATGAATGGAATACAATTTTAAAATCTACATAAAGTAATGCCTTGGTCAAATGCACAAAGTATCGTATTTTTTGGTCTATAAGATGCACCCCCCCCCCCAAAAAAAGTGGGTGGAAATGTCTGTGCATCTTATAGAGCAAATTTTGCTGAAAGCCCGGCCTCCTGCCAACCCCCACCCTTCGGCCTCTGCCTCCCAGCAATTTGCCTCCTTGCGGGGATCATGGCTGCCCATCACCACCCATCGCCGCACATCATCGCCACCCATCGCCACCACCGCCCATCACCGCCTCAGCCTCAGCAATCCCTATTACCTGGAACAGACCAAAAATGGGACACAGAGGCTAAAAATGGGCCGTGCAGAGGCCGAAAACAGGACGCACAAGGGCAAAAAATGGGGTGCGCGGAGGCCAAAAATGGGGTGCGGAGGCGGCGATGGGTGACGGCGATCCCCTCAGCCTGGAACAGCTGATCGGCGGTATTCCGGGAGGCCGATCCAACCGCCAATCAGCTGCTCATGCTAAATCAGGCTGTGTTGAAACTGACCAGGCTGTTTGCTGTTTGCTGCAAAGAGGCAAATTGCTGGGAGGCATTTTTTTTTGTTTTCCTCCCCATAAACTAGGTACATTATGGTCCAAAGCATCTTATAGTGCAAAAAATATGGTAGTTAGTGTGGACTTTATGTCCATCCAATTACTACTTAAACAACCTCAATCTGCAAACTTTAATTTAAGGTTTTAGCTTTAGTTCTTATTAGAACCATCTTAAGAAAGAGAAGCAGGTGAATCTCCAAGACCTCAGTAGAAGACAATACAGTCCCGAGACCAAAAAGACAAGGAGGAGTTTGGTATAGAAACGGGCTAACTGATTTGACAAGATATGGATGGGAACTGAAAATAAACTATTAGCCAAATTATATTATTTGCTTGAATATGATAGGGTAAAAGAGGTAGTTAAAGACCAAATGATTGCATGGGCTAAAAATATTGGACACAGTATAAATCTAAATGAATGGGAAATAATCTGGGACAGTAACCTTAAATTGACAAGGGCAGTAGTATATAAGGAAAACCAATATAAGATGCTACACAGGTGGCATCTAGCCCCTACTAGGATTGCAAAAATTTACCCTAACACGAGCCCAAACTGTTGGAAATGCGGTCACCATCAAGGCACTTTCTATCATATGTGGTGGACATGCCTCAAAGCGACGAAATTCTGGAAAATGATTCGAAGATGGACTCAAGAAATAATAGAGGAAAATATTGATTTAGAACCCGAAACTTTTCTCCTGAGAATACTGAAAAGGGCATATGAGAAAAAAAGAGGTACCTAATTATGCATGTCATTACAGCTGCTAGAATAATATATGCACAGTATTGGAAAGAGAAAGGGCTACCACTGGAAGAACATGTAATTAGAAAAATATTAGAATGCGACGAGATGAATAAGTTAACATATGTGATAAATGAAAAAGAGAACTCGGAATATTACAGTGTGGGAAATGTGGTATAAGTGGATGGAAGAAAAAAGTAAAAGGTAGAATAAGAAAGGGTGCAAATATCAATAACAATTAAGTAATTAAGGAACACCATGTATATAATCTGTATATATTTATGAACAGCGCTAAACCGAAAATTGTTAAATTGTATTATTATATATTTCAATAAAAATTAAAAAAGAAAAAGAAGACAATACAGTACTTCCTCTTTTGTACCCCCTGCAAATGCAGAGGGTACAACTCGTGCAGTTTTTTAAATTGCTTCTTACCATGACTGGTGCAGTGCTCTCTTTATTCATCTCCACAGCAATCCCACTGTGTTTTGGATCTGGAATTTTCTCCCAACACCACCGAGGCAGGACCTTTTGGCAGAGGCCCACTAGCCTACAAAACAAGAGATGTTAGAGGTCACTTTGCACGGGATTTAAATCAGAATTTAGGCAACCAGTAAAAGAATTTAGGTTAGCCATCCATACAGATGGTATGCCTGCATCTCTGCCTTTCATCACTTACCTTCTATATTTCAACAACACAATAATGGAACCCATTACAAGCAGGATTACCACAGGTACGAAAACTATCAAAATGTTCTGCCAATGAAAAACTGCAAGAGATTTAAGGACAACACTGTCATTTACTATTGTATCAAATGTATACATTGCCAACTCTATTCCATCTCATGCCAAAATTCACAAGTTCCATGGTTCCAAGATAAAAACATCAACTTTAAAACATCCTCTGAAAAAATATAAACTACTACAAGAATATTAAAACATCTATTGTAAATAACTCTAACTTGTCATTCACTCATCATGCTCAATCCCTGCTACCCCAATACCATAAGAGTATGAACTACTTTTAATTTTTTCAGATTCGGGAAGACTTGGCCGCCGACTGGGTTAGTTCAGACGAGATGACTGAGGCAGGCCTTGACAGTGTTATCTGGGAGGAGTTCGATCCTGTGGCTCCCGAGGACGTGGACAGGATCTTGGGGCGGCTGAACACAACCACATGTTTATTGGACCCATGTCCCTCTTGGTTGGTGCTGGCTTCCCGGGAGGTTACACAAGGCTGGCTCCAGGGGATTATTAACGCTTCTTTGAGCGAGGGTGTCCTGCCGGCCGCCTTGAAAGAGGTGGTGGTGAGGCCTCTCCTCAAGAAGCCATCCCTGGATCCGGCTGTTTTGGCTAACTATCGTCCAGTCTCCAACCTTCGCTTTATTGCGAAGGTTGTTGAGAGTGTGGTGGCGCGACAGCTTCCCCAGTACCTGGATGAAGCTGTCTATCTGCATCCGCTCCAGTCCGGCTTCAGACCTGGGTACAGCACGGAAACGGCATTGGTCGCGTTGGTGGATGATCTCTGGAGGGCCCGGGATAGGGGTTATTCCTCTATCCTGGTCCTATTAGACCTCTCAGCGGCTTTTGATACCATCGACCATGGTATCATGTTGCGCTGGCTGGAGGGACTGGGAGTGGGGGGCACCGTTTTGCGGTGGTTCTCCTCCTATCTCTCTGACCGGTCGCAATCCGTGTTGACAGGGGGGCAGCGGTCGACCCCAAGGCGCCTTGTTTGTGGGGTGCCGCAAGGGTCGGTCCTCTCGCCCCTCCTGTTCAACATTTATGTGAAGCCGCTGGGTGAGATCATCCGTGGTTTTGGGGTGGAGTTCCATCAGTACGCTGATGATACTCAGCTGTACATTTCCACCCCAGACCATCCCAATGATGCCTTGGAAGTGATGTCCCAGTGCCTGGAGGCCGTGCGGGTCTGGATGGGGAGAAACAGGCTTCGACTCAACCCTTCCAAGACTGAGTGGCTGTGGCTGCCAGCGTCCCGGTATAGCCAGCTGACGCCATCGCTGGTTATTGGGGGCGAATCATTAGCCCCCACAGAGAGGGCCCGCAACTTGGGTGTCCTCATGGATGCGTGGCTGTCTTTAGAAGGGCATATGACAGCTGTGGCCAGGGGGGCTTTTTGTCAGATTCGCCTGATACGCCAGTTGCGCCCTTTTCTGGACCAGGACTCCCTACGCACGGTCACTCAAGCACTCGTCACTTCTCGTCTGGACTATTGTAACGCTCTCTACATGGGGCTCCCCTTGGGGTACACCCGGAGGCTCCAACTGGTGCAGAATGCGGCTGCGCGGGGGATTATGGGAGCGACGGGGCGCTCCCATGTGACTCCTCTCCTGCGCGAGCTGCATTGGCTTCCGGTGGACTTCCGGGTGTGCTTCAAGGTGTTGGTGATCACCTTTAAAGCACTCCATGGCTTAGGGCCAGGGTACTTACGGGACCGCCTTCTGCCACCAATAGCCTCCCACCGGCCGGTTCGCTCCCACAGAGAGGGCCTCCTCAGGGTGCCGTCGGCCAGACAATGCCGGCTGATGACCCCCAGGAGGAGAGCCTTCTCTGTGGTGGCACCTACCCTATGGAACAATCTACCCCCAGAGATACGAGTGATCTCCAACCTCTGGATTTTTCGTCGGGCCCTAAAAACTTATTTTTTTCAGTTAGCCGGTCTGTCTTGATTTTAGGGTTAGTTTTAAATTTTTAATATTGATTTTAATTGACAAGTTTTAAATTATGGGCCAAATTTATAAATTATTTTAACTTTATTTTTAACTGTGATGTTTGTATAGATGTTTTTATCTTGGCTGTTCACCGCCCTGAGTCCGAAAGGAGAAGGGCGGTATAGAAATTTGAATAATAAATAAATAAATAAATAAATTTTTTCCACAAGGAGAACTGAGCAATCTTGGCTCTAATGGGACAAAATAAAAGGAATACTTCAAAAAAAAAGTGACTCAGTTCTTACAGGTGACGATGATACATTAAAAGTATGCAGTCACACTTGTGAATGATGGGAATTGTAATCTAATGCAAATCTGGAGCTGCGATGTTTATGATCCATTCCAGAAGTATGTAGATACAGGTAGTCCACATATAACAACAATACTTGGGCCTGGAATCTCTCATCACAATGTCAGGGTTTCAAAAAACACCCCCAAGTGAAGCAGTCATAAAGTACAATGCATCACTTAGCAACACAATCCCAGCAATCTCCATTGTCATCATTGAACAAAGACCTTACATGACTGCAACATGGAAAGAATCCAGAATTGTTTGTTTATACTGCTGAAATCACCTAAACGAGGGTGTGGAATGGTAGAGGGAGTGGTATAGGTTGAGTGCACTGGAGTGCAGCACAAGTTGGGGAAGGTGTACTAGAGCGCATAGAGTGGCTGGCACAGTGCAAGGACAAAAGGGGCTGGAGGAAGGTGGAGACTTGCCCCACTGACTTACAAACTTTCCTGCCAGCTTCCCCACTGACTTTCTGGGGAAGCCGTAGGAAAGGTTGCATATAGCGAACATGTGATCACAGGATGCTGCAATTGATCATAAGTGTGAAGTGGTTGCCAAGCACCCAAATTGCCATCATGTGACCACAGAGATGCTGGGACTGCTGAAACAACAAGGACCAATCATGGCATTTATTCAGTGCCCGTACAACTTTGAAGAGTCACTAAACAAGCGGTGGTAGTTTGAGGACCTGTAATTAATAGCAAAATGGTATCAAGGTATCAAAATATTTAGCGTAATTGTGCTAAGGTGATTGATTTCACAGCTAGTTTTAGCACAATCTTTCTTGCTCCTATACTTATCTCCTGTTAATATACCAGTTTGGTTTAAGGAACAAGGCTTCTACTAGTCCCTCCTACCTGATGTACTGAAGTGATGCATGGCACTAGCCACACCTTCTCCAGCTGATGTAGAGCCAGTCATCCAGACTTGGTAGGTTGCTCCTGGCTCCAGATCTGAAACAGTGTAATTTCTTTCCGTAGCACTAACTGTAAGGTAAAACAAAAAACAATATATATATATATATATCCTGGGCAGATGGTAATCAGGACCCATCATCCATAGTTCACTGGTGGAGGATAACTTTCACAAACACTGCAGAACCCTCTCTAGCTTAACTAGTAGATTTACGCCAGACAAGAACAGAATACACTGTGTATATTACACTTTACAGACAGAAAGAGGGAATCCCTTATATCTTTCCCAAAGTGATGTCTTAGCTGTTGGAAAAGAATGCCTTACAATGCACATTTAATATAAGGCATAAGGAAATCAAGACCTCTGCATGCTTCACCCTCACAAATGTGTGTTGACTCTTATTGTTTTTTTTATGTTGCCACACACTGAAATGTACAGGTAGCCATTAACATAGGATGGCAAATGGAACCGGAATTTCCATCGCTAAGCAATGTGGTCATAATGGCAACCGCACTGGTTAGGGATGGCAATCCCTGAAGACCTGGCTGCTATTGTTAACTGAAACTCATGGTGGTTAGGTGAGGCAACTTCCTGCAACTTTCCTACAACCAAGTCAGTGGGGAAGCCAGAGGGAAGTTGCAAGCCCCAGTTGATTTACCAGCAGGCCAGTAAGTTAATTTTAATGTTAGGTTATATATATGTATTTTATTTATCAGTTATAATATATTGTACGCTGCCCAGAAACCCTCTCCAAGGAAGATGGGCACTTTAAAAACATGAAATATAAATAAATATAAGTAGCTGCTGCTGGGTGGAGGAGAGTGCAAAGGTGTGTGTAAAGGTGCAAGGGAGATGCGGCAAGGCTCAGGGAGGATGTGCGCCTGTGTGTGGGTGGGTGTGTCAGAGTGCAAGAGGGGAACAGAAAGAGTTGGGATGTGAAGTAATATACAAGGGCAGGAGAAAGATATGGCAAGGGTGTGCAAGAGAGGCCCGTTGAGGGCCAGGGAGGGTGTGCTAAGGGTGTGCAGGAGTGTGAAGGGGGCACAGCAAGAGCCAGGGAGGATGTGCAAGGATGAATGAAGGTCTAAGGGAGGCACAAGGGCCGTGGAGGGTATGCAGGAGTGCAGGAATGGCTGGTGTGGCACAAGCACAGAAGGGCTGGGAAAGAGTGTGTGGATGAGGGAGACTTATCTCAGTGACTTGCGATCTTCCCTGCTGGTTCCCTATTGACTTTCTGGAGAAGCCATTAGGGAAGGTCGCAAATAGTGATCCTGCAACTGAGGTATGCTGCAACTGCAACAGCAGCTAAGTATGATCTGTAGCCAAGTTCCCAGATTGTAATCATGGGATTGCAGATTGCTGGGGTAGCAGGAACTCCAAGGACCAGTCATAACCACCATTTGTTTGAAAGATTGCTGAACAAATAGCCATAAATTGAGGACTACCTGTATGGATTGTATCAACTGGAAATCTGCAAATACAAATTTGTAATTTTGGGGATCTAATGGAGGAATTTGGGTTTGATTTCCACATAAAAGATGGGCAGCAGAGTAAAAAAAAAACACTCCTTCTCATACCTTTTTATATCTCATATAAGGGATTTTGCTCCTAGGTTTCCAGAGATATTTTAGGCTGCAAAGGACGAGCCAAACAAGGAGGAGCATATCCACTCACATATGCTTTTTACTTAAAGAACCAGACTCCCCCCACTTTGTTATATAAAGAGAGTAGATAAATATGGCATGTCTTGTTATGACTATTTGTTCCCCAAAAGTTTTACAACAAATTTCTGGATTCGTACATCTTCCCTAAGTGATCTTTCCAGAGAAAACCTGTAGATATCACCTAGCGTCAAACCAATGCCCTTGAGAAGTAATTAATTATCTCCATTTAATATGGGACTGAAGGGAATAATCCAACCATATGGAGGACACCAGAGGAGAGAGCTGATGCAGAGGATTGTAATTAAGAGAGGTAATTTTAGGAGGACCCATGCCTTCCTCCTCAATTATGTTTAGGCTGACTTAGAATCTCACTCACTGGGTGCGTGAACCATAAGGATGTCTGGATGGAGATGTTTCAGGTAAAGTGTATAGTGTATGATATGTCCATTGCGGTCTGCCAAGGGAATCTCCTTCCAAGAGATGGAAGTGGCAGTGGACGAAAGTCTTCTGTCTTGCAGTCCTTCAGGGCCAGCTGATGGTACTGGAAAAGCAAAGGAGGAAATAGAGGCTGTGAACCGGATCGGTATACGAGCAAAGCTTACAGTTCATCTCCATACTGTAACAAGGACACATTGCATTACCTACCACACTACAGAAGATATACCAAAAGTCATGTTCCATAGGCCAATAGGTCCAAAGGACATCATCAGAATGAGCACGTGACACCCCCCCATGCCTTGCCCCCTGTGCATGCGCACACAACTCCTCCGCGCTCCCCCGTGCATGTGCGTGTGGCCCCTGCCCCCCCCATGCATGCACACACAACCCCCTGCCCCATTTTGGGCCTAGTAGGCCTCCCTGTCACCTCCTGGAACCAAAAATGGGCCGCAGGGGTGTGTGCTGCACCCCCTGCGCTCCCCCCACTCCCCACATGCACGTGACTACCAGCCCATGACCCCCCCCGTGCATGCACGTGTGTGTCCCGCATGCACCCCGCCCCCGGCACATGCACAGCAGAGACCCAAAAATCAGCTGGCTGGCGGGAGATGTGCATGCATGCACGGTGGAGCTGAGCTGGGCGACGGCTCGCTTGACTGCCGAGAGGGCTCTGCGTGCCAGCTGTGGCACGCATGCCATAGGTTCAGCATCACGGTTCTATATAATAGATACAGCCTTCTTTTCCAAAATTCCTAGTTCACATGAAAAAATAACGTTTTTCCACTATGGTACACATAGAACAGCCTCCCTCCAGGAGATAGGCAAACCCTGGAAGTGATGGTCTTCTGAGAGGAAATGAAGACCAAATTCTTTAAATGATTATGCAACAGCTGAAGCACCTTAAAACAGGTAGTCCTTGCTTAATGACCACTTGTTCAGTGACTATTTGAAGTTATGACAGTGCTGAAAAAGGAGATTTACAATCGGTCCCTGAAGTTCTGGACACTTGGCAACCGGCTCACTCTTATGAGGTGCCTTACGGTGCCTTACAGTTATGCGATCGCCATTTGCAATCTTCCCTGCTGGCTTCCCACAAGCAAAATCAGTGGAAGATGCCAGGGAACGTTGCAAGTTACTCTGGTAATTTGTTTGCACCCTCCCTTGCCTGGCAGCAGCTGTTTGCTAAGCACCCAAAATGCAATCATGAGACTGCAGGAGGGGAAGCAATTAAAATTTTGAAATCAGGTCGTAAGAAGCTCTGGAGACATCTGTCACAAATTTGAATTGTCACTAAGGAATTGGTTATACGTCAAGGACTACCCGAACCAACTGTCTAGCCTTAAGTCTCTCAGTGCCTAAGTTCTCTATTTTAGATAACTGAAGCCCCAGCTCTTTTGTACCTGTATCAACATTGTTCACACACATACAAAGGAGCAGTGCATCAATCACATAGACACGGCTGCCATCTTAACTTTTTAAATACACCTCCTCTCCCCCAACCCTTCCTTTCCAATGACCTTGGAGGTTGTTTTCTCTTGGGCAAAAAAAAAGCTAAAGAAAGAAACCTAAATAAATTTGTTCTAAGACTGTGACTTACTTAGCTGAAAAAATGAAAAGCAGTATCTTTCTACCAGCTCTGCGGAAAAGCCGTCAGTTTAAGAGACGCCTTGATAGGCTGTGGTTTTCTGCCTGCTGTTTCCTGTCATTTGGAGGTGGCCCTCTGCTTTTGTGGCACGGATCTGGTAGAACATCCTGATCTAGAGAGTATAAAAGGGCCACACTTGCATGTCTCCAGTCCTCTCTAAAAACACATCTTTTTATACTAAGCAGCCACAGCCATTAACTCCAACCGAAACTGTTTTTTTAAACAGATTTTATTTACAGCACTATTTTCACACTACTGTTGTAAGCTACTTCAGGAAAGGCATAAATGAGAAGTGACATGTAAATAACAATAAAGCATGAACCCAATCAGTTTTGGCTTACCTAACAAACCATAGCTTGTTTTCTATACAGATCAGCAGAGTGTTTGAATTCAGTTATAAAGTTTATTCTTGCGTGCAAATTTCCTTTGCTGTTGGAGTTAGCTGTACTAAATTAATTAAAGATGGCGCTTCATACTTCAGCTTGTTTTTTTAGAGTAGCAAAGATCATCAATTCTGCTTCAAAGAGCAATGCTAATCAACACCCAACCTCAGCAGGGCTGTGGTACAGAAAGTTACAAGAATGCAGGGAGGAAAATTCACCTGAAATCTCTAAAGATCAAAGGGGAAATTCTGGCTCCACTAGTAACCACACTCCCTCCTGTGCACCCTGGGGATTACCTTCTTCTTTGAAATAGGCGCGTACAGAGTCTGAGGCAGTTCTCCCATGAGCATACAGACCATACACACGCACAAGGTATGGTACCTTTGAACTGAAGTTGGCTAAAGTGGAAGAAAAAAACAAGGTTTAGGAAACTAACAACTTGGCGCCGGAGGTTTTGGGTGTTTCAATGCTGGAAGTTTTTAAGAAGAGATTGGACGACCATTTGGCTGAAATGGTATAGGGTTTCCTGCCTGAGCAGGGAGTTGGACCAGAAGATCTCCCAGGTCCCATCTACCTCTGTTATTCTTTTATTTATTGATTTGCTGTATAAACCTTAGCGAGTGGCAATGGCCAGCCAGCTTTTGTCTCGGTGCAGGCTAACAGCTAAGCAGGCCTTCCTTTCAGTACTCAATCCAGAAGACAGATATAAAGCTGTGAAAGCTAAAAGTCACCTGGGTCTGCTTTAACCTGTTTCTGCAGGAAATCAAAACAGAACATGGGACTCCAGGAAGTGGTGGAAAACTTTCAGCACCTCTTTTTCCAGAGGACACCCACTCCCTTTTTTCAACAGGCGAAATTCACTCGTGTCCCAGAAGGTCCCAATTCCCTTCTACTCAGTTTACTTAGCAGAAATGGAAGGACAAACTAGATAAAGTTCATGCATTCAAACAGCATAATTTCATGGTTTTCATTATATAAGAAGCAATTTATATGCTTCTGTCAAAACTCAAGTAGCCTGGAGAAGATGGAGCTCTAATGCTATAGACCTCTCCCTTTCCTACCACCTCACATGCTTCTACATAGCTGCTGCTTCCAAGGAAGCTTCCAGTGGAACAAAATGAGGCTTTTTTTTTGAGGGGGGGATGAAAATAGCAGCTGCAGAGATCATAATTTCAGTCAGTGGTAGTGGAAGAGGCAGCCACAAACACACACACACAGAGAAAAAGAGTATGTATTACATTTCCTCCTATTTTCCAGAGTTCTGAAGCTACTGAGGAATTCCCAAAGCTGTTGTTTACATAATAAATAATATTACTGCAGATGAGATCAAACATCTCACCTCTCAATAGGACGTTGGTACTGCTTCCAAGTGTACGAGTCCAGTTTAGCAATTCTCCCGCACCATCATCAATCTCTTTTCTCCACTCCACCATGTATTCCTGAGGCTGAACCCATTGAGAGTCGATGCTGGGCTTCCATGTCACGTTGAGACCCAAACCTTCTAATGCCACCACTGTCACCTCCTCAGGGCCTGGGAGTTCTACGAAAATGAAAGACAGCTTATCATTATGCAGGAGATTGCCCAGAGCTCTGGCTATTATCCACACATAGCCATAAAATAATCCCATTAATTGCAAATCTTGGATCTCAGCCAATCTCAGATAAACATGGTTGGACCTTGTTAGTACTTGAATAGAAGTCTATTAGTTGAAAAGAAACCCCCAAACCTTAGAAACAGGTCATGGCAAACTACTCAGTTGTCAAGAAAACTGCACAGAGATTTCCATGTCATCACCAGGCCTCAAGCTTGACTTGAAGAAATGTCACCATGTTGACAGGTCCTTCTCAAGTTGTTCAGTTTGTCTGAGGAACTCACCTGAGCTCTAAAAAAAGTGCTACTTGATTTCACAAAGTTTGAACCCTTGATGACCTCATTAACACATCTGTGTGGTTTTCTTGGCAGCAATACGAAAGTCATTTCTGCGTCACATTTTGAGAATTTCCAGTCTTACCACACCCTCAGATTTTCTTCTGATTTCTCATTCAAATATAACCAGAACTTCTTAGTATTTAGAGGTTAGCCCAGGTATACTAGATGATGTTATTTAGCTGGGAATTTCACTTCTAAATTTAGAGAATCAAAATGGTTGACTGCCTGATACAAAATCAGGATCTTTTCTTAAGGTGGAGTACAGAAAGGGTAACAGGAATGAATATTTTGTGAGGGGAGGGAAGGGAAGGGAAGGGAAGGGAAGGGAAGGGAAGGGAAGGGAAGGGAAGGGAAGGGAAACCACCAGCTATTTTTTCCTCAAGAATCAGTTGAGAAAGGCAGGAAGTAGGGCAAGAAAGAACTGTTTCAATCCTGTAGTGTAATATGGAGGTGTACCTGTTTTCTCCAAGCTGAGATTGGCCCAGAGTGTCTTCTTAACAGAGTTGCGGGCTGCTATTGAGATGTACTGTGCAGCGATAGGGATCAAAGCCTGACAGCAATTGTAATTTATTCTGTGGAGTGTTTTATTGTGGTCCTGGAAGATAACTTCATAATCAAGGATCTTTCCCTGGGCTGCTTCTGGATCCAGTGCCTGTGAGAAGGGAAGCAGAATTCCTCAGCAGAGTGAAGAAAAAGGTGGAAGGGAGGGAAGGAAGGAAGGAAGGCAGGGGAGAAGGGAGGGAAACTGGGCTGAAGTAACCCAATTCATAGTCACTTGTGCTGCCTTGCTTCTCCTGAACCAGACATACCACAGGTACTGGTCATAAGCAATTCCAGTCAAAACTGGATCAACAGAAGAGTCTGCACCATTGAGAAGAGGCATGACAGTACAAAAATTCAAACTTAACAAATAACTGTCTGCACTTGTTTTGGCAAGAAAATGATGTTAAGAAAACATGTATAAAATATGAACTTCTTCCTCGTTTCTTCCAAAAAGCAGGAAGCTATCAAGTGAAAGATATTTTACCAAGAAAGGCTGAAAAGACATCCTGAGGTGCTTCAACGTTTTTCACTAAAAGGACCAAGCAAGAAAAAACAAAGGAGGAGTGACTTTTTTTCACTCTCTACTTCCTCCTTCCTCATCCTGACCACTTGTATCTCTCTCTGGTGAGAAGCTACTCTTGGGCCCCAGGGAAGTCCAGCTTCCCCCAAAGAGGGAGAGGATACAAAGCAGAAGTAACTGGCCAGGCAGGAGTTGTAAAAGAGAGCTGGTTTTTGCTAGTGTCACCCAGTAGATGCTTTGGGGGGAAAGAAATGAGAGAAGAAATTTATGCACATGAGGGCAATTCGCAGGTCAGTCCAGAAAATGTTCCAGTTAATAAACACTTTGATTAGCTGTCTACTTATATTGAATTTCTAGTCTTTTGTAACTTAATTTTACTGAAGGGAGGGGGAAAAAAACTGGGGATGAGACTTACTGCATACTGTTTGAGGGATTTTTTTTAATTCACTGCCAGTGGAAGAAGAAAAGGTAGCAGCTGCTCATGGGCATATTGACCATTACAATGAAAAAAAATATATTTTCAAAGTAGAATCAAGTTGACTGGTTTTATACTGCAGGGAATTTGAAAGCAGGTAACAGGCTTGAGAAATATTCAGCTCCAGATTAAATGCAAGCCTGATAATATGGAAGTTATCATAGATGTTCCAGGACAAGATTGTACTACTGTTATTTCTTCCCCATATA
The DNA here is from genome assembly GCA_022577455.1 of Arizona elegans. Lineage (NCBI taxonomy): Eukaryota > Metazoa > Chordata > Lepidosauria > Squamata > Colubridae > Arizona > Arizona elegans. The sequence goes on from JAKOOJ010000003.1 coordinate 5,497,669, forward strand.
TTTTACAGAATGTTCAAATCAATTTGGGATTATTAGTACTAACTTTTGGTTTGCACTTCTCAAATGAAATCTGGTATCCTGGGATGCACATTTTGGGCTAAATTAGATTCAAGTCTATGGAAAGTATATTTTGAAAACCACAATTGTTAAGCTTATTATTGAATCATCATTCTGTCTGTTTTATTAGAATGAATCCTAAGCACATTTATCTTGTTCTTATTTGACAGCTCCTGACAGTTAAAGATTTGAAGCATTTGAAGCATTTCTTTTCATGTATTAAAGTCTAACTACTTTCAAATTTGCAGCAAAGATATATTCTACCCATATAGAACAGTTTCAGTTTTTAAGAACATTAAAGTATCTAAATAGACTTCCTTTTTGTATTTAAATATTAATATCTTAATATCTTACTATCTAAATAGTAAGTATCTAAATAGACTTCCTTTTTGTTTTACAATTGTTTTTCTTTTCCAAATTCTTTCTTGTATCTCTAGTCAAAATGAGAAAAGATGTTTATCTTTCTTCCTTGGCAAATTTGGCTTTAGTCCAGTCATTGATGTCATCCTTGTAGAGATTTGATTTCTTTAAACTATTGTATTTTCACCCCTTTGGGTCATTCATGCTTTGCCTCAAAATTCTTCTACCCAAATTCTCATCTGGCTCTAAAAACCCTGCCCTGCCCTATAACCCCAGAGAGAACAAATTCTATATGATAAGAAACAGGATCCAGCTCACCTTCCACAGCAACCAGCGGCTTTCATTCTGGCAGTCAGAAACACACTCTTTTTGCCACACATCAACTTGACCCAAAGGAGCTAAAGGAATCAGAAAAGAGCCAGGTCATTATTAAGATTAGCCAACCAATTAGGTCTTCCCCCAAATGATACACGTATGAAACAACTGAAAACAGAACACTTTGCATAATATGGTTACAAATGGAAAAAAAATCCCAATAAGTATAAGGATGCAGATCTAATTGTTCATAGGCAATGAATATCAACCCAACAGACTTAACAGAAAATTGGAAATCTACAGTAGATAATACTTATCTCAAAATTATATCTTTTAGTTGTATATTTATTTGTCTCAAAATGCATTGTGTGAATGCAACAAACAAGTGTTTGAAAAAGTATACAGCAACCAGATTTCTGCTGAGGTGCCACTGAATCTGTTTTGATTGCATGGATTTCTGCTTCGTCCACAGCTGTACCTACCAGCCTCAAAGGTACAGAAGGGTTTGGAAGAACTCCATTCACTCCAAAAGTCTTTTTTATTTTCTGGCATGCACCGTACCTGCACCTCATAGCAGGTGAATGGTTTCAGGTCACAGAATTCATGGTTCTCTTGGTCTAGATGAGTCTCCTGCAGCTGGGAATGGAACATACTCACATTGTCATGATATTAACATTCTATCCATCCATTTTGCAAGGTCACTCAAAGTGATCCAAGTCAAAACAAAAATTTCAAAAACCCTCCATCTAAAATTCCACCAGAATTGTAGCAAGTCTAATATTACATAATGAGAACAGGAGAGTGTGCTGGACACAGATCCATATCATGTTTACTACTGGGACATAAATTAACATATAATAGCTAGAGCAAGAATGTGGGACGGGCCTCCAGGAAACTGCCTTCAGTTGGTTGAAATCCTAGACAAAGCCAGCTGTAGTTCAATGGAATGGATATTCAACAGGAAGTCACAACTGATACAATGGGAAAGAAAAGCAATACATATACAAAACAGGTCACAAATGCAAGACAGACTCACATAGGTCCATTCATGGTCTGTAGATGCCTTATATCGAATAGCATAAGTGAGAGGTTGGTCACTATGCAATTCAGACCAGCGAGGGTTCTTCCATGTCACTATGGCTTCAGTGGAATCCGGTTCCACATGATCCAGTTCAGGAGGACAGGGCTTCACTGAAAAATGAGGGAAGAGCTTAATCATATGCTGCATCACTCAGCTTTACTCCTGACTGCCATACCTAATGATAAAAGCATTGATCTACATACACACTTTGCACTAAACCAAAATATGGCTGGTTTATTTTTCATTGAGTAGTGTGCATTGAGCATAGTTTCACTGAAATTATGGATAGTGGATTAGTGATGTGGGTAGGGCTATTTTGGCATATTCAAAAAACCAAAACCTTGGTTTAGCACAATGCATAAGAGAGGCATGGCTCTCTCGTCATCTCAATGGTTTATTGAATAAGCCATAACTGACCAGGTTTTCACATTACTCTAAGCTCACAAGCAAGCCAAGTGTGTCATAGTTTTTCAAAATGTGTGAAGTTAGTCAAGATATCTGTAGACTAAGGTATCTGTCCTATTGTAAATCCAATCCTTCTTATGGTTGGGACCCAGTCTTGAGCTTCCACAGGCAAACAGAGGTCTACTATCTGAAATGCCCCATGCAATTCCTCAGAAGGTAAACAATTTAAAATGTTAGCCTATAGACCCAAGTGGCTGACCTGAGGGGACTGCAGAGATAAACATGAGCATCAGTGTCAATACTGATGAGAAGAATGGCAACAGCCAAAGGGGGCCAACACTTGGCCTGCACAAATAAGCAAGAAAAGCAAGGCACTTTTTTGAAGCAAAAATTGTTTGCCCAAAGCATTCCGGCTCTCTAATTTAGTTTCTCTAACCTATTTCGTCCAGGCTGAAGTTTAATTTCTTGGAGAGAGCAATCCCATCTACACTGCGAACTTCCATCCAGACACTGTATTTGTCTCCATGTGTCAGGCTCCTTCGTTCAATAACCAGCCAGTTCTGTCCCATCTGGGCTACCATGGAATGCACCTGGTTAAGGGATCTTCAGAAAAATAAGGATGCACAGATATATCTAATAGTAGTTTATATAAATGGAAACTAAACATTTGCTATTCCTTATCCATCCAGCTATCCTGCCCAAGCAGGCATATTTCAAGACTTGCAAATAGGCACAAAGGCATTTTATTATAATAATGAACACCAAACAGATAACCACAGAACTGTTTGCCTAGTCCCCTCTAAGCCCTTTTTAAATTATTCTTCTTGACTTCCAAACATCTCTGCCTTTTAATCATTGCAAAACTGCAGATTTTGCCTGGTGTCAGAAATGATTCTACATGGAACTTTTAATTTTTAAAGAAAGAAAACCTAAACCAGCTAAATAATAAACACAAGCTTTTAAAGTACAATCATGATTTAGAAAGGATTCTTCCTTCTTTTCTGTGCACTAAACATCTACAAACAATTTAAATTTCGTATTCAAGGTTCTTACATTCTCCAGTGTGTCTTGGCTTTAATGAAAAGACTTCTGACACTTGCTATTTATGATGGTAGCTTCTATGTGCCCTTCTAAAAACCTCTGTTCAGAGCTCCCAGTCCACTCAGATCAACTGACAAAGATAATTCTTGCATTATTTTTTCTTAATATCCCACACTTCTCCAATATTGGCCCTTCTAGACCAAAACCTTCATTCATTCACTATAAAATCCTAATAGGTTATTCTTTTATTCTCTGCAATTCCCTATACTTCCTAAATAAAGTCATTTAGCCAATAAATTACACTGGCCAACACAGGAGGCTCTGGTTGAAAAAGACAATGGCTTATTAATTTAGCTATTTGTACTATAAATCAATATAAAGGCTCACTAACAGCAGCACTTTGCCCAATTTTAGGCTCTGATAGTGAAGGACATAGGTGGTGTTAGCATTTTGAGATTCCCAGGGCAACCAGCTGCAGTTCACAAAGTTGCTGAGAAATGGTTGTAAACACTGTAGACCCATAGTGGCATCTGGATCACCTGCAAACAGAGCAAAAATCACAGATCAGCATTCCAAATTATAGCGGTTGAAGACAGGTGTCATAGGAAGGGATTATAACTGCATGGAAGTTACACGTTTTTACATTATTTTTTCATTGAAACAATTTTGCAAGATATGTACAAATTGTTGGCCTCAAATTATAAAATCAAACAGACCAAACCTTGAGATGGTGATTACTCAAGAACTAGATTTGTCCTGATGGCAAGGCAAAAAACAGCACAGAGAGGTTAGCACAGGTAGTCCTTGACTTACAACAGTTCATTGAGTGACCATTCAGTGTTACAGAGGCACTGAAAAAAGTGACTTATGACCGTTTATCACACGACTGTCACAGCATCCCCATGATGACATGATCAAAATTTGGGCGCTTGGCAGCCATCATGTATTTGCAGATGGTTGCAGTATCCCAGGATCATAAGATTTCTACTGTATTGGTGACCTTTCCAGTTGGCTTCTGACAAGCTAAGTCAACAAGGGAAGCTGGATTCACTTAACAACTGTGTGAATCACTTAACACCTGCAGTGATTCACTTAACTGTGGCAAAAAAAGATAGTAAATTGGGCATGACTATGTATTTTGTATGTCGAGGACAACCTCCTCTAGTTATTCATTTACATGATCTGCTTCCCATGCAACTGATTGGCAAAATACAGATATTAGTCTGAACAAATTAATATCCAACAGATGAATATGGGAACATGTTGCTTAGCACCATGGGAAAACCTTAATTCAAGTTAACTGAGGTGAGCATATTGCATAGTGTGAATATAGTTACTGTATAGGATATTAAAACTATAATTTTCAGAATCCTCCTAACCAAACTTTCCCTAAATCTGATCTTTGTATTAGGACTACAACTTGAAAAATCCCTGGAGAGCATCTTGCAATCCTAACATAGCTAGAAGAAAGACTTGGGAGAAAAGATCCCAGAAGTGGATGCAATAGGTTGGAAACAGTACAGAGTTCAATCCTGACCTGCTATTGTTTCAACAGCTGCCTGTCCTGGAAGTCATTTTACCAATTAGCCGCTAGCAACTGAGGACCAATGGTCGGATGTGTCCAGGAATCTCCCTGGTGACACTCCAACAGCAGCAAATAAAAAAGTTCACTATTTATTTATAGCACTATTTATAATCAAAGACATAAGAAAAAAGAATCCAGCATGCCTATAATGAAAACGTAGGAGGAACAAGTGCCCTCCCTATTCTCATTTGAGAATAAGTGGCTAAGTAGACCTACTGTTAGGACAAGTTGGCATTTTTGGGCTACCCCAGGAAAGAAATTGTGCACACAGCTGAGAAAGCTAAAGATCTGGTTGAATTAAGACCTACTCTCACCTGATAAATTTCCACTGCTGTAGCAAAAGTGAGCATACCTATGCTGCATACATCTACCATATAGAGTGATCCAAAGATAATGAATCTATATGGATTGAATGTTCTAAACACAATTGAGTTGTCTTTGCATCTGATGGGATCTTGCAATGAACAATACACCTAAATGGCCCCAAATTGTTGAGAGTCCCTGTTATCTTTTATCTGTTTTGTTACATAGAAACATCAATTTTAAACTTATTGAATGTTCATGTGTGTTATTTGTCATCCAAGTACTAGGATTATGATTATGGTCATTCAAAATAGATGAAGGGATTACACAGTCAAGAACTGCAAATGGGATTGATTAGGACAATCAGTACAAACAGTAGAAGCAGCTCATCATATGCACACTTATAAACTACCAACACAGGAAGATATCAAGGTGTAAACGTTTAAGGCTGTATGCCATATTTACTATCAGGAGAGGAATTGCTGCAGCACATCACAAAGGATGGTACCAGAATTTGTGTTCCCACTTTTTAAGAATAGCACTAAACCTATTTAAATATAATGCAAATGTACATTCAAATTCTGAAAAATTATGAAATTTTGCTACCAATTTTTAGTTGTCAGAAGGAGGGAGGACTCTAGAGGTCAAGGTTATTGTTCTATCCCTTTCAGGGTATTACTGAGAATGAAAAATAATGTGTTCATTTAAAGAACATTTAGAACACGTTCAGAGCAAACTGAAGTTGGATGAATATAGTTAGAACATACCCTTTGCTAATCCCTGCCTTCTCTACTTTTTTCCATTTATCAACAGACCAAATATCCTTTCCCGGACTTTCAGCCCTAAGACATAAGACTTTATTCCCCAGGTTATCTTTTCCAGTTATTCCAAACATGAACCCTCAATATAGTTTTGCCATCATTCAATGAGAAAGCAAGATAAAGGTCAATGTATTGAAAATGTTTCCCCTGCTTCACTACTACTTTGAAGGCCTGTTCTGGGCTCTTGAAAGATTTCCTGTGTGGGTTTTACAGAGCAAAAGGGACAAGAAGGTGACACCAACGACAGCAGCCATCGCCACTAAGTGCAGGTCTACACACATTTGACAGTCCTCCTCCTCCTCCTTGTTGTTTTCTTGAAGTTATGCAATCATGTCTGGCCTGATTGCTTCTCCTTAGCAGACAGAGAGCTAAAGATACAGCTCCACAAATCCATCAAGATCCCTAATCGCAAGTAACTGAATTCTCTTACCATTGGAACCCTAAATGGCTGCAGTCTCAAATCCCAGATCTGAGACATGGTGCCTAAGTTAAAGAGATCCAAAATGGGATATGGCTTAAACCCTCAGTTAAAAAGAAGTACACAAAAGTTAAAAATGGTTCAGCACACATGTTCATTAACTATAGTTAACAGCCAAGAATATTGTCTTTCTTCAAGAGCATGCATGAGGTTTTTTGGAAACACAGCTATTGAAAGCAAAGCAATTTCCCTTTTACCGTTTTTCAGCCCCGAGATCTTGAAGGCTAGAAGTAGCAACCCTGCAACATTCCATCTGCTTCTCATGATGCCAACTCAATTAGAGATATGATGGAGAAGCACCTGGAGAAATGCTCAGCCTCTGCAACATTAAAAGAAAATTATTCCATCTTGAAGTTATTAAATTAACAGAGCAGAAAATAAAACATTTTCAAACTCAAAGAGTTTGAGGGTTGAGTAAAGGTTGGGAAGGTAAGTTGGGAAGGAAGGAAGGGTTGGAAAACTATTGTGGCGCTCATTGTTGGCAATATGCTACAAGGATTGAAAAGCTACCGTATATTGTTCAAAAGATAAACAGTGGGGGAAATAAGAATGGTTCCCTAGAATTTCACGCATGCTGGGTGAAAACTCTTATTATAAAACTCTATAATAGTTTGTGAATCCAACTAAATCAGGGGTCAGCAACCTGCGGCTCTGGAGCCGCATGTGGCTCTTTCACCCCTCTGCTGCAGCTCCCTGTCGCTCAAAGTATGTGTTACAAAGAGTGCCAGGAATCTGTTTCGGGATGGGATGTGGACTTTTCCAGAACAGTTCAAATCAAACTGACTTGAGGACCTCTCCTAGCAGACAGGCAAGGCAGACAATTGGGGGATGTAACATCTAAGGATTTACTTTCTTCTGAAGGAATAGCGCGATCTTCCCTATTGCCTTTGTGTACATTCGAAGCAGCCTCTACGGATATCCTGAGGCAGCGCTACAACCCTCAGTTCATCTGGCTCCAATGCTGCGTGCTAATTGCTAATTGCTATAAATGCCTTCCAGCTAGAAAAATCAACGCCCGGACCGGAGATCGCATAAATTATACAATATACGAATACAGAGAGGAGGTCCCACAATGAAACTCTCCCCTCCCCGCCCCTTTGTCATCACCCCATTCCGCGTGTGACAATACTGGGGTCCTAGAGGTTTCTGCTCTCTGGCTCTCTCCCCCACTTGCACTTAGCAACTCCAAACAGTCCCTTTCCTTGAAGCCATTCATCGGAAGCTAACTTTAAGCGGAAAAGATTCGCACAAGGAAAGTTCCCAATTGCTTGGGAAGACCCGAGGAAAGCGGAAAAACTGGGACCTCGCTCCCACTCAGAGCATGCAGAAAATCCCAAGCAATTTCTCCTCCAAGGGAGAAGGAGTTCCCTCCCACCCCCACCCCTGTTGGCTCACTTACCACCATCAGCTGCCAGCGCTCCCCATCCCGAATGGTTCCCAGCACTGCAAAGAAAAAAACAGTCGCGGCTTGACTCAACGCTTTCCGGAGAGAGCCGTGCGAGGCATGTGAAGCTACCCACGTCGGTCCCTGACCGTGAACGCCGCGCGCCGCGCTTGCTCCGCCCTCGGCCCAGCGACGCGGGAAAGGAGGGGAGGGGAGGAGGGGAGGGAGGGTGTAGAGGGGCGCCCGCTGCTTCCGAAAGAGGAGCCCACGTCTCTCAGATGATTTCCATTTCCTCTTCTGATGCAGATCTTGTTGATCACCCAGGGTTGAGACGAAAGAGGAAGCTGCCTGCCTTCACCCTGCACGCTTCCCAAAGACCGAAAAGGAGGAACGCGAGACCGGCGTAAAAAGAGGAACTGGGACGGCTGACGAGAAGCTGCACAGGCGGCGGGATGACTCACGCTCTGGGACTTTAGGCTCGGGATGCCGGAGACCGCAAGACAGATCATTAGAGCAACCGGAGGCGACGCCTTTCGAGGGCAGACCGACTTCACCCAGTCCCAGCAACTGCGCAAAGGGCAATAATATTGCAAATATAACCGGCTAACAGCTGCTACACGAAGAAAATAAGGGCCAATACTCTCCGGGACCCGTCCCCGACCCTCCTTTGTCACACGCTACTCAAAGTTACTCTCCGGTGACTGGATGCAGATTCCCTCGCTCTTCCTCTCCCCTTTATTAGTTGCCATAACTTCCAGCTTTGGAGGCATGAGATGGTGATCTGATGTAAAAAATAAACGGCCTGCCCTGTGTTAGCCGGATTCAGTGCTCTGTTCTTGATATCTCAATAGAGGTGGGAGATATATTTATTTCTATTCGCTGCAACTAAATCAATTCCTCCCGATATTTGGATGTATCAATAAGGATCTTGCATAGGAGTATATCTGCTGCATTTATGCATGAGTTACTGTCCCTGCTTATTTTTCTCCATTTGGTTGCAAGAATGAACTGGGTCTCCCATTTTTAACTAGGGAAAAAATGTTATTGGAAGGACAACTCATTGTCTGTTAGCTTTAGTAGTTAGTTCTCTAGTCTTCCACCTCACACACACAAAGTTTGGTATACGTGACTTGAATCATAGAATCATAAGGTTGTAAGGGACCCTGGAAGTATTCTGGTCACAAACCCCTGCCCAGGGCACAAGACCTAATACCATCCTGAACAAATGATTGTCCAATCTCTTCTTGAAAACTTCCAGTGATGAAACACCCACAACTCCAGGAAGCAAGCTCTGCCATTGATTAATTATTCTGTCATGAAATTCCTTCATAATTTTAGGTTGGATTTCCCTCTGATGAACTTCGGCCTATTGCTTCTTGTTCTGTTTTGGAGAAAAAGTTGACCCCCTCTTCTCTGTGACACTCAGCCCCTCAAGTATGGAAAAATAATTATATCTCGCCTAACACTTCTCTTTGTTATACCTAATTCCCTTAACTGTTTATCATATGATTTGGCCTCCAGACCCCTTGTCATCTCTCTTGCTCTTCTCTATACTCTTTCTAGGGTCTCAGCATCTTTTTTGTATCATGGTGACCAGAACTGAACACATATTCCATGTGTGGCCTCACTAGTGCAGTATAAAGCAGTTCTATTGCTTCTCAGGATCTTGATGCTTCTGTGGATGCAGCCTAGATCTTATTGGCCTTTTTGGCAGCTGTAGCACACTGCTGGCTCATACTTAAGTGGTGGTCCACCAGGACACCTACCGTAGACCCCTCTCAGAGTTACTACTGTTGAGCTAGGTACCGCCTATTCTACAACTCTGCATTTGGTTTTTCTGTCTAAGTACAGGACCTTACTTTTCTCACTACTGAACTACATTGTATTGGATAGGGCCCAATACTCAAGTTTATCAAGATTCTTCTGAATCTTGAATCTATCTTGCTAAATGTTAGCAATTCTCCCATCTTGGTGTCGTTTGCACATTTGATTAGTTCCCCTTCTATCCCCCTCATCTAGGTCATTTATGAAGATGTTGAAGAGTACTGGGCCTAAGACAGAACCTTGAGGTACCTCACTACATGCTTCCCTCCACATACATTGAAGACTACACACTGTGTGGTTGGTCAGTTAATTGTGAATCCATCTGGTGGTGGTACTGTCTATCCCACATTGTTCTATCCAGGGGTGGGTTCTACTTACCTTTACTACTGGTTTGCAATGGGATCGTTGCTTCTGCACATGCGCAGCAGACTGCAGATGACAACATCCAGGGCCGTGGGAGGGGCCTCCCACCAGTTTTACTACCGGTTCTTGTGAACCAGTCCGAACCTGGGGCAACCCACCACTGGTTCTATCTTACCAAGACGTAGGCTGTGATTTACTTTGTCAAATGCCTTACTGAAGTCCAAGTATACTATTATCCACTGCATTTCCATGAACCATTGATTTAATCACTTTATCAAAGAAGGTAATAAGGTTTGACTGGCATTGGCATTGGTTTTTAAACTGGTTGGTGGTTTGATTTGTGGCCATGATTACATTTTATGACAGTGAACACTGTAAATAGCCAATAATACCCTTGCACTTAATATGTATGCCAGAGAATCAGTGCGGGTGACTGTATGGTTAGCAAATATCTTTGCTCATCTTAGAGATGGTTTCTAAGCCTGGCTCTTCTCAAAAACATTTTGTGTTAAATTATTTTGGGAGAAAACCACCAAGGAATCCCTGAGCTTTAAAAAAAATCGCAGAAGAAAACACCCAAGCAAAACAATGTACTTCCACTTGGAAGCCGATTGATCCTGCTATTTTATACCATCTGTTAACACCAAAGTAAGTGAAAAGGCTTGGCGAGCCCATGGCTAGGAGGCTTTTGTTTTGCAGGGGATTGTGAAATTTAAGTATTAAAGTTAGGGGCAAAATGGAGGAAGGATTGCTATGTACAGAATGTTAGGTCTTGCAGATATAAACAATATAAATTTATAAGTTTATTGAGCATATTTAATATTCGATTGTCACAATAAGAGGCACATGCCACACATGTATAATACATGACTGCCAAAACACAATAGGGCCTGGGGTGTAAGGCAAAGATTAGAAATGGAAATGTGTTTGGGACAAGAAGGATACCTACACTTTTAGCTACCTAGTTATATTTTACATTTACCGTTGCTTTGCAACTGCTGAAAATTAGTAAGAAATACATTTTTTTTCATCTGCAGAATCCAAATGGAGTTGCAGGTTTGTGCCCATCTGGAGTTCCACAAATGCACAAAAAAATTATAGAGGGGAAATCTGAAGCTCTCTCTAGCAATTGGCCAATTCTTGACCACAATATGTGCATCCTTTTGATCTATCGGACCACCACTCTCTTATAATTCTGGCTAAGAATAGCATGAGTTGTAGTCTCACATATGTAGATTAGTGGGAAAACTGGCATATACAATTCAGTATACCCCACCAGTCGGTCTTCCTTTATTAGCCCAGTTGCAGAAGAAAATACAATATTAATATGATTTACATTTTCTCAAAGTTTGGTATTATGGCAGATTGTTCCAGTTAAAAATGCACACAACCACTCTGAGAAATGTCACTGGCTTTTCCCTAAACTTTTCCAGCTCTTCTCAACATTTTTTAGGATGTTTGTAGGAAGATAAATTTGTCTAGTTGCTTGGAAATGTTGTGCAAATATCTTGTAGTGTTTATAATTTGAGAATTACTAATGCCATCAAAATAAAACAAATTTATGTTGAGTGTCCCCATTAAACCAAACTGTTCTGAGTCAACATAGTGCATCTCATTAACTTGTTTCATTTCATTTTTTTCCTTTTCAGCTTTGCTTTATGGTCATTTGAATCTCAAAGCAGCAGACTTAGTTCCTCTCTAAGAGATCAAATGAATAACCATGAAAGCACCACCACCCTGAAAGCTGTTGGTTGTGAGACCAACTTGAATACCAACCCAAGAATTAATTAATTAAATTTAATGCTGGTGTGTGACCATAATAAAAATGGGTTGATTATTGAATTTGTTTGCTGCCCATCTCACCATGAGTTCATTTGTAAATTATCAAATGTGAGAGAACATTTGTGACCCTCGCCAACACTCAAAAAGCCATTGCATTATACTTTTCCACCAGGCATTCTCTCCTTTTGCCCTGAACCTTCCTTGGTGCCCAGCCATTCCAGCAGATCCAGCTCTACTAATTTCAACTGAGTGGAACAGGAGACTAGGGAATGTAACTGTCCATTCTGGTTGTGATTGAGGCTCATTGATGAAATTACAATTCATGTAAATAGTGTTAACAAGGCTTTCATGTGAGACCTGCAGAGCACTTTATAAGTAAGTATAACCATGTAAGTGGGATCCATAGGCCTCTTTGACAATCAGTGTCTACTTTGATGAAAGGCATGGATGTTTCATGGAGGAATTCAGGTTGCATATGCATGCATGCTGGTTAATAAATCTTCAAGCTATAGCATACTTCCTTGTTTTATTTTATTTTTTTAACCAAGGAACACATGCGGTAAATGAAAACCACTACCTAACATAAAGAACTGATCTCACGCTTGCTGCAGCCCCACTTGCAACAGGCATTGCTCAGGCTTTCCATAACATCTCGGGCTCCGCGATCCAAAGGCCAGGGCTCTTCGGAGAGGGCATAGCTCTGCCGACCTTGCCAGCTCCCATAATTGTCAGAGGGATCCTGTTGGGAGGAATGCACTGGATTCCATTCATTGGATAATGATGTTGCATCAAATGCTTCTGCAGGATCTCCCCCAAGGAGAGCACTAAGATTTCCTACAATGAGAAGATAACACTGGAAAGTAGGGAGATCAGCGGCAACATATTGGGCTGAATAAATGGACTCTGTGCTAGGAAGTCAATTGAATCAGAATATCTTAAAGTAATAAGCATTAGATGAAGCTGAATAAGCATTTAGGCAACACCCACATTTAACATCCTCTACAGAAGTAGCAAAACCTACATTTTTCAAAACACCTTTGGAAAACAAATGCTTTGTAGGCTGTCTTGGTGAATTGTTATTAACTTCATTGGTAATATCTATGTTTTGTAAATAAACAAAATATCTGAAATAAACCTCAAGCAAAAGGCTGAGCAAATTCTAAGATTAGCAGATACTCAGATGTTACCATTCAGATTTACCTTTTTCAAACAGAGCTTGAGTCTCAGTATTTCAAGCATCTTTTTTGAAGAAGGGAAGAAGGTGAGCAATGGTTGGATAGCAGCATTTTCTACATATCAAAGTCAATGGAAGTGAAGATGATCATTGATTAGTGTAAACTGCAGGATTGGGCCTCAGAACATTAGTGGGAAAATGCCATCTGTCAATTTAATTGCCATCTGATCTCTTTGGGCAACCAAAAGCATATTGAAAGGGGGGTGACATTAGAAGGAAATGCTTGCAATTTAGTTTCCCAGACAGGGATGTTTAACCTGTCCCTTGTCTACAGCTTTGTAATTATATCCTCTTTCTCCAATCCCAATCACTTTCAGAGGTGCAGCTTCTGTTTTGAATAGAGAGACAGGAAAGAGTGAGAAGAAATCGGCTAAAACTTAAGAAAGGATTATGGTATCTCTAACTGAAGAAGGGATGCTACTTTGATGTGCCTTGGTTTCTGCATTTTTCTTGACATATACGCTTTTTTCGGTACCAGATAAGATGTGTTTCTCAAATGGTATCCAAGCTTTGCACCTAAAAGGTTCCACATTTGGTTTCCAGCATCTCTTGGAAGAGCAGAAAAGACTCCTGTTTTCTACAGGAATGCCTTCTACCAGCCAAGTATTGCATTGTCCATTAGTAAGTTTTCCATTAGGAAAAACCTAATACAATAAAAGTCTTCTTATATTTTTATATGATTCCAACTGGACAGATTATACCTACTTTTAAACCCAAACTAGCATTCTTGTGAGGGTATGGGTGACAAATCTCATGTAGCAAGGTATTTACTGACTGGGGTAATAGGAATTTAACCCAACTTGCACAAACTGAGTAATAAAAGTTAATTAAATTTGTTGGTGAATGGCAGGGCAGCATCCCTGAATGTGTCTTCTCACAGCTACCCTTTGTTGGAAATACCCTAAGCGCTATGAATCAAAGAAGCTGAGCCAAAGGTAATGGAGCAAAGGGCTAGAAATTGCATGGCCCTGCCTTAGTGCAGCAGCTTCTTAGTCCTTTCCTGTTCTGTAACTCACAAGCATTATATGCTCTTGCAAGTTTCCACTAACCAGCTGCATACAAACTCACACAGGAAGCAATGCAAGGACAGCTTCAAATGTATGGCACAGTAGTGAACCACACAGCAAACCTGAGCTGATGGCCATGCTTATAACAACAATAATAATAACAACATAATTTTGGTTAATTCTCAGGCCAGTCCAATTGTCAGCTCCTCCCAATTCCACCATGGTCAGAACATTTTTCCATCTTTTTATAATTCCTTTTTAAAGCAGCAGTTTGTGAATGAAAAGCTGCTCTTCCCTTCATGGCTTTCTTCTTACAGTTCTTAGCTGGGAATTTTAGGAACTGTAATTCCCAGCTAACGTGGTCCTGCATAATTGGAATCACAGTCCTATTCTGTTTGGAGGATATCACATAAGATAGAGCTCTACCTTAACTAGACTCTACCTCAAGTTTGCCAACACCCCCTTTGCTCACCTGCTCGTCTCCAGCGGGATCCTCCACAAGTGAAGATGACAGCACGGATGAACTCCCTGCCACACAGCTTGACACCATAGGGGGGTGTCCTAGCTTCACTCACCAGCCATTTCTCTGAAAGCAGCACTCCAAGCACCAGAGCCAGGAGGAACTTGGGCATGGCTGAGAGCTCTGCAAGACAGTCAGGAATTGGGTTTCCTGTGATAGCACAACTGCCTTTTTGCCAGCTTTTGTGTAGCTGAGTCCCTTTTATATCTCCAGGTGGATATGAGCATCTTTCCGGCCATCTCCCCAATTAACAGCAGCAGGGGATAGAGACCTTTCTTGGTGGAGGAGAACTTGGAGATGTACGCTAATCAGAGATAACCTTTTCCTTGTTATCAGCTGGGCAGATAGGGAATTGTGCACCTGGCCTTTCCTGGCAGGGACAGACATGTAGGTGTATACAGAGAAAATGCACAGCAAGACATGCAAATGCTGATAATGAGCGGGAGAGGAACATAGACAGAACAACTCCCCGAGACTCCCCACACTTATTTATGAATTTAGAAGACTTTTATGTCCCAAATATATCAACGGAAGCAGGAAGGCAGACAAGCACGGTTCCCACTTTTATTACATCTCCTAGTTTACCCTGATCAGCTTGGGCATTTGTCAGGAGTAGCTGGGAATTATACCTGAATTGCCTGCAATGCACTAGGATAGAGACAGTTCCTGTTGTACTACATACTTCTGTCTAACCTCAGATCTATCCTCAACAGTGGTGCTCCAGAGCAACTTTCCCTTGTATTTGTGTTGTTTATTGGATTTATCAGGTCATTAAATCAGGAGGCTTAAGACATTGTACATAGTTAAACTCCATTAAAATACAATATAAAATCAAATAAGTTATGGGAAGAATACTTACCAACTACCAATCATCCATTAGTCTGAGTCAGAAATTGTCTTAATCTCTGTCCTCTTTCAATAGCTACTTTTTTTGGTTTTTAAAACAAAGGTGGAGTTATATCAACCATCTCTGGGTGGGGATGGTATTCCAGGGGGCTGGACTGGACATGACTCTGGTGTTTCACAAGATGTAGCTGTGTAGTCATTGGGACCTGAAGCATACTGTGCCTTTGATCTTATATAGGAAGGGCAGAGATAATAGGACAAAGTTGTTCATTAAAGAGCCAGGCTTTATAGATGACAATCAATACCTTGAATTGCATCCAAAAGCTCACTAGTAAACAGTGTAGCACATGGAGCAGAGGTGTCACCTGGGCATATTGAGGTGCACCCATAACAAAATAGTCTTATGACTATTTTAATTTAGACAATGATCTTCAACAGACACTCCATGCAGAGGACATTGTGAGAGGTGTCTAAGGCATGAATAACTATGAGCAAGTTCTCCTGATACAAAAAAGAGTACATGAGATAGATCTAGGAAAATGGCTGCTGCTTGCTCTTTCTACAAGAGCTGTGAGTTCATCTTATATCACAGTTTGGTCTGGGGAAGTGCAACCACATCACACGAGCCTTGATGGTACAGTGGTTTAATGCACCCTGTTATTAACACAGCTGCCTGCAATTTCTGCTGGTTCGAATCTCTCCAAGGCTCAAGGTTGACTCAGCCTTCCATCCTTTCTAAGGTAGGTGAAATGAGGACCCAGTTTGTGGGGGCAATAAGCTGACTTTGTATAAAATATACAAAAGAATGAAGGCTATTGCTTAACGCATTGTAAGCCGCCCTGAGTCTCCGGAGAAGGGCGGCATATAAATCAAATTAAAAAAAAAAAAAAATTTAAAGATGGAGGATCTCCAACAAAGCTGGTCTATAAACCCCAAACTATTCTGCATTGTTAGGTTTGAGCCTCAACATTTTTTTCTTTTCAGACAGGCAGAGAGCACATCAATAGCATCACTTGGTCAGCCAGGGGTCAAGATGTACAATCTGATGATTTTATATTAGACAGATATCTGACACCATGCTATTGGATGACCTTCCTCATGGATCTCATGTAGATGGTAGATGGAAGAGTTTTGAGTCTTAAGAAATATCAGAAATCCCAGCCCTAGGGCTAGATCTCTCTCTTTTTACCAACACTGAATTCAGGCAAGTTATTTTAGCTCATAAGGCAGAAAATGTCAACATGCAGTAAGTTTCTAAGGGGAAGACGGGATGGAAGACTACTTGAATTATTCCTTTTGTTCAGATATTTTTCAAAGTTGATAGGCAGTGACAAGTTTTCTGTTCCTTACATTGGCCCAACAGACTTCCATGACTAAGAGAGAGAGTAAAAATGCAGCTTATACAACTCTCTGCCTTACTATGATGATCCTGGTGTCATCTTGACCTCCCTGGAGTTTTTGACTGCTATGATCTCCACCGTTGAACCTGCCCTGGACTATGTGGACTGACCTGATCCCTTTCTTTCCCTCTTTCCCTCCATTGAATGGAGGTTTACATCTGGGGATTCAAGTCTTGATGGAGTGGGTCTATAGCTGCTGTCTCAACTCCGGTTCTTTGGACGATCGTGGTTGAGCAGCCGCCGTGAGAGGGGGGCTGGGTCACCCTTTACCGGTCCGAAACAGCATTCTTACTCCTGCCATTGCCATGAGAGGGCAATGAGGTCCTACGTGTCCCATTGGAATTCTATTGAAGCCTGGCATTCACTCCTCTTGACTGTGATAACATCAAATTGTCCCCTGGCTATTGGCCATGGATTATCACCTCCCCTTGATGTCCAGATGTACTCAGTGAATGATCTTCATGCCCTGCAAGATTACCCCCTCTTGCAGGTTTTGGCCCTCTTCGTTATCGAGGGCCTATCTTGATGACGGGCGTTGGAGCCCCGAGAGATGGCATGCGGCAAAGAAGAGTTTGAGGGGTTTTTTAAGTGGGTTTTTTAGTGGGTTTTTAACAAAAATTTTAAGGGGTTTGGGGGGGATTAGGGTGGGTTCTGGGGGAAATCCACCGGGTTCAAGACCAGCCTTAGTGAAGGGATGCGACACCAGGGACGTAGAACCGGAGGTCGGGGAGGGGGTTGGAGTTCGATTTAAAGAGGGCTGTTCCATCAGTATAGTGAGTGGGAGGGGCAGATATGGCGGAAGCTGGGGACCACATCATGTTCGGGGAATGCGCGATTGCACACTCCGGTCCCCAATGCTTTCCTCGTTCCCCAGGCTGTCCAGATTCTCAGGGCCAGAGCCTCCGGCTGATGTTATGCAATGCCAGGTCCGTTGTTAATAAAGCCCCCCTCATTCACGATCTTATTTGGGAGGGGGAGGCGGACCTAGCGGGCATTACGGAGACCTGGTTGGGCCAGGAGGGGGGAGTTCCCCTCGTGGATATATGCCCACCAGGCTTCCGTACATTTCATCAGCCGAGGGCTCAGGGCAGGGGCGGGGGGGGTGGCAGTTATTATAAAGGAAGGTCTGGATCCAAGGGAGACCACTGTTCCACAGATAGCCGGATGTGAGTCCCTCTTTGTGAAGTGGGTCGTGGAGTACAGATGGGCTTGTTGGTCACGTACCTGGCTCCCTGCCACGTGGCAACGGCCCTGCCCAAGCTGCTTAACATTATAGCCGAGGTGGCGGTGGACACCCCCAGACTTGTTATCATGGGGGATTTTAACCTGCCATCTATCGGTGAAACATCTGAGGTGGCTCGAGAGTTCATGGCTTCCATGACAGCCATGGACCTTACTCAGTTAATTCATGACCCCACTCACACAGGGGGACACACTCTGGACTTAGTTTTTGTCTCTGGTCAGTGGTTGAGTGGCCTTGATATAGGGGATATAGCCATCGAACCCTTGTCATGGTCTGACCACTCGCTCCTTCAACTGGACTTTCTAACCGCTGCACCCCGCCGCAGGGAGGCGGGACCGACCAGGTGGTTCCGCCCCAGGCGCCTGATGGACCCTGATAGGTTCCAGATGGAGCTTGGGCCATTTCCTGAGACTCTGGCTCATGACTCGGCTGAAGACCTGGTGGCCGCCTGGGATAGTGCGGCTGCTGGGGCCTTGGACCGAGTCGTGCCTTTGCGGCCTCTGACCCGGCACCAAACTCACCTAGCTCCTTGGTTCTCCAAGGAGCTTAGGGAGATGAAGCGCCGGAAAAGATGCCTGGAGAGTAGTTGGAGGACCAGCCGCTCCGAATCCGACCGAACACTGGTGAGGTCTCATATTAAGACCTACCTAGTGGTGATAAAAGCGGCGAAATCTAGCTATTTTGCCGCTCTTATCATGTCAGCAGATAATCGCCCGGCCGCCCTGTTTAGGGTGACCCGCTCCCTCCTTCATCTGGAAGTGCAGGATGACCCCTTGCAGGGCCGAGCTGAGGACTTTGTGCAGTATCTGTATGACAAAATCGCTCAGATTCGGGAAGGGCTGGCCTCTGACTGGGTATGTCTGGACGGGATGACTGAGGCAGGTCTTGAGAGTGTTATCTGGGGGGAGTTCGATCCTGTGGCTCCCGAGGACATGGACAGGGTCCTGGGACGGCTGAACACAAGCACATGTTTATTGGACCCGTGCCCCTCCTGGTTGGTACTGGCTTCCCGGGAGGTGATACGAGGCTGGCTCCAGAAGATTGTTAACGCTTCTTTGAGTGAGGGGGTCCTGCCGGCCGCTTTGAAAGAAGTGGTTGTGAGGCCCCTCCTCAAGAAGCCCTCTCTGGATCCGGCTGTTTTGGCTAACTATCGTCCAGTCTCCAACCTTCGCTTTGTTGCGAAGGTTGTTGAGAGTGTGGTGGCGCAACAGCTTCCCTGGTACCTGGATGAAGCTGTCTATCTAGACCCGCTCCAGTCCGGCTTCCGGCCTGGGCACAGCATGGAAACGGCATTGGTCGCGTTGGTGGATGATCTCTGGAGGGCTCGGGACAGGGGTTGCTCCTCTATCCTGGTCCTGTTAGACCTCTCAGCGGCTTTTGATACCATTGACCATGGTATTATGTTGCACCGGTTGGCGGGGTTGGGGGTGGGGGGCACCGTTTTGCAGTGGTTCTCCTCCTACCTCTCTGACCGGTCACAATCTGTGTTGACGGGGCAGCGGTCGACCCCGAGGCACCTTGCTTGTGGGGTGCCACAAGGGTCGGTCCTCTCGCCCCTTCTGTTCAACATTTATGTAAAGCCGCTGGGTGAGATCATCCGTGGCTTCGGGGTGGAGTTCCATCAGTACGCTGATGACACCCAGCTGTACATCTCCACCCTGGGCCATCCCAACGATGCCCTTGAAGTGATGTCCCGGTGCCTGGAAGCCGTGCGGGCCTGGATGGGGAGAAACAGGCTCCGACTCAACCCCTCCAAGACCGAGTGGCTGTGGCTTCCGGTGTCCCGATATAGCCAGCTGACGCCATCGCTGGCTATTGGGGGCGAATCACTCACCCCCACGGAGAGGGCTCGTAACTTGGGCGTCCTCCTGGACGCACAGCTGTCTTTAGAAGATCATTTGACGGCCGTGGCCAGGGGGGCTTTTTATCAGGTCCGCCTGATACGCCAGTTACGCCCCTTTCTAGATCGGGACTCCCTACGCACAGTCACTCAGGCACTCGCCACTGGACTACTGCAGCGCTCTCTACATGGGGCTTCCCCTGGGGTGAACCCGGAGGCTCCAGCTGGTCCAGAACGCGGCCGCGCGGGGGATTATGGGGGCGACGAGGCGCTCCCATGTGACACCTCTCCTGCGCGAGCTGCACTGGCTCCCGGTGGTCTTCCGGGTGCGCTTCAAGGTGTTGGTGACCATCTTTAAAGCGCTCCATGGCTTAGGGCCGGGGTACTTACGAGACCGCCTTCTGCCACCAATAGCCTCCCACCGGCCAGTACGCTTGCACAGAGTAGGCCTCCTCAGGGTGCCGTCTGCCAGACAATGTCAGCTGGCGACTCCCAGGGGGAGAGCCTTCTCTGTGGCAGCGCCCACCCTCTGGAACAGCCTCCCCCCAGAGATACGTACAATAACAGACCTCCGGATTTTTCGTCGGGCCCTGAAAACCCATTTATTTCAATTAGCTGGGCTGGCTTGAGTTAAGTTTTAAATTGGTTTTTTAAATTGGGTTGTTTTAATTTATGGCCAAAATATTTAATTATTTTAAACTGCTTTTAAATTTTGTATGTTTTGTTTTTTACTTTGGCTGTTCATCGCCCTGAGTCCTATTTGGAGAAGGGCAGTATAGAAATAGGAACAAATAAATAAATAAATAAATAAATAAATAAATTAAACCTGAAATTCTTCAATGCTGCTTGTCCAATTGTAAAAAACAATGGGGACTGCAGAAGAGCTATTGCCTGGCAGATGGTTTTAGGCTGAATTAGAATAAATCCATTCCTTAACATCAAAGGTATAGATTTCTTTCCATCTATTTAAAATAATTCTCTTTACCAAGTCCGAGGCTTGGTACAATACTTCACGAAATGTCTTTATGCAAATATCTTCCACTTTATGTTGGCAG
Source organism: Arizona elegans (assembly GCA_022577455.1). Lineage (NCBI taxonomy): Eukaryota > Metazoa > Chordata > Lepidosauria > Squamata > Colubridae > Arizona > Arizona elegans. Next base: position 5,518,613 of record JAKOOJ010000003.1, read on the forward strand.
CAGGAACAGCACTGAACTTTGCTTATCTCTCCAAATTCTGTCCTTTCAGCCTGCTAGAGATAGCACAGAGTTTTCCTTATTTTGTGATAAGAAGACTGCCGTGGCCTCTTACATGCGTATGCCATAGCAAATGCCATCACAGATAAGCTTTGGCCCAAGTGCTGAGTAACTAGCTTGCTCTCTGCTGCATAATAAAAGTAACATTTCAGAAAAATTACAGATATAGACCCTTCTTAATATCAGGGCAAGACAGTGAAGTCAGAGGGATATGGCCTCTATGCCTTTGTTGAAAGCTTATGGGAAATAGGTTCTTTGGATTTACACAATAGACACCTTTCTCTCTTTGGGGTTTCTTTGTGGCTTCATTATAGAGCTGAACAGTAACTTGGGTTTTTTTTAAAAAAATTAAATTGGACTTTTACGAAAACTAGGAATTGACTTTTGTGTGGCAAAACTTCCAAATCAGGTTCAGTTAGTACTACTAAATTACTAGCAAAAATCCAGACAACTGCTAGATGGAAGCAAACAGATATCATTTTGCTGTCATTTAGAGGTTGTTGTTCTAATTTAGTAGCCTTTTATTCACAATTAGCTGTGGAGGTAGTTTTATGTTTTTGGGTGTGTAGCTGATGAGCAGGTTAGCTTGGTTGCTCAACAGTGAGACACAAGCGTGCATAGCAGACGAGCACAACTTCCTTTCCCTATCCTTACCACTTTCTAGAGAGGGACGATTGAAAGCATCCTACTGTATGGTATTGCTGTGTAGTTTGGAGTTACTGTTTCAGACAGGAAAGCTCTGCAGGGAGGTGAGGATGGCAGAAAAGATAGGAAGTTCACTTCCTTCTATCCAAGACATAGCATATAAGCAATGCTTGACTAGGGTCTGCAGGATTGTCTGCTCAAGGAGCAGGTTGTGGCCTGCACTGTTGTAAATTGTAAGCAAGAAGGCCTCTGCACAAATTTATCCTTTTGCTAATTGTACCATTTACTGGATCAGGAGATTTTATGCACAGTCAGATGAATGATGATGATGGTGGTGATTTGGCTACCTTATATGTGGACTATTGCAATGTGTTTTACATAAGACTGCCCTTGAAGACCACTCAGAAGCTGCAGGTGGTTCAGAACACAGCATGGCTCAGTGTGCCCATCTAACAACTAGGCTTTCAGAGACAATTCAAGATACTAGTTTCTGACAATTTGTTTATCTCCTATAGCATCTGCCCATCCTGTTCAATCTGACAGAGTTTGCATACTCCAGGTTCTTTCACTATAACAATGCCATCTAATGGGAGGTATGCCTTCTCTATCAGTGCTCCTGCCTCTAAAACAACATACATCCTGACAAATGTCTACTCCTTCCCTGACTTTGTTAAAAAATAAAAGATTTCAAAATGTTGTTTTTCTACCAGATGTTGAGCTAACCTGGAGCCCTCAAAAGTTATGGTATGACAAACCTTCTGTACTGCTTCATTTTTGAATAATTATTTTGATTTGTTGTATGCCAGTCAAGAGTTGAAATATTATGAAACAATATAGATTGGATGACTCCTGTTCTTGTTTCTCTATTTACTTTTATTGATCACACTGCATAGATTCCCAAGGACTGGGCTAAGCTAATATTGTGCCCAAATGATGTGCACATGACACTTGCCTGCAAATTACAGCCTAATAGCCTGTTAAGCATAATAAGCAAGCTAATAAACTAATTGATTGGATTGATTCAGAGAATATATTAAATGATGAGCAAGCAGGCTTCAGGTCTGGATACTCTATCTATGGATATGTCTTGGCCGAAAGATATACATCTGGCTGAAAAATATACATTTCCTTTTCTTTTATTTTGAGTTATTGAGATGTATTCTGTGTTTGGAGGGGTGGCTGCACCAAGGGAAGCTCATTCAATCTTATTGTACACGTGTTGTGCATTGACAATAAATATTTGATTTGATACATCTAAAGCAGACTCTACACTGTACATTTGTTAATTTCAGGTCTGTGTTTGGTCTAATTCCCAGATTAAACTTTTGCTCATGCAGAAACTATATAAGAACTCTAGAGTCAAAGTCTGCTGCAATATGCAAGGCCATATACCAAGAGAGGAATGAGGCAGGGATGTATTCTAATTGCTCCACTGTTTATATATAAACTCACTTCTGGCCAAAATGAACCGATTAGAACACCTCCTTCCAAAATTAGCAAACAGGCATATTGCCATCCTGCTATATGCAGATTGCATACTACTTCTGTCACAATAAATTGGACTCAAATGAGCCCTGAATGCCTTGACCAGCTATTGTTCAGAGGAAGTTTTCGAAACCAATCACAGCAAGACCCAAATCCTGATTTTTACAAAGAGACTTAAACAGCATGCCCGGAGGATAAATGGCTGAAATATTGAACAAGTGAAAATCTTCAAATATTTGGGCATGATTTTCCATAATTTCACCAAGTGCAGAGCGGTCAGAGAGTCCCACTGGGCAAATCCATCTTCCTGTCAGCATTTTATTTTCTAAGCAAGCCTGGTTTTTAACTTTCACTTTTTGAATTTATTGTTTTATTCTCCTTTTTTGTCTTTAAATGTTGACCTGATTTGTTTCAACTCCCTGCTGGACTTTTTTCTTTTCCCTTCCCTCTGATTTACGTTGTTATTTTGAATAACCATAAGGAAACATGGCGTGATTTAGATGGTGAAGTGCTTTCATTTGATTTACATTATTATTGGACTCTCACTACATAATGTTTATATTTTTTGTATTTGCATATTCAGAGTTTATTTCTTTTGATTTTTTTTTAAATCTTGGTTCGAAATATCCAGAAAATATATTTCTTGCTTCCTTCTGCTTCAGTGTTCTTTGTTCCCTGACCATGTTTCACAGAATAATAATGTATCAGATTACAGACAAGCAACCTAGACTGAAGTCTACAAAAAGACTTTGGTAACATGCAACTTTTAACTGAAAATTTAATTATTATTTCTTTTTTGATGAGATGATAATGCCCATGGAAAATATGCAGAGGCATTTAGTTTTGGATAAATTAGGTTCATGAAAGGACTCTGATATGAAAGTTGCAGCCAAAGAGATATGGACTCCACAGCCAGAGAACTAACTGAGCCAATCTTATGTGTCTCTTTGAAGTTCATTTATTTACAATACTAGAAGCCTGACTGAATGGGAACGTGACATTTTTTCTTTCCTACGAGGATTGAGATTAGAGAATGGATTTATTACACCTAACTGGAAGTCACTTCTGTATGGACTTTGTTGGGAAGATAAGATGCACTGTGGAGCCTGAATGTATTATATTTGATTAGATAACAATTGATAAGAGATAGTATTAAGAAAGAAATATAGATATTTGATCCAGGATGAATTACTTTTAACTTTTGTGATGATTTGGGATAGGTAAAATGCTGTGGCAATTTTTTTACGGGTGGATTATAACAGTTGGTTAAGAGGGTTTTGTAACCTTAATCTTGTCTTTTTTTATTATTGTTCTTCCTGTTTTTGTTCTTATTATTGTTGTTCTTCCTGTATTTTGTCATTAATATACTATATAGAAGACAGGTGAATAATTTGCAAATAGATTTACTAGTTTAAAAATTTGGGGTAGGGGCTGTTTCACAAGGGATAGGAACCAATATTGTAGTAATATATTAATCAGTATTCAGTTAGGGGGATAACAATTTTTTTATTGTCTATTTTTTCATGTCACCCCTCCCCCCTGTTTTGGGGGTTTTGTATTTTAATTTTCTTTTCAATAAAATAAAAAATAGGAGGAAAAGACTATCAAAGATGCTAAAAATATACAGTGGCCACAATCCAATTTTTCTATTCCACCAGAGAAGTGCAGTATATACCAGCAGCACTGAAGCTATTTGCAGCACAGGTTGTGTACAATTACTCTTTGGTGCCTAGCTAGAACCTTATTTCTCTTTTTACTCTTCTCAAAAAGGTTCAAATCCAAATTTCTAGGGATCATATTGCAGGTAGCCCCCTGCATTCCTAATGCAGTTCTAAGTGGAAGGCAGAGTTGTTCAAGGTTGAAACAGATGCATGGATTTCCATTATAATAACACACTGACTGAAATTACTGTTCTTCCCCATCAGTCCTCTCTTAGGGAGGATAACTATAAACCAACATAGATTAGGATTATTTCATTAAAACTCCAACATGTCAGTCTCTCCAAGGAGGAACTCCTAACAATGGGCTACAACGTATTAAGGATCAGGAAGTCAAACAGGATCTGTTTGTTTTACCCAAGAATGTTTTCTTGAGCAGACAGCCTCCCTTCACAAACCAGTAAATTATCATATAACTGTCTCTAAATTAACTCTAGCTTATTATAGTGCTTTGCCCACAGCAGTTTTGGAGAGCCAATATAAAAAAGTCCCACGAGTCGAGACTGTGTCCGGTGACAAGGGGGCCACTGAAATCACAGCTCATGCCCTGCAGTATTGCACCCTCTGTACGGTCTCAAAGACTCATTTTATAACACCTTACCTGACAAAATATCCTGGAAATTCTGATCCTTTTTATATACAACTACTATTATCGGATTGGTAAGATACAATTTCTTTGAATGTAGCTACTGTAGGTTTTACTATACTGTCTGTAAAATTAGGCAGATCCTGGTAAATATATAAATAAATATGCTAAATAAATAAATAAATGTTCTTGGAATCCAAAGTTTTCAGGTGAGAAAATCTCTTAGTACACTGTGATCAAGTACTGAAATGTTACTTGGGTGAATAAAATCTAAAAAACACTGTGAGGAAATAAAGCATATCTATATTTTAAAGTTAACTTTCTTTCAGTCTTCTATTAAAAAGGAACTATATATCAACTAGAATAGATCACCTAGAAGAAAAACATGACATAAAGGAAAGACACTGAAGGGACAGGAAGGAAAAGCTGGCAAGGGAAAATATCAGTTCAGTTGTAATAGCTTTGGCTTAGTTTCCATAGGCTACGAGCCTTTTTTCAAAGAGCAAATATGATGCAGGAGTCTAAATTATTTAATCTCTCTCTTCATTGCTTTCAATTCTTCTTTTAAGACAGATTTTCAGACTGTGACAAAGTTGTCTGTATACTCACCTCCAGATAGTATAGTATTTGCTTTCAAGTATGAAAATTGTTAATATTCCTTTCTCATTGAACAAACAGTAAGTAATGACACTTCGGTAAGAAAAACAAACTGTATAGGTATAAACTAGGGGAAACCTGGCTTAATGCCAGTAACTGTGAGAGGGATCTTGGAGTCCTAGTGGACAATCACCTAAATATGAGCCAACAATGTGCGGCAGCAGCCAAAAAAGCCAATGCAATCCTAGGCTGCGTTAATAGAGGGATAGAATCAAGATCACATGAAGTTCTAGTACCGCTTTACAAACCTTAATAAGACCACATTTGGAATACTGCATCCAGTTCTGGTCACCACAATACAAAAAAGATGTTGAGACTCTGGAAAGAGTGCAGAGAAGAGCAACAAGAATGGTTAAAGGACTGGAGGCTAAAATGTATGAAGGGTTACAGGATTTGGATATGTCTAGTCTAATGAAAAGGACTGGGAGAGGGACATGATAGCACTGTTCCAATATTTGAGGGGCTCCTACAAAGATGATGGGGGTCAAACTATTTTCCAGACCACCAAAAGGCAAGACAAAAAACAATAGTTGGAAACTAACCAAGGAGAGAAGCAATCTAGAACTAAGGAGAAATTTCCTAACGGTGAAAGCGATTAACCAATGGAATAGCTTGCCTTCAGAAATTGTGGGTACTTCATTATTGAAGGTTTTAAAAAAAAAGACAGGATAACCATTTGTCTGAACTGATATATGGTCTCCTGCTTGAGCAACAGTTGGACTAGAAGACCTCTGAGATCCCTTCCAACTCTATTATTCTATGTTCTATGTTATTCTACAGTCTTGTAAGTTGTGATGATTTATAATTAAAACTTTACACATTTTCACTTTTCTTTGGCTTGTCAGCCCCAAGCAAGAGTTACATCGAAGGTCTGAAATTCAAACGGAGTAGGAAAGACAACAGGCTTTCAGATAATTCATAATGCCCTTAATTTTAACAGCATTAGATGATCTGGGCTGCAAAAACCACAGCAAAAGGTTAATAAATGGCCCTTTGCTGCCATCTATTGGCCACAAGATAAAAAACATTTCCATCACAATTATCCATAGTTGACAGAACTAAGCTTGATTCAGCCCAGTTTTCTGGGGTTGCACAATGCCCTGAATTAATTACACAGGCTGGATTCCCATTGGCCAAAATGTAGTTGACTGTTCTGAATTGGTGCATGCAAATGAGGGTACTAAAATTTCTGCATTTGGCGCAAAAGGTCAAAGGAGAATAAGGTTATCAGTTGCCATCGGTAATTGCTCAACAGTATTCTTAGAATCAGAAACTGCTGCTTTGTAAGGGCCAGTCAAGAGAGCAACCAGCATTACAGATAGTCCTCGACTTACAACAGTTCATTTAGTGACCGCTCAGTTACAACGGCACTGAAAAAAGTGACTTATGACCATTTTTCACACTTACAACCTTTGCAACATCCCCATGGTCATGTGATTTATATTCGGATGCTTGACAACCAACTCACATTTATGACGGTTGCATCATCCTGGGGTCATGCAATCCCCTTTTGCGACCTTGTGACAAGAAGTCAATGGGAAAACCAGATTCACTTAACAACCGTTTTCCTAATTTAACAACCTGCAGTGATTGTTAACAAATGTGGCAAGAAAAGCAGTAAAATGGGGCAAAACTCACTTAACAAATTTCTCACTTAGCAACATGCCCCCCTCCAGTGTGGTCGTAAGTCGAGGACCACCTGTACACACACACACACACACACACACACACACACTCTCTCTCTCTCTCTCTCTCTCTCTCTCTCTCTCTCTCTCTCTCCCCCCCCCCCCCTGTTCTGCTGGTGGGGTTTGCATAGGTCACGAGTTTGATCGCCCAACCTAGAAACAGAACACTGCTTGGTGCTTATCCACAGATCATGTCCAATGGAACGATTCAAGAGATACAAAGTGCAATTAATTACGCCCGTTACACTTCATTCGCTTGTTTTTAAAACAGTCAGAAGAGGCCTTCGGCTGCCTCTAAACTGCATTTCCCAGAAGGCAAGAATTTACGCATGCGTTCACTGAGTTTAACGGCGATTTAGAACGCCCTCCCCAGTATATTGAAAGCTACCGAGCCAGTAGGAAACTGCCACAGCTCCTAATTCGTTCGTGATGTCTTCAGGAAACACCTCTCTGCTAGAATGACAGGTTCCTAATCAAATCCGTAGTTGGGATTACCAGATTTGCCAATAGAACAATAAAGTTTCCGGAAGGAGGCGAGGCTTAGAATCAACAGAAAGGAGGAAATGCTAGGACATGATTGACAGTCGAACACCCAATAAATCCTACCCACCGTCCAATCGTCTTCAGGCACCACCCATTCCCCCCTCCCCGCACCGAAGTGGGTAGCAACAGTTGCCCCGGTGAGGGAACACGGAGGGCGCCATAGCCACCGTAGTCGTGGCGACCAGGAAGCCCGGCAACAACAACAACAACCGCCCACCCTCCCTGCCTCTGCGCGATTCCCGCCAAAATCGAGAGAGAGCACGATAATCGCGACAACGTCCCCGCCCCCCCACCCTCAGGGGACGAGGCCTCGCGGGGCCGGGACAGTCCAGGTGGGTTCGAGTCCGGTTCCCCTTCCTTTTTTCCGTAAAAAAAAAATGGCGAAGCCTATGATTACTCTTTTCCCTTCTCGGAAGTAGTCAGGAAAAGTGAGGCGGACAAGTGAGGTTTCTCCCCCCCTCCCCCCCGGTGTTGGGCCCTTCCGCGGCCACACCAAACAGGGCTTGACGGGAAAGGGCCCAGGCCCTGAAAGGAGGAGCGTTGATTCTCCTCAGTGATTGGTGGGCGAGAGGGCCAATAGGAGTGGGTTGGATACGCTTCGGGCGGCCAATGACACTTGGAGAGAGGCGGGTGCGGACGATCGCTCAGGAGAGGGGAAAAGGAGAGAATGGTTGACTTCAAATAGCGTCATAAAGTCGCGGTGACGTCACGAGCATGAGCTTTTCTTGGTGAAGTTGCGTAGTAGCGCTAATAACCCGAAGGAGTCCCTCTTATGAGAATTAATTAAAAATAAATAAATAAAGGGTTTTATAGAAATCCTGGTCGTAGAGAAGGTGGCTATTTAATGGAATAATTCCCATGGGGAAAAGTCATAGGTTAATTATAGAGTACCTTATTTAAAAAAAGATAGAGCTGGAAAGACTTTTGGCCAGATCATAGAAAGTCACTTTTAGACAAGAGGATAATGGCCAACTGCCATGTAAGAGCTGCTTACTTGGCTGTTTTTATAAATGGTTTGAAGAATGTGGGAGTTGTGTCGGGAAAGTGTTTTGGGTTTTTTTTGTCCCTGCTCCCTGTGGTTCTCAATAAAGCTCCATGTCTCCTCTGGACATGGATGCCCATTCCTAGAAGCGGCAATACTGTATAGGTATTCAAGACATAAAACAGACCCCCGTACCATGTTTAGATCAGATATTGGTAAGATTAGTAGAAAATTTTGAAATCAGAGGTTTTTGGACCATGTGCTCGAAACAAACCTGTTGCTCACTGATAAGGCAAATTTTATGCAGAAGTTCTCAATTTTATTCTCTGGGAAACTCAGGATTGGAAATTTTTTAAAAAATAAAAGGTAGCCAGAGTAAATAGAAATCCTAGTGTGGATCAGTCCTGTAGGTGTTAGAATGCTAAATATCCCCCAACCCCACTAATAGAATTGACAGTATATCTGATTCCTCAAAAGGCAAATATTGCTGTCAAACATAACTTCAGATTACTAATATAACGGATATCTAAAAGCTATGCTGTTTCACACAGGTATCTGTTTCAGAGTGCTTTAGGTAAAATTATTTGTGTCCTGTGCTTGTGGCTAGGTGCAAGAGCACACCACAATTGGGTGAGAGTAATGATAAGAATAAGGTAAATAAGTTAAATAAGTTAAATCGCATTAAACCAAATGTAATGATAGTATAAGATAAATAAAAATGATTATGGATAAGAATATTAAGTTTTGTCATTTATGTATTTTTTTACTCCGCTCAGTACATAAATATGAATGAATGCTTTTCATACAGGTAGTTCTTATTTAATAACTGGTCACTTAATGATCATTGAAAGTTACAACAGATCCCCCAAAATGCAGTTGGCACTTGGCAGACAGACTGCATTTACAGTTATTTGGTTTTATGTTTTTGCCAGAAATCTCTACTTACTTTTGGTTTCTGACCAAAAACACCCATTGAGAACAATGAGTTCATTTAACTACTACAGCATTCACTTAACTATTGTGTTTGCCTTACCACCAGGTACGCTTAACACCTGCTTCAAAAATGTCGTAAAATTGGGTCAGTCATGTGATGACCAACTTAACAACCAGCATGACTTATGACTATAATTCCAAGCTCAGTTACAGTTGTAAGTTGAGGACTTCCTGTATTTTCCTTATATTTATTCAAGATAACATTACAGCCTAATGTTAAATTTCCTCACATTGAGAGATCTAGGTATTAATTTAGATTCTAAAGAACATTCCTATACTGAAAAGTTGTTGAATTGCTTCACATTTTAAGGTACTTTTCACAAACTGGAAATTGAAACTAACTTGAGGTGAAATATTTTTGACCATTCTAGAGATACTGAATGCCAAATACTGTTTGATATCCTAATGATGTGTTATACCTAATGTTTTTATAGATTGTTATGTTTGAATTGGATCAAAACATTTGGGGGAGGTGCCTTTGATTTCTGGAGACTACCTGACAAATGCCTGCAGTTTTTTTGGCAAGATTTCAGAAATGATTTCTTGGTTTTCCTAGGGTTGAGAGTGACTGGCCCAAGGTCATCCAGCTGAATTTGTGCCTAAAGTGGGACTATATCTCGCAATCTCTCTAGTTTATAGCCTGGTACCCTACCAGACTGGCTCTCTTAGTTTGCTTTAGAAGTAGTTAAGATAACTATGGCTTTTGCTATTTATTCCCTTTATAGTGCATCATTTCTTTTCACCAAAACTTATGATAACAAACAGAAACTAAAGGAATGGCTGGCAGAACTTTAGTACTTTTTGAAAGTACTAAAGGTTGTAAAATGGCCCAGGTTGTAAAATGGCCACAAAATTCAAATGTTTTAAAACTGATCCTGCTGCATAGGGCAAGGTAGACTTTAGCACTTTAATACAGTACCAAAAGGTCATTATAACCATTTAGAAATTACTAGTATCAAGTTCATAAATTTCAATCAACTTCACTTTTTACTGTTCATTGCATGGATATTCTCATTTAATGTAGGAAGAATAATTGTGGAATCTATTTTATGTTTCTATGTTTAAGATCCAGAAGTTACTGAAAGATGAAGGATTTTGGTTACTTTGGAAAGGCTGAATGAAAATAAGTACTACCCATGGAATTGCTTGCGGGGGTTGGTGGTTTGAATTTCTCGAACATTAAATGTAATTTCTGATTTTTTTTGAAAATCCAGATTATACTTGTAATGTTGGCCTTTATTATTACAGGTTTAATTATAGGCAGCTAGAACTACATGCCATATAATAATACATCATTTTTACTGGAATATGCAGTTTGGCTACATGTGAAAACCATTCCATTCAAGAAAAAGGTATTATTAAAATATTTTCAATATTTAATTTTTACTTCAACTGAAAATATCCAGTATTCAGAACCATCTAATAATACAAAGGTGTCAAACTCAATTTCATTGAGGGCAGCATCAAGGTTGTGTTTGATCTCGGTGTGGGTGGGTGGGTGTGTATGTGGGTGTGGCCAGAGGAGTATGGCCAGCTTGACGTCCATTTTTGGCTGTGACTGCCTCCTGCAGCCTTCTGTCAGTGAAAATGGACAGGGGGGACACATGGCCTTCCCGAGCTCCATTTTCGCTGGAAGAAGCACTGCGGGCCGGTCCTTCACTGTTTCCAGGGTGGTCCCACGGGCCAGATCTAAACATACTGCGGGCCAGAGCCAGCCCTCAGGCCTTGAGTTTGACGCCCCTGATCAAATACATTGCTTAGGGTTGGAGAAAGAAATTGTAATAAGTCTGATTGCATGAGCGCCTTACACATGATTTCATCCAGGCACTGATACGTAATTGTTTTATATAGCAGAAAGTGTTTCTAAGAAAAGTGACAAAACTGCCACTGCTCTGGCATTTGCCCACGCTGCATTCCTTTTCTTATTCATTGTGCGGTCTGTCTATACTCATGTTACTACCTTTACTTTGCTGATCAGACGGAAGTAAAATTCTGGAGATGTATATGGAACCAATCTGTCCCAAAAATGGTTAAACACCACCTTTGGGACAGATTGGTATCATATAAGGGAACTGAACGTTCTTGACAACATTTGCTTGTCATCCAAGAAGCTTGTTCAGTTCTGGTTGAATAGTGGAGAATGGAAGGATTTATAATTTTACAATCATCTGATCCTTAGCATTCTGAAGGGTGGTCAATAGCTCTCTCAGACATTGAGGCCACTCGATGCAGTACCAAAAAGGTTCCACACCCATTTGCACTCTGATTCAAGTGACCCCGAGGGTATAGATAAACCCCCAAATGACCTCAACAACTCTGCTCAACAACTGTGAGAGAGCTAATGACCAGCCTTCAGAGTGCTAACGACCAGATGACTGCAAAGAGTATAAATCCTTCCATTCGGCCAGGATGAGAATTGAAATGTTTTCAAGGGAAAAACCCAAGAAACGCCAGTTGATTTTTGAACAGCTCTTTTGAGAACCATGACCTGGATGATTGAGAATCTCCATAGACATGGCATCAATCTGGTTATACTGTACTCTGTTCCCTGGGTGGCATGATATGCTGCTCTTGAGTTAATGTTGAGGTTTAAAACATTTCAGAATTGTACTATTGAATAATTGGGTTTGGATGTACAGCATACAGCTGTACAAATGTTATATACAGTATACAACATTTAGAGATGTTTTCAGATTCACGAGACTATATCCTGTGAACAGAATTGTGGCCCCTTAGGCAGGATTGTAGCTGTTGGGATAGGAATGTACAATGCCTAAGAAATGTCATTCTTTTACAATATAAACAGGCTTTTTCTTTTTAATTTTTATGGATTCTCTAAATAATTGCATAAAGTAATTTTAATTTTTTGGAAAAGATAAACATACAAGGGTAGAAATAAGAAATCTTTATATGAATCTCCTTTTCAATATTTAGCAAGTGCAGGTAACAAATTTTGAACTCTCCTCCACTATTAAGAGCACTTGTTAGCTCAGTTCTTAATTTGAGAGCTTATATCCTGGGATGTAGATGAATGTTTATCCATGAAGGGACACTATCCTTCTATTCATAGATATGCCATTAGTAGTGCTCTGGCTGTGCTGGATTACATTCCAGCAGATTTAGAATTATAAAATCACAGGATTGGAAGGGACCTCAGAGGTCTTCTAGTCCAACCTCCTGTCTAGAACAGGAGAACTTATTCCATCCTGATGAATGGCTGTCCAGTCTTTTCTTGAAGACCTCCAGAAATGGATCCCTATAACTTGGGGAGGCAAGTTATTCCATTGATTACTTGTTAAGTTCTTTTTGCAAATGTACTAGTGAAAAATAGCAATAGAATGGCAACATACATTGAGCTATGTCAGACTATGATTGCGCTTTGTTTTGGCTTGGCATATTGTGTGAATTGGCCATTTTAATTTGTAGACCATGGTTAATGGGCAGTGCAATGTATCAATCGAACCAATTGTGTCAGTACAACCTCTGAAACTAGCTATTAGGTAAGAACCGGATTTTCAAAGATAACATTCCTCTGTGTCAGTAAAAGACATAAATATGTGATCCTGCTTTGGATCAAGTCTGAATTCTTAAGGTTCTAAAAAGAGCAAAGTTATTTTCAAGTTCGACTTGCACAAAAAAAAATGAGCAAGGGTATTGGAATCTTTGGAATGCAGTCTAAGCAGCATACAGCCGAGTTGTGCATGACCTAATGCCTCCTACAGTTTTTATGCTGTAGTATTGTGTTTTTAAGGATTTGGCCATTTTAACTTGGAATAATTTGTAATGTTTATTTGGTTAAAAGAGGTTTTTATGGTCATCGTAAAGGATCAGAAAAAAGTTTTCCCTTCTGAGACCTCGAATAATACATTCAAAAATAGATAGTGCAGGACTATATGCAATTACCAGCCTGCTTCAGTAAAGCAGCTTCTGATTTTCCTGACAAAGAGTTAAGCTCTGTTATTCAAAAGAATGATTATACACTAATCATATTGTCTGGCTATCTGAGAAAAACAGCCTTATGTGAAAATAATAATTACAGATAGATTGTAAAATATTCTTTAGCAACTGTGGTGATTTACATACGACAATTGCAAAAAAGTCATAAAATTGGGTATGGTGATGTGATGACTCACTTTACCAGTACACCACTTAATGATGAAATTTGCAATCCGAATTGTGGTTGTAAGTCAAGGACTACCGTATATGCTCCTTTATGTATGAAGCAGCTTTTGAGGCCTTTACTGCATAACATAAGGTTATACTGAACATTGCTGTTGAGGTTCTCTGCAGTTGTCTCTCCATTATTCTTTTAGCTTTAAACAATAAAAAGGGTTATTTTAAAGCATTTGACCATCCCAGGGTTGAAATGCTCTCGGTTCAGACTGGATCACCCGATCCGGTAGCGATGGAGGCGAGTGGTTTGGAGAACCGGTAGCAAAAATCCTTGCCCCAGCCCCCCACCCCTACCCCCACCATTGCCCAGTTGAGCCGTGCAATCATCAGAGGCTTTTTTTTTTATTTTTAAAAACATTTTTTCTACAACCTCTTTGGCCAAAAAAAATGCTTTTAAAAGTTAAAAAAGAGGCCTTTGATGATTGCGCGGCTCATCTGGGATCATCAGAGGCTTTTAAAAGCATTTTTTCCACAACCTCTTCGGCTGAAGAGGTTATAGAAAAAATGTTTTTAAAAGGAAAAAAAAGCCTCTGCTGATCAGGCAAGTCAGCTGAGATCATCAGAGACTTTAAAAGCATTTTTTTTACAATCTTTTCAGCCAAAGAGGTTGTAGAAAAAATGGTTTTAAAAGTTAAAAAAAAAAGTTGGCCACGCCCACTCAGTCATATTACCCCACCACCACCAAGCCACACCCACAAAACCAATAGTAACAAATTTTACATTTCACCACTGGACCATCCCCAATACTCGGTTGTGATTACAGTAGTCACTTTTGGGGTTTATCATTAATGTTGTTTGTCTGCATATAAAATTTCTGTCTTTCTGTCTGTAGAATGCTTTATAATTGATTAATTATTTTTCTTTTCTTTTTTATTCTATTTGTTTTTCTTTTTCTCTTCAACAAAAGGAAGCAAAAAGCCTTATTTATTATCATTTTCCCCACTGTTGGCATGGCAACACAGGCTTATGTTACCGAATTACAGGCAGCCCAACAACAATCACAACAACAGCAACAGTCTCAGCAACAGTCAGCAGCAACAGCAAACACAACAACACCAGTGGTGGTGGCAGCAGCAACTCAACAACAATATGTGGCAGAATTGCAAGGTGCCCAGCAGCAACAGCAGCAGTCAACCCCAAAACAGTATGTTACAGAAATCCCAACTTCTCAGACGCAGGCTCCACCCACTGGACAACAGACACCAACACCACAGCAGTACATTGTAGTGACTGTTTCTGGTAAGGGCTTAAAGGGTGAAGGAAAGTGGGGAAATTGCCAGAAAAAAACTGAGAGCGGTGGAGAGATGAAATGCACTTTATTTATTTACATAAATAAATAATGGCTTGTGAAAGCCATTATCAGTGCCACTTGTGTAAAGACAATCAAGTGAAGGAATAATCAGCCCAAATATCAAATAGTTCTGATTCAACCAGTTAGGGTATACTGACAATAGTGGCTGGCAATGTCCTTCCTAGGCGGCTTTTAGGAAATATTTCCCTTTGTTTCTAGAACAGAATCCCTTAATCTGCCTTGAAATCTATTTGTGAAATATTCCCCTCAAATATTATAATCATTGAAGATCTCATTGCATATCTACGTAACTGAATATATATATAATTTGAACATTTCTCCAGATAACTTTCCTTAATTTGTAGTTGTGTGATTCGCATTTCATAGCTTCTTTGTCTATCTTTTCTAGAAAAGTATGGTGAATTTCAAATAATAATTTGGTTAATCTCATCAATCCCAAATGAAGTCCTTTTAAATTTACTACTATATTTTAAAATTGTTCTATTGAAATATATATGTACAAATATATAGGGTAAACAGTTTTAAATATACAGTATTGAAATACGTGATTAAAAGCTCAGGTGAGATAAGTGATTTAAATTTGGTTTGCAAAAGTCAATTGAAGCACCCATTGAGCATTGCCAGCATTTTACTTGTCTTTAAATATATTTTCTAATTCTCTATCAGCTATTGTGAACAGATTAGTGCCCATCTTTTTTGAATTATACACTTCTCATTGAAGTAGTTATATTGTATACAGTTATCACAAAGACTGAATTAGTGAATACTGAAATGTCTGGGAATGTCTGTGTCGAGTGACTATATTTTTCACTTCTCTGCATATCCATGAATGACTGTGAAACCTCTTTTGGCATTGATTTTGTGGTTATAAATAAATTTTGAGTAGGGAATTAGCAAATACAGAATAGTCTCAGCAAATTCATTCTGGGTCTTGCATCAACAATGAAGATTTGCATTTAGAACTTAGGTATGATGATGTGAATAGAATCTCTTCCCCCTGTGTGGTATGCAGCAGAACCTTTCTTTCACTAATCAGATTTTTATGATAGATAGTTCCTATATATTTTCAATAATAGCCCAAGAATATTTATCTATGTACGAAGTTTTAGAAGATATGACATGAACTTCACCGCCCTACACGGATCTGCAACGGTGAGATTCCAGGCCAGTTGGAAATTAAATATAATAGATTGCCTAAGTCTTCTGCTTACATTAATAATAATTGAAAATAGTCTAAGAAGAGTTCAGCATCTGTCTGACCAAAGATGAAGACTGCTTCTAACATGCCAGGGCAGATTTTGGCTTCGGTTTAATACTTGAATGAGAGACCACCAGAGAATTCCAGGGCTCCAGGTAGGACTAGAAAGTTAAAGAAAAACAAAACAAAATGGTATAACAGTAATGGCATAACATTTTGGCACTGTTGCCAAAAATTTCATATGCATCGCTATAATTACTTTTAGTCCAGGCTGTCATGTTTGTTTCATATTTTTAATTATATGCTTCAGTGTTGTAAGCTGTTCAGAATCTAGTGCAGTGAATGGCTATAATATATTTACCGTATTTTTCAGAGTATAAGACACACCTTTTTCCTCCCAAAAAGAGGGTGAAAATCTGGGTGCCTCTTATACCCCGAATGTAGCCCCGTCCAGCCTCGCAAACGGAGATTTCAGAGGCTGAAAGAAATCTCTGAAAGAAGCTTCAGAAAAAAAGCCTTTTTTTCTGAAGCTCTGTTTCGGAGGCTTTCAGAGGCAGAAAAAAAAGTTTTTTCTGAAACAGAGTTTCAGAAGTTTCAGAGGCAGAAAAAAAGCAAGGCACAGAGCTCACAACCAAGGAACCTGTTGCTAAAATTCACCTCTGGGAACAGCTGATTGGGGGTATTCCAGGAGGCCAATCCACCCACCAATCAACTTTTTTCTTATTTTCCTTCCCAAAAACTAAGGTGCATCATATACTCCGGTGTGTCTTATACTACGAAAATTACAGTAATAAAAATAATAAAGTAATAATGAATATAGACATGTTTATAAAATCATGATGAGAGAAGCTTCATGACATTTCTTTTACATTTAGATGACAATATTTAGTTTCATTTGGATTTTGTCAAAATAGAAATTTAAATTTGAGTGCTTAAATGATTACCACGTATTATGTTAATTTTCTACGCTTTGTTTTTGCTATAGATTGCACAGAGATTAGAAAGGGTTGGAAAATTAGAGAAGAATGGGAAAAAGGTTGGAAAAAAGAGCCAGCTTGATCTAATGGTTAAGGCACCAGGCTAGAAACTAGGCAAGAACTAGTCCTGCCTTAGAGATGAAGCCAGCTAGGTGACCTTGGCCAGTCATTCTGTCTCTCAGCTCACTTCACAGAATTGTTGCTGTAGGAAAAATAGGAGGAAGGAGTATTAGATACTTTCAATGCTTTGAGTTATTTATAAAAATAATAAAGGCAGGACTTAAAAAAAATTCTGCCCAGTAATTTTCAGTGCAACGTTATTTGACTTTTGTGCAAAGAGTATATTGTACTAGTGTCTCCATGGTCAGGCTTCAGCAATTTTTTTTGGTTAAGGATTTTTCATCTCGGAGCTCTTTTGCTCTGAAATGTTCCTGCACCCCTCTGAAGGATTTTAGCTCCCCTCCTTTCACAGAGTGGAAATCATAGGTAGGATGCTTCATCCTATAGCTGCCAAAGGATTTCAGCTCCCCTGTATCCCTTGTGCTTGTATCCTTCCCTGCTGGCTTCCCCATTGACTTCCTGAATTGTCTAGCAACCAGATCACAGTCATGTGACCATGCGGAGGGCTGGGGTGACATTTTGCAACAATCAGAAGTGCCTTACGGGCCATAAAACATTTCTGTTTATGAAGCCATTAAGCAAGGACTGTGTCTTGAGGAAGTCAATAGAGGAAGTGGGATTGCAGATTGTTGTTCCTCTCATAGCAGATGTTTCTGGGATAAATGAGCAAGCTATTTGAAATAATAAAATACTAGCTGGATACCCGTGCTTCGCTACGAAACTATGTGATCGGACTTGATAAATCAACACTGCTTGAAAATTAATAAGTAGTTATGATCGGCCTCTCATCTCCCCTTCTCTCCCTCAGCCTTGCCCCACAGAACCCTATCCTATCCTATCCCCCTTCTCTCCCTCAGTCTTGCCTCATAGAAGCCTCCCCTATCCTACTTCTCTCCCTCAGCCTTGTCTCACAGAAGCCTCCCCTATCCTATCCCCTGGTTGCTGCAGTGAAAGTAAAACTGAAAGTGAAACTCCTGTCCTCTGTGTTTTGCATTTGGAACAGATTTCTTTTCAGGTGGGGAAAGAGCATGTTAATCATAATATAGGAAATACTAATGCTGTGATGGTCATTTCGAAAAATCCATTTCTTAGTGAGAACTTAGAAGCCTAGAGGAACATATATGGCAAATGTCAAGTTTGTAGGCTTTGCGGTTCTAGAGATTTTGTGATTACGGCATGAGTGGTTTTCGCTTTTATATATATAGATTGCAGCAGAATCATACTGTTTCCTTATATTCTCTGTGTGTATATACCATGCTTTCCCAAAAATAAGACCCTGTCTTATATTTTTTTGAACCCTGAAATAAGTGCTTGGCCTTATTGTCATGCGCTCAAAAGCCCATTGGGCTTATTGGGAGATTAATCTGTTGGCATATGGAATTTTGAATTTTGTTCTTGTTTTGGAGCGATCTTGGTAATATCACAGTATCACAAAGATAGGTAGATCAATTGTTTTTGATTGAGGTTATGCTGGAATGAAAGTTAACACAGCTTCCCCAACCACGAAATAACAAGAAATCCTCTCAATTTGCCACTTAATGTTTGACAGCATGATTGGAGTGGGGTCTGGAGGATCAGAGAATAGGGATTTAGGGGCTTTTAATTCATAGGCTACAGATTAACTATCCTGCAATAGTGACTTTTTTCTTTGCAAATACAGAATGCTTCTCTCTTCCGCATTTTTATGTGATATTAGATAACCCGTGCCCTTTTGATATTTCCTTATCTAAACAAAGAAACACAATATCAGGAGAACAGAAAAGCAGTGGGAGCAGGCAAGGTTTCTGACATCCTACCGCTTACCCGTGGAGTTTGCTTGTGGGAATCTGGCAGGGAGCATTGAAATCTCCCTTGCCCTGGCCCCTATCCCTCCCTACCAGCAGTAAGTGGTTATTGCTATAGAGAATCATTGCTATAGAGAGTCATTGCTATAGATTTTAGAAGATTGTGTAAATTAGCCCATTTGGTATCTTGGTCCAAAAATTGCTGCCCTATGATGCACTATTTCACCCAGTTAATGACAAGAGTTTTGGCAGTATATAGACTTAGTTTATTGGAATTTATTCCGTTTTTATAAATCAGCCTTCCTTCAGTTTAAGAGTTCGTTTTCAGTGTATGCTGAATTCTATTTTCATATGTGTCTTGGCAAAAATCAGAGATAGTAAAAGGTAAGGGTGATACCTCTTGTTCATATTGGGGTACAGATGATTTTGAATTACACTAATTTTCCATCCAGCAAGTAGAAGCAGCAGCTGATTTTCAGCTACACTGCAAAAAGTGAAAGATAATTATAAATACAAATTTAAAAGACACCATAGATAATCCAACTGAGTTGCTTCATATGTTTAAATGGTTATTGATTTTTTTTTTTAAATCAGTGTGTACAAAACTCATTTAATTGGCCCTTTTTTTGCTATTTGTAACAAAATACATTCAAACAGGCCAAAAAAATGGCCTTTGTGGTAATCATTACTTTGTTTTCTGGCTCATTCTAAAGTTAAATATCCACACTCTCAGTTTCCCTTTCTTTTGGTGGAATTGAACTTAACACATCTCTGCAAGTACAGTTTTGGCTCAGGTTCAAATAGATTATGTTGCTGTGATTGTCTTTCACACAGTTGCCTTATAGTAAATGATGTTGATTTACCAAGGTAGGAATTTCAATAACTGTTATGTTACAAAAGCATTGATGTCTAGAAGTGATGTGCTAAGTTGAAATTGATTAGAGAGCTGTATTTTCTTTGATCTCTTCTGAGAGAACAATGCATAAAAGGAAACAAATTTGTATATAAACATAGATTTATTGTTTTACATGCCGGTATTTGTTAAATTTATAAGGCTTCATTCAAGAGAAAAGCCTGAGACAAAAGCCTGTGAAATCCTGTAAGATGATCTTTAAGCAGGAGCTGCAAGCCCAGGAAAAAACTTTAGGTAATGCAGCAGTTCCTAAAGGAAAAATTCTTCCCCATCCAGGATTAGATGAAAATTTCCAGGATTGGGGATCCAATAATCCATTGTGATTTAGCTTTGCTAGGCTTGAGCTTGGATCTGTTTCTCTTCATCTAGCCTCTCACAAACTCCAGACATGGGATAAAATTTTGACAGGATCATTGGGCAACCCAGGATCAAAATTATCAAAATAATATGTGACCCTGAACTAATATAGAACTTCAACCAGAAGTTAAAACAAAAGGTATGAGAGTGTCAAGACTTTTAGCACCCCACAATTTAGGAGCTTCAGGCTCAATCTCTCCCTTTGTGCTGACACCCATTGGAACCATTCACAGAGAAGATAATCATTGTACCAATTCCATAGATAGTGCAGAAGATACCATAATCAGTAGTTCCAATCAAAGAGAATATATGTTGCTCAGAGTTGAACTGTAAACTGGTTGGTTGTTTGCTTGCAGATGTTTCATTATCAAACATTATCTAGTCAGGTAATGAAACTTCTGCAAGCAAACAGCCAAGCTCAGAGACCATCAAGGATTCCACATGATCAGTGGTATTGAAAGCTGTTGAGAGATCAAGGAGAATCAGGACAAATAGACCATCCCTATGACAGCTACACTATGCCTTGATTTGAAACATGACTGAAAAGTGTCCAGATAATCATTTTCTTTAAGGGCCTTCTGAAACTACAGTCCAACTGCATTCTCAAGAACCATCCCTCAAAGGAAGATTATAGACTAAACAAAAGTTACCCAGAATGTTTGGGTCCAGCAATGACTTCTTTGCAGACTTGGGGGGGGGGGTTCTGTGTGAGCGGTGGGCATGCGCACACTCGCCACTTCTTGCTGCCCTATTCTGAACAGGACATGGCCTGATAGTGGGTCATGGCCCAGGGGTTGGGGATTTCTCCCATTATCTATTTAAAAGGAGGCAAAACCACTCCTTCCATCAACAAGGCTGACTTCTTCCAAGCATAAGGTGACCAGATTTTAACATTGGTAAAGAGGGACATTGTGGGCGTGGCTTATTTTGTGGGCGTGGCTAGCTGGTCATGTGACTGGGTGGGCGTGGCTAGCTGGTCATGTGACTGGGTGGGTGTGGCTAGCTGGTCATGTGACCGGGTGGCCATGGCTATGCGTATAGGGTAAGGTGAACAGATTTTAACATTGGTAAGAAGGACACCATTGTGGGCGTGACTTATTGTGTGGGCGTGGCTTAGAGGCCATGTGACTGGGTGGGCGTGGCTAGCTGGTCATGTGACCGGGTGGCCATGGCTATGTGTATAGGGACTACTCAGAGGGCTGAAAAGTCATTTCTGACAGGTCCTCACACTTTTGACCATCCTCACATTTATGCCCGTGCAGTATTCTTAACAACCATGTCACTCATTTCACAACTGCTTTTCTTCACCATGGTGACAAGATAGGGCAAAAACGTAAAATGTGAGGACAGTCGTAAGTTCGAGGACTGGTCAAAAGTGTAAGGACCAGTCAAAAATAACTTTTTCAGCCCTCTGAGTAGTCCATATGCACAAAAGGACTAACCAGAGGGCTGAAAAAAGTCATTTCTGACAGGTCCTTGCACTTTTGACTGGTCCTCACACTTATGACCATCCTCATATTTATGCCCATGCAGCATTCTTAACAACCATGTCACTCATTTCACAACTGCTTCTCTTCACCATGATGACAAGATAGGGCAAAAATGTAAAATGTGAGGACAGTCATAAATTCGAGGACTGGTCAAAAGTGTGAGGACCAGTCAAAAATAACTTTTTCAGCCCTCTGAGTAGTCCATATGCATTAAAGGATACAGCAATAGAGAGGGATGAAGGAATGGAAATTAGAGTAGGAGTGAGAAGAGAGGGAGGAAGAGAGGAGGAGAAGGAGAAAGGAAGAGGAAGTAGGGAGGAGAAAAAGAGGGTGGGGGGAAGAGAAAGTAAGAAGGAAAGAAAAGAGAGTGATGGTAGGTTTGAGGAGAAAGATTGCTGTACAATAAAAAAGATGAAAGGGAAGAAAGCCAACCCCAAGCAAATATAAAGATATTAAGATTAAGAATGAATTGTTAAACTTTAAAGAATAAAAGAGAACAAATATGAATAAATAGCAATAATTAGAAACACACATACAAACATGCAATGTATTTTCTTTGAACAGAATATTTGGCTGGTTCACAAATTTAAACAGCGTTTAGTCATTTCAATTAAATTTACAATTTCTATATTTCCTTTTTGCCATATTTATTCCTCATCTATTTTTTAAAAAAAACAATATTACCCTTCATCCTCATCTCTAATCTTAATCAAATTCAATTTTTCCCTTCTATTCTATATTATACCCCTTCCCATTGTCATCTATTTTTATATCCATCCTCACATTGGTTAATTATGTAATTATGTAATACAGTTGTTTAATACAAATTCAACATTTTAATATAAATCAATTAGTTATAAAACTATCTTTTTTGTATATTAATCAATATGAACATGAATATTCCAATTATTTCCATGCAATCCAATTTCTTACAAATCAATTAATTATACTTACCAATAATAATAAACCAAATAATTTCCCCCATATATTCCTCTGAACCACAACTTAACCATTTCTGCTTTCAACATAATATACAATTAATAGTATCTCAATTATTACAATTCCCTAGTTAAATACAGCTTTTTTTTCTTTTGTGTTTTAAAATCTTGAACTCTCCTCCTAAATTTCCCATTGTTTGCAGTTTTTCACCTACCTTTTTTGGGGAGGAAAAATAAAAATAAAAATAAATCTCTCTCTGCCTCATTTTGTCACGTTGCACCAAAGATCCTGGTTTCGGTTTCGTTTCTGCAGCTTAGCTAGGGGGAAAAAAAACTGCTTCAGGAACTCTTTACACTGAGTGCCTGTAGGGCGGCCCTTTGAAGCCCCGGGCAAGAGTTTAAACAGTTTTTTTTTCTTCTAGCCATCAGCTGGGGCTCAAGAGGCAGAATGAAAAATCGGGACTTTTTTGAAACGCTGCGGGACGCGGGACAAATTGCTAAAAATCGGGACTGTCCCGCCAAAAGCGGGACGTCTGGTCACCTTATCCAAGCAGTCTTCATAAGCTAAGAGGATTCTAATGGGTCATTTATTGTTGTTGAATTGCACCCAGAAGCTACCTGGCAGCCAGTGTAGCTCGCATAGCGATGGTGACACAAGCACAACAAGAAGTTCTTATTATTGCTTTCACCCCTCTGTTTTGAATTAATAATAGCTTCTGGATGGTCTTCAATGACAGCCCTATGTAGAGGATATTACAATACTCCAATTGTGAAGTGAACATGACATGAGTGACTGCCTCCAGGGCCTCCCAATTGATAAAGGGATGCAACCGGCATACAAGATGTACCTGTGCAAAGGCTCTCGTATAGGCAGTAGCTGTAAGCCCAGGAGTCTCAAATGGGGAAGTGCAACCTCATCCAAAACCAAAGATGGAAATGTCCCTGATCACAATCATTTAGTCTTGTCAGGATGGACCAAAGTCTATCCTCCCCATTTAGTTATAGGTTTATGTGATCCCAAGTGTTCCCATATAGAACACAAGCACATCACCTTTATTAAAACAATTTAGCAATTAACAACTATAATCTACTGGTAGGTTAATCTAGGTTATTTTTTTATGACTTAAATAGAATATACTTACACTCCCTTTCCACAAGTATTTTCAGGCAGAAGATACAAACAACTCACTTCTTCAGTTGTAGTTTGCAAATCAGAAAAGACTATTTCCACCTAAAATGTAAAACTAAGTTTTCAACTTTCACAGGAGATAAAGGTTCCTTGATATCTCAAAAATAATTTAAATTGAGATATCTGCTTAGTGCACGTTGATATAATACCAATGAGCAATAGTATAGTTCAAAAAAGAAAGTAGACTTACCGGTAGTAAGTAAATGGTCATGTCTGCCCATTGGCATTCCTTGTGGAGTAAAGTCTTGTCAAATTCTGTCCCTAAAATCTGAAGTCTGCTTCAAGTAGTGTTAACATATTTTTAGCAGGCTCTTATGGTCGCTCTTTTCTGACTCTGCTTCCATCTAGTTGCTTTCATATGTTAAACAATAACTGTTATTTCCAGGTGACTTGTTTTGATTATTTTTCAAGAAGGTTTAATTTTTTATCTAGATTTTCATATCAGAGAGGGTCATTATGACATTGTGAGAATTTCTACCCTAGATGTTAATTCTTTTAATGAATTGAAAGGAACTGGCCTGTCCCTGAGAAGTTCAACAATTCTCAAGTCAGCCATTTGCACAATCATATTGATTATGCTGATCATTCTTCACATTGCAAGAGTACTTCAAGGGAACAGTTCTGAAATCCTGCATAATAAATTGTATTTTCTAAGAACAACAAATACATCCAGAAGCCCAGTACAGATGGCCCAGTGTGATTTCCTCTGCCCTTTCTCCCCTCCTGTTGAGCATGTCAAATGAGACACCCATGAAATGTGAACTGCTCCTTTGCGATTACAATCGGGTGAACAGCCGGCATCCGCCACCCAATCCTGAGAAGAACAGAGAATGTACCTACTCTGATGTGAATGTTTATTCGAAATCAATCTGCCTGGAAGCTTTAGTAGGAACAAATGGGGATTACTTGGCCAAGGTTCCAGTTTATAAAAGGCTTGCCTGTTTTATTTTCAAGGAAAACAGCAGTCAGAGCTAAAATCTTTCAGGAGCTTCATCATGTATTATGATTGCCTTTATGCAATGCCTTTTGATCGTAAGTACTTCTGAAGGGATTTCTGCTTAGTACCTCTTGGCCTATATCAGAGATAGATCCTTTACAAATCACCTGCTGTCTTTGCTATCTTGCAAGCCTATTTTGGCCAACAGAGTTACAGCATAGAAGAAGTTGTTCAAAGCAGAAGATTCTGCTCTTAGCGTAGAAAGCTTCTTGATTGTCATAGTAGTTCTTTGAACCATGTGCTCTAGCCTTGCTTTTGGAAAAGAAATATATGCACTGCTTTAGATTATATCTCAAAATCTGGAAGGAAATGAAAGGTAGCATCTTCAGAAAATAGAAAACAATTTTTTTATGACAATAACATCATTGAGGGTAGATGAATGCCGGAAACTCAATATCCTAATGTAATTTCAGATGCATAGAGAGAAGTAAGTTTGCTGTTCCAGAGACAGCTATATTCCTGCTTGCCTTTAGAAAAACATATGCTTCCAGGGATGGATATAGAAAGGAAACATCTGGCAAATGAATAAAAACCACAAAAAATGAAGATAAAAAAAAAATACAGAACTTTGCTGGTGTAAGAGTAAGCAAGGTTTGGGTTGTTACTATTAGCATTGTTGCACCAAATGGCTTACTAAAAGTGTATTCAATCAAAGAGATGTCTAGGAGATCCAACTTTTCCAGATAACTTCTGCCCACCCAGAGAGTGCCTGCTGAAAGTCTCCTCCATTCTGGGGCATAGTTGGAGGGCATCTTCTCTCCCATGATATAGCCTAATGAAGGATGTTGATGATCCCAATCCTGTGACTTCCAGAGGCTTGTGAAATCCTGACTTTTTTGGTGTGGGGAGGCTTTGAAGATTGATTGTTTGTGGAACAATAGCCTGTTTTTTTATTTCTATTAATCATTATTGATTATAGTTTGTCGCACAGTCAGCCAGATGTTCAGATTGGATTTGGCATTTTTATCTAATTGGATCTTATATATTGCCTGGAGTCCTTTTAGACTGATTCTTTTTTATTTAAATCCAATAAATAAATATATACAATAAAACTTTTAAGGAGCTCCTAAAATAGAGAGGAGAGGCATTTGCTTTATCACTACAAATATTGCACACCTTTTAAATATGAGACTATGTGATGAAGGAGCAATATAGTGATGGAAGTTATCTTCATTTCTGGGTAAATATATATGGATTGCTTTATTACAAAGAGTAATGACAGATTGCTGGGTATTATAACAGCTTCCAGCAAAAACATACTGGAGAGATCTCATATAGACTTTTCTCAACAAGAACTATGCATTTGTAGCCTAAGACAATTGTAGTCTGAAAACTTTCTTAGAGATTACAGTATTCTTGTGAGAAAAATGAATTGCTACATTTGAATAATATGATTTGTTCTCATTTTAGGAGCTGGCTACTCTGTAATTGAATTGTCAATATGAACTGTCAATGAAAGCCAGCTTGGTGACTTTGAGCCAGTCACTCTCTCTCTGCCCAACTTACCTCAGAGGGTTGTTGTGGGAAAAATAGGAGGAGGAAGGTGTGTTGGATATGTTTACCGCCTTGAGTTATTTATAGAAATAATAAATATGGGATAAAAATAAATGTATAATAGCATAAAATAAAATATTTTAGTCCCAAAACTCTGGATAAGCAGTAGTTCATACATATGTAGTTATAGAATTATAGAGTTGAAGTAAGCCTTTTCGAAGACCAAGCCTAACCCAAATTAAAGCCTTCCCAAGTGTTATCAGTCTAATCTCTTCTTGTTCTTCTTCAAAAGAGAGACACTCTGCCTTTACAAGTAACTCAATTTGTTGGAGCAGTGCTGCTTCTAAAGAAGAGTAGTGTCAACGTGGAATGGGACAACTCTGTGCGGCCAACTTGCTGCTGCCAGCTAACCACATCAGCTTGCCACGGCCAACTTGCTGCAGGATAGCTTGCCATGGCCAACTCATGGTGGGACAACTTGTGATGGGAGTTCAATTTAATTTTAATTTTTGTCATTCACATTTCATTTTTCTGTCCTTTTGCTTCCTTCCTTTAACGATTCTATTCTTTGATATTAGTGTAACTCTTGTCCCATGGCACGTCCTATTTCAAGTTGACTGCGGTAAGTTGTCCTGTGACGAGTTGACCTAGGCCCATGTTAGCCAGAGTTCAGCGTGGGAAAAGGGATCCTGGATCCCTTGTTAGAGTACAAAATATAATGAGCTAATAACTTGATATGTTGTAGCTCCTGGAGTAGGAAAAGATGTTATATTAACTTTTCAGAGAGCTAGTGGGAGGGACAGAATAGTACTCCTATTAGTCACATGCCTCTAAGTGTTGAATGAATACTAAAATTGCTGGTTGTTCCATCACTTCAGAGAATGAATTCAGTTTTCTGCTCTTCCTTTTTTTTTTTTTTTTTTGAGATGTAATTGCAAAGTTGGGATTTTCTTGGAGAAGTTTGTCTAATATATATATTTCTATCTTTCAATAGAAGGCTCCATGAGGCCCAGCGACACCGTTTCAGAGTCCAGTCCAGGATCCACAGCTACACAGTCAGGAGTGCCGACTCAGGTGGTTCAGCAAGTCCAGGGCACTCAGCAGGTATGTAGCTCAACTGAGAGTCTTGCTATTAATGTGACATAGATATACTAAAGCAATCAGAGGAAGTCTGACTCAAGTTTCCAGATGCAATTCATAACAGTAAAAGTAAATGAGATATAATAAGTAACAACAAAAGGCATATTGGGTAAGCTGGTCTCCAAAGTAGCTAAGAATAGGAGATTGTTTGTTTGTTTCTCTCGTAGCTTTTTGTTTCTTTAATAATCAAGGTGGTTTAAGATGATAAAAATATAAAATATGAGCTACAGTAACAATAATACAGTTGATATGAGAATTAATCACAGAAATAACAAAAGCTGCTGAGGGAGTGACAGCCAAATGTATTTCCCTAGGGAGTATGCTCCATGTCTTGGGAGTCATACAGGAGAATTGTCAGTGTGAGTATCATATAATACCTATGCTTTTGTATTAGTTGAAACCTATTCTTTTTAAGAATAGCTTGCATACAGCTCATTACACTTGTCAAGCAAGTGTCTATTATTCTCTAGTTTTAATTGTTCTCTCTCATCCTTTTGTATATCAAAAGTAAGTAACGTACAAATGTACTGATTAATTCTTTGGAATCAGAAAAATAAGAGAAAATAGAGCTGGGTGTCAATACCATACCGAGGACAGTACAGAACTCCAGATAATCTCCCTAGCAATTACACGTAGATGGTGAACAGCATACAGGTAGTCCTTGACTTAACCATTCATTAATGATGGGCCAAGGTTACAATGGCCTTGGAAAGGGCCCTTTATAGCCTATAAAGTAATTCCAATCATCATGACATTGCCCCCCCAATCATGTGATCAGTTTGGTTGCTTAACAACCAGCTCACATTTGCACCTGGCTGCATCATCATCTGATGTAGATCTTAAGCTAAAATGACCAGAACAGTCCAATACATATTTGAACAAAATTCCAGTTAAAATATATATTTGGGGTGTGTGTGTGTGTCTGTCTGTCTGTCTACAGACACATGCACACATGCACACACAGCTACTGGTTTCTCAAACATTTTGTCTTAGAATGCAGTGATAAAGTCTAGTTTCTAATTAATGAGACCTTCTGGATCAAAAAAGGCCTTTTTTCAGCAAAGGTCTTACAAAAGTCTATTAAGATAATAGTGACATGTACCATACTTAAAGAAGCATTAATCACCTCTCTTAACCATGGAACCAGTCCCAATCTGACACTGACTCTACTGGGTGGGGCAAAAATTAAGCATACACATAGTGGCCCCATAGCTATCTGCACATTACTTCCATATCATCAAGCTGAAAAGGATCTATATGAATCTGACAAGGTTATCTTCAGATAATTTGCCCCCAAATTCAAGTCTAAATCAAAATAACTCCATGACTTTGTCTGGAAAGAATTTTGAAGGTTGCTCATAGGGAGCCTCCATCAGTTCCAGCTTTCCTCTATCCACATCTTGTTAGAATGTTAGAATGTTGTTAGAATGTTAGAGTGTTGGAAATAGAAAACATGGTTACTCTGTTCAGTGCAGATGATGTGGACACTGAGAAAAAGACCCTCTTTACTACATGCACTATTGCAGGGTAGATTTCAAATGGCCCTTAAAAGAAATTCTGCCTGTACTAAATCGTATAATCCAATTCATTATGAATTCCTCCTTCTGCACCTCGGCCTCTGCTTAAGTGTTTTGTGTTTTCTTCTTAATTATAAATGTCAAGGGAATCATGATTTCAAATTGAAAGTGGCATTCTTTTTTTTAAAATATTTTTATTAATAATAAAAAAAACAAACCACATAAATACATTAAAACAACATACAAAACGGACAAACATCAATTCAGTCCAATGACTGATTCTTAGAAGTTACTACAACGGTGGGTTATTTTCATATTTCTATTTGTATCTATATCTACATTCACATATTTACATGGTTATATATGTATATATATAATTGACTCCTTGTTTACTTCTATGCATTTCTATTGAATAGTCGAAAATTATCTTTATATTCCTATTTTTGCCTCCAGCCAGCTGTACCATCTTTGCCATACTAAATAGTAATAAGTATCGTCTTTCTCTTGTATTTCTTTTGTGAGCTTATCCAATTCTGCACATTCTGTAATTTTGGCTATTATTTTGTCCTCTATGGGTAACTGTTCAGATTTCCAATGTTGGGCAAAGAGTATACGTGCTGCTGTGAGGATATGGATGATCAGATATTTTATTTCTTTGGTATATTGTGCTGTGATTATTCCCAGTAAAAAGATTTCCGGCCTCATTTCCAGTTTTTGTTTTGTGATTTCTTCAATTATTATTTTAAGTTGTTGCCAGTATTGTTTTGCCCTTCGGCATGACCACCAGAGATGATAATATGTCCCTTTCTGTGATTTACATTTCCAGCACATTGGAGACATATTTGGGAACATCTTGGCCAGGCGCGCCGGTGGGAGGTGCCATCGGTAGAACATTTTGTAAAGGTTTTCCTTATAGGGTATAGACAATGTCATCTTATAATTTATCTTCCACAAATTTTCCCACTTATCCAGTTCAATAGTATATCCTATATTTTTGGCCCATGTTATCATATTCTCTTTTACAACCTCCTCTTCTAATTTGTATTTTAGTAGGTACTTATAAATTTTGGTAATCATTTTCTCATCTGTACTTTGTAATATTTTATCCAGTTCATTTGGTTCATTTTGGAATCCGAATTGTGCCCGATCAGTTTTGTATCTTGATTCTATTTGCATGTATGGCCACCAATCAACGTCTATACCCTGATTTTGTAATTCTTGTCTTGTTTGTAATTCTCCTTCACTGTTCAGTAGTTCTTTATAACTCCTCATTTTCTCTATATCCATGGCGTTGGGATATATTAGTGCTTCCATTGTCGATAACCATCGTGGAATTTTGGTATAGTGTTTTCTAATCTCTTGCCATGTTTTGTACAATGATTCTCTGATAATATGTTGCTGGAAATATCCATGGTGCTTGTCCTTTCCCTCCCACAAAAAGGCGTGCCATCCGCGTTGTAATTCAAAGCCCTCTAGCAATAGCATTCTTTTATTCTTGAGGTCTATCCAATCCCTTATCCAGTTTAGTGATGCTGCTTTGTAATATAACTCCCAGTCCGGTAGGCCTAAACCTCCTTTTTCCCGAGTATCTTGCATACACTTTATTTTGATTCTGGCCCTTTTCCCATTTCAAATAAATTTTGTTATTATTTTATTAAGGTCCTTAAAAAAGTTCTTTACTGGCCAGATTGGGGTTACTTGAAAGAGGTAGAGTAATCTAGGCAGTATATTCATTTTTATGGATGCGATTTTCCCTAGAAATGACAGTTGTAATTTGTTCCACGTTTCCAGATATTTTCTAATTTGTTTCATTAATTTGTTATAATTGTCTTCTCTAATTGTTATTGCTTTAGCAGTAAGCCAGATTCCTAGATACTTTATTCTCTTTACAATTTGTATTCCTAATTTGTCTTCTAGTTTTGTCTCCTGTACCTTTGTCAAATTCTTTGTTAATGCTTTAGTTTTTTGTTTGTTAATTTTAAGCCCTGCGACTCTTCCATATTCCTCTATCTTCGCTAAAAGTTTGGTTCCTGTTATTTCCGGTTGCTCCATTATAAATACCACATCGTCAGCGAAGGCTTGCAATTTGTACTCTTCTTTCCGTGTTCTCAAACCTTTTATTTCCGCATCTTTCCTAACTTCATTTAGTAATATTTCCAATGAAATTATGAACAGTAGTGGGGATAAAGGGCAACCCTGTCTCACACCCTTTTGTATATCCAGATTTTCAGTCATATCTCCATTAATCATAATTTTGGCTGTTTGGAGGGAGTATACTTTTCTAATCATATGTAAAAATTTGACACCGAAATCCATGGCTTCTAGTTGCAATATGAGGAAATTCCAATTTAGATTGTCAAATGCCTTTTGTGCGTCTAAAAAGATTAAGGCTACTTGTTTGTCAACTCTTTTCTCGTAATATTCCAGGACGTTGATAATTGTTCTTATGTTGTTTTTGATCTGTCTTCTTGGGACAAAACCATTCTGATCTGTATGTATGTATTTATAAATATGAAATTATGAAAGTGGCATTCTTTTTCTGAAATGCTTTTGCTTGTGCAACTGAGAAAAATGGGTTTTCACTCAGCTTGCCTCAGTATCGTGACATAACAAATGCCAATATTTTACAGGTAGTCCTCAACTTACAACCGTTCATTTAGTGACTGTTCAAAGTTACAACAGCACTGAAAAAAGTGTCTCACAATCGTTTTTCACACTTATGACCACTGCAGCATCCCCGTGGTCATACGATTGAAATTCAGATGCTTGGCAACTGGTTCATATTTATGACAGTTGCAGAGTCCCGGGGCCATGTTAACACCTTTTGCAACCTTCTGACAAACAAAGTCAATGGAGAAGCCATTAACACTGTGTTACTAACTTAACAACTGCAATGATTCACTTAATAACTGTGGCAAGAAAGGTCATAAAATGGGACACACTCACTTAACAACTGTTTCAACTTAGCAACATAAATTTTGGGCTCAGTTGTAGTCATAAGTCATGAAGTAACTATATTGGCTTTACTATATAATAAATTTACAAATTTCTGAGTAAGAAAAATAGTGAAAGTAATTAAGGCTAAAAGTCTTCTTTTTTAAATCCTGTTCTCTTATTTGCAGAGGTTATTGGTTCAAGCCAGTGTACAAACAAAACCTGGAACAGTATCTCCTCTGCAGCTTACAAGTGTGCAAGTTCCCCCACAGGTGAGTCTCATTTCTTTTACTGATGCTACTGCAAACAGTTGGAAATGTGTTGAAGCATTCTCCTTTGTCCAGCAACCTGCCTGCTGGACAATATTCAAGTGCTTCATATATTGCTGTAAAAATGTGCTGTATGTATAGTTCTGTTTTGGGTATGAGATGTAGTTGCATTACGGTACTAGCTCAAGCTAACATGTTTATTGCAAGAAATGTCATGATTGCTTTGTGAAGATAGATAAATAATAAAATACTTTTCACAGTCCACAAAATGCATATTAATTAGTTTATTTGATTAATACCTCATTTTTTTTCATATGAGAGGAAGACCAAGGCATATAATGCTGAAAGAGATTAACAAAGATTAAGAAAAGATTTAAAGTATGGTTAAGATGAATACATGAAGAAATAAATCCTAAATTATTTTATACAGATGAAAAAGTAGAGATGTCAAATATTAAAACCAGTTTCTTAAATCATGTTCATAATGGCAACCAGTTCAAGTTTTTCAACATTAAGATAATACTTTCCCTATATTTTGCATCAGGCTTATGACTGCTCCTTGAAGTTATGGCCATTACAAGTCCTTACAATCACGTGATCATGATTCAGGCACTTGGCAACTGGGTCGCATTTACAGCATTTGCATTGTCCCACGGTCATGATTGTTGTTTGCCACCTTCACAGCTGGCTTCCTAGAAGCAGAGTCAAGGGGTAGCTGGCAGCAAGTCATGGTCATGTGACCTGCTTAATGACTGTACCACTCAGGAGTTTCAGTGGAGGAAATGATAGCTATGTATCTCTGAACAATGGAGATGGTGCCAAGGCAGAAACAGCTGACTAGGTGACAAATATGGGCCAGCAGAGCTTTTCTGGGCAAGGCAAGACCAGGAGAATGCCCACTTGCGCTCTGGAAGGCAGCTCATTGTGAGGAGATGCACAGGACCCAAAAGGCAACTCATGAGTAGAACACCATGAGCTGTGAAAGAAATAATCAAGTTAAGACCTTTGAGTGGAGTCTGCTTAAAGTTACTGGGTTTGCCAAAATCTTCACCTTCTACTGCAAATTTAGAATCTATTAATTTTAAAAGTTATAGAGTCTGAGCAGTAGACCATCCTTCAACCCAGATTATATTAAAAATAAATAGAAGGATTTAAAATAATTAAAAGCAAAAAGCGTATTAAGAGTTTGAAGTAAGAAAGCTTAAAACAAATTAAGAGGATAGTTGAGTTTGGAATATTATTTACTTTAAAGCATTTTTGAGTTTATTAAATAAATAATACATACATCAGAGGGAAGAAAGACATTGTGTCCATTTGCTGATAGGGATGATTTGTTGGCTTCATTAAGCAAAACGATAAGGGAAAGTTATGAAAAATGATCTGATTGTAGATGTACAGAGTGCTGAATGGGACTAAAGGTGCCAAGTATATAGAAAAAGGGGAAGAAGAATCTGTAATACAAATGAGAGGTTCAATAAATTAAAAATAAAATGGAAAATAAAACAGGAATAAGTCAAGAGATGGAAAAAAATTAGATAATGTGGTACCATGGGAATTAAGACAGAGAATTTTGTTTGAAACTCTTCCAGAGGACCCTGGTGAAGACATCAAAGAGAGTGTTGTTGAATCTTTTGACAAAAGTTTTGGAATGGGATGAAGAAGTCATGACTGCCTAAGTGGACAAAGTATATAGATTTAACACAATATTTGAAGAATTAAGAAATATATCAAGATATATAATTGTGCACTTTGTCTGGAAGAGTACAAGAGATCATGTTCTGCAACGTTTCAGGACTGAAATTGGGATTAATAATTAAGAAGTAATTGTGTTCAAAGATATATCTATCAATATCGTACAAAAACAATATACTTTTCGGCTGCTAAACAGAAAAATACAATTTTGTTGGGATGCCTGCAATGAGTAATTTTAACTTTTAAGCAGCAGACGTTCCAACTTACAAAAGGCAAGACTTTTTTGAAAGGTTTAAAGAGGAATTAGAGGAGATACAAATGGATCCAAAACAAGGAATTATGCAGCAAGTACAGCAAACACTTAGAAAATACATCATAAGCATGTTTTTAAAATGCCTAACCTATAGAATATAAGTGGGGCAACTGCTGCCTCCAACAGAAAAAAAAGTATTTCATTATTTTAAAAAGTTGAAATAAGATGTAATTTGCCTATATTTGGGGGCTGCTTTGGATACAGCCTACATATTATTTTTATCAAGCTTGGTCTTGTTCACTGCCCTTTGGAAATGAGGAAAAACAGATATAGTTGGGGCACTTTTTAAAGAACATTTTTCATGCATATGTATATAATATAGTGTCTTTATATGTACACAGGGGACAATTTGTCCCCTGTGTACATACAAAGTGTAAATTGAGCATCAATGTAATTTGAGGCAAATAATAAAGCAGTTTTTGGCACAACCTACTGAATGTATGTTCAGGCCCAACGAACCAGTTAGTCTTGCTTCTTAATTAATTGCTCAATTTATCATAGTTCTAAAGATAATCAGGCCTTTTTATGCCAATTGTTTCAGCGACTCGTGGTACAGAATACACCACAAACTAGCAAAGGAGGATCAATAGCTTTGACTGTACATGGTGTGCAACAAGTCCACTCTTCACCTGAGGTGAGTGATCAATGATTCAGATTTTTCAGGTTTTGTGAAACATATATAGTATGTAGATGTCCTGTTTGCTGTGCATCAAAGAAACTGCAGTTTGGCCTTCACTGCCTTTTGATGTTGCTTATCTTCACATCTGTCTTCCAATTCTGTCTTTCCCTTTCCATGCCTACTTTTAGTTCCTTTACCTAGCTAGTCAATCCTGATTATGTTTCCATCTCACTGTTAATTAGACCAAAAACAAGTACATAGTTTATCATCCCAGCAATACTGTTAACTGTGGAAAAAATCAACATATGTTAGCCACTTAAAAATCAAATAGTCTCTAAGGAAATATAACCAAATGAACAGCATGATTACAGTCCTTTTAATATGAAAAATAAGTTCTTTTTTTACCTACAATTGACGGACAGTAAAATGGTAGTTGCAGAATTTGATTGCATTAATTGTTTTTAAAGTATACATAAAGAATTTGTACTGCTTAATTTTTTGTCTGTTCCATTCTGTGACTAGCAGAGATCAGACAGAATAGGATAGATCCAAGCAGAAAGACTGCCTGATGAATTGAATAGAAGGTTCAATTTTTCCATGTAATTCCAAAAAAGTATTTCTGAATTCATGGGAAGGAGAATGTAGCACCTATTCAAAACACTTTAAAGCAGTTGTATGTTATCAAAAGGGAGAAAGATACCAAGAAAAACATGGTTGCTTTAGAAAACTGAAGACAGATACTGCATTTGTATCCTCTATATCAGTGTTTCCCAAACTTGACCCTTTGAAGATGTATGGACTGCAACTCCCAGAATTCCTCAACCAGGCATACTATTCCTCAACCAGGCATACTGGCTGGGGAATTCTGGGAGTTGAAGTCCATGCATCTTAAAATAGCCAAGTTTGGGAAACACTGCTCTATATGCTCAGGAATACCTGAAGCACCATTTTGGAATTGAAATCAAAGTGCTTCAGAGCTACAATGAAAAGCACAGAAAACAAATTCAAGACTAAAGATCTAATAACTAGGCAACTGGAACAGAACTTGGATAGCGCCATTTGAATCCTAGTGGATGATGTCCCCCTGCTGAGCGGAATGATATTTTGTTTGCTGTTTTTTAAGTTTTGTATGCTAGGGAAATAGAATTCTGCTGAATGTGGTTCCTTAGTTACTTTCCCAACCCCCCTCCATTGTTTTGTAAGTGGTTAATATTATCAAAACCATGTATTATCAAAAAGTCCTTTCCTGGGACTTTTCTGGTAATTTCTGAATCTATTCCCTCTCTAGGGAATAAGACGTAATGTGGTTTACAACTATGTTCTGCTGTGCTAACATTGCTCTTGCAGAATCAACACAAGCTCATTAGAGTTTGTATGTATTGAAGTACCGGTAATTTGTTGGCACAGAGCATAAATCAAGATGTTTTAGAAGCAGAAGAGAAAGAATTGTAATGATAAGGATTCCAGTAAATCAATAATTTGGTCTGGTACTTGTTCAGAGCCTCAGTGATCTTTGAAAGATTAGGGAGAGATTTTTCTGATTCCATTTTGGCCTAATAACAAATAGTGTTAATAAATAATAAAAGTTCATTTTAAAAAATACTTTCTCCTGGGATAAGTAGCCAAGTATCTACTTGGCAAATTTAAACCACATATAGGTAGTTCTCAACCCACAACCATTTGTTCAGCAACTGTTCAAAATTACAATGGTGCTGAAAAAATGATGGTTACAACTGATCCTTATAGAGTTCCATCTCTCCTGGCACCCTTGCAGTCATATGATTGCAATCTGGGCACTTGGAAACCAGTTTACTGTTACATCTGGTTGTAGTGCTCCATAATCACGTGGTTGCAATTTACCAGCTTCCCCAGAAAGTCAATCGGGAAGCTGCAAGGAACATCACAAGTCTCACCCACCCATACATCCTCCCTCAGCCCCTTCACACTTGTACACTCATACACCCCACATACCCTATACTAGCCTTACCGCATCTCCCTCGCATACCTACACACCTTCACAATCCATGACCGTCCCTTCCTCATGCACCCTCTTCAACCTATGCCACACCTCTTGCATACCCCCTTGTGTACCTGACTCACACTGCACCTCCCACAGGCCCCATGCACCCATTCATACCTTCATGCTTGCTCCCTTTTACCTCCCAATCAACAGGAGCCACTTACCTGCCTTCAAAGTTGGGGCTTGCAATTTCCTACTGGCTTCCTCACTGACTTTGGTTGTGGGAAGTAGGCAAGTGAAGTTGTGCCTCACTTTAATGACTGTGGGATTCAATTAACAATGGCAACCAGGACTGTAGGAATTCCCATTGTTAAGCAATGCAGATAGTTTATGACTGCTTAATAGTGGAAATTCCAGTCCCTATTGCTGTTGTAAAGACTATCTATATGTAATAGGTATGTTGTCTGTTGCAGTTGATCCTTTATGCATGACTCAAAAGAGGTATTTATGGCTGATAATTATATTTTAGGCTGTATAGAGCTGTTTCAGTCTTCTGTTTCTGAAATAATGTTAGTGGAGAGGGAAGGGAAAGGACGTCAGTATTTTGGTAGATAATTTCTCTTTGGTAGATGATTATTGCTTCTAAAATTGTCTAGAGGAACCATCTGGTATGGTATTTTGGGGATTATTGGCTATGCTGATCTTGCATGTTAATGTTAATGTAGTTTTGGATAATAATACAGTGCTGCCATTTTTCATTTCATTAATGAAAACAATTACTGAGAGTTTTGAAGGAACCCTAGTGCATTTTAAAAATTAGTTCACTATAAGCACGAATATTGTAAAAATAAAAAACAACAGCAACAAAAAGGCAAGATTTTTAAAAAAACAAACTAAAGGATCGTTTTGGCAAAGAATGATGCATAAAGATAAATTCAGTATGATCCCAAAATCTGAAGTCAGTCCCCTAATATGGATAGTATCCAGGTTTATCCAGCTTTCATTGGTGGTCAATCTGTAAAAACAAATATGCAAAATTAATTCCATTGAAGTTATTGAGATATATGACATAATTTGTTCTGATTTGAGCATAGTTTTTGAATTTTTCTTTCTCCTATTTTAACAAAAATCAATTCTACATTCTCGTTTTTACAAATTAAGCAATAAACTAGAAGAATTGCCCAGATCAATAGAAAGTGTTTTTGGAATTATTTCTATACTGCTTACTTCACTGATTTATTTATTAGTTTTTTTGTACTGTTTGTTTTAATTAATTGAATGTTGTTAAGTTGAGGTCATATTTTGTTGAGATTTTTACTTAAAATAAGTTAATTGTGGACCTGCAAGAAAGGTTTGCTGCTGGATTCTAATTGCCCTCAGTCAAGGATTTTTCTGTATAGTTGATGTTCATTTCAAACCAACAATCAGCGTCTGAGATATAGAGATAATTCAGGTTATGGAAATGATCATGCCTAAACTTTCAGTTTGCAGAGCTCAGCTTGGTTTATGAGCTACGACAGTGAAACAGGAGGGAAGATTATTATGTTCGTCGACGTAAATTATTTATGAAAGAAAGGCAGGATATAAATAAATACTAAGTAAATAAAAAATAAAATGTGAGGGAAAAACTCAGGCCAGTCAAACACAGGTAATAGCATATTACTGAGCCCATTTTATGGCAATGATAGTGTTGAAAGAATGATAGTTCTATAGCACTGTTTTGTTCATAGGTTACAGGTTTGCTTGGGGCTAATTTCAGCTTGTCCCACACAGTGACATCAGAATGTTTGAAAGCTGCTGTGACATAATTGTTTAAGACTTTGTGGATAAATCTGTTTATATCTGTTTCAGCATTAAGAGTTCATTAGTTTGCAGATCAGTCTCTGTCAGGAATAATTTCTATCTTTTGTTATTACATGAATTTCAGTTATTGTAGTCTTATAACAAAAAAATATTGAAAAGACCTAACCTATCATTTGATTTATTCAACTTCATCCTTCAATCTCCTTCGTTGCTTCTTCCATATCATACAATCCAAGAGGAGAGGAAGTGACTGTGATGTAATGAAGATGTTCTTTCGGGTTCTTAGGTTGTCTGATTGAAGTTAGACACTATAACTTTCCTCCTCACTTCATATACATATTTTTGAGCCATTGGAGTTAATTTAATTATTTATTATCAAATTTATATAACTGCCCATCTTGCAAAAGTAATCTTGCAGTGTACAATAAAATAAAGTGTTAGAGACAAGTATAAATTTCCATTAAACACAATTAAACATTAATATAAATAAGACCACAGGAGAGTGATCCAACATCTTGTACACAATATAACTGTCTTATGGGTCCTCTATTTCCATGGGATTCCCAAGGCTGCTGGAAAATCTATTTTAAAGAAATTTTTAGAAAGCTAATAGAATCAGAGCTTGTAATATATGTTTGGTTATTTTGAAAGAGCTTCTTAGATTTTTGATTGGTGACAGCTCTAATTTTCTTGACAGAATCATGAAATCTCTATGTTAGCTCTTGTTAATGACATTCAGTTTAGTAATCTTGTATTCTATTGGTCCTGAAACATTTGTAATTTAAAACTGTCATTTTTATCTGAAATAAATCACATAAGAACAATAATTAGAAGTTGAGACTTATCTGGGACTACCAAAAATGTTTATTCTTTGATGTCAAAATCCACCCCTCCAGACTTATAGAAAAAGTACTTGAAAAATGGAAGGTTGATATTCAGTTCTCTCCATGCCTGCTTTTTTCAATTTAAAAAACAACACCACTTTAAAAAAACTGGATCTGTAAAAATTGTTCCCGGAAAGGGACTATTTCCAACCTGGAAGAACCTTACTGATTTCTAGCTAAGATCGAGCGAGTATGAATTGTAAAATATATAACAAAATCCATCATGCAGTTGTGCGTTTGTCCTATACCCAGAGAGGGTAAAGTGCTCCTCCTTGCCTTTCAGCATTCCCCTGTCCAGAACAGTAACTCTGCCGCTAAACCAGGACAAGTACAGCAGCTCCAGGTCCACGGAGTCCAGCAAGTGCCTGTTGCACAAGAGGTGCTGTATTTTTGCTTGCATCAGACTTGTGGTCCTCCCCAATTTCAGTCATTGCTTTTTGAATGACAAGAATTCAAGCCTAATAAGGTGTTACCCTGGATTCTTAAATTGTTGCCCGCTAACAATTTCTAAGCATCCTTGGAAATCTTCAGGCCACCTTTCAGTTGATATTTCAGTGCATGTAACTCAGAACTTAATAACACTTTCCTTTCACCAACTCTCAGATTTGTGTAAGTCCTAAAAACAAGCATGTAAGCATCTATTGTGGCCCATTCCTGTTTCATGTCCACTTCTCCCAATGGCAAATTGTATGTGTTTTATATGTGTTTCACAGCTAATAAAAATGTTTTTGTGAAACATTTTGTTGTTTTGCTTGTTGAACCATAATATCCTAAAAATAATATCTGTATTTTTAAGAACCAAAGTTGTCCATGTGAGGGGTGGGGGAATAGCTTTGTTATTTAAAATTAATTGCATTTTATTGAATGCATAATGCATGCCCAAACAAAAGCAACACATTTAAAGGCATTTTTCTGAAAATAATAATTTTGTAATTTCTTTTTTTAAATTGCAGATTGTTCTTCATTATAATGTGTTTTTGTTTAAGTCTTCAAAAATAAAACCCTGCAGAATTCCAAAGACCATTCTCTCACAGTACCACATTCTAGAATACAAATTTT
The DNA here is from genome assembly GCA_022577455.1 of Arizona elegans. Classification (NCBI taxonomy): domain Eukaryota; kingdom Metazoa; phylum Chordata; class Lepidosauria; order Squamata; family Colubridae; genus Arizona; species Arizona elegans. The sequence continues at coordinate 5,559,096 of JAKOOJ010000003.1, forward strand.
CTTATGCTGCTTTGTGTAATTAATCCAGACCAAAAAGAAATGGCCTCTCTGATTTAGGAATTTACTCTAGATATAGTTTTCCATAGGGATCAAATCCTGAATTACTTTACAGTCAGATTATTTGGCATATAATAAGTAGCCATCTAATAATGTTTCAAAAATCCCTCTGCAGAGTCTAGGTGACAAATACTAGCCAGAGGAACTTGCACAATTTTTTCATGATAAAAGAATTAATTTTCTCCCCTTTTACTAAAGTTAAAATATTTTCTACAGTTGGGTCAAGCATTCTACAATGGGATATATCATTACTCTTTCTTCTGGAGGCAGAACTAGTAGATTCTGATATGCTTCTCAGGAGAGGAGATAATTTCAATCTTGGTTTTGAACTCTACCTTGTTTTGGAGAGAATGCAGGTCTGTCAACTGCACTAGCCATCTATGCAACTAAGGTTCCATTAGTAGCCAGAGTTTTCTTGCTTCTTTCTGTTTTAGTTCCTTGTCTTATACTATATTTACCTAGAAATTAGAATGAGAAGACCAATAATCACTAAACTCATGGAACTTGCTGCCTGCGGGCATGTACAGAACTGCTTTGTTGGCTTGAACTAAGCAAGAGGGCTGGCTGTCATTGCATGAACCTCTGAGCTGCCGACCACAAATGCATGTTGCTTGGAGCCTCAGGAGGTCAAGTCAGGAGAATCGGATAGCCTGGGCATCCGAAAGGAAGGAAATGAATAACTACCCAATTCTTCTCTGTTCTTCACAGAAGGAACAAGAATGCTTTAATGGCTCAACTGCCAAATAATAACATAGCTATGAGGGCTCCATACTTTTTGAATACTGAAGATTCCTGATAATAATTTGATAATAATCAGGTAGTCACTAGTTAGGCTATAGACTTGCCATCTCTGGTCTTTCTCCTCCTGGGGTTGAGATGAGTACCCCATATTGGGATTGGTCCAGAAAAGGGGAACAACGGGGGAACAAAGACACTTTTTCCAAAAAGCAAGTGAACTTTCTTGGTTTTGTCTTTAAAAACATTTTACTTCTCATCCAAGAAGCTTCTTCAGTTCTGAATAAATGATGGGGAATGGAAGGATTTATATTCTTTGCAGTCATCTTTGAAGAATGTCCGCAAAGAATATAAATCCTTCCATTCTCCACCAGTCAGTGAGAACTGAAGAAGCTTCTTGGATGTGAAGCAAAATGTTTTCAAAGAATAAAAGCAAGAAAGTCCACTTGCCTTTTGGAGAAAGCACCTTTGAGACAACCATGACATGGAGGTTTGAGAATCTCCATAGACAAAGAGGGGTAATGTAGTAGCAATTCTCCATCTCCCATCCTCCTTTTTTTCTTTATATTTCTACACCTCCACTGCAAGGGTAAAACATAGGCTAAATCCACAGATACGCTACCAAAGCAAGAGAGCCACCAGATTTCCCACCCATGGGACATACAAATCAGATACCACTCCCAACACAAGTCAGACAGGGAGGAGTTGTCGCTGTCCCTAGATCAGGAAGTTTACCACTATTCAGAACTATTCAGAACTATTCAGAACTGAAGCCTGAAACAATCAGATCTGTGCTCCCAAGGATCACCCACTAGATCTATGCAAGTAGCAAGCATCCCCTCCTCATGTTTCCCTTTCCGTAAGACCTTTAACAAAATCCCCAAGGCATCTTCAAGGCGCAGTTGGATGAGAGGGGGAGTCACTGGCTACACCTTCCAAATAAGCAGCCCTAAGCCTCCTCAAGATGCTTTTTACTTGATATTCCCATGGCAGTTCTTGTCTCATGACCCAGAATAAAGAAAGGGAAAATACCCCCAAACACTTGGAGAATAGAAGAATAGAGTTTCTGTGGTGCTGATCACAAAAAGCTGTAGCTTTAGCCATAAGGGTCTTCTTTGCCACAACCATCTTCTCTAGATTCTCAATCTTAGCTCACTCCCCCTCTAAGAAAATAAGGAGCTTAGGACATGAACAAGCTGGCCATTCATGCTGGATATTAACTATTCTTCATATATATGGCATCTCTTCAGCATCCCCAATAGCCCAAAGAACCCAGAAGGGATCCCATGAGAGTTATGAATTCTCAGAAGCCCTATTTAATGGCAAGGGCATATGCCCCCTCACCAAGTCTAGTTCACTACAGATGTCAATCCAGTTCACTACAAACCTCAGCCTAGTAGTCCAGGGATAGATGGAAGAGGAAGCCCAAAACAACATAAATTTCCTGGGGGCTATGCACAACACAACTAGTTCTGAGCATGCTCCAGGCTTTCTTAAAAAGCCAGGAAGCTCTTAACAGATATTATGGGACTAAAGTAAACATCTGGAGAAAGGGAGTTAGCAATAAAGGGAGAAGAGGTAGCCAAACTCTTATGCTAGGTCAAGAAAAATGTAGCATATCTCATGGCAAAATACACCCAGGGAATCCACAATTCAACAGCAGACTTGTTCAGCCATGAAGACTTGAACCTTACCAAATTACAGTTTCAATACCAAGATGTTTGAACAAATAGTTTCAATACTTTGGGGGGGGGGGGCAGCAATAGATGCCCTAGCAAATCTAGTGAGTCAAAAGATGGAGCAGTTTATCTCACACTTGCCAAACTAGGGAGCAGGGGTAACAAATTCTTTTTTACCTCTTGGTCCAAAGACTTACTGTATGTCTTCCACCAATTTCTGCAAATGCCTGGGCTCCTGAAACTGATGTGAAGCTTCTAATTCCCTAGCCTGTCTTACTATTCAAACTTAGTCAACCTCTCAACATCCCAGGCATGGATCCTGTTGGCCTCACCTAACCTACTAACCTAGGATTAGGATAGAGGATTTAATTTCCCAGATGCCAGCTGAATGGAGATTCTCAGTCATCCAGGTCATAGTTGTCTCAAAGGTACTTTTTCAAAAGGCAACTGGACTGGTTTTTGAGGGAAAAAAAGAAAATGTTTTGCTTCCAGTCACAATTGAGGAAACTTCTTGGATGAGAAGTGAAACGTTGTCTTCTTCTTTCTTAAAAAACAATACAGATGCTTTTTGAAAAAAAATTGAGACAGATTCCAGCTGCTTACAACTATAGACCTGGAGACTGAACTGGGCTAACTTGCCATCCCAGGATTTAAAAACACAACTATTAAAGGTAATCCTTGACTTACAGCTACAATTGGAACCAGAATGCCTGTTGCTAAGTGATGTGGCTGTTAAATGAGCCGCACCTGATTTTATTATCTTTATTACTACATTTATTGCTACATTTCTTGTTAAGTGAATCACTGTGGTTGTTAAGCGAACCATGAAGTCATTAAGTGAATCTATGTTTTTTATTGACTTTGCTAATTGGAAGCCCCGTGGAAAGTCGCAAGTGGCCATAGGATGCTGCAACCATCGTAAATATATGTGGGTGGTCAAGCACCCAAATTTTGATCATGTGACTAAAAAGATGTTGCAATGATCATAAGTAAAACGACTGATTGTAACTTACTTTTTTCAGTGTCACCATAACTTCAAATGGTTATTAAATGAATGGTTGTAAGTCAAGGACTACCTATAATTCCAAAGAGGTTGCACACTCTTATATATGTACTCACATGTCAGGTTTTCTGAAGACAGCCTAAGGAAGAGAATCTCATCAACATCAGCCTCTATCTCTCAAGTCCTCATCTTTTTACCAAAAGATTTCAGAGATGGACTATAATCAAGCTATCTCTACCGACTGGTGTCGTAGTAGTAACTGTGAGAGGGATCTTGGAGTCCCAGTGGACAATCACTTAAATATGAGCTAGCAGTGTACTGCAACTGCCAAAAAAGCCAACACAGTTCTAGGCTGCATTAACAGTGGGATAGAATCAAAATCATGGGAAGTGTTAATACCACTTTATAATGCCTCGGTAAGACCATACTTAGAATACCGCATCCAGTTTTGGTTGCCCTAATGTGAAAATGATGTTGAGACTCTATAAGTTTGCCAAGAAGAGCAATTATTAGGGGGCTGGAGGCTAAAACAAATGAAGAACGTTTGGAATTGGGTATGTCTAATTTAATGAAAAGAAGGACTAAGAGTGACATGATATCTCAAGGGTTGCCACAAAGAAGAGGGAGTCAAGCTATTCTCCAAAGCAGCTGAAGGCAGAACAAGAAGCAATGGATGGAAACTAATCAAGGAGAGAAGCAGCCTAGAACTAAGGAGAAATTTCCTGACAGTTAGAACAACTTGCCTCCAGAAATTGTGAATGCTCCAACACTGGAAGTTTTTAAGAAGTGATTGGACAACAATTTGACTGAAATGGTATAGGGTTTCCTGCCTGAACAGGGGGTTGGACTAGAAGACCTCCAAGGTCTCTTCCAACTATGTTATTCTGTTATTCAAACCAAAGCACACTCCTCAGTCCTGATACCAATAATGAAGATGTCCATCTTCACATCAAGAAATTCCGAAGGAAAGACTCATTGACAATACTATTTATGATCTACCAGAATCTGTCATGGAACATCCAGTTAGTTTTTCCGGCCCTAATATGAACACTATTCAAGCCCATACACAAAGTAGCCATTAAACATTTAATGTGGGGAGGGCATTCATAATTGCCCTAGAAATAGGTTCATTGTTAGTCAAGAAAGAATACTGTATCATCCATTCCTCAATGCCTAAACCCAACCTTTGTTCTCAAGGTCAGTTCTGTCTTCCACTGGAACTTCCTTCTGCCCTAGCTACAAAACCCAACTAGAGGAACATTGGCACAAACTATCTCAAATGGAGTTATCAAGCTCTAGCTGAGAAGGAGTTCAGAGTCTCTGACCTTGTAATATTCCATCGTGACTGCACCAACTGTAGACTGGTGAATCAAGTTTGCACCAAATAAGCATAAGAGATTCAGAATAATCCTGCGCCACAGGGAAGAACAATTCATTCCACTAGAAAAGTAATCATTTTATTCACTTTCAACAGACATGTGTAGGATTGCTATATGATCATCTGTGATTTAACTCTTCTGTGCAGAAAACTCTTCTGAGCAAAAATTACGGGCCTTCCAGATGTAAACCACCTCCAGGATTTATTCCCACTGTAGAATGACCTGGTTTTACTGTAGAAAAATGGTTCATTTCAAGTTTTCATGAAGGTCCTTTCCTACACTGGAAGCAGGATATTGAACCCACCCAGACATTCACACACAGAGAAACTTGCGAACAAATTACCAGGACCCTAATACATTTGAGCAATTTCTCAGCTACATCTTTACCTTACTCTTACTTTTTAAAAATGTCCTTCTTTTGAGCTTTCTTCTGGATTGTTACTCTAGTACTGGGGGTAGAATTAGTTTCTCCAAAAGGAAGCACGTTAGAATGTAACTCTGCTTCCTGAACAAGTGAGAGGGACTGTTGTAGAATGCCCTATCACTAGTTTAGAAAAAGGACATTCATGGAAAAACTAATGAATCATTCTAGGTCTTAGTATCTGCTTATATGTGGGTATGTGCATGTATATGGCCATGCACACTAGAGTCAGTTTTTGATTCCTGGTGACTGCCTGGGCTAGTCCCTGCAGTTTTCTTGCCAAAGTTTTTGAGAATTGATTTGCCCTTTTCTCCTTCCTAGGGTTGAGAGAGCGGGACTGACCCAAGGTTATCCAACTGGCTTCATGTCTAAGTAGGAGTAGAACTAATGGTCTCCCAGTTTCTAGCCAGATGCCTAAGCCATTAGACCAAACTAGATCCCAAAGTACACTAATGGACTCTGGTGTATTTCATTCCACAGAGATCTGTTGTGCAGACAACTCCCACAACTCCCAAAGCAGGTACAGTGCAACAACTGGCAGTACAAGGGCTCCAGCAGGTTCATGTTACTCAAGAGGTAAGTGTTTGTCTTCTGCTCTTGGGTTGGCCTGCATTTCCGTTTCTTGTATCCTGTAGCCATGGAAACTTTCTGCCCTCTGAGCTAGGTAACTAATGTCAGAAATGTTAAAGCCCTGTCTTTAATCCTCCTGCAAAAATACTCCCTTTATTTCATTCAAGTGATCCAGATCAGTCTACCCCTGTCCTCCATCTTTCTCTTGTGGATGTGGTTTGTAGCCATCCAGAGATTACTGCCACTGACCACTCGCCCAAATAGTGAAGTGGGAAAAGACCCTGAGCTATGACAGTTTCTTGGTCTAAAGATCCCTTTTGCTTTATAGAATATAGAATAGCCAGAGTACTGGGACCTTCTGTCCTCAGTCTCAACCTTTACATTCTTGTTTCTTTTTCCTTTAGCTCTGATTGCTTTAGTCTTTCTGTTTATTGTCTAGAATGCAGACAGTGGTCCTTCTAAGAGCAGTCAGCAGGAGCAGCAGCAGGAGCAACAAGGAGTACAGCAAAGCCTCTCCCTAGAATGCAACAGCAGCAGCAGCAGCAGTGCACCCCAGCTGACCAGCTGCTGTTTACCTGGCCCGGAGCACAGGCTCCACTACATGCACTCACTAGATTCTGCCTCGGAGCAGTGGGTGGAGCTGGTCCGCATGCTTCCTCAGCCACTCCTCTTGCCACAACAGAAGGTGGTGATAGAGCAGCTACCATTCCTCTCCTCTCATCACTCCAGCCCTGATCAGAGAGTCAAGATTCAGAGAGTCCCTCAGGTGCTAGTGTTTGGAACAGCAGCTACAGCACTTAAAGTAGGTCCAGCAAAGGGAAATAACCGAGATCCAAGAATAGCAAGCCCTGTGCACACCACTTCTTAAGCAACAGAAAATAGAGCAAACTAGTATCATTCCCTTCTCTGTGCCTCCAAAGGAATCTCGTCTTAATCATTGGTGGTGGTCAAACGGCAATTTCCCCTTCTCCCATACCCTGCCAGAGGAGTTGAAATTCTTGGACCTCTTTAGACTTAGAGTTGATTTTGCTTTATATAAATAAGGGGTAAATATAGGAATCTTAAGGGATGTGTGAGAAAGAATTGTTAGAAATGTGATGGCCTAGGGAAAGGGGAGAAAGCTCTAGGGTTTTTCCTAATTTATCCATTTCCGGCTTTCACATCTTTATGTGAAACTACCTTTAAGCCACCATAAGCCACTGACACAGTGGTCAGAATGCAGTATTTCAGGCTGAATCTGCCCACTGCCAGCAGTTCGATTCGATTCTCACCAGCTCAAGGTTGACTCAGCCTTCAATCCTTCCAAGGTCGGTAAAATGAGGACCCAGATCGTTGGGGGCAATAGGCTGACTCTAAACCACTTAAAGAGTGCTATGAAGCAATATATGTTTAAGTGCTATTGCTATTTATGGGTAATATATAGCCTATCTTTAAACAAATTTTGTTTTGATGGACTTGGAACTTAAAATATAGGTTTTAATAGTTAGTCAGGATTTCAGCCTGGGTTTGTGAACAAGGTTCAGCCTAAGAAAGAGGAATACTGAAATACTAATCATAAAAAATACTTTCTTATAATTAAAAAAACACTGGACATCTTTGTAAAGGGTCATTTTGCACATGATGGAGGGGTAAACCTAGTATAAACAACTGCAGTCAACTATAGTTCTGAATAATTATACGGTGTATTGTTATTGTAGTTGCAATACTTCCAAGAGTACTTGCATTTTTTACTATAGCTCTGTGCTTTGACGTGTGGGAAAATTTACTTTGCCTTGCATTCCTTTCTTAATGATTGTAATGCTGAACTTATTTTGTCTAATCAGAGGACCTGCAGTGTCTTTCATTTACACAAAGAATTCTTATTCCATAGAAATTCTGGGGTGAGGATTAGCCTTTGATCAGAGAATTCATGATAACTGAATGTCAGATACAGGATAAAAGCAATGAACATATGTGGAAGAAAAAAGAATTCTGGTAGCCCAGACGTGCTTTAGGGAAGTCTGTTGGGAGGGGAGAGAGGGAGAGGGACAGTAAACACGGCCTTACTTCTTAATCTCAGTTTGCTTTTCCTTTTTTCCCGCTGCTTATGTGCTCAGGTCCAGCAGCTTCAGCAGGTTCCTGTGCAGCATGTCTATCCTAATCAGGTTCAGTATGTGGAAGGAGGAGATGCCAGCTACACAGCAAGTACCATGTGAGTATAAAGAAGTCAGGCTTATCCTGCCTATGCTATCCTGAAGCCTGAGCCTAATAATTCAATTGGTCAGATTCAGGGTGCCAAAACCACTGCTCCAAAAATGGCACGCTATAGTTTGTCATACAATGGCAAAATGTTTCCATGTTTGTCTAAACCAACAGATTCCATATTATTTCTAAACCATAGAGATAACCACTATTCCAACAAAAGCTGGAACTGAAACTATTTCAAGAAAGAATCTTATGCTACCTTAAATATCAATTGATTTATTGTGCCCCAGTTGTATCCGATAGACTGGGCTGGATGGGATAGGAGTACCCTTTACATGTCAGAGAAAACCTGGCAGGAACAGGATGCCTGATATGTGATTATTTTTACAGAAACTTTTAAAATAATAAATCTATTGCCAGCGGTGTCCTGCTTCTTGAACTTTCCTCCTCTGTGTCTGTCATACAATTCTGGATCTATGTAGTTGATGTTTTCTCCTCTAGATTGCTGTTTTTCCCCTAATGTGTGTATGTGCTTATTTGACTGTGTTTCTTCCATTTCAGACGCTCCAACACGTACCCTTACACAGAAACCCCTCTCTATACTCAAAACACTGGAGCAAATTACTATGAATCCCAAAACACCCCAACACAGGTCTCCAGTCCAGCAACCTCACAAACAGTGGCCAGCAGTGGCTCTGTACCTATGTATGTTTCTGGAGGACAAATCATAGCCAATCCAAATGGAAGCAGCAGTACAGCAGCAGCAGCAGCAGCAGCAACAGCAGGGGGAGGAGGAGGAGCACCAGCAGCAACAGGAAATGGTGCTGGTGGTGGCAGCACTGCTGGAGGAGGAGGTGGTGGTGGTGGTGGTGGAGGAGGAGGAGGAGGAGGAGCTGGTGGCAGCAGCAGCACAGGGACCTATGTGATTCAAGGAGGTTACATGCTGGGAAGTTCAAGCCAGTCCTATTCTCATACCACCCGTGCCTCACCTGCAACAGTAAGTTTTCAACTGAAATATTTGCTTGTTGATTCAAAGGAACTGGAAGTTTCTTTTCTTGCTGTCAGTGCCACTCGTCTTATTAATGAAGTGAATATCTATGCCTATATTTTGGAAAAGCAATGTTTTGTGGGCAGACTGCTCTACAAGACAGCTTAGTGTACTTGTTTTACTAGTCTCTCTGAAAAAGATGCAACTATAAGAGTATTGGGCTATTGTTAGCTTACACCCTCAACTCCCAAAAAGAATAAGCTATCCAGAGTCATTCAGGTGAGATGAGTGGCCATACAAATTGAATAAATAAATGAATGGACACTGTTATGGATAGCAGATTATGCTAACTGAGTATATATTTTGAATATACTCCAAAAGTTTACCTACAATCGCTCACTAACTTGAGATTTTAGTAGCTTAATTGTTTTAAAAAAATAGTTTCCTCAAAATCAAAGAGAATTTTTAATTCCTCAAAGTTAATTTCCTCACAAAACCCCAATAAATGGTCTAAAACCACAGTTTTTCTACCTGATTTAAACCCTCTGGCAATTTCTCATAAGATTTCTTATGGTGAAGGGGATTCCGGTTTTCTATGTTATTCTCAATGAATTTCTTTGAATTTTATTTTTGGAGGTAATGGAAGGTACTGCTTCTGTTCTGCTTTTTTTCAGTTCTGTGGTTATCTTGGGAGTTCACTAATGCTGTCTCCCTTTGGGAGACTTTACTTTACAACAAGGGTATCAAACTCAATTTCACTGAGTGCCACATCAGGATTGTGGTAAATGCGGGGGGCGGGGGGAAGCGTGGCATGGCCAGCTCCACTGCTGCTGTATTTGTTCTCCTTGGCCAGGTTGCTCATGTTGTGTGCGGGAGGGTAAAGTGCGTGAATCAAAGGGAGGCCCACTCCATCTCCTTATAAGGAGACCTGGCTTTGAAACCAAAACATCCTCAGTGATAGGATGGGAGACCACCTGCAGTGCTTCCTTGTTCAGTTGAAGGCTTCCTTCAGCCTTCAAACAGTAAGGCTGGCCCACGAAACTGAGCGGCACACCAGGGCAATGGACAGCGCCCAGCCAATTCTGATTCCATGGGTGGCCTTACTGTTTGAAGGCTGAACGAAGCCTTCAACTGAGCAAGGAAGCACTGTGGGACCAGGCCCTTCACACCCACGTCCAGCCCGCCAGAGTTCGCTGCGCCAGGGCAGGAATGAGAACCTGTCCCATGGAGCCTGCGCTGCTTGAGTGGGGAGGACGAGGAGAAAAACGGCTGCTCAGTTGACTCTTCCACCCTCCCGCTGTTGCCAGCAGCTTGAATACCCTGACTGAAGCAGGGATCGCACCCTTTCTCTCTCTCTCTCTCTCTCTCTCTCTCTCTCTCTCACACACACACACACAGCGCATTTGGAGAGGCTCCCCCGTCTCTGTCTCGCTGTGACGGCAGTTGCGGCGCTTCAGTGCCTGGCTGGGAGGGTGCTCAGGTAAGCTGGTGCGGGGCATGGCGGTGCAGCTCCACACACACCTTGCTTTGTACTCCACCACCCCCTACCTCGCTGCTCAGGTGGCTCCTGTCGCCCACGCCGCTGCCAGCAGCTTGGGTGCCCTGACTGAAGCAGGGATCGCATGCTCTCTCTCTCATACATACACACACAGTTTGGAGAGGCCCCTCCTCTCTGTCTCTGTCTCGCTGCGGCGGCAGTTGCGGCGCTTCAGTGCCTAGATAGCAGGGCGCTCAGGTATGCCAGTGCGGGAGATGGGGGGGGCACCTCTGGATTACCTCACCTTGCTTTGTACTCCACTCCTCCGCCTCACTTTGTGGCTTTCGCACCAGTGCATTGCTCAGCCTCCTGCTAGGTTACGGTGGCTAGCAAGGAGAAGAAGTGGCGAAGAACGAAACGAGGCAGGGGGTAGAGGAAGAAGCAAGGCAGAGGGTACAAAGCTGCCCCACCCGCCCACTCCGCCCCAGCTTACATGAGGTCCCTTCAGCCAGGCCAAACTCTCACACACAAACCCTGCCACCCAGAGCAGCCACATCCCTTCACTAACCTTGCCAGCTCCTTTCGCCGCTGCCACATGCAGAGCAACTAAAGTAATCTGTGGGACTACGATAAAAAAAATAGTTCAGACCTTCCAACTTCTCACGAAAAAAAAAATCTCGCAAGGTTGGAAGGTTTGAACTGTTTTTTACCGTAGTCCCACAGACTAGTTGCTCTGCATGCAGCGATGGTGTTCTGACCAAGGCTTCCTGCGACAGTAACAATCACACGTTTAGTCCCAAAAACCCTCTTTTTATTTCAACGGCTGTTAATTATGTTCATTCACAACCCGTAATGAGTCCCAAGCAGTTTGTAAATAGTCCGACAGAAGTCTGCCACAGTCTTTCAGGATAAGATTGATAAGCACCCACCTTTAACTCCCTTGAAATGCTGCCAAAGACCTAATTGCCAATTAGCTGTGCAAGGCCAAATGGAGCGCAAAGTCAAAACGGAGCTTCAGAGTTTAAACCAACCAGAACGAACAAAGTTGCTTCCTGCAAAGGCTCATGTCCCTTTGCTCCACCTTTATGCCTTATGGGTAGGGCCAATCATCTCCAAGCCTTACTCCCAAGTTGCCCCTTTTGTCTTAACTGTTCTTGCCTTCTGGCAGTTCTGCCTTGTTCCTCTGCCTTGCTGATGTCAGACTCTGGAGGCTCCGGAGTCAGCACATAACTCTCAGATGGCCCTGGCCCCATCTCTGCCTCCAGTGCAGAGCCCTCGGCCGAGCTTTCCCCAGACTCCAGGATTGGCCCATGTTCCTCCCCAGCCTCCTAACTGTCTGACTCTGCTGCCAGCTCCGCAGGCTGCCGGCGGACCACAACAGATGGAGAACTGGGCCTGTGTATGCATGTGTACGTCTGCTGGGATGGCGGGGGGCTAGGCCAAAGTGACACGGGACGGACCCTTACAGTTTCCGGGATGGCCACGCAGGCTGGATTCAGCCTCATTGTGGGCCGAATCCGGCCCGGGGGCCTTGAGTTTGACACCCCTGCTGTACAACAACCAAAGTTACAATAGCCAAAGATTCTGAATCTGTTTTTAATCTCCCAATGGATTCTTGGGGGAAGCAAGATAACACAATAAGAATAAGGGTAACATTTTTGTGTTCGCTGATTATAGCTCAGATTTCATGCATTTTTCTTTTAGACTACAAGGGGGACATGATGAATTAATTGTTAAAATTAGCTTTTTGCCTAATTTTCATTATATAAGAATTGAAAAGTATCTTGCATAAGAATTGAAAAGTATCCCAAAGGTACTTTTTTCTTTTGTTTTCTTTTTTCTTTCCAAAAGGTAACTGGACTTTTTGGTTTTTTCTTTTGAAAACATTTCACTTCTCCTCCAAGAAGCTTCTTCAATTCTAGCTAACTGCTGGGGAAAGGATTCATATAGCTGTCTAGTGCTAATGACTGGATGACTTCAAAGAATATAAATATAACACCTTCCATTCTCCACCAGTTAGAACTGAAGAAGCTTCTTGGATGAAAAGCAAAATGCTTTCAAAGGGAAAAAACTTAAGAAAGTCCAGTTGCCTTTTGAGAAAAAAAAGCACCTTTGGGACAACAATGACCTGGATGATTGAGAATCTCCATAAAATTGAAAAATATATAAAATGTTTACTCTCTTCTCTGTCTGCCTCTCTTTAGAACCCTTATAATTCATAAATCTCTTCACATTGATTTCCCAAATGACATTGATTAAATACTTCAGTGTGCATAGAAAGAAAATATCCAAATCTATCAACATGCATAGAAAGACAAATATACTAAAACATACTCAAAAAGAGCAAGGAACAGTAGTACAGGCAGGCAAAATGCAAGTTATTTTGATGGAAATAAAAAGTTTGTTTTGGAAATGAGTGGATAGCAAATCAAAATAAAAGTAATAAAAATTTCAGCTGAAACTGAAAGAATATTGAGAAAAGTTATTTGGGATTAGTCAGAATTGGCAAGGGTGGTGGAGTTCAGGGTGTAGGAGTGCAGGGCAGCTGAAAGGGCAGAAATGGGGGGGGGGCAGTGGTGAGAGTTGAAGCAGGAAACGTTAAAGGACCTGTGAATTGCACTCCTGTTGCTTTGTAGGTTCAGTGGCTGTTGGATAATTATGAGACTGCTGAGGGTGTGAGCCTTCCTCGCAGTACCTTGTACTGCCATTACCTCCTGCATTGTCAGGAGCAAAAACTGGAGCCAGTCAATGCAGCATCTTTTGGAAAGCTGATCCGCTCAGTATTTATGGGACTCCGAACTCGCCGACTTGGAACCAGGTAAAAAGATGGAAAGTAGTGTAACCAGCATGACTTCCCCATAGAATGTGTTAAATTTGTGTTTCTGTTTTTACACTGGCAACTATTAAGAGGACACATATTGAAGCAAGTATTTGTTTTGGGAGGAACTGGATTAGCTATAAAACATGGATTTTATGTAATTATGGGGAATAATACTATCTAGCTTCCCAAAACATGATTAATCAGATAAACCTAGCAGCTGCATTCACACAGTACATACAACCTACTTGGTTTAATTTTGATTTTTTTATTACTGTATGTCTTAGTTTTGCACGTGACTCACTGTTATTTGATCAGTTTACAGTATAGTATTTGATGCTAGGTCAGAAAAAGTTTAATTCAATAACTAGTTAAATGTTCTGTGAACAGAATTGCTATTTCCTCAAGCCTCCAAGGCTGAAGAGATGCAGGTTCAAATCTCATTCCAGTCATGAACTCACTAGGCAGTATGGCATGAATAATGGCACGTTTTTTGAAATACTTAAAATACTTCATAAACTTTTATTGAATCGGTGGTCCCCAATTTTTAGCAGTCTTGGAATTTTGTGAAAAAGTTAAAGGTACTATCAAATAATAGCTACCTTATATATTTCCATAATGATCACAACATATCACTTTCACAGAAGGGCAAGCTGGTAAGGCCAGAAAAAACTTACTTGTCCAAGATCTTGAATCCAAGATAGATGATTAATTTGAACCCTAACCTTAACTCTTGCCAGCTCCTTAGAATGCTAGTTTTTAGTCTGTATTCTTTTCTTGGGGATCATCCTAGTCTTTCACTCCAGCTTTTCTCTCTTCCTAGTTGAAAAACATAAACATATAAATGAGAGAGGGTTTTTTTCTTCCTATCTAAGTAAGCTACCTTGCAAGCTTCCCCTATTCATAATACTGTTCTAACTTGTTGCTTCCCTTTCCCAAACTGGCTAGAATGTGTTCATGTTGTCTTTTCCATTCTACCAAATTTATTTGGCAAGAGGGACATTTCCCCAAAGTGAATGGTTTGTTATGGTCTAATAAATTTATATATAGGCTTCTATTTTCATTTTTCTTTCAGGGGGAATTCTAAATACCACTATTATGGGTTGCGCATCAAAGCCAATTCACCATTGCTGCGGCTCATGGAGGACCAGCAACATCTGGCCATGCGGCAACAGCCTTTTTCTCAGAAGCAACGGTAGGAGATTGTGCAGGAAAAGTGCAGAGTTCAGAGGATATATTCATTGGTTGTGAAGATACTTGTTAAAACTTGCCCACAGCCCTAGAAATTTAATATGGGCCAGTTGGATTGGTGGTATAAGGTGGTTTTCCAGATTTCTGTTAGAACCTTTAAGTTTTCCTGCTATCTGGTTTTGTAGTAACCTCCATGATTTGTCTTTGGAAGTTCCTGATTAGTACTTTTCCCTACCTTTTTGTTTAAATTTTGTGCAATCTCAGAAGAACTTCCTTTCTACCTACATCCAGTTTTAAATATAGTTTTGTTAGGGTACCACTACATACTTGTCCTGATGTCATACGTGCTCCATCCCTTTCCTCACTATTACTGTGCTCCAAAATGTCTTGACTTTAAGTTAGTTTATCTTTTAGGCTCAAACCCGTTCAGAAAATGGAGGGCATGACCAACGGAGTAGCTGTGGGGCAGCAACAGGCCTCAGGGCTATCTGATATCAGTGCCCAAGTGCAACAGTACCAGCAGTTCTTAGGTAAGAATGAGACTTGAGACACTGAGATCTCTGAGTAGGAGGCAGAAGAGAATATGTACCATCCTTTATATCGCTGCCTTTGCAATATTTCTGCAGTGGTAAAACAGTAGGCCTCAGGGCTCCAGTTTTCCACCTATTTCAAGAAAATAAAACCATAGTGCAAATGAAACCCAAATTTTCACTTGTAGTTTCACTTGCAAATGATAGAAAAGTGTGGCTGTTCAATGGGGTTTAATTGACTTTGTTGGACTGGCTTTTCCTTCCTCTTTGCAGATGCTTCTCGCAGTTTGCCTGACTTTACAGAGTTGGATTTACAAGGGAAGAATCTCCCCGAGGGTGTTGGGGCTGAAGATGTGAAGGCTTTTCAGCTGCTGTATCGAGAACATTGTGAGGTATGTCATGGATCACATTGGGAAGCAAAATGAAGCATTAGAGCATGAGTAGGTAACCTGAAATCCTTTAGATATTCTAATGATCTTTTTTCGAAATCAATGTTGAAAATGATTTGGCTTAAATATGTTGAATGAACTTGCTGCCAGAAAAAAAATTCCACAAGATGAGCAAGCCTAATCTTTTGGTAGGGAAAGTTCTTAGCCAGTGACAAGTTGGAAAAGTAATGCATTTGGGAAATAATAAGTCAGTGAGCAGGGAGGAGTGTTGCTTGGACTCAGTCAGGTAAACTGTGGGGCTCAGGGATTTAAGTTTAAGTTTAGCTTTTCCACTGTAAAAAGTAAAATATGCAGTGCATTATAAAACTACTACTTCTCTGCAGGCTATTGTCGATGTGATGGTAAACCTGCAGTTCACACTGGTAGAGACACTCTGGAAGACTTTTTGGAGATATAATTTGAACCAGCCCAGTGAAACCTCCCCTATAGTTATGTGAGTATTACTGCAAAGTTGTCATTTCTTCTCTGTATGTGATGTGGCCCAATCAATTTACAGCCCTCCTTTTCCACAAATGTTAACTACAACCTTTAACCAACAAAAGGTACCTAAAGATATTAGTGGATTCCATTATGAAAATATTGTTTAAAACCTTAACTTTGAAAGGAACGTTGACTAGGAAACAAATTTTCCTACTCATTGATTATTCCTGTGAAGAACTACGGGGAGACATGCTGGCTTCTGAGAAAATGAGCTATAATTTTGTGATGATTTAAAAAAATTGGCATATGTATGTTTGATGTTTTAGCCATGATGAAGCAGAGAAGCGTCTCCCAAAGAACTGCTTGGTGATACTGTCTAAGTATGAGCCTGTTCTCAAATGGACTAAAGACTGTGACAACTTGCTATACCAGGGGCTGGTAGAGGTCCTCATCCCAGAAGTGCTCCGGCCCATTCCGAGTAAGCTTATTGTGCACAGCTCATGTTTTCAGCCGATAATGGGCTATGATAAACCTAGAGCAACCAGTGGTGGGTGGAGAGACTTCAGATCTTGGAAAGGCTCTTCCTGAAACTGCTGCTTTCTCTCATCGTGGGCTTAACCCCATGTTCTGTGATTGGTGGGGTAACAGTCTTGTTTAGTAGAAAGGGAAGCAGTTAGGTCAACGATCCATAACAACAACTTTGAATGTGCCTATTTTAGAGTGAAATTATTGTTGTGGTTCCAATTCTGCTCCAGGTGCCTTGACACAAGCAATCCGAAACTTTGCAAAAAGTTTGGAGAGCTGGTTGACGAATGCTATGATGAATATTCCAGAAGAGATGGTCCGAGTGAAGGTGAGCCAAAGAGCACAAAATTGTGGGGCAGGAAGTGTGGAGCAATTTGAGATGTTTTCTTCTCCTCCTCCTCCTTCTCCTCCTCCTCCTCCTCCTCCTCCTCCTCCTCATTATCCTCTTCCTTATAGGAGATTCTAATGTTTTTTGGGAAACTTGAGGTCTGTACTAGGAGAGATTCATAGACAACTCCACTAACAATTGCTGTGCATACTTGAATCTAGAATGCCACATTCTTCTTCCCACTTTCTTTTGGAATTTATTTATTTGATTGATTGATAGATAGATAGATAGATATAGTCAACCATTGCACATAAATGACAGGGTGACTTACAATAAAATAAATAGTAATAATAAACTAAAAACAAAAATAACTCTTAGCAAAACCAAAAGGCAAGCTTTATTACACTCCCAGGGCCCAGGCACAGAATCAAATGTTAAAGCCAGCAGAATTGGGGCTAACCTGATCTCAGGTGGAATGATGTTCCAGAGGGAGTGCCATGGCAGAAAGTTCCTCCTCCTGAGTCCCACCACCAATACTCCTTAGTTGAAGGCATCTGGAGCAAGCCTCTCCTACTGGTGAGATGGGTAGAAACAATTGGGATAACATAGTCCCAAGCTATGATGGCTTTAAAGATAACTACCAGTACCTTGAATGTCACCAGAAACACACTGGAAGCCAACACATTTCACAGAGTGATGGTACTACATGGACCCAAACCCCAAAGACATTAATTACCTGCACTATCACATTCTGCACCAACTGAAGCTTTCAAACACTTCAAGGGCAGCCCCAAGAAGAGCAATGATCCAGTGTGGAGATCATAAAAGCATGAGTAATTATAAGTAAATCCCCTCCCCCCACAAAAATCCAGGAATGGGTGTAACTGTTACACAATCCAAAGCTATGAAAGGCCCTTCTAGCCATGGCTACTACTATGGTTACTTTGCAGTTGTTCTCTGAACTCCTTAGTTCTTCTCACAAGCAGAATGGTGAGAAAAAAATTATGTCATTTGTGTTTTCTTTCTCAGGTGGCTGCAGCAAGTGCCTTTGCCCAGACCCTGCGACGTTACACTTCTCTAAACCATCTTGCCCAGGCTGCCCGGGCTGTTTTACAGAATACAGCTCAAATTAATCAGATGCTAAGTGATCTCAACCGGGTTGATTTTGCTAATGTCCAGGTAACCATCTATATCGTTATGCTCTAGTTTGGCCATGCTGGGTTTTTTCTTCCTTTTCCATTTGCAGCTAGAAACTAAAAACATTTCATTTTCTTGTTGACTCAGATGGGCTGGGTGCTATTTGTGGCAGCGAACTAAGTAGCCAATATAGGAGTTGCTTCAAATACAGACATAAGAAGGTTTAGTTTACTATGCCCATCTGGGTTAGCATTCTTTTTCAAAAAAATGAATAATGTATTTGCCTCATCAATCTCATTATCAAAGTTGTTTTCTCAGTCATTTCGTTATAGTGTTTATACCCCACCCTTCAGCCCTGAGTTACTTTTAGAAAAGTAAAAACCAGACCATCCATGCTGCCAGCTTTATAATCTGAATAATACATTACAGAAGGAAAGGGAAAAACAGATAATTCAGGCACCTATTCTTAATGTTTAATTTTCCATCCTGTAATGGGCCAGTTGTAATAGGAAGGGGCTACTCAAAAAGGCCGAAATGACTTCCAGAGCCAGAGGGACCAGTTGTTCTTCCTCTCAGGGCAGTGTTTAGCCTGACAGGCCTCTGTGAGGAGCGATTCATTTTTTAAGCGGAGAAAACATAATATATCATAATAGCTCATGATATATTATTGGTTTTTTAATATCAAATTACTTTGGCTGCTCTGTTTCCACAATGTTTTAATTTTTTAAAGCCGCTTCAGATTGGTCATTGGTTTATCCGCAGAGAGAGAGTGTGTATGTGCAGCAATTGCATTGAAGAATTTTCTTTTTCTCTTTGCTCCTCCAAAGGAGCAGGCCTCATGGGTGTGCCGGTGTGAGGACCGTGTGGTACAGCGGCTCGAACAAGACTTCAAAATGACTCTGCAGCAGCAGAACTCTCTGGAGCAGTGGGCAGTGTGGCTGGATGGTGTAGTCAGCCAAGTCCTAAAACCCTACCATGGCAGCCCCAGCTTTCCCAAAGCTGCCAAACATTTTCTCCTCAAGTGGTCCTTCTATAGGTAAGTGGAAGGTGAGACGCAGACGTTAGACATGTTCTTTGGTGCCCAAGCTGTAAGTGACTTAATTAACAAGCCATGGTGTTCTACTTCAATGATATGTGCAGCACTGGATTACTTCTCTTTCCAGCTCCATGGTGATTCGGGACTTGACACTGCGAAGTGCAGCCAGTTTTGGCTCCTTTCATCTCATCCGCCTCCTCTATGATGAATATATGTACTACCTGATAGAACATCGTGTAGCTCAGGCCAAGGGTGTGACTCCTATAGCTGTCATGGGAGAGGTAGGTCTTGTGGCTGTTGAACGTAAGAATGAATTGCTGGCAGAAAGAGTGTTCTGCAAATTCTGATTATCATCCACTTGGCAGGGGTATCTTAATGAAAGAAATATTTTTCTCTATATTTGATTATGTGAAGTTTTTGTATGCAGTATGTATTCGGATGTATAGCTGAATATAGACCAAAACTCCATATAATCAGGAGCATCAGTTCTTCTGTTCTGATAGCGTTTTTTTGTAGTAGTTTTGTACTTCAAGTGGTTTGATTAATAGGAGATGCCAAGTTATCTCAGGCTGGGTCTCCACTGTCCTTTTTCCTAAACCCAAAATAGAGTTACAGATCGAAAACCATATATAATTACTCATGCTTTATAGCCAGTGGAATCTTCTGTGCAGGAAATTCAGGAACAGCAAGTTATCAAGGTAAAATCATATAACTATATTCTGGATAAAAAATAAGCATTATGTATGTCTATGCAGCTCTGTGTGTTCCTACATCTGTCCCTTACACAAATTTGTCTCACTGTAGAGAACATAATTGCTTATCCGTGTTTTTTTGTTTCCTTTTAAGTTTGCAAATCTGGCAAGTTCCTTGAACCCTTTGGACCCTGATAAAGGTATTGTCCAGCACTTTAAGGAGTTGTTTTAAGGGGTTACTTGTTCGTTTAATGTCAGATTGTTTGGAATTATTACTCCCTCCTTTACAAATGGGAGTCAATATTACTTATTCCATTTGTATAAAAAAAGGGTCCGGGAGAGGGGGCATATTTAGATATGTTTGCAGCTATGCCTGAAACAGATTCTGCTCCAGTACAAGTTGGTTGTCTAGGGTTAGGTTCTTGATACCAGGGCTAAAAAAGGAAGACAGTTTACGCAGAGAGGTATCCATGGAGTTTCATGTAATGATTAACTAGAACCCATGTCAGCTATCTAAGCTTGGGAATGCTGCTTGGGTAGCATGCAAAACATGCTAGGCTCCAATGCTGCATACTTTTGGGTGGTCTGCATTTACCTCATACCTCGTTTCCTGGAAGGCTTTACAATGCTGAATGAGTCCTCCTGTTGTCCATGTACAGGTCTAGCTCATAGGATGAAATTAAGAGTTATCTGCACATCTGGGAGATGTCATGATTTTAAACTCAACAGATAGTGAAATTAAAGAGAGAGACCATTGATCCAGATGTATTCTTAAGGCTTCTGTTCAGGGTTACATTCAGTCCAAATAGTGTTTGTTGATTCAGAGGCGATTGATTCCAGGATTGTGCTATCTTTGACTCTTGATAGAGTTGCATTCTCCTGGAAAAACCTAGCTTTTCAATCTGAGGGACCTCCTGGACATGGCTTCTGCTTGGGGTGACATTTCTCAGTGGCAGTGGCAACACTGGGGCAGAAGTCGAGGTCTGGCAGCAGGGCAGCTGGCTGAGACTGTTGAAGGCCCAGGCCCTGCAACACTCTCTGTAGTATCTTGTCCATTGGGATAAAGATGATTTCATGTTTTTTTTGGAAGCAGGTTGAAAGCATGGCTCTTCTAGAAAGCCCTTGGGATGAATTCTAAATCTCTAGATTGGAAATTAGATTAAGGATATAATAATTTAATTGATTTAGACACTGATTTTGTACTGTTATATATTTAAATTATGTAAGCTGCCTACAGTCTGCTAGGCCTGGAGGGTGGGGCTGTTAAATAAATCACATAAGTATCTTGCCAAATGTAGGCTATCCCATGTAAGAACTAGTGAGATGTTAACAATCTTCAGCAAGGGCATCAACGTTTTGAGAAAAAGTAAGCGATTTTTATTTCTCTGTGTGTGCGTGTGTATAAAAATAAAAAATTGGGGGATTTGCAACCCCTCTTCTGGAGTGAAAAATTTGTTGGTTCTCCTGAGTGCTAATCCCCGTTACTCAGTCTGGTGAATAAAAGCAAAATGTTTGTGTACAATTTTTTAAAAAACAGCAAATATAAAAGGACAATGCAAATTCCCACCCTCCGGGGCTTAAAAATATGGTTTCATATATCTTTAGAAATAATTCCCAAATTTCTATTTCAGTTAATCTCTCCCCTGCTCATTTGCCTTGAATACAAACATGACCCTTTGACAATTGTCTGCTTACTTAGAGCATAAGTTTACACAGAGTCATAGAGTCATAAAGACATGGCAGCTACCAAGTGCTTGAATTTTGATCAAATCACCCTGGGGCTGCTGCTGCAGCTGCAAGTCTAAAAACTGCTCATAAGTCACTTTTTCAGTTCATTTGTAACTTCAATTGGTCACTAAATGAATAGTTGTAAGTCAAGGACTACCTATAATGTAAAACTGCCTATGAACTTCTGGAAGTTGAATTTATATTGCCATCCTTCTACAAATTATCCATGTTTCTGTTTTTCTGGAGAACAGGGTAAAGGCCTAGCGGGTGTGGCATGGGAACATGAGGAGCATCATACAACAACAAAACTCAGAGAGCAAGAGCACCTCTGAGGCTTATTTCTTCAAGCCGTAATATCCAAGTGATGTTTCCCTTCAGTCTTTTTAAGGGATGTTAGTGAAGGAGGAACAATAGAATAAACAATAAATTCCATTTCTTAGTTCCGGATCCATGTAACACATTCAGGCTATCTGCTCCAAAGCTGTTGGGGGGATGACTCCTCCCATGCATACCTACCTACTTCTTCTAAGACTGTAAGGGGTAGGTAAGGCCACCTCTCTTGGAGGCCTTTATCTGTTTTGGGTGGAACTAGGAAAAATAAGAAAACTGGGCGGGGGGGGTGGGAATCCTTGCTCATGAGACCTCCAAGGAGAAGCTCTATCATTCTTGGCTCTGTTTCTTATGGATATCCAAGAAGACTATAAATGACACATTTTCAGTTTTGTTTTATTAACAATCTACGTGAATTCAGTTTTGGAGGGAAGGGAGTTGTTATTGAGACGAAGTGGATTCTTAATGTTATTTTATGGCACTTATTGTTTTAATTTTTTTGTGAATGAGTTTTCTTTCTGCTACAGCTTGGAATTTTACTATTATTTATGATATTGCTAATGTGGACTTCGCTTTTGCTAGCAAGACACAGTAAAAATAATTTAAATTAGTATTAAGAGTACTAGTAAAAGTCAATTGTTTTTACTTAAAGTAACATTCTAAATTTATTACTGATTTTAGACATATAAAGAATGAATATATGGGCAACATTCAGCAAACTGTATATGACTGTTATAGTCAAAGATTCAGATTTAGTCTAGAATATTCAGAATAATAAATAGCAGCTTGTAATAAAAAAGCAGTGGCATTACAAGTTTTAATTATGATATCAAGAATACATCACCACTTGCTTAATTTATAAATATTTTAAAATGTGGAATTATTTCAAGTGAATTAATACATCTGTTAAAGTAGCATAATTATTAAAAATCAGAAAGTCAGGATAGGCAGAAGACCCTTAAGCCAAAGAAACAAATCCTTTAATGAAAATTAGAAAATAAATGTTAAAATTAACATCCATTTATATTTCACTGTTTATATTTTTATGAATTATTTGTATGAAATCAAGACACATTACTATAATTTTTTTCTAACAAGATATTGTATCAGTGAAAATGCATTTTTGTGATTTATTGTGCTTTGATTAATTTGCAAAACTAATAATTTTGCATAAAAGTTTTGTAAACATTAAAAGTTGTATTATTATTGTACTATAATGCAAGAGAGGGGAGTGGAAACAAAAATCCAAAATAAAACGTAGAATCCAGTACAATACGAGTTTACTCTCTTATCCCATTTTGTGACTAAGAGATGGTTGACTAGTCAGCAAGTCAAAATGTCTGGCCCTTAATTTAGACAAAAGTCTTAGTACTTTTTGTCTTCTGATTCCAAAGTGTAGTGAGCATGGTAGGAGTAATTTTATCCCTTGTATTACATATTCAGAGGTTTCCCTCTATAGGAATGAGCCACTGTTTTATCTCTCAGGTCTAGCAATTTTGACAGTTTAGGGCCAACCTATATCTCTATGGCTGAAGTGACTGAAGGAATACTTAGTTTTGAGGCAATTGCTTGGTGATGGACAACCTCTAAGAAAATAAAGCTTCAATGCCTCAGTACTCAGTGTCTAACTTGCCTTTGTGCCTCCAATTAATTAATTAATTAATTAATTTAATTAATTAATTAATTTCTATACCACCCTCCTCCTGAAGGATTCGGGGCAGTGTACAGCCAATTAAAACATAATATATATACATCAATTTAAAAACCGATTAAAAGTAATAAATAATTTTGGCTCAGAATTAAAACCTAATTATGATGTAACTGCTTTTGAATTAGATGAAGAAGAGGAAGAAGAGGAGGAGAGCGATGAAGAGATGCCTCAAGAATTGTCTCTTAGCTCCAATGAATCCAGCAGCCTAACAGCCGAGCCTATGGAGCCACCCTCGAAACTGGCACGGACAGATTCACGGGGCATTTTTGTGCAAGCACTGCCTTCCAGTTAAAGAGGAATAAAGGAGGGACTGACTACTAAGTGGCCAGCAGGAAGTCAGGGTGCATCTTGCACTGCGTTGTGCTGCCCTGCGATAAAGATGTGCTGTTCCCTGTCTCCGAGTGGTATGCAATGCGCTTTCATTTCACCCCCATCCCTGGCCTACCTGTACCCAATACAAACCAAGTAAGATCCCAGCAACACTCCCCCTAAAAGCCTGCCTAATATCTGGTAGCATTGGGGGTGCTTGGTTAGTGGGCTGATCATGGTTTCACTGATTGGGTCAGTTTCTCTTTTTGATTACCTCCTTGATTACCATAGGTAGTCTGAAACTGGCTTAAGTCATGACCCCTTCATCCTTGGCTGATTTTTGAAGGGAATTTATGTGCTTGACCAAGCATGGTCCCATCTTATGCTGCTGGGAATGCATAAAACCCATGCTTTGAGATTATAAAATTGGCCGACGTTTAGCAAGGGCCTAGCCTTTTCTGCCTCTTGGCAGAAGTATGATATGCAGTCTCTGGCACACCTGAGTTAGTTGAGCCATTGAAACTGATTCTTGGTGAGTCATTCCGTCCACTAGTTGGATCAGGTTGAATGTCATTATATTGTGGGAAACTCCTTGTGTCTGCCTGTTCCTTGATGCTGAGCATCTGTCTTAATACTACTCAAGGCTGCTGGACACAAGAGTTTGGATTTCCAGAAGCTTGGACAGTGATGGTCAATGCTTGGGTATAGGGCAGGAATTTGCAAAAATTATTCCAGCTTGAGTGAAAAGTTTCTGTGTAATAATCAGCATTGAATTCTTGAAGCTTTCTGTGGCAGTGGCTGAATTTATAAGTGGATTTTCTCAGTGCAGTATATGCAACTGGGCTTTCAGCTATTCAATGGTGCGATGTTATTTGGAATAGGGCAGCATACACTCTGTGCAGCTGTAATTGTATCCAAGTTTGGTTTGCCATAGATGTATACATAATGATCATTACTAGGACAAGTGCCATCTGCTGTACCCGTCTTTCTGACCCAGCAAAATTCTGGCTAGTTTCATTTTCTTTTTAGAGGAAAAAAGGAGATTTCAGCATCATGGTTTCAGTTGATACGTCTTGAAATTGTGTCTGCCACTCTAGATTTTCTAAGAGAGCTCATTCTAATTCTTCAGCTGCTTAGATTGTCCAGTGCTAATTCCTCTTGGACAATTCATCCCAAGCTCAGTGTTATATTTAAAAAAATTCAGCCTCACATTAAATATGTCTAAATTTATGGATGCTTAATATACACTTGAAGTTCTGCTGCAAGGTTTTTCTGTTTCTACTTTTCCCTACTTTTTGGGAGCAGGGTGGCAGGAGTAGTATTCTATTCATATGCGTTATTATCATCCCTGAATACAGTTTTTTTATGCAGCTTTCAGACTTGGTGCTTCTCCTGATGATTGTGATACACTTGCAACTTTTAACCAAATTCCGCAATTACCCGAGACATGTCATGAAATCCCACACTATTAGTGTGAAGCCAGCCTAAGTGAGCCATTTTTGAACTCTGCTAGCACATCAAACATAACTAACTCAACCTGTTTTGGTAATACCTTTTATTTTTCAAGCCTTACTTTGTAAAGCTAGTGGCACTAAAAGTACGCTTAGCCTTGGCAGAGGCCTTTAATTGACCAAGAAACAATGTTTAGAAACATTCACCCCGCTGTTGACTTCTTAAGGCCATTACAGTGTTGGTGATTGGAGTGGGGTTAATTCTTTTTCAAGTGCTTGTAGTCCAAAGATTGCCTGCTATACAGGAATAAGCTAGGAAGTGGGTATAGGAACTGCTACAATCTACACCACTATGGAACAGGGTGCTTACTCATCTCAGCCTAAACGTCTGTTAGCCCACCATTACGTTACTGCAGAATAACTAGAACAGGGAATGCAACACTACTGATCGAAATGATAGATTTGCCAACTTACTGAGAAATAGGAAGCCAAATGGATCAGAAAATAATTGGAGTATAAATGCATACAAAACCATAAGCAAGGATCAGCAATGCAGATTTCCTTCCTATTTGTGAAGGGATAACACAAACGGTCATTAAAAGTCAACTGGATTCATAGTTCACCAACTGAAATTGTTTTGACTTCATATCTATTTAGAATTGAGCATGAAGACTTAGGTTCCATTAGCAGCAAAAGGTATTTTATTTTGCAGCTGGGCAAAATTACTACAGTGCCATTCTTCACTTTTTGACTAAATTATGTAAGGTATATGCATCTCTGTGAAAATAATTTTGTGATTGTGAGCTTTCTAAAGAACTTGATTAAGGACTAATAGCCAATGATTCTTGAATCCAAATTAATGATACTACTGTAATATTCCCCTGCAGAAGTCTTTTAACTATGACTGTTAAATATCTGTAGGCTGTAGGCATACAGATGGGCAGAAGTAAGCTGTCAAAACAGTATCTTCTTATGTTTTAGTCCACCTCTACGTGCTATCCATTTAGCCCAGACTTCCATGTAAAAGCACTCAGTCTGATAAACCTGAAATTAGCGTGACTTACATCTAAATTCCCTGAGCAAGAAAATAAGCCTATTAAGAGTATATGCTGCAGGCAAAAGGCCTGTAGTTGCTATTCCTCCTTAGGACACCTCTTCACAGTGGAAGCCATAATGAAAGAAACCCATTTTTAAACTGTTTTTATTTCCATCTTCAGCTAAATAGGCAAGCAGCTGATCCAGCTGCTTCTAGTCCAGGATAAGCTCCAATGAAACAAATGCAGCTTCCTTAGCTCCAGGAGACATTAGAGTAACAGGATCAGATACTTTTGGATTCTAGTCATGAAATTATTTTCTGTCCAATTTCTTTTGCTACAGCAAATGAAATGTGTTTCAGGCACTGAACATAAACTTATTACCTTGTAGTCCCTCTTAAAATATGTAAGCCTAACAAAGCTATTTCTATGTAAAGCTGTCTTTAACCTAGTAGCCCAAGTTGTGAAGTGGCACAATTTGAAAGGGAGTAAATAGAGGGAAAACACAAGTTTGGACCTTTTTGCTTTGCTCGCAAAGCAAAATGCTGCCTTCAAGGAAATGTTTTGCACATAAAGCACCTCTTAGTTTTGAATTACAACATAGATAGTATTTGCAAGATGCAAGTGAGAAAAATTCTCCCCTGCCTTTACTAGAGGTGCCAGAGCCAATATCCCCTTGCATAAGAACCCCGTCTCTCAGAGAAGCACCTTAATTTCCCTATCTGGCTCAACTATCATTTTCATAAAACAATTTGTAGCAAAGCAGCATGTAGTATCCATGGTTTCTACAGTACATTTCTTGTGGCATACCTAAAATTTCAACTCCATTGTCCTGGACATGTGCATATACCTTGGTTTGTTGGATGTATGAGTATATCCATCAGTGAATCGTAAGTTTCGTGCACCAACAGGATAACCAATGATATCTACAAGGACAAGCACTAATCAGGTTTTGAGAAATAGATTCCTCTGTTCCAGCATTTCCCCCAGTCCTTGCTCTCCGAAATGTATGCAGATTGATATTTAGCTTTATGACAGTCCCAATTCTGGTAAAGAAAATGGATCTAGTTGTTTGCAAAAATCTTGCTTCTGTGAGCTAGCTATTCCCTCTCTTTATAAACCGCATAATGCTGGATCCACCAATCACACAAGACCAACAACATGAATAAGCTTACCTTTGTATTCAGTTGCTGCCTTACACAACAAAATCCTTTCCTTCTGAACCAGGATTATCTCCATTCAGTAAGCAAATTAGCTGCAGAGCAGCTAGGAACAGTTGTTAGTAAACCCAAGCCAGTCTGAATACTGCAGACTACGGAAATACTTGCAGAGTATATTTAGTAGCCCACACAAATCAGTCCTGTTCCCTCTCTGTGCTAGTAACTAAGCAAACAGATCTGATTACTTGCTACCCTAGTGAAAGTAATCATTCTTCTGGTTTGTAACTGAATATTAGATATTCTAGTTTTAAACAAAAATATCTGTGCTTTTCTATGTAATAACTAATTCTTGTTCTATAAACCACCTAAATATTGTGAGATTGGTGAAGATAAATTACTTGATATTTTTGGGTTTTTCAACCATCATGGCCTTATTTGTTCAATTTTTCCAGTGTTTTAAACCTGTGATATAGATGTTTATTGCAAAATCTACATATTGTATAAAATATATATTTTGTGTCAATCTTTTGTGCGGCGGCAACAGCAGCAGCTTTAGCTGTTCTATAGACTTCAAGTGGAGTCTGAAGAGCTTTGTAGGTGTCCTGAGTCCATGAGATGGGCATTGCCTGTGGTCAGATGATGTATGTGTGTGTAGTCTAGAGTGCAACAGCTGTTTTCTACCTTTTGTAGTTCTTTCTTAAGAAATAAATTCAGCCGTGTTCTTTGCCTAGGATGCTGCTTGCTTACTCTTACAAAAATGAGTTCACATTTTAGCCCTCGTGTGCAAAATTAAAATCAAGATATCTGCTTGGCAATTCCAACACAAGTTCTATGACTTGGATGAACTTTCGGAGGTTCCCAAACTTTCCTGGTTCACAGTGTCCTGGATGCTGTAGCAAGTTCCCTAACAGTTCCATTTGTTAAATATTCTACACTGCCCCTGCGAGTTTGCTGTGGTGCCTGCCATGGCACAGGGTTTGGGAACTGCAGATCTAAACATATAAAGAGGGTCAGGGCTATATTACACCCTTCATACAAATTACAGAGCCAAGAAATAACAGGGAGGAATAAATCCATTTCATATCTAAAGTCATGTTTAAAAATTCATCTCCTGGTGCCCCATCCCAGCAGAGTATTTAGATAGGATGAATACAATTGATGTATTAAATGGAATGAGCATAGCCTTAAAGGATTTTTTTCTGAGACAATCAAATGCCATTTGGCTCCCTTTTAATATTTCACAGTTGTTGTATAGCTTCTGCAATTTTTTTTTTAATCAGAGGTTTTTCAGGCAAGTATGCTTCTATTGTAGTTATTTAAAAGGGTGCTATTCATAATAACTGTAAAGTGGAACACGTTTATATTAAACTTCTTGGGGCCTGAAATTCCTATAGTGGTATTTTTGCTAATATATGAATTTTATTCATGAGGACTATTACCTCTGATTCAAAGTGAAGGCTGCCAATGAAAGGGAAATGATGCTTCCTCTCATACCTATCCTGAATTTTAATTACCCTCCCATCTTTTAAGACAACATTCTCTTGCACGTTATGAAAAAATATTTATAATTATAGTTATTTATACTATCTGAAATCACACAATTCAGAAACACCTTGCTCAAACTGGGAAAATCTAAGTTTGGAAAGATCACCTAGGGACCATAGGTACAGCATGAAAAAAAGAATGTATTATGATAGCCAGTGTGAATTATGGAATATTCTTGTATAACAAGCAGTAAGTATCTTAAATTTGCATATCCTTTCCAGATAGTAAACATTCCCTAATGTCAACCTGTGTGAAAATTCTGTTGTGATGCTGTAATTCCTATTGAATTTTTCATCAAAGACGAAAAGAAGCAACAAGCGTTAGTCTCAGTTTAAAATATTTATTGCAGGAAATAAGACCTGCCGGAGAGAAAACAGAGAAAAACATTTGTAATCAGTCCACTACATATGTGAGGTGGGGTGGCATTTACATTTAGGAAGGAAAAAATGGATAAAGTAACAAGTACAAAATGACACTGAAACAAGAAAGGGATTTGGTCTCCTTAAACAATATTGTTGCCTTGGAATAATTTGTTCTTGCATTAGAGGGAGTAAAATCTTACAGGATATTCCCACCTATCCCTTGTAGCTTCACCAAATACAGATTACTACAGAAGGTTAAACAGTACTTTCTGCTTTTTCTAAATCAGCTGAAGTCGACCCATCCTAAACAATAATACTAGGATGCAAGGAAGAGTTTGTTTTTCAGAGTATCAAGCAACCTTGCTTTTTCACATTCCCCCACCCCCCCAATAGCAACAAGGAAGAAGAGGATGTGTTTCTATTCACAAAATCTAATGTTTCCAAGATCATCTAGGCAACATCTACACTAAAGAAATGGGAAAATTAAAAATGTTTAACAAGGAGGTAGTTGAATTGGACATACAGTTATGGCAAAAAATGAACAACTGTTGTAAGTTTTGCTTCTGAATCAGATCTCATAAGACAATCCATGTGTAGCGCTCATTGTCTGCTAGGAATTTTAACGAGCAACCTGCAGTTACAAACAAAAAAGTGTTAGCCAGGAGCTAGTGTCCTTGCAATACAGGTTTCTCCAAAACTAACTATATTATAAAGTCATCTTGGATGGAATTTCTGGAAATCTGCTATCTGAAACCAGAAACTACGATAGTAATTAACTGCTGCTACTTCATGGGCCATGATTCAAAGAGATTGAATGAAATGTCCAAAAATCCAGAATCAAGACAGATGTCTACGCTCTTTAACATAACAAATTTT
This sequence comes from Arizona elegans, assembly GCA_022577455.1. Classification (NCBI taxonomy): domain Eukaryota; kingdom Metazoa; phylum Chordata; class Lepidosauria; order Squamata; family Colubridae; genus Arizona; species Arizona elegans. Next base: position 5,589,221 of record JAKOOJ010000003.1, read on the forward strand.
CTAGAAAAAGTATACTACATTTTTTTTTCATAAAGAATGTCAGAGAATTTAATCTTTGATTAAAAGCTGGCTATTATGTCAATACTGGTCAGCCAACTGAATCCACTGATTGTGATGAAACTTTCACAAGACAGAAAATACCTTTGTGAAGGGCTTCATTGGTCATTCGGTTGACATAGCGAACACTGCTCTCTGGTACAAGCCACTTCATTACCATATCCACACAGCTTTTCCGGTAGGAGCTCCACACACTGCCACTGAGAGGCAGGAACTAGGGTTAGTTAGCAAGCCCAGAGTTCACACATGGATAATTTTGATACAGCATTTAGAATCATGGAAAAATACTAATCAATTTGCTCTCAAATGTAAGATCATCAAAACAAGTGACAGATTATTCCCTATGTTCCTTTAATTTACTATATAATAATGGTCACCATTCACTTCCATCAGGAGACATGGAATGGTACCTTTTGAAAATCTTTGCAGAAAGGGAAATGTCTGCGGAAAGAGAGTGTTGAAGGGCTGATTTTCATTAGAAAGGTTGCAATAGAAAAATGGTAAAAAAGAATTCAAGGATAAATATACCACCAGAAAAATAATAGGTCAACCCTGTCTTACCTGGTCTGTCCTTTGACTTCGGTGAGATCACCTACACTGACAGTGACAAAGATGCCAGTATTCAGATCCCATGCCACTTTGAGGCTGGTGTGATATGTCTTTGGTCTGCAGACGATAATAATGAATAGAAGACTTCCCATCCAATAAACTCAGACAAATAATACACCTACTTATATCAACGTTTTCCCAACCTTATACAGTTGCTCCCAAGAAATTATTTGCTCATATAGATAGCATATATTGTCTCCAAACATTTTGAGAATGTATTTTAATACCTGGGATATAATATTTTAAATTTCTGGTAGAACTGCAGACCTTCAGATCTGCTCAATGCTTCAGAATATGCAGAAGCACTTGGAGGTTTTAAAACAGTTGTGCCTTTTTGCAAGATTGCAATGTTGCTTCAGGAAGGCTTGTGCAGCAGACATACAATCCTGGAAACAAATCCAAAGAACTGTCTAGCCTGGCATTGGACTCACCTGAGCTGTCCCTCTTCATCTGGAGAAGGAAATGCAAGCAGTAAAAGTCCAATATTGATGATGACTTGATTGGTTTCTGGACATACCTAAAAGACACATTTAAAGGAATTGAATAAGTTGCATTCGGCTGGAAACCAAAGTTCTATTTTCATCTAAAGGATACCCAAGGTTAAAACTGAAAGGAATTTAAGAAAACAAAGGATTGTCCTTAGATCATTCATGCCCCTGTGCTACATATGTGACATGTAGTGTTTTAACTCTCAAACCAAAAAGAAATATACTAAGCAGGAACCCTTGAATTTCAAAATATCAAAATGTAAGCCTAATTAGCTGGTTGGCAGTTCCTAACATCTAAGTCAGCTTTTATTGAATGAATAACAAAATGTTTTCCTACTCTGCCCCTTACTAGTCAGAGACTTCTCTGAAGTAATTCTCTTTTCTACTCAAATCAGCCATTCTAAAATGGCACAAATAAAAACTTTATGTGAACAAGTGATCAGAGTGATGAGCTAGCAATCCATAATAAAATCATCACACTATCAAGGAAATGTTGCCTGTACAATCTTATTCCAAATTTTAATCCTTTTACTATGTCAATCCACATGTCATAAACTGTGAGACTCATAGGTTACCTTGAACAAGAAAGTTTAGAACTGACGAGAGACAATACCACTTGGCACTGAATACAATGAGGCAATAGTAGTGATGCCAGAGCTTTTAATTAAAACTTGGCACTATGGATCAGAATAGTCAACATGAAACAAACTGGCAATATTTATCTTCTATCTATTCCAAGAATGGCTGGATTGGAAGAAGAATGAAAGTTTTTACAGAGTTCTCACAATTTGTATTTTCTGCATTTCTAGTTCTAGATACTAAAGGAAATTCTAATCTTCTTTATTCTTTAAAAAGAACTGAGGTTCTTCACTAAGAAGCATTTTTTTTCATAAACCAGAATGGCGTCTGTCTGTCTATCTGTCTGTCTATCTCTATCATCTATATCTCCAATTGCAACCAGAGATTCTTCTACTCTTCTGAATAACTTAAGTTTTACTCTCCACAGTTAAATACACATGTATGTTAGTCTCTTACATATAAGTTATTTTGAGAATATATGTTAAAAGGCAACATAAAATGTAAATAGAAGCATTTTCTATTAGGGATGACCTCAAATCTGCAAAAAGCCATATCTCTTCTCTTAACTATACGATCTTCTTGGACTGTAAAAATATCTTAATTCTTAAACATCCTTATTTTAATAAGGTGTCTTCCAGAGGTAGAATACAATTCCCAGAACCCCCATTTACTAATGCAGTGAGCATCACAAATATGACACAAAAGGAAAGTGGTCTAACAATTCTGAGGGAGGTATGTTGGGAAAAGTCTGGTCTAGAAAACTGTCAATTTGCACTATTTTTATTTATACCAAGTGACATCCTTAGAGAGTCCATTTCCACCCCGTTTTAGACAGGCAGACAGCAATTTGCCTTATACCCACTCTATAGTCAAAAGTATTGAAAAACAAATCATTACAGATATGGGCCAATTTTATGAATGGTAAGGGCCTTTATTATTACTTAAGGATAAATGTTAAAAAATCTGGGTTGAATTAAAGCTAACTATTTCAAGCTATGTTGACACTCAAGAGGACAGGTAAACTTGCAAGTCAATACTCAGCGCTCTGGTTGAAGGTGCTTGTATTGTATAGTGAATAATAGCCAAAATAATTTAAGTATGTTAAATTTATACCCCATTATTTTCAAAAACAAAAAAAATCTGAAAGTGATAATCATAAATTTTCCCACTTTGCCAAGTCTGTCACTATCTGTTGTTTGAGTTTATTATAATTGTTCTATATATATATATTAGGCCTGGAGAACAGCATCTGCATTTCTTTTAATGAGCCAAGAAGCAATACTATAAAAATGATGTTCTCAAATAAGATATCATTAAACAAATCTATCATATTCCTACCTCCAAGATCACAATGTCATAGTCACTGAAGGAACAAAACTGCTTGGACCATGAAGCATCATTTCGAATAACTTCATTAATAACATATTCAAAATCCAAAGTCAGCTGCTCCACTGTTAAATATTGGCCCTGGAAAAACAGAAAGATAGCAGGGAAGAATCTGTATCAGTACTTTCTGGCATAGCCTGCTCCTTAGCAAGAAAACATTTAATTTTCAGAAAGTCATTATACAAACAAATATAAAACTGCTCTTCTGTTTACACCTCTAACATTGAATCAATACTCCTCTTCCTTTAACATTGAATCAATACTCGCAATTCATTTTTTTCCTATCAACAAGCTATCTTGTACAAAATCTCTACAATCTACTAGCCAGAAAATCTGACGTGTGTAATATGACACCACAAACTAACCCAAGCTCTTATTATAATTTTTGTACATAGTTTTGAATTATGGCAGGGATTAGTTAATATATATATTCATCCATGGGATAGAAGGAAATGTGAAAAACAGGTGCATAGTTGAGAAACATAACTGCAAGACATCTTGAATGTACATTGTTAATTTCACAATTTCAGACAAGTACCACTGAGGGATTAACATTCTGCTTAAAATTCAGCATGCTATTATGGCAACAATTGCCTAAATATTATATTTTAGCCAATATTTTTCTGCACATTGATTGATTCGCTTTTCACATATAGAATGTCTCTCTCCTCTGATCTGGACAGAATCAGCCTCAAAAACTATTTTAAATTGAAGTTCTAAAATTTCATTTAAAAAATTGGAGGGAGGGGGGTGTTTCTTTCCAGAACAGATTCAAACTCTAATTAGAATGCAACACAATATATAAAAGACAAAAATATTACTTCTGAAACCTAGGAATTGCACAAATAAATAAGATACAGACTGTTATCTGTTTAAAGACTGAACCTCTTTCAAATCTAACAGAAAAGAAAGAAGGAGACCTAGACTGGAAAATGTCTCCCATTCACACAGTTCTTGTCAAATTAATTTTATAGTCTGTATATTTTCTGGCTACTGGCCAGCCCTTGTATGAAGGTCCTTCTCAAAGATAAATTACAAGCCTAGTATATACTAAGCCTGTTTAACCATCATTTACAGAATAAACCACAAGTGCTTGGGTTCATACAATGCAAAACTATGATTAACAACCATACTAATCAGTCACATATAAGCTAAGATAAAATCAAACTACATAATGTTTGTTAAACTGGCAGCTTAAACCAAAGATGCTTGAAAATATTTATTTATTTATTTATTACATGTGTTTATATGCCGCCATTCTCCCGAAGGACTCAGGGCAGCGAACACAAGTTAAGAAACAAGTACAATAAAATCATAATTTAATCCAAATAATTAATTAGTAGTAAATAATAAAGCCCGGAATCAGTCTCCGCCTATTTGTTTGAAAAGCCAAGTCTTCAAGTCCCGACAGAAGGAGCGGAGATCAGGAGCCATCCGGAGCTCAGTAGGTAATTCATTCCAGAGGGTGGGAGCACCCACAGAGAACACCCTACCCCTGGGCACAGCAAGGTGACATTGGCTCGCCGTCGGAACCCTGAGGAGAGCGGCCCTATGTGAGTGAACAGGACGGTGAGAGGCAGGCAGGGAGAAGGTCATGCAAATATCCCGGACCTAAGTCATGAAGGGCCTTATAGGTGAGGACTAGCACCTTGAAGCGGACCCGGATATAAATAAATATATAATATAAATATAAATATAAATCGGAAACATTTGAAACTTGCTGAAAAATGAACTGATATGATTTAAATAATCCCTCAATGAGTTCGAGATGTCTCCCTAATTTAAAACCACTATATTCCAACTAATCAGGGTGTTTTTTTGTGTGTGTATTTCGTGTAATGAGATCAAATAACTGGATAAAACCAAAAGAGCAACTAATAAAAAAAAAACCCAAGAAAGAAAGTAATGAAAAAAATATTAATGAGGTCACATTTCCTTGAGAATAATTATTTAGTGGTCTAGTACTCAAACAGAGTAGCATCTCTTTCTCTCAGATCAGAAGATTCCTAGAAACAGCTTTTACCTCACAAACAGCCTTCTCCTTCAAGAGCTTCAAATTTCTTCCTAGGAGGTCTGTCACAACAAATGGCAAGGAGATTTTGTCATCCTCATATTCTGAAATAAAAAATAATATAAAGCCAAGTAAAAAAATAATTATGGAGCTTCAAAAGAATGACCTCAAAAATATCTTTTTTATAACATTGAAGAATAAAAAGAGGGAACCAAAACCAGGAGAAATGAATGTACTGGATGCTTCAAAGAGAAAGCATTCAAAGCATTCTGCCTCCCCTTTGATTATCTAAGGTTAATGTGATTATTATTCCAAAGCATCCAATAGCCACTGATAGACCTTTTCTTTTTTTCAAATCTATTACATTAGATTTTTTCATATTTTGTAACTACCAACTCCATTTACTAATATTCTTGCTTTAGATAATTTATTAATACATTTATAAAATTTATATGCTGCCTCAATCAAAGTAAAATGTCCTATCACTAGCGTACAAGACAAATTTACATGGTATCAGTAACTTATGTTTTTAGTATTTTTGAACAGGCAAAGTGTTTGCACTGAAAAATAGAACTGACTGACTTCAACATGCAGTTGTCTACTTGACTGGGTTCATTATCAAAAATATTTATTTTTGTCTTCTGAATTAGTTCTGGCAGGGTACCATGATCAAATATGCAAAAGAACACACTTTGTGTGTCAGCATTAATCTTTCCAACTTTCCAATTTTTAAAACACTTCATAAACTATACTGTATTGAATAAGAACTTGTCACTGCAAACAATAATATTTAAAAAGCAACACTTACTGGTTATATGGGAAAAAAACAAATCCATCTGAATATATATGAGTTATTATTAAATTTGTAAAACCAAATCAGACACACTCCAGTCAATGTATCACTTTGAATTTCTGCAAATTCTGATTACATACTAATGATAAAAGTATTAGTATGTATTATCCTTTTGGATAAAAGGATCCAAAAATGGATACACCAAGTATTTAAATATATAGCAGGGTTAATAATACACAGGCTGAAATTTTAGTTTTTAAGAAAATCAGACATTTTATCAGCAAAGAAGTTGACTGATAGGCTGTTTAAATAACAATTGCTCTCTCATAAACAAAACAGCAATTAGAGACATGATAAGCTAGAACAAAAATTAAGGAAAACAAGATTTAGGGGATAAAACAAAGCAACTGGAAGGAAATAAGTTTTTCTCAGTTTTTTCTGGCCTTCACACATTGGGAAGCAACCCAATATTATAACAATTCACATTGGCAACAAGAGGAAAAAGTGTGAATGCACAGATGGCCAGATGCATAAGATGTCTTTTTAAACAGCACAACTATGTTAGACAATCAGAGAAGATCAGATGTCTCAGAATGGCTACAGTCCAAAAATTACTTCCTAGACAAGTTTTAAAATCCATGCATAAAAAAATACTGTGATTGTCCACAATTCACATTTCACAGAAAGCAGTGCATAATATGTGACATAAATTAAAAAAAGATGTTTCAGATTATATGAAATAACACCCAAAGAGTCTATATACTACTAAAACTCTTTCCTGTAACTTTTAAAACCTATAACTGATACGTTACCTTAATTATGCCAGCACTCCTGCTTAATCAGTTCAAATCACAAAGCACCAAGTTTGATTTTTTGCTCACATATACATAAATACATTCAGTATGATGCAGAATAACTCTTAACTGTGGATATTACTAAGAGAGTTATAAGCTACAGGTAGCAACAGGCCCAAAATTATGAATGAGTCACTGCTATTAGCTATTACACAAACAGAATGCATAATTAGGATTCAAGCCACGTAATAGTTTTTCAGTGTTACATAGAAACAAGACAAAACAGCAACTTTTAGATCTATTTCATTATGCTAGATATTTCAGATAAAAAGATTCCTCATGAGGTTATGCTATATCATCTGACCTTCTGCTAACCTTAATTGAAAAGGCTGGGTGAAGTGAGAAAAGAAAATTCATGTAGTAAAAGGTGACACAATGAAGAAGCCATTCCCTTGTTCAAACAGAAATTCACTCAGTAATATGGGAAAGAGTGCCTATCCATTGGAGAATATGGAAGCATTTTCTTACTGAAAGTTGGCTCATGCCTGCAAATCCTGTCAGAAATCAAACCCACTACTACTTTCTTCCCCACACTCACCATCCTCTGCCTCGGAAGAATCGTTGGGCTCCAGGACATAACGCAGTTTGGTATAGTTCACATAGCCTGGCTCAGCTGGCAGATTTTCCAGTTCAAAATTGGCTACGAAAGATTCTTTGGAGGAGCTCCCTATATCAGAAATGCTACTGGTTCCAGTAGACGATGTAGAACTATGAGCAACACTGCCATGTAAGCAAGATTCCAAAGTCTTCCTAAAATCCCAAGAGCCTAAATTATCCTGACCCAGAGCCCCAGAGTCAAGGAGGCACTTGAGTCCATTGCCTGCTGCTGCTGCTTCTTCTACGGGTGCACTGCCTCTGGCTTCCTTGGCCCTTCGGAAGATGTCTGCAACAAATTCCTTTGCCATAGCTACAGCAGGTGAAATGTGGGTATCTATGTCCTGTGGCGGTACCGCAAGAGGCTGCGTTAATGGAGTCTCACTCTGGCAAGAGCAGTTGTCTTTTTCCAACCCTTTCTCAAAGCCTTCAGGGCAATGTGAGATAAGGGATGCGTGGTTCACTTCCACAACAGGGGCCCTGGTCTGGCGACTCCTGTCATAAAGAATTTGGCAGAAGTTGCTGTCATCTAAAAGGAAACAACAATAAAATCAGCACATTTTCAAGGACTATTCATAATATGTTGCTGACTAAATTCTACTCAGAAACCAATATATGAATATACATGTACAAATAATCAGTGTTTGGTTGTGTCAACTATGCCTTTGTCATTTTTCCCCACTGACAAGCTGGGCTTTAGTCTGTTCTCCAGCAAAGCTTTTTTTAAAAAAAATATATAGACTCAATAGTTATGACAATGAACATTCTATGAACAAGCAATCAAAGAAAGTAATTCAGAGGTAGATCATACATAAGACATAAGCATAATTTTTATTTCTCTCACTGCCTTTTGAAGATCCACAATAGAGAAAACACTAAGTTACATAGACCAATTATGAAAACTACTAGTAGCAAGCTTGACCATTACTATTCAAATTGTCTTGAATAGTAATGGTCCAGAACATATTTTGTATTAGAATAATCTTTGATTTGCAATAATTGAGGTAATTTGGGGGGAGGGGCATCCCCTCTCCTATTAAGTAAATTGATCTCATTCATTTTTATGAGGAAACTGAAATGCTGTACTTGGGGATATTACCAATATTATCTACGGGATAATAGATATAATATAATAATAGATATTATCTATGGGACCGCCTGCTGCCACCAGTAGCCTCCCACCAGCTGGTACGCTCTCATAGAGAGGGGCTCTTCCGGATGCCATCGGCCAAACAATGTCGACTGGCGGCCCCCAGGAGGAGAGCCTTCTCTGTGGGGGCACCTACTATCTGGAATGAGCTCCCCCCAGAGATACGGAGGATCCCGGATCTACGCACCTTCCGCCGCACTCTCAAGACCTTTTTATTCCATCAGGCTGGCCTAGCCTAATTTTTTCCTTTCCCCCTTTTTAAAACGCAAATTTTAATTTCTTAATTTATTGGGGCGTTTTAAATCTGTCTTCGGCCAAATTGTTTAATTCGGTTTTTATCCAGTTTTAAATTTTGTATTTATGTGTTTTTATCCTGTGGCTGTTCACCGCCCTGAGTCCTTCGGGAGTAGGGCAGTATACAAATAAACTAAACTAAATTAAACTAAACCAGAGCAGGCAAGGCTTGCCCATCATTGCACTGTTTGAAAGTTCAAATGTTTAAAAACTCCCAGAGATCTCAAGAGAATTATTTATTCTGATAACATTCCTGATTTATTCAGTTATTTGATTCTTGTAGGCCTACTATATACAGCCCATCCTAATAATAATAACAAGTCAAGATGTTGTGGAACTTTCAAAACCAAACCGGCAGACATCCAGCCCACAACATGTCTGACATCACTATTATGGAAAAGTAAAAAGTCTGAAAAAGTCTTCATTGATATTGCAATACCAGGTGATGCACAAATTGAAGAGAAACAACTGGAAAAAATAACGAAATACTGCAATTTGCAAATCGGAAGTCAAGCGATTGTGAAGGAAGAAATCAGTGGTTGTACCAATAGTCGTAGAGCAATACCCACAGGGTTGCCTAGATACTTGGAAATTTTGAACTTATCAGACCTGAATAAGTTATCAGATCTGAATAACCAGACTTTGCAAAAAAACCACTTTACTCGGAACTGCCTATATACTCAGACGTTACCTTAATAGCTCTTAGGTTCTTGGTTAGGACTTCAACTGTTAAGTTTTTACCAGGCCTAGACTATGAATCAAAAAACTACTCGGAACTACTTATATACTAGGGGTGTCAAACTTGCGGCATCATGTTGTTGTCATGTGACATATCGCAGCTTTCCCTTCACTAAACCGGGGGTGGGCATGGCCAGCGCATGACACATCTGGCCTGCAGACCACAAGTTTGATTCCCCTGCTATAATAGTGTCTGAGTTAATAGCTCCTAAGTCCTTGGTTAGAACTTGAACTTAAATTTTTACCAGTCCCAGACTGTGAATCGAATTGAAGATTAAATCTTAAATAATAATAAACCATGGCAAAAGCAAGCACAAGTAGTACCAACAGTAATAGGCAACTTGGGTGCAATCCCAAAACAACTGGAGCACTACCTGTACACCACTGGCATTGACAAATTCACCATCAGTCAATTGCAAAAGTTGGCTTTACTGGGAACAGCTTCCATCCTGCGACGATATCTGTAACACCATCAAACTTCTACATCTGCCTATCCCAGGTCCTTGGTAAGGACTCGATAGGTAGACAAAAATGTCAAACCCAGTCTGACTGTGCGATGAACAACAACAACAACAATAATAATAGGAGGAGTCCTCCTCCTATTCTATCATATATTACAATATTAAACAACACTATGTACAAAGTAGAGATCTTCAAGTTTCTGGGTTCTATAATCTCTCAGGATTTGAAATGAACACCTAACATTAGAACTATCATTAAAAAGGCAACAATGTTCTTTCTGTGTTAACTCCAGAAGTTCAGACTGCCCCAGGAACGGTTGATAAAATTCTACAGGAGAATTATTGAACCTGTCATTTGTTCTACTATAACTAAGTGGTTTGATAAAGCAACCAAACAGGACAGGTATTGACTTCAACGGATAGTTAGGACTGCAAAAAAACCAGCTGTAACCAGTCTGCCTTCCACTGAGGACCTATATAGTATACATCCAGTACAGTATGACCCAGAAAGAGAGGGTTAGGCTGAGAAAATATCTACAGACTCCTTACATCCTGGACATAAACTGTTTCAACTCCTCCCCTCAAGATGTCGCTATAGGCATTGCATGCAAAACAATTAGATACAAATAGTTTTTTCCCTTGTGCCATTACTCTGCTGAACACCTAATTACCACAGTACTATCTTATGTCTAAGGATATTTACCTATGCAGTGTGGCTGTATTACTATTATTCTTCTCATCTTTTCTACTACCTTCTACATTGGTATCTTATGTTTATATACCGTATTTTTCGGACTACAAGACACACTTTTTCCGCCCAAAAAAGAGGGTGAAAATCTGGGTGCGTCTTATAGTCCGAATGAAGCCCCGCCCACCCGTTGGCCCCTACCCTTTGGCCTCTGCCTCCCAGCAATTTACCTCCTTACAGCAAGCAGCAAAAAACTTGTTTCAGCTTCAGCACAACCTAATTAGCACAAGCAGTTGATTGTGGGTTGATTGGTCTCCCGACCCTCAGCTGTTTTTTTTTGTTTTTTTTATTGCAAAAGTTTTACAATTACATTTTCACCCCTTTCCCCCCGCCCTCAACCCACCCCAAACTTCCCAACCTCCCTAACCCACCCTAACCCTCCCCCGCCCAGACTTCCACACAATATACTCATATCAGGTAGAAGGAAAAACCCTCCTTTGTATATAAAACTTGAACCCCTCCCTCCCCCTTATAAATTTTCATCTTCATTACATTAAAATATTTCTATCTTAATATAACATTTTCAAATAAATTTTCATCTTCATTACCTTAAAATATTTCTATCTTAATATAACTTTTTCAAATAAAAGCTATTTGATACTTCCTAGTTTGATATTTGTTCTGAACATAATCTATCCACTTTTTCCATTCCCATTCATAAGTCTCTTGTGAACAATCTTTTAAATATGCTGAAATCTTCGCCATCTCTGCAAAACTGGCCATCTTCAAAGTCCATTCCTCGATCGTGGGCAAAGCTTCATTTTTCCAATATTTACCTATCAACAATCTTGCTGCTGCTATCATATACAATATCAATTTTGTTTCACCCAATGTAAAACCCTTAACTATACCCAATAAAAACAATTGTGGAGAAAATTGAATTTTTTTCTTCAAGACATTCTGCATGACCCACCAAATTTTTATCCAAAAAGCCTTAACTTTCCTACAGGTCCACCAAACATGATAATATGTGGCATCTAAACAATCACATCTCCAACATTTTGGCTGAACATTAGGGTACATACACGACAATTTCTTGGGGTCTAAATGCCATCTATAAAACATTTTATAGAAATTTTCCCATTTTTATACCTTTTTAGTACCTAATAAAGCCCTTCTCTTCCTTCCAGCTTTACAGTTGTTTTATCATATAGTTAATTTTAAATATTCTATTATTTTATGTTTTTGGATTGATAGCTATTTTTATTATTTTATTACTCTGAAAACCCGTTGAAGTAAAAAAGATGAAATCTGCATTTTTAAAAAAACACAGCGAATTTAGCCTGATATGAATTATCTTTCAAAATATGTTCTATTTCATTGTCAGCAGTTAATATGGAATATTTATGAGGGGTGAGGAATTTTTATTGCATGAAAAATGAATATTAATAAAATTAACATACACATACACACACATATGCAAATACACATAAACACACTTCCACACTCATTTACCTGATGTATGCACAGAAACAGCACAAGCAACTAGAGAATAGCTGGTGTTAAGTAGCACCACTTGGTCCTTCTTGAGTTGGAATGCTGGCTGAAATGTGGGGAAAGGATACACCACTTGGTACTTCATGTGCAGCATGAATCCATGCTGCAAACATTTGGCATTTGGGTCACCTGAGAAGTATATGCAAGGGAACAACAGAACCAAGACAAAAAAACCCTCTCATCAGTTGGGAAAAGAATCCTTCTTAGGCAGCGTTCACAGTTACCCATTTTTATTCTTGAATTAAATTTCCAAGTTAGAGTAATAAGCATGTTGCACACTGCACATCATCTAAGTTGTGATATCATGCTAATTCCCTAAAATAAGATTTTTGAAGCCACTGATAAAGAGCTCACTTACAGTTACAGGTAGTCCTTGACTTACAACCATAATTAGCATTGGAATTTCCATCTCCAAGTAATGTGATCATAAAGAGTGACATCATGTGACTGCATTGCTTAACAATAGCAATGCTAGCATTCCCAGCTGCTATCATAACTCCAGATGTGCAGGTTGTCAAGTGGGAAGGCGACCCAGATAACGAGTACGAGGTTCCAAAGAGGGGAAAAGGAGACCTTGGGAGGTTTAGCACAGGCAATACACAAGTTGCGGAGTGCTATAGTGTTCTGTGAGTTCAGGGAGGCTGGGGAAAGAACATGCTGCAACTCGGGGGAGTTTCAGGACATCACAGCTCTGGGGCTAGACCATAGCACAATGTGAAGTTATAGCTGTCCCTGGAAGTCTCAACCACCCCAGCCAGCAGCTCAAAGTCACCAAGCCCCAGGAAGCCCTGGCAGCATGGAAATTGCACCCTGGAAAGCACAAAAGAGCTTCTTGGCACACTGTGGCTCTGGAACTGCAAGAAGCCTCTGAGCTGAAGCACAGTGCAAGGCTCAATCCCAGTCCAGTCCCAGCCACAGTCAACCACACTATCCTATACTCCAAGACCCTTGCTGCCCTGTGCTCCAATACCCTAGCAGACCTTTGTCATTTTCTGGCTTTGGATGCTGATGAGGTGTGCCCAGCTGGCCCCTCAGGAGGTAGCTGCTGATCATCTTCCTCAGTTCTCATAAGGAAATCTCAAAGCCTGACATAGGGAAAAAATGCAGTCAGCAGTTGCTTTGCAAAGGATCTGGCCAGGCACACCTTATCATCAGCGAGAGAAAGAAGGTGGCAAAGGTCAGTAGCATGCCATGGACTATGGAATGCAGGGGACAAAAAGGCAGAGATTGGAGGGAGATAGGTTGGTAGCACACTGAAATGACCCTGTAGTTTAAGTGCGGGTCAGCTACCAAACGTCTGAATTTTGAATTTTTGGCATTGCAACAGCCATAACTTCTGGAATTGAACGTAAGTCCCTTCATTCAGCACTGCCGTAACTTCAAAGTCACTGAACAGATTGGTCATAAGTCAAGAACTATTTATATTCCCAATGATTAACAGTGTCATAAAAAAAATCATCTCTCTCATATCTGAAAAACTGAAACTGAGCACAAATATGAAAAGTTTTTAAATATTAGACAATAATAATCTGATAATGTATTAATCTTAGCATTTTTCTCAGTTTCTATATATTTCTTTCTCCTACTTAAAATTTTAATCATTACCTTCAAAATTATTTGAAGGGTAAAATAAGGGTAAAAAATTCCCCCTCGTTACTCATGTTCAACTTACTTGGATGTGCAATGGCCATGTCCCGGCAACTGGGACAGTACATAAAAGGAGGCATAGCCACTGTGCTGATATAGATATCTCTATGGTTTTCATCACTCATCATCATGTTCATCAAGAGGCCATTGGCTGAACGGGTACTACCAAGACAAAAGAAATAGTGGTCATTCTCAGACAAGTCCATTTACATTTTTGCATTTGTAATTTTTAGTTCTGGCTTCCAAATCAAACTCCAAACCTGTTTTAAAAGTATCTGGCAGACTTCCAAACCCTCAAATTAATTGCCAATAAATAGTGACACTTGTTTCTAATATACAGGAATACTGATTTAATCACTGGTAACAAAAGGTTACTGTGTTCAGCTAAATTCCTAAATTTAATTTGTAACAATTCAGAAGCTGAGAGATTATATACTGCTAAACTTCAGAGTAATGTCTGTTCCCCAACTTTTCAAGTCAGCATCTAATTTCCTAGATATTTATCATTTTAATATGAAACAAAAAGTATAATTTAGAATGCCTCCAAACAGGATAAGTCTGCAGAAGGATATAGCAGATAAAGGTTTCAAACTCAAATCTTAATTTACTAAGAAGCATACTTGAAACCAAAAACGATGACCTTGGAGGAATCACTGGGCCATTCACATACAGTCAAGTAAAGGTCACTATAGATTTCTTCATCCTGGAATAATCGGACTTGGCGGACCTGAAGGAATAAGAAGACACTTATTAGAACACAGATGTACTTTGAAAAAGGATTATTAGGATGTACAATAACTATGATAAAAATAAACCTTATTAATCTGAAGCATTAATTCAAATGTGCTATAGCCCTGTGTCAGAGAATTAACTGTTGCCAAATGTAGCTACATGAAAAAGAAAACCAAACAGTAAAAGACAGCTAATGCAACCTATTATGGCTAGTTAGTTAGCATTTGCCAAGATTATGAAGCAGAGTCAAATTCAATCTGACTAGACCAAGTCCCTGATCTACCTATGCAATTAGCAAACATTCATTTTCTCAATGAGAAAATGAAGCAATACTATCTGAATCAAATACAGCAGAACTACTTTGGGAGCAAAAGGAAAGCAGGGCCTCCATTATCCGATTCTTCTGTTCTTTAACCATCACCTGAAAGTTCTCGTCCTGACAGATAGATAAAAATTATTATAGTTGAACAAAATACTTCGCACTCCATTTGCAGAAGTCTTTGGATGTCAAGCTGTTCAAGTATATCTTGGTTTAACTGAGAATACTGTTTCAGAGGGGAATTATTATGTGTCTGATCTAAATTAGATTTTAAAGCAGCTATCTATATTGGTAGAGATGGCTATTTTAAATTCAAATATTCTCAAAATATAAACCAGCCCAGAAATCTGGCAATTAATCCAAGGAGCAGGCATAATCATATGAAATTATAATCAATATGATAATATGACAAGACCCAGTTTGGGATAGTGTTTATGGGGCTGGCCTAGAAACCCTAGAAATCTTGAGTTAAGCATGAAGACCATCTGGATGGCTTTAGATCAGCGGTTCTCAACCTGGGCATCGCAACCCCTTTGGGGGTCAAACGGCCATTTCACAGGGGTCGCCAAAGCCCTCTCTCGCCCCCCCCCCCACACCTTCACTCACCCTCACCCTCTGCCTCTGTTGGATCGCCCGGTCGCAGTTCGCTTACCCCGCCCACTCCCAATCTATTGCTGCCTCCGGAGTCCCAGCTGATGGCTAAAGGGAAAAACAAACTTTAAATTCTTGCTGGGGCTTCAAAGAGCTAGCTGCAAAGAGGTAAATTCTTGGAGTTAAGTTGTGGTTTGGAAGAATATATGGGGGAAATTATATGGTTTATTATTATTGGTAAATATAATTAATTGATTTGTAAGAAATTGGATTGCATGGAAATAATTGGAATATTCATGTTCATATTGAAAAAGTTTTCAAATACAAGTTTTTCCCCCTTTCCCCCCCCTTCCCTAACCCCCCCTCACCACCCATCCCTCGTGACTTCTTCACAACAATAAGCTAATTCATAACTAATTACATAATATTTTACCATACCCTTACTCCCTCCTCAAAATACTGACCCTTAGCATAATATTCTTATAACTCCCATTTTCGCAATAATCTGCCCTTTTTCTCCTCCCCCAAACTTATAGTATATTATTACAACAACATAACATTTAATCTTTTATATATATTAATATAACATTTCAAAGCAGCCTTCTCCCTACATCCAAATTTAACATTTATTCAGTTCTATCCAATTCCTCCACTCCCCTAAATATATGACTTAAAAATCCTTTTTCTTAAACTAATCAATCAGTAAACTAACCTATTTCAACCCAATTTCCTGCAAAATTACCATACAATACAATTCTAAATATAATCCACTGCCCACTCTACTAAAATATACATATATCTATATATGCATTCCATTTTATAAAAAGAAAAAAGACAATAACTTTAAATTTATAATCCATATAATATCTTCTTTGATGTCTTTCCACTGGATTGTTAAATCCATCATCCATAATAGGGTAAAATAACATGCTGGTGCAACAGTTTGTTCAAGATCTTGAATCATCTTCTGCCCCCATCAGCAGTAGATATCCTCATATATATATAAAAGTAAAAACAACCACCCGAGTGACATTATAATTATATCCATATAGTTGTAATTGTGGTTTTCATCAGGATTATTAATTCCCACCATCTTAATGGGTAACATCCAGATCTTCTGCAGGCCCCAGCGTGACTCTCTTGCCTTGTAACTCAAAATAGTTATAATATATTTACCAGTAAAAGAAATCCAAAGTAGATAATTCAAATCCAACAACGTAAGGCTCTTTTCACATCCCAAAATCACGGCACTGCAGAGATCTGCCACTATCCTCAAGATAATATTAAACAATAGTTCGCCTCCACTATCTTTTCACATATTCATTCATTTTTTAAAGTCCCTGGCTTCACTGTTGCTTGGTTTAGAAACTACTATTTCTATGAGATCTATTTCTTTTCCTTTTCTTTTGCGGGTTGAATTTCCATCCTGGTTTCCTTCCTACAAATTGTGTATCAGCTGATCGATTTTCATTCTGCTTTATAAGTTGATCTTGTTGGTTTGGTTTTGTTATCTCGTATTTCTTTTCCATCACTTGTATATCAACTGGTTGGTTTACGCACTTGTCTGTAACTTGATGATTCATCACATTGGGGTCGGATGACACTGCTCTCATATTTATAGACAGTCCAGCTGGGGTATCCAGGGAGTCCGAAGACAATTTATCTACCACAGCCTCTGTAATTTGATATTTTCCCTTTGTTTCCAACTCCTTTTGCTTGTCCTGTATTGTGCCTAAAGATGTTAAATTCATTTTTAAAATTTTTTGATAAAATTCTTCTGCTTTTTCAACAGTGTTCAGTTGGTATCTTACTCCTTGGTGTCTCAATATTAAACCAACTGGGACATCCCACCTAAATAGGATATTTCTTTTTTTTAACTCAGTCACTAGAAAACCAAATTTCTTCCTCTCCATTAACATCTTAGGCGGGAGCTCCTTAAAAATCCAAATCTTTCTTCCATGAAATTGCAAGGTAGAATTAAAAGAGTTCTGCACAATATTATTCCTAATTTCTTTATCTGTAAAATAAATCACCACATCTCTAGGCAATTGCCTTTGCTTTGCCAACCAGGAGTTTATTCTATAAATTCTGTCAATCCTGCAAAACACTTCATCAGGTTGAACCTTTAAAATCCCAGCCAGAATTTCAGAAGATATTTTCCTTAAATCATCTCTGTTATTTTCCTGCAGACCTCTCAGTCTAATTGCATATTCTGTAAAATTATATTGAATCATTAAAACTTCTCTTTCAATCCTCTGTTGTACATTTTCTTCATTACCATCTTTTGATCAACCTCCATTTTAGGTTTGTCTTCTGAACTATTATCCTGAGTGTTTACCAAATCCTTTTTAATTTTTTGGATCTTGTCATCCAAATTCTCCTCAGTTTCTTTCATTTTAGACTCTAATAGTTTAGTATTTGCATCCAACTGAATCAGAAAGTCTGATAAACCGTTAGCTGTTTTTAAAATCTTTCGATCCAAAAAATCAAACTTTGATTTCACCAATTCACCAATTTCTTTAATTTCCTGCTTAAATTTTTCAAGTTGCTGGTTCACAATCTCATCCCTTCTTACAATCTCTTCAAGGAGAAATTCTATTATATTAAAGTCAGGTTTCTGAGACTGAAGAGTTAGAACTTGTTCATGTAATTTGTTAATGGGGGAATCCCCCCCCACTGCCTGTTTGTCTAACTGTATAAGTCTCAGTGCCATTTTCCACACAGACAAGATTTACTGGAAAAGAGAAAAAAAAGCTTGTTTCCAACCAAGATCAATATCAGATCCCCAGGAAAAAAAAAAGAAAAAAAAACAAGAGTGAGAGTGAGGTTTTGCCTTCAATTACAGCCAGAAGTATTCATTCCGCTACTTTGTAATAGAAAACGGAAGGACTTTCCCTTTCAGCCTCTCTTCAAGCCGCAGCAGTCGCCATTTTAAAAATCTTTTTTCCTTTCACTTCTTAAACAACTTCAATAACTTTTCTAAAATAAGAAAAATACTTGCGCTTCAGGATCAGAGGTCCAGCTCACGTCTTCTTTAATTAATTTAACAGATTTATTAAATTAGGCTTGCTTTTGCCACCTAGCTCTGCATGTAGCTGAGATCTCCCAGAGCCCGGAGCATCGGCTGGGGATACGGGGAGTCTCTTCCGCTCCGTCCCAAAAGTAAATAAAAAACTTTTGGGATTAGGCAGAGGACTCTACTCACCCCAGCCGGCTCTATCTCCGTTTCCTAATGGAAACGGAGTTTTTTCGAGCCGCCATTCCGCTATAAAGGCGGCTCTTACAGACAGTGGGTTCAACGATCCCGAAGGAGCGTCCGGCGGGGACAAGCAGCAAACCGGAAGCCTGAATATTCATGTTCATACTGATTAATATACAAAAAAGATAGTTATATAACTAATTGATTTATATTAAAATGTTGAATTTGTATTAAACAACTGTATTACATAATTAACCAATGTGAGGATGGATATAAAAAATAGATGACAATGCGAAGGGGTATAATATAGAATAGAAGGGAAAAACTGAATTTGATTAAGATTAGAGATGAGGATGAAGGGTAATATTGCTTTTTTAAAAAAAAAATAGATGAGGAATAAATATGGTAAAAAGGAAATATAGAAATTGTAAATTTAATTGAAATGACTAAATACTGTGTTGGAAGAAATATCCTTCTGGGTTCTGCTCCAAGCGGGGAAAAAGACACTGGAAACATGGAGACTGCTTGGAAAGATGGTTTAATGATGGACAGGATCACATGGCTTGATGGGGCCCATTGTGTTAGTTTCTGTTGCTATTGTGTTGCAAATGTCCTTTGACAAAGGATTGACTTTCTGCCTCTGGCCCATTAACAAAGGGTGGGGGGCAGGAAGATGGGAGCTGCTTTGTCTGTAAAATATGCTTCTCCATTTCTCATCCAGAATATAATATTCTGCCTTTTTAATATTTCCCAAAATATTTCATTCTTCTAGGAAAGGGGTGGGTGCTAACCTCCTACAACTGTTTAAATTTGTGAACTGGCCAAATACTCTGTTCAAAGAAAATACGTTGTATGTTTGTATGTGTGTTTCTAATTATTGCTATTTATTGCTATTTGTTCTCTTTTATTCTTTAAAGTTTAACAATTCATTCTTTATTTTAATATCTTAATATTTGTTTGGGGTTGGCTTTCTTCCCTTTCATCTTTTTTATTGTACAGCAATCTTTCTCCTCAAACCTATCACCTCTGTCTTTTTTCTTTCTTACTTTCTCTTCCCCCCTCTTCTTCTTCTCCCTACTTCCTCTTTCTTTCTCTTTCTCCTCCTCTCTTCCTCCCTCTCTTACCTTCACTCCTACTCTAATTTCCCTTCCTTTCCTTTATCCCTCTCTATTGCTGTATCCTTTTATGCATATGGACTACTCAGAGGGCTGAAAAAGTTATTTTTGACTGGTCCTCGCACTTTTGACCAGTCCTCGAATTTACGACTGTCCTCACATTTTACGTTTTTTTGCCCTATCTTATACCATGTTGAAGAGAAGCAGTTGTGAAATGAGTGACATGGTTGTTAAGAATGCTGCACAGGCATAAATGTGAGGATGGTCATAAGTGTGAGGACCAGTCAAAAGTGCGAGGACCTGTCAGAAATGACTTTTTTCAGCCCTCTGAGTAGTCCCTATACATATAGCCATGGCCACCCAGTCACATGACCAGCTAGCCACGCCCATCCAGTCACATGACCTCCAAGCCACACCCACAAAATAAGCCACGCCCACAGAACCGGTAGTAAAAAAATTTAGAACCCACCCTTGGTTGGGGGTCACCACAACATGAGGAACTGTATTAAAGGGTCGCGGCATTAGGAAGGTTGAGAACCACTGCTTTAGATGAATCACACTCTCTCAGCCCAACACACCTCACAGGGTAGGTATTGTGGGGAAAATAGGAGAGCACAGTAGTATGTATTTTCAGTGCCTGGAGTTAGTTATTAAGTAATAAAGGATTTAAAAAATCAAATCAATAAATAAAATGGATGACATTTTTTTAAAATTAAAATGTTAAGTGATCAAACCTCTGACAAAATCTTGTATGTCTGAAGAAACACTGACATGTAGGCAGCCTTGCAACATTTGGGCATTTGTTTTTAATTTAATTTTTTACTAATGCTATTGTTCAATAAACTAGTATAATAAACTATTTGTTACACTAAACTAATATGTACATGGAAAGACCAACATACAAATGACTGAAACTGATTTATATTTTATAAAAATGCTAAAGGAGTTTGTGATTATTTTTGCTAAATTAGATTGTAACATCCAATGTAATTTGTATAGTTCTTCAGAAATGTTACCAATCTAATTTGTCAAAGCTCAAACTATTTATTTATTTATTATATTTCTATACCGCCTTTCTCCCGTAGGACTCAAGGCGGTGTACAGTCAAGAAAAATATAGACACACAAACATCATAAAATTGCTAATTAAAATTATTACTTAGTTTGATCAATTAAATAAAACCCAGAATTAGATAACATTTTAAAAAAAATCAATGACATGTTCGTATGTTTAGCCCCACCTGTTGGAACATCAGGGTCTTGAGGGCACGGCGGAAAGCACGGAGATCAGGGATATTCCGTATCTCCGGGGGCAGTTCATTCCAAAGGGTTGGAGCCCCCACAGAGAAGGCCCTCCCCCTGGGAGTCGCCAGTCGACATAATTTGTAAAACTATGATTTACATTGGTGAAAAGTGGTATTGGAAGGAAAAGTATCAAGCACAAATTCAAATAGATAGATGAAAATCTAGTACAGGATTCAGCAGTTTAGAATATGCTACAGCTATGGCTTTATATCAAGGTATCTGAACTGCCCCTTCTCACAATTAGCTGTCACGAGGTTACAACGTTACTGCCTCCCTCTGCCCCAGTTCCTACCAAATGGTGATTTCCTTAAAACAAAACAAAATTCAAGACCATAATGATTTACTCCAGCAACTGGTTTAAAAATGATTTTTTTTAAAATCAGTTTTTTCAGAATTATTCTTCAGAACTGAAGAAGCTTCTTGGATGAGAAGCAAAACGTCTCCAAGCAAAAAAACAAAGAAAGTCCAGTTGCCTATTGAAAAAGCACCTTTGGAAAAACTATGACCTGGATGACTGAGAATCTCCACAGAAAGAATTATTTTACTTTATAATACGCCACAGATATTCATAAAAGAAGAAATGTAAATCTGCTAAATGAATTTGGGGAGGGGACGATGACAAAACATTGTACTTAAAAAGTTGGAGTAAAAGCTATGCATGTTCTTATTTTGGAGATGTTTCTCTTTGTAATTGTTCTTTCTGTGCTATCTTTAATATAAGCTACTGTGATGTTTAATCTTCTCTATATATTTTGTTTAAAATATAACTGTTGTCTAGTGTAATCCAACATTTTAATCACTAGACCACAATGGGTTTTTTTTAAACCTTTGGTAGTGTTATCATCTTCTAGCAGTTTATTAATATTCAATTGCTTTATGAGTTATAGCTTGTTTTAAAGGAAAAATAAATACCCCAAACACATGTAATTAGAAAAATAAAATTCTCTGGAATAGATTACAAAGAATGCTTCCCATCTAGTTTTGAATGACATAAACGTAATATTTGAAGATGAGAAACAAACACAAATGTCCCATCCCAGGTTTTCTAGATTATCTACCAGAAACAAGCCTATAAACTGCAGACACGAGCCATTACTATTTGTTTTTCTAATATGACATTCAATTTTTTTTGTTAGGCAAACTGAAGCTCCTAATACCCACATTTCAAGAAATCAATATACAATGGTCACTAGAAAACATAAAACCACATAATAGCAAAAATCCAGCAGAACATTCCGCTCCTGTACCTGTTACTACTCTGCTCTTCTCACAGGTCACAGCATCCAAACATTTTATACGAGTCCACTCAAAACTCTACACAAGGTTTACATTTGCAGCTTCAGTGCAAAGAAAAACACTCAATTGTTTTAATTCTTCTACCTTTTGAGCTGTTTGAATTTTTCTGATAGCAAAAATTAAACTTGGGCTTAATACAAAAGGTCAAACTTCATAACTGTATGAGATAGATATCTCAGTCCTGTATATATAATGTGTAGTGCAGTCCATACCATTTTTAGTTTGCTGTGAACATTGAATTCCCACCAATAGAGATGGTAGATGTAAAAAGAGAAATCGTCATCTCCACTGCTGCTAGTATAAGACAAGACGTATCTCCCACATTTAGAGAACCCAAGGAAAATGTGTCTGCAAGGCAAGAAAAGGCAAGCCAGGGTGAGACTGCAAGATTTTCAAACAAGTAATGTAAATGAACGGTTAATCACCTCATACCAGGGAAAATAACTAATCCATAGTATATTAAAAAAGAAAGATTTGAATATAAACTTACCCAGCACATAGGAAATGTTCATCAACAATGCTCTTCAGAGACACACAAACTCTGGGTGGCAGCTTACGAAAGAGACGAGGTGACAACTGACCACTGATCTGTAAACAGCCATCAAAAGTTCTCAAATACATACATATTCCCTTTATGCCATACTAACCCAAATTTTATTATAATCTTTGACCACATGTACATCTATACACACATCAAAGGAAATGAAAGGATTTAGAAAAAAAGATTAATTTATCCATATATCAAACAAATTTGAGTAGAACACAATGCAACAGAACACATGCTCAATGGGAATCACAGTGATAGTCATTCATGAAAGGGATTTATTTATTTTGGTATTTATAACCAATGACTTCTAAAGGGAGTGCACTGAATCTAGCCAGAACAAATGCCCTGCAATGTCCATGCTTAATTAGGGATTGGGAGTAATCATTTGTATTGCATGTAAAAGACAATCTCCAACATTGAGACTAAACTAACATCTTCTTACCATTCTGCGCCTAGGATATTTCTTTCAATGAACTTTTTGCCTAATCATATTCCATCCTTTATTTTGCCTTATTAGATGTGCCATAGGCTGCCAGTTTTTCTCTGATGGATATTTTCCAAGTAGATTGGAAGTTATCCTTGCTCAAATGTCAGACTTGTTAGGTTAAACAGTGATTTTAGCTCATCTTAAAGGTAACAATCTAGATTTTGGCTTCTAATTCCTCATTCTAATCTTAATGTTGCATTTGACATGACAAGCTATTGGGTGACATGATTAATCTAAAAAATGTGGACTGTCACTTCTATGCTGCAGCTAAGTAAGGTCCCAGCTGAATCCCATATAATAGTGGTATCATAATTTTAACCTTGAAGAGTTTTAGTTGAATGTAGCGTACACCTTCAGAGTAACCAAAGGACAACAAAGTGGTGCCACTCCTTTGAACAACCTGCAATATGTGTGCCAGGTATGGGATTATGTCCTGATGAATGAAAAGTAACACCCAAGTAGTCAAAGCATTTGACTTGTTCTATGTTACTGCCTTTAAGCTGCCTATTATGAATCTTAGGTCATTTGTTAAAGGCCATAATTTTTGTTTGTTGATATTATCAATTTTTCTTTTCATATAGTTGAGCAAACGATCTCTATACATCCCTATCAGAGACAGTGACCAAATAACCATAAAGGAAAAGTGTATATTGAAGTTGCCTGTGTTGACACAATTGCATAAGTTTACATAAAATTAAAAATTGACCTCCTCTCCACTCACACCCCTCAAGTAACTGTGAAAGAATTAGTAATAAAAATTTATCTTATTATATTATATTATTTGATTATTAGTTTTATTGTTTTAAATGAGGTTTTATATTCTGTAAGCCGCCTTGAGTCGCTGTGAGCGAATAGGCGGCAATATAAATTCAAGAAAGAAAGAAATAAGAAAGAACAAACGAAAGAAAGAAAAAAATGGTGATCCTCTTATACAAGAATTACTTACTGAAGTTAACTCAAAATGCATTCAAGACTAATGAAAAAGGAACAACATCAAGCAAAGTGGCAAGTTTTACAAGTTATACTATAATACTACTCATAGCATAATTGTCTATGTTAATTATTTTTATCTTACATCCAAGTATGCACATAGTTCCTATCCTCATACAATCATGCCTAATAAATTACCTAGAGAAAAAAATAATTTGACTGAATGATTTATTTATTTTATTTATTTATTTATTTATATTTCTATACTGCCTTTCTCCCGTAGGACTCAAGGCGGTGTACAGTCAGGAAACATATAGACACACAAACATCATAAAATTGCTAATTAAAATTATTACTTAGTTTGGTCAATTAAATAAAACCCAGAATTAGATAACATTTAAAAAATCATTGACATGTTCGTATGTTTAGCCCCGCCTGTTGGAACATCAGGGTCTTGAGGGCACGGCGGAAAGCACGGAGATCAGGGCTATTCCGTATCTCTGGGGGCAGTTCATTCCAAAGGATTGGAGCCCCCACAGAGAAGGCCCTCCCCCTGGGAGTCGCCAGTCGACATAATTTGACTGACGGTACCCTGAGTAGTCCCTCCCTGTGAGAACGAACTGGTCGGTGGGAGGCTATTGGTGGCAAAAGACGGTCTCGTAGGTACCCAGGTCCTAAGCCATGGAGCGCTTTAAAGGTGATAACTAACACCTTGAATCGCACCCGGAAGACCACCGGGAGCCAGTGCAGCTCACGTAGGAGAGGTGTTACATGGGCGTAATGAACTGCGCCCATAATCACCCACGCGACTACATTCTGGACCAGTTGGAGCCTCCGAGTGCTTTTCAAGGGGAGACCCATGTAGAGAGCATTACAATAGTCTATACGGGAGGTAACTAGGGCATGAGTGACCGTGCGCAAGGCATCCCAATCCAGAAAGGATTGAACTAGGTTGGAGTTTTGCTGGTTCAAATCCAGCTTTGAAGGTATGTCCACAAGCCCTTTATTTAAGACAATCTACAATGTTAAAAACAAGATCATAATTACAATGAAAAAAAGAAAAAATGGACATCTGGGAAAAAAATCATTATCATCTCAAACACACACAAAGGGCTTACCACCCAATCTAATCCTAGATTTTAAAACCTGTTTGAACAATGCTAGGATACAGCCAATATAAATCTTTATGAGTGTAGCTCATAGAGAAGAGGTGATACATGAGCATTCCATGGCATGCCCATAAGTGCTATGCTGCCAAATTCTGGACCAGCTTCAGTTTAGTAGTAGTCATCAAAGAGCAGCCATGCATTACAATAGTATATAGGCAAAATGACTATGAAAACATGACTATCTTGGAGAGCTACCTGATCAAGAAATGAGAATTAATACATAGGATAAATCTATGACAAACCCTTCCTGACCATAGCTGCCATCTGCTCTTTAAGTAGGAGCCAAGTCCAAACCCCTGCCCCACCCAATATGTGCACCAACCCCAAACAGAAAGTGCAATGCCATTCACGACTAAAGATGGAAATTCTTAAGTTCACAGCCACTCTATCTTGCTAGGGTTGAGCTTGAGTCTATTTGTCTTCATCTAGATCCCCACAGCTGTCAAAGACTAGGAGCATATCTCAACAGCATTATTTGGTTGCTTACAAGCCATCTCTGTCCCAATCTGAAACATGACTGAAGCACGTCCAGATTATCCATTTCCTCCAAGGCACTCTGAGGTTATTGCCTACTTTTTCAGCAAACCTTCCAAGAAAGAGAAGGTTAAGGACTGGACAAAAGTTGTCCAGAACTGTTAGATCCAGGAGTTGACATACCTGTGCTTCCTTCAAAGTCAGCAGAATTATCACCATCACCTGGAACACACTACTACTATATACTATTGAATATCAATAAGCAGGTATTAAGTCAAGAATTCTGTCCATTTCTTCAGGAGTTAAAGATTAAAGCTTGCCCCAAGTAACCAGGCATCACATCTTCAAATCTTGCCCAGTTGGAATCCAGGTCTAAGTGAATCTGAGTGATTTTATCCACCAGAAAACTATTATTTACCATGGCTATGCACATGGCCTTATGACTCATCTTTTCTCAGCAGGTAATTGGTCACTGCAATTGTCTGGCTATCAATGGACACAACAACAGCAGAAAGACAATATCAAGTCTTAATGCCACAGTGTATTCCTTGATATGGACTTTCATTTGCACTTGGTTGGATTCACTCTTGATTTTCTCCCAATAGTGCTCTAGGCATTTCTTCTACAGTTTCATTCCCTGGAGTTCCTCAGAAAACCAGGAGCACCATAGGATCAATTCACATTGAGAGGCTGCATAGGAGCAATCTCATCCAAAACTTTCATCTAATGTCCATTTCGGCAACAACTGAATTTTCCACCAGATCCTCTGGGAAAAACCAGAGGGAGGGGGCAGTGGTGATAGGTTGAAGAGCTACCAGAGAATAAGACTCTATTATATAAGGACTGACTGTAGCTGCAACATAATCTTCCTTTACCAGATTATGTTGTAACTACACCAGCAAAAAAAATCACACCTTGTGTGCAACCCCTGGCACATATTGGGTCTTCAATAATTAGGGGCACACCTATGGCTGCCATTAAACTCTGCACCACTCCAGATTCAATGTCAGGGAGAAAGTTAAAGTCCACAAAACTTGTTTGGAGTTGGGCAGCATCAAACTGAATACATAAACAAATGCTTTGGGTACTCCACTGCCAGGGAGTACTCAGCAACAGCTCAGCCAGGTTAGCTGGTAGAACAGCACAAATCAAACTACTGCCTGGAGCCCAAATTAACTATAGTGTCTCACATCTGGTTAACAGCAGATCAAAATCTCTGAAAGCTATTAAGACATCCCAGATGACACTCACAGCTTCACTCAGTTTTTCCTGGGATTATAGCAGGTATTAAACTTGAAAGCAAGGTTGGCATATCTTCAAGAAGGGAACTCCCCCCTTGGGGCCCCACAAGCATTAATCAATATGCCAAACTGGTTACCTTATTCGTGATCAAATCATAAACAAAGATGGCTTTATTACATACTGAGCTTACGCTTTACAACAGCATTCAGGGTCCAGGGGCACCAAGGATCCAGTGACCTGGCATCCAAAACTATTTTTGCCATCTGCCCTCAGATTTCCACCATATTGGGTTTAACCTGTTCTGACCTTGATGGAACCACCAGAGCTCTCTCCTCTCTCTCCATCCATCTTCACCCTGCATTCATTCTCATCCTCCTCCTCCTCCCAGGGCCACGGAACACAACCAACTCCTCCTCCCCCCCCCCACCTTCAATCCTCCAAGATCATAGGGACCTCCCCAGTTACTCCTGCACCCAGCAACGGAGGAGGCGGCACCTGCCTTGTTCAACCTACCAACCGACCAGTCACACCTTCTCTTCCCGGTCCTCCTCAAACATAAACCAGGGTTGGTCACAGATCGTGCCCTCACATCAAGGCCCCCTTCTCAGTTTCTCCAGTCAGCACAGAGATAAAAGTCCGGGGAAACAGAACCCGAGACTGAGAAGAGAGCAGAGAGGCTGAAGGGCTTAGGAGGGTAATGAGCAGCCGCTCGCCCCGACTCCGCTCCCAACTTCTTCCTGCTGCCCCTCGAGGGCTTGCTGCTGTGGATCCTCGTGGGAGAACCCACGCGCCCCCGGTGCCAGAAAGCGACTCCGGCTGAACCGCCGACACCAACCGGCCATGAGCCACGGAAGCTGCTTCCACCGTAATGCTCGAAACGGCTTTATCGACGCCTTCCTTCTTCCGTTCGTTCCACATCGGCCCTCTCTCACCCCGTCCACCCTGAAGGTATCCTTCCAGCCGCAACGCCCAGCCGCATCCGTCCCTTTCCTCTCCAGTTGCTGTTCCCACTCACCTTGATGCGCTCCAGCTGCCTTATGACGTGCTCCCGCCGAGCCCCGCGCCCCAATTCCGCCGAGCCCCGTTTTCCTCCCGAGGCGGAGCCCCGCTCCGATTTCGAGCTCGGCGCCATTTTCCTCCACCTCCTCTGCCGTTCGCCGCCACGGCCCCCTCTCCTCCCTCGAGTGAGCGCCCACGCCAACGCTATCGCGCCCTTGCTGATTGGCCAGCCCTTACACGTGAGCAAGCGTCGATTAGGGCTCGCGCTGAACTTCATTTCGTCCCTCGGTTCTCATTGGTAAATTTAACGATATAACTGTCTGTCACCCACGGTACCTCCCAGCTCTCACCTCACAGATGAGCGATGTCACAGTTTAAGCGCGCGCTCGCTCGTGCCAGATCTTTCGCTGGATTTCGATTGGCGAAATTGCCTTTCAGTTTCGGAAGGGAAAGCGACGCCTCCCTGGGTTCTCAAACGCAACACCGGGTAGAAAAAGACACAGAGAGGGAAAGTATTATGTTGCCCTAGTAACACGGCTTGGCCTGGGGTGGGTATCCTGTCAAGCAAGAACCCCAGCAGAGTGTACTCTGGACTAAGAAACAGGACGTTATTGAGTTCTGTCTGGTATTAGAATGTGCTTCTTTGGCTTCACATGAGACTATATTAAACAAAATAATGGGATATGGACCAAATCTTAATGCATGACAGAAAGCGAGTTTAACCTTCTCTAATTTAACTACTAATCTGCTTGCAGAGAACCGGATGTTTACCCAAGCCTTAAATTCCGCAAAATAGATGGTAAACCGTTTCATTTTCCTTGCTTTGCATGACTTCTACGGTATTTAATCTGGTCTTCATGGGAATTGGGTAATCATTATTTGCCTTAACTTGCTGTTAAGGCAAGTTTTATTTTATGGACCTGCTTCTGTTTTTGATGCCATGATAACATCAAAGATTATAAATGCTGACACAAACTTCCTAAAGCTAACCCATTTTATATTATTTGAGTGTATCTTGTACTGATCTGAGTGCCCAAGGTAAATCACAGTAATTCTTTGTATTAAAGAATATTTATTTCTTTATATCTTTGTATTAAAAATATTTATTTCTCCCAAACTGTACAGGCTCCCAGTTGATTATTGTAAGTGATGAAGCTAGTTCTTAGCCTAAATAGAAGTGTATTTTTAAAAATGCATATACTATTGATGAATAACAATTCACATTTGATATTCATACTTTAGACCTATTGTGCTACCTGCCCTATCTAACATTTTGAAATAAAATATGTTTAAGTAAAAATAATGGAAGTTGGCAACTTGATGTACTTTATTTAAAGGACTAGCTGCAGTTAAGAGAACTGCATTTATTCCCATGCATTTATAATAAAGAAACTTAGCTGGGAGTAAAACCCAGTTTTAGAAGTGGAATCATATTGCCAAGGAAGAAAAGCATCAGGAAACTAGCAGGATGGTGCTATGTAACCTGATGAGAGACAGCATCTTCACTAGTTTGCTGGGATTTTGTAAATGGCAGCATTGACCTAGGAGCCATTTTAATGGGCAATACATCCACAGTAATTGTTTTGTAAATATTCTCACCACATTTATCCTTATCCACCCTGTATCCCTGCACCAGAGATACAGGGTCGGACGTGTGGGAGGGGGCGGGAGCTTGATCCAAGGAGGGTAATTCAATCAGTGCTGTAGTTGGGAGGGGCAGATATGGGGGCCATATCATGTTCCAGAAGTGCGCACTCGCTACCTTCGAGCGATTGCGTGCTCCGGTCCCCAATGCCTTTCTCGTTTCCCAGGTGGCTCAGATCCTCAGGCCCTGGACCTCCGGCTGATGTTATGTAACACCAGGTCTGTGGTAAATAAAGCCCCCCTCATTTTTGATCTTATTCAGGAAGATCTTATTCAGAAATTTCCAGACATTCCATCAGCCGAGGGCCCAGGGGAGGGGCAGGGGGGTGGCGGTTGTTATTAATGAAGATCTATGTCCAAGGGAGACCACTGTTCCTCAGATAGCTGGATACAGTCCCTCCTTGTGAAGTGGGGCCGTGGGGTGCAGGTGGGTCTGCTGATCGTGTACCTGGCTCCCTGCTACATGGCAGCGGCCCTGCCCGAGCTGCCTGATGTGATAGCCGGAGTGGCGGTTGGTACTCCCAGGCTGATGGTCGTGGGGGATTTCAACCTGACATCGGTCAGTGACACATCAATGGCAGCCTGGGAGTTCATGGCTTCCATGACGGCCTTGGACCTGACCCAGTTAGTTCAAGGCCCTACTCACACGGGGAGACACACTCTGGATCTGATTTTTGTCTCTGGTCAGTGGCAGAATGATCTAGAAATAGGGGATTTAGTTATGCAGCCCTTGTCATGGTCTGACCATTCACTCCTTCAACTGGATCTTCGCATCTCTACCCCTCGCCGCAGGGAGACGGAACCAGTCAGATGGTTCCGTCCCAGGTGCTTGATGGACCCAGAGAGGTTCCGGACAGAGCGTGGTCCACTTCCTGAGGCTCTGGCCCACGACTCGACTGAAGAACTAGTGGCTGCCTGGCATAGGGCGGCCACTGGGGCTTTGGACCGCGTCATGCCTTTGTGGCCTCTGACTCGGCGCCGATCTCAATTGGCTCCTTGGTTCTCCGAGGAGCTGAGAGAGATGAAGCGCCAGAAAAAACGCCTGGAGAGCGGTTGGAGGGCCAGCCATTCCGAATCTGACCGAACACTGGTGAGGTCTCATATTAAAACCTACCTAGTGGCGATCAAAGCGGCAAAATTTAATTATTTTTCTGCTCTGATTGGGTCTGCAGATAACTGCTCAGACACCGTTTAGGGTGACCCGCTCCCTTCTCCATATGGGAGCGCGGGAAGACCCCTTGAAGGGCAGGGCTGAGGACTTCGTGCAATATCTGCACGACAAAATAACTCAGATTCAAGAGGGCTTGGACTCCGACTGGATGGGTTCAGATGGGATGATGGAGGCAGGTCTTGAGAATGTTAGCTGGGAGGAGTTTGACCTTGTGACTCCGGAGGACATGGACAGGGTCCTGGGTAGGCTGAATGCGACCACATGTTTGCTGGATCCGTGTCCCTCCTGGTTGGTGCTGGCTTCCCAGGAGATTACATGAAGCTGGCTCCAGGGGATTATTAACGCTTCTTTGAGTGAAGGTTTCTTTCCCGTCGCTTTGAAAGAGGCGGTGGTGAGGTCCCTCCTCAAGAAGCCTTCCCTGGACCTGGCTGTTTTATCAAATTATCGCCCTGTCTCCAACCTTCGTTTTGTGGCGAAGGTTGTTGAGAGTGTGGTGGCACGACAGCTTCCTCAGCACCTGGATGAAGCGAATTATCTGGATCCGTTCCAGTCGGGTTTCAGGCCTGGGTATAGCACCGAAACGGCATTGGTCGCATTGGTCGATGATCTCTGGAGGGCTCGGGACAGGGGCTGTTCCTCTGTCCTGGTCCTGTTAGATCTCTCAGCGGCTTTTGATACCATCAACCATGGTATCAGGCTGCGCTGGCTGGAGGGGTTAGGAGTGGGGGGCACCGTTATGTGGTGGTTCACCTCCTTCCTCTCCGGCTGTACGCAGTCTGTGTTAGCAGGGCAGCAGAGGTCGACTGCCAAGGCACCTAGTCTGTGGGTTGCCACAGAGGATGGTCCTCTCGCCCCTCCTGTTCAACATTTATGTGAAGCCACTGGGCAAGATCATCCGTGGCTTCGGGGTGGATTTCCATCAGTATGCTGATGACACTCAGCTGTACATTTCCACCCCGGGCCACCCAAATGATGCCCTTGAAGTGATGTCCCGGTGCCTGGAAGCCGTACGGATCTGGATGGGGAGGAAGAAGCTCAGACTTAACCCTTCCAAGACCGAGTGGCTGTGGTTTCCGGCATCCCATCATAGTCAGTTGACTCCATCACTGACTATTGGGGGTGAGATCTTGACCCCCTCAGAGAGGGCTCGCAACTTGGGTGTCCTGGACTCGCAGCTGTCCTTGGAAGATCATCTGACGGCTGTGGCCAGGGGGGCTTTCTATCAGGTTCGCCTGATTTACCAGTTGCGTCCCTTTCTGGATCGGGACTCCTTACGCACCATCACTCACACCCTCGTCACTTCCCGTCTGGACTATTGTAACACTCTCTACATGAGGCTCCCCTTGAAGAGCACCCGGAGGCTCCAACTGGTCCAGAATGCGGCCGTGCGGGTAATTATGGGAGCGACCCAACGCTCCAATGTAATACCGCTCCTATGCGAGCTGCAATGGCTCCCGGTGGTCTTCCGGGTATGATTCAAGGTGTTGGTTACCACCTTTAAAGCGCTCCATGGCATGGGCCCTGGGTATCTACGAGACCGCCTTCTGCCACCGATAGCCTCCCATCGACTGGTACGCTCCCACAGAGAGGGGCTCCTCCGGGTGCCGTCAGCTAGACAATGCCAGCTGGCGACCCCCCAGGGGGAGAGCATTCTCTGTGGGGGCCCCTACCCTCTGGAATGAGCTGCCC
The DNA here is from genome assembly GCA_022577455.1 of Arizona elegans. Taxonomy (NCBI): domain Eukaryota; kingdom Metazoa; phylum Chordata; class Lepidosauria; order Squamata; family Colubridae; genus Arizona; species Arizona elegans. The sequence goes on from JAKOOJ010000003.1 coordinate 5,622,035, forward strand.
CTGGAGATTCGTAGGATTACCGACCTGCATACCTTTCGCCGTGCCCTAAAAACATTACTATTCCAACAAGCAGGGCTGGTCTAAATAATAATAATATTTTTACTTTTTTAATGGGTTGTTTTATTAGAATTTTCAGCCAATTTATTTAATTGTTTTAACTTGTTTTTAATTTTTCTATTGTCATGGTTTTATTTCTGGTTTTATTTCTGGCCCTGAGTCCTTCGGGAGAAGGGCAGTATAGAAATTCAATAAAATAAATAAATTTATAATCTGAAATTTTGCCTACTGGCCTATAAGAATGAGCATGCTTGTGAGATGCAAAATATATAACTTTTTTTTTAAATGGTAAGATGCATATTCCAACCCCTTTGTCATTTAAAGTCTAAAAGTTATTTTTTCTCAAAATTATCAGATTAGATTTCTTTCCGGATAGTAGCAAGTGCTATAGTAGACTGTAATTGGAGTAATAATGATGCAGCAAATCCTGTTTCCCAGGGTTCTGTTATCCTTCAACTGGGAAAGATAGCTTTGCAATGGCACCAAGTGATGATCAGTCAAACTAAGGACTATATATATTTAAACTGTACCTGAACGAAGATGGGACAGGCTACTGCTATTAGTCAAGCTGATTTTGCAGACATTGTTTAAGGCTTATCTGCAGTGTCTGGCCAGCCTATTACCAGAATAGGTAGGCAACTATTTTTCCATGGTACAGTAGTAATGGATGAAGTCACCTTCTATTAACCCCCCTAGTCACCTTCAAAACAACTTCTGAGCAGTTTTTTCCTCCATTTCTAAAGTCTGTTTTTCCTAATATGTTGTCTTGAGAGTTTCTGTTTGTTAAGGGCTAGGATACTTATTGACTACAGGCTACATTCAGGAGTACATTGACTGATTTTGAGGAGTACCATATTACTCCTTCAACTAATCCAATGCTTATCACACATTCAAAGAGGCTAAATATCATCACTTGTTATCAGGCTGCTATAATAGCACAGTGATTAAAATTTGCACTTAGCATAGGTTGGTAGTTCCCCTCCCTTCCCCTCCCGCTTCTTTTCTTTCTTTTAATGTTAAGAATTTTACCATTTCCCAAGTCACCTGAAGTGGGAGGGTTTTACCCAGAGTTCACAGAAAGTGCATAGTTGTGTTTGGGATATTTGGGAGCTGGAATGATTTTTTTCTATGTGAGATTATTGAAAAAGGTAAAATAATAAAATTCAAGAATTATTTTTTTAAAACAGAATGGGGGAAAACTACCTACTTGAGCAAAGAAAAGCTATCATTAAGGAAAGAAGAAATTCCCACTGGATTTCAAACCAGCAAACTTTTGCATGCTAACCAAAGATCTTAACTGCTCTGTTATTCCTGCATCATTGGTAAATGAAGGTATAGAAATATTAGTGTGCATGCTGGAAATAGTTTTTTAAGATGCATGTTATTACTGCATTTCAATGCTTTATATATGTAAGAATTCAGCTTAACTTTGTGTGTGTGTGTAAATAAAAGATATATGTCCAAAAAGGAAAATCATTGATTGTAAGGAAAGGAAATTTGGGAACAGAGCAGGGCAATGTATTTCAATTTAGATGGTTTTTCTCCTGGCATGTGACTCTGGATAATTAACAGAGGGTTAAAAGCAGCAAACAAACAAAACGCAGCAGAAATCATGAAAACACATAGACATAGATAGCCCACATTAAAGCCATTGAAAATGAGCTCACATAACATCGTTGTCCAGTACTTGAGAGAAGAATCAGATCTTCAGACGTTTTTAGAAACCAGACAGTGGAAATGTCATCCATAGAGCAGCTGTGCAAATATTCAATGGCAGGAAAATGATAATCTACATTCTAAACTGAATACCTTTTGAACTGTTGCCGGAGTATCTTAGCCTGGACCAGATTAAGTTGGTTTGGAATCAAACTGACAGGCGTGGCATGGTGGGCATGGCTTGGTGGGCGTTGCAGGGGAAGGATACTGCAAAATCTCCATTACCACCCTACTCCTAGGGGAAGGATATTGCAAAATCTCCATTCCCTCCCCACTCTGAGGCCAGCCAGAGGTGATATTTGCTGGTTCTCCAAACTACTCAAAATTTCCACTACTGGTTCTCCGAACTGCTCAAAATTTCCGCTACTGGTTTTCCAGAATTTGTCAGAACCTGCTGGATTTCAACCCTGATTTGGCCATTTGGGGGAACAGAGCTAATTGACCTATTTACTGTGTAATCCATTGCATGTTTATCAGATTTTTCCTTTTTTGATGGGATTTATTCCTAGAATAAATTGTTGTGTTTCCAGCTAAACTTTTCAGTGCTAGATCTTTTTCTGAATGCAAAATATTGCCCTTTTTAGATTGAACTTCATAACAGATTGAAACTCATCAAGCTGAATGCAACTATGTCTAAGCCATCTGTCACAGATGTATTAAATGTCTTATCTTGATGCCTCCTGAAACTGCCAAGAAGGAGTTGGAAATTGAAATATCTGGTGAACGTCAATGTATTAACTGAACAGTGTTTGGCTAGATGAGCCTACAAAGTAAAGGTATCTTATATGAAACAGGATTAAATTTGGAGTTGAGATAAGAGCCGCTGAATGATTAGTATTTCTCTGTTAAATAAAACTTCCCTCAAGTCAAGTTTGACGCCTCTGGAGACACCAGTGTGGTTTTCTTGACAATAATAAGGAAGTGGGTTGTCATTGCTCATTTTCAAGATGCACTTTTGTTTTTTCCAAAGTAGCCTACGCTCCAGGATTCCCTGGTAGTTTTCCATCCAAAAACCAACCAAATTCAGCACTGTTTTGCTTTTCAGTATCAGCTGAATTCTACTTGATGCTGTTACTTGCTCCTGGTTTGATATTTCATCCATGCCGGCATGCATGCTATGCATACATAAGGCATAACAGATCACATGATGTATTGTTTTTAATTTACTGTTTGGGGAGACAGTTTATCCACAGCTGAGCGCTCCAGCATAAATATGTTAAAACCAAATTTATATGTTTAGGGGCTGAGTGTTGGCACAGAGCTTCTGAAATTTAGCTGTGGGTCAGATTAAACTTCATATGTGGGAGCCAAATAAAACTGAGGCCTTGCCCATCACTTTACAGCATTTTCTAATCTCGTACGTAATTTTCAGGAAATTATAAATGAGGGCTCCAGCGTCTCTGGGAATATTTGGCATCAAACATTGTATAAATATGCATGACAACAGAAAAACCAAAACCACCTGCTCTTATTTACAGACTGTCTTTACATAATCCATTACTTCCCAAAGATGAGTTGCCTGACACCTTCAGGACAAACCTTTAGAGACAAAGGCTGGGAATGCTTTCAGTAAAATTGCAATTGCTTAGCTTTATATCGCACATATGTCTAAAGTGCAATATTTTATTTGCTAGCAGAACTTGGAATTTTTAAATCCTGCTGCTTCTTTGATTGATCTACAGAGAATGGAAGAAACAGCATAGGACAACTTTCTTCTAGGAAAAAGAACCCATTAAGATTAGTGACCATTTAATCCAGCTCTCTGATTTCAGTAGTAGCCAGCCAGATGTCACTGCAGAGCACAAAGCCCACAAACACACTCTTGCGAAAATTCATTCCTGCTTATTCCCTAATAGCCAGTATTTGGAGGTAGGCTGTCAGCCCTGGAGGCCATCTTTTTCTTTGGATCTTCAGGGCTGCCACACTTAGGGCTGTGGGAAAGTGGAAGGGGGGTTGTGTTGTAGCGCGGGAATAACGAGAGGCACAAGCAGGCTAGTGACAACAGCTCTTTAATTCAGGGTGAGACTTCAGCAAAGGAACACAGGCAACAGCCCTCTTTATATACTTTTCAGGGGCAACCGTTAACCAATCACAATTCACAGAGCATTTGAATTTCCCGCACAAAATAGATACATACATAACAGGTTGCATGGTAGAGTTATTTAGCCATAACAACATTATTTTCTCTGAGAGTCAAGGACTATCAGCCTGCACCTGGAGAGGTGTGACTGGGAGACATCTCCAGTTGGGACAGTGGATTGATTGTACCATGTGATGGACATGTGGGTGCAGGGGAAGGGACTTTGACTTTCCTTTGGGTGGAGAAAACCCGGGAACTTTCAGATTCAGGTTTTCCCAGATGTGCCAATATGACATCTCTAATAAAATGGATCTTTGAGGAACTGCCTGCCTCGGAGTCTTACTTGGTTGGGGGTGTTACTTGACATAGGCTTCCTCCAAATATGGACATTCCTTTTTATGCAACCATAGCTAATATCAACTTCTAGTCCACAAACTTGTGTAGTTTTATATAGCTTGTGGCTGTTACCACATTTTAAGGGAGCAAATTCAAACACTGTTAATTGTATGTTGTGTAAAAAAAATAACTTTCTTTTGTCTGTCTTGAATCAACCACCCATCAATTTTGCTGAGTGAATTGCACTCTAGTGTTTTGAGAGAGAGAGAGAGATGTCTACTCAACATCCTATTTTTAGTTATTGTTCTCTTAATGTCATAGAGCAAGGCTGTCAAACTCAATTTCATTGAAGGCCGCATCAGGGCTGTGGTTGACCTCAGGGGGCCAGGCGGGTGTGGCCAACTCACTGGGCATGGCCAACTGGGTGGGTGTGACCAGCTTAATGCTACTCCCCAAACTGCTGACATGTTTCCTCTTCACATTGGGTAGACCGGGCTGAAGCCATGCTGGCCTGATGTTTCCTCTTTGCATTGGATAAACCAGGCCGAAGCCATGCTGGCTGTCCCCTTATATTTTCCAGGACAGCCCCGTGGGCCAGATCCAACCACATTATCAGCCTGCGGATCTTGAGTTTGACACCCCTATCATAGAGTATACATTAGGAATCAAAGAATATTCTAGTCTTTTATTGATTAATGTATTTATTGTGACATAAAGTTTTATATCATGTTCATCAGATGTAGTTAATATTATCTTGAGATAGTTACACTTAGATTAAACATTGGTTAGGAAAATGGATCAATTGCATATATTGAAATAAAAAGGAAATTAAATTTTAAAAATGAGAATTATTACTTGATGCATTACAAAATGGGGTGCCTTCAAGTCAGTGTGGATTCTTGGACAATTTGATGTAGTTTTCTTGGCAAGATTTCAGAAGTGGTTTGCCATTGTCTGCTTCCTAGGGCTGAGAGAGTATGACTGGCCTAAAGTCACCCAGTTGGCTTTGTGCTTAAGGCAGGGCTAGAACTCACAGTCAGAGGGGTCTTTGGGAGTAGAAATTAAAATGTTTTTCTAGATGAGCTATGAAGATGTTGGCATGTTGTGGAGCCATGCAGTGTCCCATGGCTGTACCACTAATTTATAAATATATGTTGTGCCAAAATTAAAAAAATTATCACTGGGCACAAAAGGAACTGTTGTACTGGATGGTTAAAAGAAAAACCTTTGTCTTTGCACAAATCACAGATAAGAGCTGAACATTTTGATATATTGTACTCCCTTCTTTGATGTGGAAATATGCTCTTGATGTCTTACTTGAGTCAGAAATTACTTAGCAACAGAAATTTTAGGCTCAATTATAATCATAAATCGAGGACCACGATTTTGCCTTTTGTAAGATGAGCCAGTATACATGCCTGATATTCTTGGTGAAATTATTGATTAGATCCTATATTAACATTGCCAGAGTACATACAGAAAGGCATTGGCATCTGGCTCTGATTCCAAGTTTGGATGTATGACTATGTCTAGGTTCGCAGAATCTGCTAAATTACAAACAAACCACATGAATGGTTTAGTTGTCTGAATCCAGACATTGTCATTTATTCAGTAACTTGGTTAATGGAAGGTTTAATGGAAAGTTACCATATGATTCCCTGTGGCATAGCATTGCTAGTAATATTTTAGGCTTCAGAGAGGAAAAGGTAATTGACAAGACAGCAGATGTCTGTTTCCATTCTCAGAAGACTTAACTCCATAGATTGGAGTCATTCCCAAATGTCTTGCAATCTCAAAAAAGGAATGGGTTATGTTCAGGACAATGAAGATAATCCTTTTTTCCCTCCTCTTATTGATATGCGTGCTCTTAAATATATGACCAAAATGAGATATATTTGAGCTACAGTATTGAGCTAAGTATTCCATATAGTGTACATTTGGAGGGGAGAATGGAGAATTGGACATTTTGTGATTAAATTCAGCTATTGGATCAAATTTTAGCTATTAAGCCTCAAGGCAGAAGTGATAGTGGTTCTCTTCTCTTCCAGAGCTAAAGAAACAGACATTGGTGCCATCTGGGCGAGTGATAACATTCATGTTGTCAGGGTCTTAAGAGCACTTCTGCAGAGGACTTTTAAGTGCTTCTGGAGAACAGGAGCTGTACAAAAATGCATGCAATGTTAATATTACTGCCATCTTATGTGTTTATTAATTTCATTACGATATTGACTTTAGCATTTTTACAGTACAAATTATGACTATTGTAGCTCCAACTTTCAGGTCCTAGCAGGTAATAACTGGTAATCTGGCTAAGTTTATCTGATCTTGGGAACTAAGCAAGGTTGGGTGTGGTTATTCATTGGATGGGAGATGATAAGATCTTGAAGGGATTGAGCAACTGAATAACAAGCTAGACTAGCAAATCAGAAAATGCTTTGGAAAGTGAGAGCAAACCATTTATTTGGCCTGTTGTCACCAAAAAAAACCTGCCTTGCTTTCCTGCTTTTTGGCAGTTTGTAGAGTGTTTTTTTTCCCCCAGCATGTGTGGGACGGGTTTAGAGGTATTGAATATTCACTATGATACACTAATGGTAATTCATATCAGAACAAACTTTTTCTGCTACTAGTTTGAGGAGGGCTTCAAGGTCTGATCCAGGAAGTATGGTATAGAGAAAGCAAAGGTGTACTGCATCCTGTAGTTATCAGAGGAAGAGTTGAAGAGATGCTTTGGAGGTGTTGTGGCTGTAGCAGAAACTTTCTACCGCACCCGAGAAAACAAGCAAGGTGCGCAGCAGGCGAATTCGCCAGTTGCGTCCCTTTCTAGATCGGGACTCGTTACGCACAGTCACTCATGCCCTCGTCACCTCTCGTCTGGACTATTGTAACACTCTCTACATGGGGCTCCCGTTGAGGTGCACCCGGAGGCTCCAACTGGCGCAGAGTGCGGCCGCGCGGGTGGTTATGGGAGCAACGTGGAGCTCCCATGTAACACCCCTCCTGCGCGAGCTGCACTGGCTCCCGGTGGTCTTCCGGGTGCGCTTCAAGGTTCTGGTTACCACCTTTAAAGCGCTCCATGGCTTAGGACCTGGTTACTTACGGGACCGCCTACTACCATCAATAGCCTCCCACCGACCAGTACGCTCCCACAGAGAGGGGCTCCTCCAGGTGCCGTCGGCCAAACAATGTCGGCTGTCGGCCCCTAGGGGGACAGCCTTTTCTGTGGGGGCACCGACAATCTGGAATGAGCTCCCCCCAGAGATACGGAGGATTCCGGATCTGCGCACCTTCCGCCGCGAGCTGAAGACGCTTTTATTTCATCAAGCTGGCCTCGCCTAAATCTTCTCCCTTTTAAGTGTAAATTTTAAATTTTTACTGTATTTTAAATTATGGGTATTTTAAATTATGGGTATCAATTCAGCCAAATTTATTTAATTCATTTTATTCGATTTTAAATTTTGTATATCTATGTGTTTTATTTCATGGCTGTGCACCGCCCTGAGTCCTTCGGGAGTAGGGCGGTATAGAAATTCAATAAAAACTAAAAAAACTAAAAAACTAAACCGCAACTGATCGGTTCCCGAAGAGTAGCGGCTGGCTGGCAGTCCCCCAGCCTCCTTTGGCTAACTGAATATTATGCAATAACAGCCCCTCCTTCTTGACTTTGATCGGATGAAAAACAAAGAGAAAGAAACATACCATTCTTCTCTCGCACCCTCCCAGTCGCCCGCAGAAGTGACAGCTGCACGGCTGGAGCAGGTCCGCCGGTCTGTCCCAGGCGCCTTAGGGGAAGAAAAAAGGGAGGAGGAGGGTTTCTTTCGTGCGCTCTCGGGACTCCTCCGTAAGCCGCCTATAGGCAAAAGAGTTTGGCTTCGGAAAGAGAAGGAAGGAGGTCGCGCCGGGGTCGTGGGGGAGAAGAGGTACCGCCTGCTCAGGTCTAGATCCCATCTGGGATCCGTGGCATCCGTCGGAGGAGAGACGGCTCCGGCCAAACAGGGCGATGGTGAGCAAGCTTGAACGTGGCCCGGGAGGTTTCTAACCGCGTGGTACCCAGGCGCCCGGCAGCTGCACGGCAGAGACGCCTGTAGGGGCGGAGCGGGCTTTGGACCGCACCGATCTGAGCCGTAGCGGAGGCCGGCAGGGTGTGCACTCCGCCGCTCCCATCTGGGGCTGAACAGGAGGAAGAGGAAGGAGATCCGCAGACAGGTCACAAAGGCTTGAATGGGAGGGCGGAGGTGCGGCTAATTTGGCTCTTTCATTCAGATGCGTTACCTCTGTTGCGTGGCAGCTGCCGAAGGGCGATTGGACTCTTAATTCTAACCACGCATGCCGACTGACAAAGTGGGAATCTGTATTCGAAATGGTTATGTCGGGAAACAGATTGTTTCGAATTAAGGAGTGCCAGCGTTTTTGTGTGATTTGTGGATGTAGCAAGAAAACATGGAATCTCTCTTACTAGTATGAAAATTCTTTGCAGCTCACGAAGTTCATGCGCACATCGAACAGCTATATCAGGCAGAAATTCTACAGCTATTTGGAACATTTCTTTTATATATTTATAATTTATTTAATTCGATTTCTGTGACACCATATGGAAGAAACTCTACCTATGAAAATTGAAACTGTCATAAAGATGTTAAAAGGAGAAGACCTCCTCCTCCCATCCCCCACCCCAAAAAAAGAATCAGAAAGCAGATACTTTAGGAGCTAGGACCAGGAGTGCTAGCTTGGATTGCTTTTGCTCAGGAAAGCGGTGTCTAAATGGGTAATATTGATTGGTTCCTGCTTTCAACAAGATTATAGAGTCCTCCCCCCAATATTTCCCCCCTGCACTGTGGCACCTGTCACAGAAGCCCCTTGAATATCAAATTACTTTCTTTTCTCTCCCTCTTTCTCATTTACACATTTACAAATGTAATGCTCTCTAGATTATCTCTCTCTTGCACTTTGACCTTTAATTTTTGCTTGAAATTCCTCCTTGTAAGGTCTATTGTGTGGGATTTTGCTCCCCCTTTTCCAATAATTAGTCAATAAAGCATTTTTCCATGCCAAGTTAATGAAAATCTTGTGTAAGCCCATTCACAACACTTTTGACACTGTTCCATGTGTGCATGAACTTTACCCAAACATTTAGTGCAAGCTTCTGTTGTGCCTACCCTGAATATGATATTTTTGTCATCCTCTATTTAAAAAAAAAACCAAAACCATCATTTCCTTAATACTCCAAGGGAGAGACAAACACCCTAGTGGCTTTCGGGTACCCAAGTTCAATTAGTAAGGCATTTCAATACTATGAAGGACCTCTGTCTACATTCCCAAAGGCACAGACTTGGGAAGGGAAAAGGGAGGGGGGTTTCCTGGACTACCCAATGGAGCAGACAGGAGAAGCATTGAGAGAAAAGCACATTATGATATTATACAGAGTACCATTGATTAGCCCTCTCTTCTACCCTAGCAGCTGTGCAGTGGTCATATATTACTACTCCTGGCAAGTATTCCTTATAGCTTTCTGCTGAAAAACTACGAGGAGGATGAGGATGAAGATGATGACCTGTCACTATCAACATCTCAGTCCCGTGGGGACCCTGCCCAGAAAGTGTCTGGCTGTCCAGCTAAATGCACATGCCCAACAGAGGAGACAGTGGATTGTGGTGGCCTTGACCTGCACATTTTCCCCAGCAATATCTCTACAGACATCCAGCATCTTTCATTGCAGGTGATGTTACCCTGATAACTATTGGGGCAGATGAGCTTTGCTCTGTGGGGTAAAATAATAGCTCTCATAAACTGCAGATGTGCAGAGAAAGACCATGCCATGGTGGTATGGATGCCTTCCTACCCTTGTTATACAGTGCTGATCTTCCTTCTGTAGAATAACCAATTGCAAGAGCTACCCTACCATGAACTATCCCGTCTGATCAACCTACGAACCCTTAATCTCCATGACAATCTGATCACTTCTGATGGTAAGCGGGTATTCCTTGGTATTTCCCTGTGTTTCAGAAGGTCCTTCTGAATGTACACAAGCAGTAGTTAATCCTTAATCTGTTTAAGATCATTGTTCTCTTTAAGAGTAAATGGCTTGGTGGGTGGAAGGGCTCTTTCAAATGTGAAGTATCACTTGCTTTTCTTCCATCGAATAGAGGGTTAAAAAACTGAACTGGTTAGAAGAAGGCCAGTCCATCCTAAACCACGGAAGCTCATTGGGTGACTGTGGGCCAGTCACTCCCCCTCAGTCCAACCTCCTCTTACAGGGTGTTTAAGGGGAAAATAAGAGGGAATGCTAGATACAATATGTTGCTTCAGCTCCTATAAAAGGCAGGATACAACTCAAGTATATTTTGCAGGAGTGGGGGGGTGTGGGGCTGCTCTGTGTGGAATGGCTGATAAATAGCAGCTTGGTCTCAGTCATAGCTGACTGAATCAGCAGGAGACTGTAAACCAGTTTTCTTTACTTTCTGAGCATGCCATGAGTGGATAGCTAGAGGTGAATACTAAGTAGATGAGTAGATACTGAGAGGACTTGCATGGGGTAAGAAATCTAATTGGCACAGCAACTTAGGCAGGATCCCAAATATAGATAGACCTTATCCTAGTTTGTCCCATTTTAAAGGTCTCCCGGATGAAGCCTTTGAGTCACTGCAGTCACTTCAGTACATCTACCTGGCCAATAACAAGGTGAGCATATATAGATCAATAAGCGCATACAGTGTAGTGATGTGGGTTTTTACTTGCACAAACACAGAAAAAACACAAATATCAGCAAAGAAAATTAAAAATGCTAAGTTAAGGAACCACAAGATGAAAAAATTAGGCTCTGAGATTTCTATATAAAAATCAATGGTTAATGGATAACAACTAGAATTGTTTAAAAGAAGGAATCATTGATTTTTTTTAATGACACTTTTGCCCACTTTTCCTCCAAAGGACTCAGGGTAGACCATTGGATCACTGGACTATGGTCACCATGTATGACCATTACTTTACCTCACCTGGCCAAATCTGGCTGGTTTAGAAAAGTAAACAGGGTTTGACTTGGTTAGTACTAGGATTGGAGACCACCAAGGAATACCAGGATTGTAGGCTAGACTGAGAAGAAAAAAAACCCCAAAAACTCTAGATGAAGGCAGTGACAATTCACTTCCATATTATTGCCAAGAGAATTGCATGGTTATGTCTATGTAGCCAGTAGGCATCAATCTTGATTTAAAGGGTTTTTTTTCCTCCCAGGCCAGAAATATATAATTTCCTTGGCTGATAAAAAAAACCAAAACCAAAAATTAAGAACAGACATGATTTATGCAAAGATGGAACTCCTCCCTTCCTATTTAGATTTCTAAATTTGAATTGGATTTCTTAGATAGATTTATTTGGATTTCCAAACTTCTGAATCAATTCAGAAAAACAATATTCTTGTAGAAAATCCCATTAAATTATCTTTAATTTTCAGACTATTTGCTCAATCTTTTTTCTAACCCTTTGATAATAGTCTCCTCTCGAAACTCAAATCTCAAGCAGGGAATTATAGCCAGGCTAACTATCCCATACATGCTTTGGCATGCTCTGGGCTAGAATATTGGCTTTACCTCCCAAATCCAATAAAATAAAAAAGCAAAAATTAAAAAAACCAAACCAAATTCAAAGCAATAACTAAATACAACAAAGACAGTGGAAAATAAATGTAGTTAGGATTTGAAAACCAAAGAATGAGGAGATTTCAATGAAATGCACTAAAACCGCATGAATAATAAATTAGGAATAAAGAAAATAAAAATAAAAACAGAAAAACATGATGTCATCACTCTACGATTAGGACTTTTTATGCCTTCTTGCAGAAAGCACGGAAAATAGAAACTCAGCATCTCTATTAGGAATAATAGGGTTCAGAACTATGAATGGAAAAGTAGCTTCACCTTCATTTTTGTTAAGATTTGGTAAGAATAGGCCTGCATGGAGAATAGGCCTACTTACTTCCCATCTAACACCAGAGGGTAACTTCATGATTGAATTCATTTCCTGCAATACTTCTTTGTTATTTTATTTACAGCCCATATGTAAGAAAATATAGAACGGTGATAACACCCTAAAAACTCTCTATAAAAAATAGAATAAAAATACAAATGGAAGTTAGCTAGATAAACTTCAGCATTCTTAAAGTACAATAAGAGCTTATTCATTGTAAAAGTTTCTCAGAAAAGTAATTAGATTTTGGCATATCTATTACGTTTAATATATTTCATGTTTATGATATATAATCAAAGGCTTGTCATCAATAAAAAGACATACATATCTCCCTCTTATATTCTTTTGCTCTCTCCATTATTCTTCTTAAGTATTAGTTATCTGGTGTCTTTCTCTATTTTCTGAAGCCTAACTAGTTTTCCGCTTTATTGGAATTTTGGTATTATTTGTTCAATTGATATTTCCATCCATCTCACAAAATAAGCGATTCTTCCTTCTTTAGGAACTCCTAATGTTTTTAAGCTGTTTTTCTCAGTAGCTTCTACAGCTTATATTTGTTGTGAGTTCATTAACATTTGCTTTTTTGAAGTCCAAAATATGTATTTGACTATGCTCAGTTTAAGTTTCTCTTTTTTTTTTCTCAGTTGAGTCTTTCCTACTGGTTAACAGAAAGTCAAGAACAGTTTGTGATTTCTCCATTTTTTGAAGGAAGTTTGTTCAGAACCTGTTTTATCTTTAAAAGCTCCAATAATTACATTTCCAGACATCTAATCCTCTTGCTCCTGATTGATACTATTGTCTTCTGCCCTTGCTTCTCTCTCTGTTTTCATATTAAGGTTATTTCCACTGTGCTGCAAATTTATCTCGTTGTTTCTAGGCAAGAAGACCTGCTGCAAACATTGCAAATCATAGTTGCCCACTGTTCAGTTTCTTTTTGTCTTCTTAGAGTATTACCAGTAGAAATGCTTTTATTTCATTTTCTAACTCTTTTTAGAATCCTTAAATACTTGACTCTTGATTTAGATGAAAATTTGTTAGTGACTCCCCCTTAATCTGCCTTGACAGACACTTATTAATTTCCACTGTTCGCTTACTCAGTGATCTTTTATCTCTTTAGAGTCTCTTTCATATAATTTGTCCACCAGTTAAAATCTGGTACATCTAGCGAATTAATTTTCAAAGTTTAATCCATATATTAACATTTTTATTATTTTATTACTTTATTAGTTTATTACTCATGCACAACCTGAACCTAGACTGGATTATATTTCTCTATATGGTTGGTTTTGTTGTTATGTTGCATGAAGTAGAGGTTAGTGATAAAGAAGCATTCTCTTCACAAAACTGCATTTAACTTAGTTTCTGTATTGTTGTGTTTACCTAATCCATTTTTCCTCTAATTCAAGGTTTCTCCTTTCTTCCAACTTTTTCATTCCAATCACTCGGTAGTAGCACATCTATCTTGATACCATATTCAGCACCTCCTGCAATTTGCAATGGGCTTCTTTGGAATCTTTCCCCATTGTATCTGTAGCTGGTGCATTTGATTATACAACATCAATGTTCATTGAATGTTCACTAATTTGAATAGATGCTATCATGTCATTTATTGGATTGTAGCTGAACTCTCACTTAGCAAAATCCTTTTTGAATATTATGGCCACTTGATTCCTTCATATGCTTTCATGTTCTGAATCATGCATCCATGATCCCAGTCCACCTAAGTTCATATTATTAAAGCATTCATTTTAGTACACTTTATTTCCATTTTAACCATTTTGGGTTTTTCCAGGCTCATGTTTCCCATTTTCCATGTTCCAACTTTATGCATAAAATGAGAAAATCTTCCTTCAGTACATATCTTCATGTTTCTTTTCCAGCTATCCGTGGCACCACAGTTCCTACCCCACACACTACGCATTGTGGACCTTGCTGCCAACCGCCTGACATGGCTCTATCCACTCACCTTTGGGCATAAGCCTGGTCTCAGGTAAAGCTAAGATAAAAAAACCTCCACATTTTATTAGAAGTAAAGCCAGCACTACCAGGTGCTGGCCAACTCCTGAAAAACTACATGACAAGAATGGCATCCTGGGGCAGGGGGTGGGAGGATGGGAATAATGCCGATTTTTGGAAAAGTCAAGCCACTGGAAATCACACCCATTGTTCAAGAAGCAGCCAAAGGGCCTGACCTGAATTACTAAACAGGGAAGGTTGAATTTTTTTCCGTCCATTTTTCTCTCCATTCAGGTCTGTTTATCTGCACAACAATTACTTGAACAACACTGGTCTGTCCTTTGATGCTTTCAATGGCTCGGATGCTGTCAGCACCCTGATCCTTTCCAACAATCAACTCACTTATGTGCCCCAGAATTTGCCCCGTGGTGTTGTTCGCCTCCATTTGCAGGTCTGTAGCTCTCTCCCATCCTGTCAGGATAGGAAAAAAAGGTTGGCTAGAAATATATGAACTGAAAAGCTGTAATAGAGGGAGTGCTGTTAGCAGAAAGAATGCAATCTTTTGTGTTAAACTCAGTTTTTCAATTGTTTCTCAATTGTACAAGCACATTCTCCATAGTGGAGAACCTGGAACGGATAGGAAAGGGCCCCAAAAGTGGCATAACACATATGCTCACAATCTTTTATATGTTGCGAATTCCTTGTCTGATCTTGTCTCCTGTGTTAAATAGAAATGTTAACTGATAATCAGAGCTAATTCTTTTTTTAGGAAACGCAATTGTGGGCTAACATATGAAACCTACAGAGCTATGAAAATTGCTCTTTTAACAGTATCCCTTCAGAATATCAAGGGCACTTTCCGTGTCTGAAGAGACTGTATTTTATTTATTTATTATCCTGCCTTTATTATTTTTATAAATCCCTCAAAGTGGCAAAATATCTAATATAGGTAGCCCATTTAGCTTGAAAGCATGACAGCACCGAAAAAAGTGACTTATGACCATTTTTCACACGTATGACCATTGTGGCATCCCCACATGATCACACGATCAAAAATTCAGATGCTTGGCAACTGACTCATACTTATGAGTCCTTAGGGTCCTGGGGTCATGTGATTACCTTTTGCAACCTTCTGACAAACAAAGTCAATGGGAAAGCCCTATTCACTTAACAACTGCGTTACCAATTTAACACAATGAGGTTGTAAAATGGGGCAAAGTTCACTTAACACGTCTCACTTAGCAATATAAATTTGGGGCTCAATTGTGGTTGTACTCACAATTGAGGTCAAGGATTGCCTGTACTCTTTCTACCTGTACTAGATAAACTATATTACTTGACTATTAGAAAATGTCTAAGCATGAAAAACATGCACATTCTTCCATGTTCTCCACATTTTAATTATGAGGAAATATATTCAAGAATTTAGGCTCTCTGTAGTTGGACTCAGTCCTGGAAGGTTAAAGTTGATTTCTCTATTTAATATCAACTGCCTGAAAAGCCAAGGATTTTGGTTCTGAGATTCTGAGGAAGATGCCAGAGTTGTTATTAGTTACCACAACCCAGCTATGGATGTTCATTTCCTGTTTATTCTGCTTCTGCGTGATAGCAATACCACAAGAGCTTTTTGGCCATTCTCATCTATAATGCTGTTTTAGATTGTTGGGGGAACGAGAGTGGAGCATTTCTTTGACCATAAGACTTCCTTTTGCAGAATAATCACATTTCTCGTATCCCTAAAGGGGCCTTGAGCAGCCAGGGGCGCCTCCGGGAGCTTTACCTGCAGAATAATAATCTATCCAGTGAGGTCCTGAGCCATCCTACCTTCAGGTAAGAATGGTAAAAAGTGAAACTGGCTGTGGCAAAGAGCAGTATAATTTAAAATCAGGGCTTCTGGATTTTGGGTTGACAACTTGCTGGAGTAGGGGGCATTGGAAGACTTTCTAGGCTTTTTATCCAGCATCCTATATCTCTATAGCAAGCTGAAGAGCCTCGAATACCTGGATCTTTCAAACAACAACTTGACGGAGGTGCCTGCTGGTCTTCCTGCCAACATAGTAATACTACATTTGGGCCGAAACCACTTGAAGGGACTACCGCTTGAGCGTCTTAGCCGCGTGCGAGGCCTGCAGTATCTCCTATTGCAAAGCAATGCTTTAACAACTTCAGGGATACACCCAGAAGCCTTTGCCCACTTGCGCTCCCTGCATACACTCCATTTGTACAATAATCAGCTAGATGGAATCCCACCTGGACTTCCGCGGCGTGTCCGATCCTTGATGCTGTTGCACAACCAGATTGCACGTGTTGGCTTGAATGACTTTGCGGCCACGTATGCTTTGACTGAGCTCAATCTCAGTTACAACCGGCTTTATAGTGCCCACATCCACCGTCTGGCCTTCCGCAAACTTAGGCTCCTAGAAACTCTGGACATCTCTGGCAATAGGCTCACGCTTCTCCCTGCTGGGTTACCCATCAGTCTTCAAGTCCTCAACCTTCAGAAGAACCAGCTCAATGCTCTTTCTCCAGAACGGTTAGTTAACCTCACCATGCTTAAAGAGCTGCACCTGGCACACAACCGGCTGAAGATCAGCAGTATTTCTCCAGGCACTTGGCATGAGCTGCATGGGCTCAAGGTGAGGCAAGAAGGAACAGGGAAGGAGTTGACTGCTATATTTTTGTGGCTAAAAAGGTCATTTTAGGACAGCAAAATGGTAGAGCTTTTCAGAATAAACTCCTATGTGTAAGTAAAGCAATTGGGAATTGACATTCAAAATCAAGTTGAAACAAATATAGACACATACATGCAAAATTAAATTTGAATTTGCAAATAAATAACTTATCATATTTAGTTTAATCTAGTAAAGTTATTATGGATTCAGGACAGACAAAAGGAAAAGCTGCTTTACATAGTGCATTATGAAAGTCTGCAGAAATTACAGATTAGGTAGGTTTATGGAGGATAGCTTCTTATCTCTGGTTATTGCCATTATAAATGACAACCAAACCTAATATTTAGTGGGTTTTTCCTTTCCAGCTCCTGGATCTGAGTTTCAATGAGTTGTCATACGTTCCACCAGACCTTCCAGAATCACTGGAATATCTATACTTACAACACAACAGAATTATTGTCATTATGGCTGAGACTTTCCTCACAACATCCAACATACGCGTCATCTCTCTCAGGTAAATGAAAGACCAACTAACTGCCTTTTATAAAAGAATGAATACCTAACTACTGTAGTCTGAATATTATATGCTTACAGCTCATAAATTAAGGATTTGTGAGTTGTTTGTGTGTACCTCTTCCTCTTTAAGACAACTTCAAACAAAACAAATGGTCTGTATTTTAAATGAAAATAGCCTCCTTTGGAATTCCCTCCCAAAATCTTTTAAGAACCAAAAATGTCAGGCTCCAGTTTTTGTGACATTACTCTACCCTCCTTGTTTTGTAGATCCAATCGCTTATTGGCAGCCAATGTGTCAGAAGTGGCATTTGCAGACCTGAAATTCTTGGAAGTAGTAGACCTGGCAGGCAACCCAGAGCCTGTCAGCACCTCTGTCCTGCAAGCTGGACATCAGGCCCAGACTCAAATGGGCACCTAGGAAAGCAGCCTGGAAGAGGTTAGATTTAGAGCACACCGTGGGCCTAACTTATAAGTTTGCATTTACCCTATATACACTGCTCAAAAAAAATAAAGGGAACACAAGCCTTAGACATCCGAGATCTGAATGAATGAAATAGCCTTATTAAATACTTTGTTCGTTACATACAGTAGTTTTGTGTTCCCTTTAGTTGTTTGAGCAGTGTATAAACTACTGTATGTAACAAACAAAGTATTTAATAAGGCTATTTCATTCATTCAGATCTCGGATGTCTAAGGCTTGTGTTCCCTTAATTTTTTTGAGCAGTATATTTTTCAGCTCTAGTGGAATCAGAAATTTCTGGTAAGTGATTTAATGATATAAAAATTATTAAAATTATTAACTGATAACAGATTCCTTATAGTTTTCAGCTGTAGAGGAGCTGGATAATGCAAGAGTTTACAGGAAAAAAAGTATAGAAAATTATCTCTTGAGTGTATGCTTGAAAGTTGGACTACAAAGCTGAGTGAGATTCATGTGACTATACAAAATAGCTTTCATTTTCATCACAGAGCAAGTACAAGAAAAATTGATGCTATTCCCTACTATGGTAGTTGCCTTCAAGGAAATGTGTACAGGTAGTCCTTGCTTAACGACTAGCCATTTAGTGACTGTTCAAAATTACGACGGACCCACAAAAAGTTACTTATGGTTTGTTTCCAGACTTCTGACAATTGCATCTCCTCATGGAGACATGATTGCATTTGGGATGCTTGGCAGTTGGCTTGTATTTATAGTCATTTGCACTACGATTCTTGCTGGTTTTTGGCAGTACTTTCATTGGATTTATTTATTTAATGACTGCCACATTTGTTTAATGATCCTGGCATTCACTTGATTGCTGCAAAAAAAGGTCATAAAATAATGACCACAATTTATGGTCTTAAGTCAAGGACTACCTGTCCATATAAAAACTGACAGGGGGATGAGTGCCTTCAAGTCAGTGTTGAATCCCAGTTGTTTGCCTGGACAAATCTTTGCTGTTTTCTTGGCAATATTTCAAAAGTTTGTCATTGCCTCCTTCCTAGGGCTGAGAGCATGCCTGGCCCAAGGTTACCCAGTTGGTTTTGTGCCTAAGATGAACTAGAACTCAAGGTCTCCTGGTTTTTAGATTACACCAAGATGGCTTTCTTGTATGAATGATAGAATGTAAATGCCACCTAGTTTGCTAGTTTGATACAACCTGGTTGCAGATAGATTGGTGGTTGACCTAATCATTTGTACATTGCTTTTTAAGTTTCCCAAAAATGTGTATGAGTGTAAATCCAGTGGTTTATAAACATCTATACAGTGTAACAAAATGAAACTGGAGCAAACTGAATATCCACAGAAGCTGTAGTTAATTTTTTTAATGTCTTCACCCAGCACTAAAACGATAGCAATAATTGTGCCAGATCCTACCAAAATGAGATAATCCCCTGCTGGGATTGGATCCTTGAATGAGGATCTCATTACCCAAGGTTTGTTTGGCAATTTTTATCAGCTTGAGCTTTCCCTTCGCACCCTAGTCTTTTCCCAGTCCACAACGCAGTTCAACCTAAATGTGTAGTATTGCTGTCAGTGCTTCCCGTCACTTCCTGTCTGGACTATTGTAATGCTCTCTACATGGGGCTCCCCTTGAGGAGCACCTGGAGGCTCTAACTGGTCCAGAATGCAGCCGCGCGAGTAATAATGGGGGCGACTTGTCGTTCCCATGTAACACCCCTATTGCGTGAGCTGCACTGGCTCCTGGTAGTCTTCCGGGTGCGTTTCAAGGTGTTGGTTACCACCTTTAAAGCGCTCTTTGGCTTAGGATCTGATTATTTACAGGACTGCATTCTGCCACCGATTTGCCTCCCACCGACCAGTACGCTCCCACAGAGAGGGCCTCCTCAGGGTGCCGTTGGCCAAACAATGTAGGCTGGCGACCCCCAGGGGGAGAGCCTTCTCTGTGGGGGCCCCGACCCTATAGAATGAATTGCCCCCAGACATACGAAGGATCCCCGACCTCCACGCCTTCCGTCATGCTCTGAAGACCCTATTATTCCAGCAAGCCGGTCTGACGGGATAAAGGATTTTAATTGGGTTTTGATAGGGGTTTTAAATAACGATTTTAGCTGGGTGTTTTAAATTTGGCCAGTGATTGAATTATTTTAATAAGTTTTTAAATTTTTTGTCTTATATACTGTTTTTACCATGGCTGAGTCCTGAGCCCATACCACCCTGAGTCCTTCAGGAGAAGGGCGGTATATAAATATAATAAAAGTAAAAGTAAAAGTAAAGTGCTGCTTCTGCATGTGCAGAAAATCCTGTGTTATAAGTATAAATACAGCCAATCTTTCTGGACATGTCACGTCCAACTGATTGTATCTGTTTCTTCTGCAGATTACCATCCGGAATTATCTGCACTTCCTCAGGCCTTTTGATGAACCTAACCTACCTGCCAACTTCTGGAAGGGGTTTTGTTGTATAGTGTTTACTCTTGTGGTTTCTGTCAGCCAAATACAACAAAGCCAGTGCAAGCAAGCTGCTTTTCTTTGGAGCAAAACTGGAATGCTGATTGCCAATGGCTTGGAATGCCAATTGACATTTGGCTTGGCTAAGCTTTCCAGAAACTAATGTGACAGTCCTATCCAGAAGAAGCTAGTGCATCCTCCTGCACTCATTTGCAATATTGGCAAGGACATATTCAGTGGAGCACTTCCCCCACAGTTCCTTCTTCTGCATCACTTCTCATATATATTTCCAATCTAAGAGCCCAGCTTGCTTCAGTGAGCTAGAAAGTTGCAAATGCCAAGGTTTTCTTCCCCATGTGTCAAATCCCATTTAATCGTTTTGCAAAGAAGATGACAGAAATGACAGCTAGGCTGTTCACTATCACATAGAATTACTAAGTCAGTGTTTTGATCTTCCACATTTATGACAGGGGGCAACATTCAAAAGAACTTATCTCTGGAATGTGCCTCCAAAAATCATGAGTGCTCCATCACTGAAGGTTTTCAAGAAGAGACTGGACTGCCATTTGTACAGAATGGTATAAGATTGCCTGCCTAAGTAGAAGGTTGGATTGGAAGACCTCCAAGGTCCCTTCCAGCCCTTTTATTCTATATTCTAACTAAGGGTCCATCATTACAAGACTAAAGTTATAAGGCTTATATTTTTCTATGGAGAATATAACTTTAATTGAGATCAAAGGCACCATGCCTATATCAAGGATGAAGCCATAGAAACTAAATTATTTCAACATCAAATGATTTCATAAACTAACTTGTGTTATTTTAGCAGATTAAACTCTTTATACAGAGATGGATGGGGAAAAAAAGAAATTAAAGTGGTAAAATAAATGGAAGTTTCCATAAGAATGGCATCTTACTGTTGAGCAGACCCATAAACAGAATCCAGATTAAAAGGAGGCTTGGAGAATTTATTACTGGTACATTAAAGATTTTTTGTTTTGAACAAAGTTTCTCCCCTCCCTCCTTTAAAAATGTTATATATTTATGTCATCCTACACATAAAATAAAGCCATAACACAGATTTGCAGCCTTTGCTTTTAACATTAATTCTGAAAACCTCTGGCTGAACAATAGTTTCAGAGACAGGCACTTTTATAAAAATGAGATTGTGAAAATGGGTCAGGAAAGAAAAGGGTATATAGTACATTTGTTCTCCTTTTGTCATCTTTACAATAAACTAAAATTTGGTTTTAAAAAGTATGTAGGCGAAGGCAGGGAAGACCACCTGGATACAACCTACAGTTCATCACCTCATTTCATCCTGAGTAGCAGCAACAATCCTGAGTTAATTTCTTATACTCAAATCTTACAGAAAAAAGAACTAGGAAAGATCACATTTCCATCTGTCAAAATAGATTATACCAAAAAAAAAAAAAAAAAAAAGCACCCCAACAGGTTTCAGTAGCTTCTCTCTTTCTTTGTATGGGGAAGAGGGAGCTAAGTGACGCAATCTCTCTCTATAATGTATCAGGAAGTAGAGGTTATCAGACACCATTTCCCATTCAACAGAAATAGTACAATTACATATATTATGAGAAGAAAATCTAACCTTCATAAGAGTACCATGAATGAATTCCATAAACTGTACACCAGAACTGAATAGTTATTCCTTCCTTAGGAGAAAGACTGCTCTGCTACTCTCTATACACTGAAGAAGGGAACCATCTCATTTAGCAGTCTCATAGATGCTTTGCCTCTTGGTCCCTCCAAGACAAGGTAGAAACAACGAGAAAGTGTATGTTACAGGTCCAGACCCATCAAAAAGTATGAGTCTTGTGGCTACATTCTTCTCCATATTAGAGATTGTTTAAGGAGCAGACTAGTTAGCTCTCAGTAGAGAAGGATACCACATATGCAGGACCCTCAACTGGCATATAAGACTGCACACACAAGGAATCCCAACTAGATCTATTTGACCACTGAAAAGTGATTACATGAGTTAAAAGTGAATTTTCAGTTGTCAGGAAAGTGAATTTTCAGTTGTCAGAATACACCAGTAAGGGCCAGAAAATCAAAGAGTGTTCAAAGTGCCTGGTGCAAAAGAGAGCAGAGTGATGGATGTAGCTATAAGGAAATCTAGGAAATGAATGCAGACTATATGGCTTCTGGAATAAACTCATTAAACACATTGAAAGTGCCAAATTCCAAACTGGGCCAACTCAGTTAATTTGGGATGTGCTGGAATCTTTCCATCATTGCAATTGATATCTACATTACACACCTAAAACTATTAAATACCCTGGTCAGGGGAGAAAGACCATGTGAACGGGACTTCTTTCTCAACCGGTATATAAGGTAGTTTTAAAAACTGGAGTCCCACAGGCCTGGGCATATAAGACTTCATACACAAGGGTCTCCTTGACCGCTGAGAAGGGGTTAGATTAGATCAGGTTAAAAAAAAAACAGAGCTCAAGTGGCATGTGCAAAATGCTTAGTGCAAACGGAAGGAAGGAGTGGTGGATGTAGCTATAAGGCACCTGTCACGTGGATTGTCTCTTCAGGTCATTGGGGTTATAATGTATTTATGGTGAAGCCTAGGAAGAATTTTCTGCAAAGTCAATTAATCTAGAATCAGCTTGTGGCATTACTGATCCATCAGCATACAGCCTATGCATTTTGGTCTTTCCACTACCCTTCACCTGTAACAGTGAAAAGACCATGGTTGAAAGCATTGTTGCTTGGATAGATAAGTGGCTTAGCTTCATTTCCGAAACTTCTGCAGCTGAAAGACAAAAACATGCAGGCACATCAATGTTTCCAAGAAAAGACGAAAGTATAGGTAAACCATCTATGGCACTCATAAGAACCAGTTTGGTCTAGTGGTTAAGGCACTAGCTCAAAACCAGGAGACTCTGAGTTCTAGTCCCACCTTATCATGCAAGGGGTGACCGTGACCCAGTCATTCTCTCTCAGCCCGACCTACCTCACAGAGTTGTTGTGGAGAAAATAGGAGGTGGAAAGCGTATTAGGTATGTTTGTGCCACCTTCAGTTATTTATATAAATAGTACAGGAAGGATAAAAATATATATATATAAAAAATAAAGACCACTAACATACAAATTTTCCCAAGGCTGATCAAAAGCTGGCATAAAAATATAAAAAGTAAAAAAATTAAAATAATCCAGGGTGGACACACTGAGATTTTAAGAACCACCATGAAGACTGTCTCCCTGGCAGCCACCAGCCTAATATTTGATAACAAAATCACCTAAGAAATATCTGTGGAAATTGGCAATTGTTTAAATAACCTCCCTCAAAAAGTACAAAATAGCACTCTTAAATTGGACTCAACTTGGGAACCAGTGCAGTTAGTATAATGTAGCCATTGAAGTGACATAACCACTTAGATTGGGAAGACCTCAGCAATGAGCATTCCTATGCCTATGGAGACAGGAGAAAGAACCTGCCCCAGTCGCAGCTACAGGAAAACTATGCACCCCAAAGTGGAGAACATTTTGACTTAGGAGGACTTGGAGACATGGCCTTATCGTATGTAGCAAGGGTTCCCAATATTGACAACTTTGAGACATGTAGACTTCAACTCCAAGAATTTCCCTTTCTGGGATATGAAGTCCACGTGTCTTAAAGTTGCCAAGATTAGGTGCCCCTGATTTGTAGAACATTTTCAGTAGTACAAGTACTCAGTTAAATTGTACAACTTAAAATCCTTCAGGAAAACCATATCTTCCCGCCGAAAAGAAAGAAGGGACTCCCCAAAGGGGAACCCATGACACAAGATGGAAAAGGTTCCAGACTTGTCTCAATCTATTCTGACCAACTGGGCAGGAAAAAGGAGAATCTGCAGGCACTACTCACCTCCCTCTCCACCAGATTGCGCTTGTAAAGAGCATCCTTAGCTGCCTCCTGCCAAACAATAGAGGAGATAGCATTGTAGCTGAGGCCTGTGTTCAGACACTGCCCTAGTATTGA
The DNA here is from genome assembly GCA_022577455.1 of Arizona elegans. Lineage (NCBI taxonomy): Eukaryota > Metazoa > Chordata > Lepidosauria > Squamata > Colubridae > Arizona > Arizona elegans. The sequence continues at coordinate 5,646,210 of JAKOOJ010000003.1, forward strand.
AACAGATTCCGTGATCTTTTAAATAAGTGGTCCTCCACTGAAAACCAAGTTCAGGGGTTTGAAAATGAGTCTTTTCCCCTCGCCCTACCACCATTCTATACAATCACTCCCTACCCGTTTTCCGTCATTTCCAAGGCGCCTTGCTGCCTCTGTGTACCATTGGAGGTACTGCTCCAATCGAGTCAGATATTCTGTAGAATGAAGATCAAACATGGTCAGGAACTGTCGCTTGGATACCTTAGGGTTGATTGGTGTACCAAGGTCAGTTTGGAGGAGAAAGACAGGTTTCATAGCTGAGCCTTCCTATCAAAATACCTTTCATGATTGCAGCTCCTCCATGCTGTAGCTGGGACTTTTGCCAGTTGATCTTCTGAACGATGCTTTGATGCTGCTCTACCAGGTCACTGGGTGGAGGCTGACCAGCTTGATTGTATGTCACTATCTGTTAATAAAAGTGAGGTGTTTGTAAATCCCTAACAAAATCATTGGAGAGTGCACAATATACAATAAGAGACATTCTAGGACCAAATTCTAGCAAGTTAATTGCCCAAACAGGTTGAGTAACCAGCCCCCAGAAACGACTTCTTTTCCTACCGCAGAGCGTTTCTGAACTCTCTTGAACAGGTGCCAAGGGGGAGACTTACAGACACTGAGCACCAGAGGCCTTGAACAAGCACTTGAATCTCCTACTGTCTCTTTTAGTTTGGCACAAGTTTTTTTTCCCTCGAAATAAGACCTTAGGAAGGTTAGATATGTTTCATAAATCAAATCTAAAATCTAGTTATATTTTTCTTACTTTGAAAATAAAAGAAAACATAGCTTATGAAGCAGCAGGACCAGAAAACAAAAACAACCCACAGCAAAAATGGGCAGAACATAAAATATCCATCCATCTCTCTCTCGCTCTCGCTCTCCAGCTGTGATCAATGCTATTCTCAATGCCGTGCTATACAAGAACCAGGGTTCTGATTATGTGTAGAGTGTGTGTAGATATGCAGTGCAATCAATATTTGGTTTGCAATTCTACTATGGAAAATTCTCATGACCTTTATTTTTCTGGAATGATGAAAAAAGATGGTGAGAATCAAAACCACAGAATTTTCCTAACCTATACAGCATTTGTTGCATGTTTCTTACTTCTTATCATCTATCTGTCTCTCGCCCTGTCAAAATGTAGTTTACATTGTACAAGGTGAATAATTACTAAATATTGGAAGTTTAAACTGCTTATGTGATCAAACTCACATGCAAGAAGAACAAAAGAAAAACAGGGAAATGTTTGGTAATATTAGGGCTATACATTTCTCATTTACTGAATTTTGTGGAACAAATATTATAATACCTGTGCTTATGAAAAGATAAAATGTTTATAAAAAGATAATGTCAACTGAAAAGACACTCCCTTGCTGTGTAATTATGTATGTATGCAGGCACACATGCATCTTCCTTTCTTCCTCCCTCACTTCCGAGAAATGATTTAATCTGAAGGGCAGAAAATTGGGGGCCTGCCTTTTGGTGTAAATTAAATTAAATTAAAGCAAAACAAAGCACAGTGTATACTGAGGTTGTGCAATGTGACTGCCTCATCCCCTCCCTGCGTGCGTCTGTGCGCATGCACACACATACAGAGAGATCCACATCACTGACCTTCTTCTCCAGCCTCTCCTTTTCCAAAGTTAATATGCTGAAGCTTTGCAGAGAACAGGCCGGCTTGCTGGAGGGAAAAACAAACACAGCATAACCTCAAAATTGGCCAATCACAGAAACACAGTTACAAGGCCTATAAAACAGAAACCAAAGGCCATTACCACTACTTTTGGAGAAAACATACTTTCAGAGGAAAATTATGCCGGCTTCACAGAAAGAAAATTGTCTGAGCAATCTCCCAATCTCTTCTATGGGGGAAAAAAATATTCTCTTTGGATTTTCTACCGCAGGCATCAAAATATCCCAGTTGGACTCTGATTTAGTTATTAAACATGTATCTCTCCTCTTAGAGACTGCTTAAAAATGCCTGTTAACATTTTTCTCTTATCCAGAGAGGAACAAAATACTCCTTTGTGGAGTGCAGAAATGGAGCTCAAATCCTGAATATTTGAGCTCCTTTCCTACACCTTGCTGAAGGATTTTTTTTTTTTTAATTTGATTTATATGCCGCCCTTCTCCGGAGACTCAGGGCAGCTTACAATGCGTTAAGCAATAGCCTTCATACTTTTGTATATTTTATACAAAGTCAGCTTATTGCCCCCACAAACTGGGTCCTCATTTTACCTACCTTAGAAAGGATGGAAGGCTGAGTCAACCTTGAGCCTGGTAAGATTCGAACCTGTAGTAATTGCAGGCAGCTGTGTTAATAACAGGGTGCTTTATACCACTGTATTACCAAGGCTCTTCCCTTGCAGAATTCTGTTCTGCGCATGGAAGGGGAGCTGAACTACAGGCTGCTCTTTCACCCTGCCCCCAGAGATGAGATGGAGATGAAAGCCGAGCAGAGAGGCAGCACAGTAAGGTAAGGAGGGTGGGGTGGGGTGTCTCAACAGGTGAGGGAGGTCCAGTGCAGGCTGCAAACATATGTTTCTTTGCTTAAGGGCTGAAGATCCTTTTTGGATTTCAGCAGGAAGAATTTTAAAGTTCCTGAGCAGAGTCTCCTAGAGTCTCCCCTACCTCCTCCTGAGGAACTCCATGCTCCTTGCCTGACACTGCAGCCACTTAATGACCCACAAGATTGCAATTGGAAGTCCTGTTGTTGAGCGAAGCAGTCATGTGATATCTTAATGACTGCTCAATGACTGAGATTCCGGTCACAAATGAATCGAGAACTACCTGTGATTGTTTATTCTCATCTATTATTATTTACATAGAGGAGGGTACACACATGCAAGAATAATTATGTTTGTATGTGTGTATGCATATGTATGTGGTTATAGAGCAGACATTACATGGTGAAGGATGCCAATGGCTCAGAAATGCAATTACAAACCCCCATAAGATGGCACCTTGAGACATTTGATAGCAGTATCCAACCTGAACCAGGCAATTCTCATTTTATCCTTTGTGCAATCACTACTCAACAGGCAGGCATAATATAGTATATTTTAAGTTATAACACAGGTCAGTGTGTGTAGAATTCAAATCCTGAAGACCAGCATAGTCAGAGAACATACCTACCTAGTGCCTGTATCTTTCACAGGAGCTACTGCTGGCTTAGGTTTGGGAAAGGCAGCCTACGTGAAGAAAAGAGAGACTATTAACGTCTTCTGCAAAAATGGTCATTTTCTTTTTTTTTTTTTCAGCCAATAAAATCTTTACTTGAATCATAGACCAGCATATGTATATGAAAAATGGTCATTTTCATTCAGATGTCTCAGGATGACATAAACCATTAGCGTAAACTGTAAATAATTATATACAGTAGTGGCCAAAATTGTGGAAACCTTTTCGGAAAAGTGTATTTTTGAGGTTTGATGGCTAATAACACCACTTTTTTTTGGAGTTTCAAGATAATCATATTCCACTGCTGGAATGGCCTGGGAATAGCCCAGACCTTAACCCAATCGCAAATCTATGGAGCTGACTAAAGAAACTTGTTAGTCAGAAGCGACCCAGCAATAAAACCCAGTTAATAGAAGCAATCATTCAATCTTGATTTCACATTATAACAGCTGCAGAACTAAAAGACTTGGTTCACTCCATGGGAAGAAGTTGTAAGGCCATAATTCATGCTAAAGGTTACCCAGATATTAAATGAGATGGTGATAATTCTTGTATATCTTGTTTTTTCTACATGTTTCACTTTTCTTTATACTGTAACTGCTATTCTAATAGCAAATCCTTCATAAAAGTTATTGCATTACATTCTTGATTAAATTATCTTTCTATTGATATATAATTTTATGGTACTACTCCAAAAAAAAAAGTGGTGTTATAGGTAGTTTTAGAAAATACACTTTTTCCAAAAGGTTTCCACAATTTTGGCAACTAATGTACATATTAAAGATTCTATGGCAGCACAGATAAAGATAGAATATGTGGTTCTGGGCATGGAATCCAGGTTCCTATTATTTCAATTTTCATTTGAAAGATGAAGGAGTAAGTTTATGGTTCTGATGGGTTGTGAAGCTAGAGATGAAATAGTGTGAAGTAAGGTCTGGTAAAATCTCAAGGGACAAGCATCAGAGGCAGAAGACAGAGCTTCAATGCCCTCTTGGATATCTATTAGCATATCAAATTCTTACAAAATTGAAATACAATATGCAAAGTAATTAACTGTTGCAAAATAATTTACGCAAGCCAACTCACACATATCTGCCAGATCTGTGCACACTACAGAGTTTAGGATATCTTGGTGCAATTTTTTTCCTTATATCTCTAGAATGCACAGGATTGGATGCAATCTGACCATTCACATCCCACAAGCTGAGGTATAAGGAAACCAGCCCCATAAGAGCAATAAAGGCTGTAGGCCTTGAAGTCTCAAAGCCAAGCGGGGGCCCCTGAATCTGAAGGTTTGAACCCACATCTCTTTCTGAAGACATGGCCCGAGATTTGGCCTCCGGATGTGCAGCTGGAAAATGGAATTGTACTGACTGAAGGGAACATTCTAATCAGACTTTGCACAGACAGGAATCCCAGCTACAAAAAAGCTCAGACCAAACTGGAATTCTATGCAAAGCCATACATGGAGGCTTTGCTGTCACTGAAAAAAGCCGCTAGAATGCACAGAGTGGTTCGACTCTTACTGGGGGCCCAGTGAAAGGATCAATGACCAGCCACTTCTCCGTTGTGGTTTCCAGCTGCTGAGATGTCAATGGTTCTCTGAGGCGGACAATCACTTCTAACCTGCCTCCTGTGGGTCGTCGACCATCCAAAAGCTAGAAAGGGGAAAAGGGAAAGATTGGCGATTGACAAATATGATGACTTCTTCAAATGAAGCTGTGAGGCTCTGAGATACATTTAATCACTTCCATATGAAATCAGAGCCTGAGTGAATCCACATTATTTAAACTTGAATCTTAAAACCATTCAGCATATTCTCCCAAGCACAGTTAAGGAATGAATTATCATATTCATCACAGATGAGAAAACACTTGCTATCAGGACACCATTTCTTTTTTATACTATCCCATTTTTCTCCAGGAGTTCAAGGAGACTCGCTTGGAAACTTTCCTTCATGTTATTCCCACAACAACCCTTTGCAGTAAAATAAGCTTAACTGGAAGACAAGGACTGGCCTAAAGTCAATCAGGAAGTATCCATGGTTGTAGGTGAACTAGAACTAGCTTTCACATGTCCTAATTTAAAACCTTATTCATTCTTCTGCACACCATGATGGCACTCAGGGAGTGAACTACCCTTCCTCATGAGAAGCTAATTTGAGGCACTGAAACCCATTAGACACCTACAATTATATATCCTCTGTCTGTCCACTATATTACCTATGCTACACAAAATTAAATCAAGTAACAAAAGTTGGAAGCCCAGAGAAACTTTAGTCACAGTGAAGACAGGGAGTTATTTTAAATGTATCAGCTTTCACAATGACAAAGGGGCCTAGTTTTTGCCTAGAATAGGTTAAAACAGCTTCTTCCCTGGAAGCTGAAATAAAATAACCTAAAGGTACACCAAGATAGAATGCAAATAACGAATTTAATCAATTAAGTTTTTAAAAGTTTTAACAGAAAGTAGACAATAAACAATTGACAGTAAAAGGACCTTGATCTTTAGCACTGAAGGCTAAAGAACTATGCTTATGTCAAAAGTTAAAAAAGCAGCATAAAAACATAAACACTATCCTGTCGGATCAGACCTCCAATCCATCTAATCCAGCAGTCTGTTCTCATAACGGCCAACAAACTGCACAAGGAGTTCTACCAGTTTCCCAGAAAATGGCTTCATAGACAGTCAGGCTGCCAGCAAGGCTAACAGCCACTGATCCCCATGACTTCTATGAATTAATCCAACCCTTTTTCGAAGCTAGCACCACATCTTATGAGAGCAAATCCCAAAGTTTAATTATGTATTGTACAAAAAACTACTAATCTTTTCAGCAAGTCTTGCATAGAAACTGAGAGGCCAAGCAAAAGCAGCTTGCCCAATCTATTCTACCTAGTCTGGCCACAGGGCCCAGATTTTCATGGATACTGACTCTCAACATTTCACAAAAAGAGAAGACTTACTTCCAAAATCTCCCGAAGCTCACACTTAGTCTCCAGTGCTTCCAACTTCAGTTGAGCTGTTCCCACCACACGGTCATTTTTGAACAGCCCCCTATAGAGAAATAGCAATAATTAATTCCAGCCTCCATTCCATTTCAGAAACATAAATACCACAGAACCTCTCCAAAATAACCCTGCCTTATTGGTTATGAGTTGTTTTAATGATGCTTTTTTTTAAATGATTCAACAGTCAAATCTACACAGTCAAATCTACACATCACTCAAAGCCCTAATCCAGACTTTGTATCTTTTAGAAGAGTTACCTCCTGGAGTACAGCCAGTTTGGTGTAGTGGTTAAGGCACCAGGCTAAAAATTGTGAGACCAAGAGTTCTAGTCCTGCCTGAGGCACAAAGCCAGCTGCGTGACTTTGGGTCAGTCTCTCTTTCTCAGCCACGGGAAGGAGGCAAGGGCAAAGCACTTCCAAAATGGTTACCAAGAAAATTCCAGGGACTAGTCCAGGTAGTAACCAGGAGTCAATACTGATTTGAAGACATATAACCATCCTCTTAACAGATTTTGAGGTTTTGATGTAAAATCTAATTAAGCTTATGACCTTAGATGTGCCTTTACACAGCAGCCATTCTCTGCTCACAGATACCAATTGGCATTTAAAGCAGCTCTGCAAACATAGAACATCAGAATTGGAAGTCTTCTAGTCCAATCCCCTGCTCAAGCAGGAGACTATATACCAGTACCATTTCAGACAAATGGCTGCCCAGTCTCTTCTCAAAAGTCTCCAGTGTTGGAGCACCCACAATTTATGAAGGCAAGCTGTTCCACTGGTTGATTGTTCTCACTGTCAGGAAATTTCTCCTTAGTTCTAGGTTGCTTCTCTCCTTGGTTAGTTTCCATCTATTGTTTCTTGTCTTGCTTTCTGGTGCTTTGGAAAATAAATTAACCCCCTCTTCTTTGTGGCAGCCCCTCAAATATCTATCATGCCACCCTAGACTTTCTTTGTTGCTCTTCTCTGTCCTCTTTCCAGAGTCTCAACATCTTTTTTATATGTTGACCAAAATTGGATGCAGTATTCTAGGTGTGGTCTTATTGAGGCCTTATAAAGCGGTACTAACACCTCCCATCTGTGAAACCCAAACAACACCAAGCACATAATTTCCCAGATTTTATTAAAAGGCATAAGCTTTTATGACATGTAGCTGACTTCATCACAAAAGCTTCTACCTTTGAATAAAGGCTGTTAATCGGAGAAGTAACTACCGTAGCAGACTTCTGATTTCAAAGCTGTCTATTGGCATTGAGACGCATCTTGCTTACCCTTTATGGACAACTTCAAATTTGATGCCTTTGGACTGAATGGCTCTCTTGAATCCTCGATGGCCCCGATTAATGTACAGTTTGAACTTCTCTTGGAACTCTGCCAAAGCAAAATGGCAAACCTAAAGGTTAGCTCGGTTGAGATGCAAGTCTATAGCAACCTTAGCAAGGTCTATAACAAGCCTATGGGGAGGAGTCATGCTTGCATTACTTGGTAGGCTGAAATCATTACAGACCTCAATTCAAATGTTTTTTTTTTCTCTTCCTCCACCCCTCCACCAAAGGCCCTGAACATATGTAAGTCAATTATTCAAATGAACGCAGTTGTGTTAGTTTGTGAGGCAGATGCCTAACCTCTACATGGGAATTCTTCAACAGATTACATTATCCAAAAGTACGGGGCAGGAAAAGTAGTAGTCCTAGTTTGTTCTTTAATGTAACTTGATGAAAATTTCTGGGGAATTATAAAATTAGCATACAGATAGTTGGGTGGGTCTTCTAAAGTTGTCACTGCCTGTGGGCTTTTATAAATTAATTTAACACAAATTAAAACAGCCACAGAATAAAATCAAAGTAAAATTAGCAATATATGTATAAGGTTCTAAAAAGAATCAGCACGTTTAAAATGGAAAAGTTAAAAATTTGCGAAAACAGAGAAGCATGTTTGATATAAAAACACCAGTTGAGTCTCTTTTTGAGGAAGGCAATTATATCTGGGGCTTAGGCATTAAAAGCACCCACTGTTCTCTAGTTAAATTCACAGAGGTAAATTGAATATGGGAGGAAAGGATCCTTCAAATAAACTGGCTTCAAACTTTTTAAGAAATCTGAATTCTAATATGCTGAACTGGGGGCAGGAACTGACAGAAAGGCAAAAAGAAGACTTAGTCACGGAATATTTTTTAGTTGTTCCTTTGCAGGAAATACATTCCCAAAGGTAACAGTCAGCAAATTCCAAGAAATGAACACAAAGTTTGACAACTATATCCCCTTCTGTTCCAGTTTCTCCCCCCAAAAAATTATGCTTTCTGGCTTTTAGCCTTGTCTATCAAGAAAGAAGATTGTGTTGCAATCCTCGCAAGTCCATGCCAGTAATAATGTTCCAACAGCCTTTCGTGAATTGCTCATAACCAACAACCCTCTCCTTTGTCTTCAAATTTCAATTGATCACATCTTTTTTAACTCTCAGCCAGCAAACTACTATATCTGCAGAAAGTTTCGCCAGGTAACAACAGCTTCAGAGAAAGGAACTAATATGTTCTGAAGCCAACAGCAAACTGAAGGACCTGTAGTAGCTCATCAAAAACATGTCTGAGGATATAGTCCACAAAACCTTACTATCTCTCTAGGGTGTGAACTATCAGCATTCTGGTCACATGCTGCTCTATTCCTTCAACAAGTGGACATTTCAGATTATTAAACTTCTCTAATGATTATGGCTCTCTCTCCCTTCCCACTGCCTGTTTCTGTCTTTTTCTTCCTTTTTGGGGAAGGGGGTTGTGTGTACACAAGTGTGCGTGCATGCTCCCAGTGATTGCCAGATTCCTAATCTGGCAATTTCATTTCTTTCTCAAATCTTGCAGTCAGTCTTGGTACCTGAGACAGGTAAGGGGCAGGTCACACTGTAGAAGATGAAGAATCTGCCTATCCAATCATGTCATAATTAAATCTCATCAAAGAAAGACCAGTACTAGTTCCTAATATTATCAGATATTTGATCTGTAGCACCTCCTCCAGTTAAAAGTGTGGGATTGTTACTGCTCAAGAACACATTATGTCAAAGACTTTAAAGTCACAACCTTAAGAAGGAAATAAATGAAATCTGTGAAGGAGGGTCATTTTTAACTTTTCCTCTTTAACCAGGGGTGAAATGCTCCCGGTTCGGACTGGATCACCCGATCCGTTAGCGATGGAGGCGGGTGGTTCAGAGAACCAGTAGCAAAAATCCCTGCTGCCCCCCATGCCCAGCTGAGCCGCAAGATCATCAGAGGCTTTTTTTTTTACTTTTAAAAGCATTTTTTCCACAACCTCTTCTGAAGAAAAAATGCTTTTAAAAGTTTAAAAAAAAAAAAGCCTCTGATGATCGTGTGGCTCAGCTCATCAGAGGCTTTTCAAAGCATTTTTTTCTGCAACCTCTTGGCCGAAGAGGTGGTTAAAAAATGCTTTGAAAAGTCTCTGGCAACTCCCAGCTGAGTTGCCTGATCGGCAGAGAGGTATTTTTTTAAATGGCTCTCTGATGATCCCAGCTGAGTTGCCTGATTGGCAGAGGCTTTTCAAAGCATTAGAAAAAATGCTTTGAAAAGTTTTTTTTAAAAAAAAGTTGGCCATGCCAACCCAGTCACATTACCCCCCCCCCAAGCCACGCCCACAGAACCGGTAGTAACAAATTTTACATTTCACCCCTGTCTTTAACCCAAATAAATCACAAATATCTAACCTGGGTTTCTATGGAGGGGGGTTAAAAATACAGTTGAGGATGATAAAGGATTATGCAGCTTTAAGAAAAGATGTTAAAACTTATTGTGTTTCCAAATACTATCTGCCAATGCACTTTTAACCTAAACCCGGAAAAATAAAATTTGCACTTGCTCCGTTTTCAGCTCATGCATAGAGATTTACCAGGACAGTTGGAGTTTTTAATCACGCTTGTCTTGTCTTTCTGAGCTTCCTCCTAGAAAACACAGGAATGTGAAAGGCAATTAAGAATCACTGCTTCTTTGAGAATTAACAAGGCTCTGATAACCATCTGACACAAGCAGTTTTATCCTTTTATCTATTTTTTTCTATCTCTGTGTTAAATCTCTTCATGTCAACCTTAATAAGTAATGAGTTCGTGGGGTTTTCTTGGCAGCAATATGGAATTAATTTGCCACTGTCTTCTTACAGGATACTCTTCTGACTTTGCAGTTTAGCCTACAACCTAGATAGGTTTGATATGATAAAGATATTCTCTAGGTTTCTCCCATCCAGCCATACACAATAATAATCAGGCTTGACCCTGTTTAGCTTCCCAATCCAAACAAGATCATTCATAAGATGCCATCTGCAGAGACATATTAAGAGAGATAATTATAAATATTAAAAGTTTCTTTCACTTCCCAAGGGATTGTTAATGCAACACCATGCCTACTATAACATACTACATCGTTACCTTGACACTCGTTACCTACGATAGTCTTTCCAAATGTTTCCATAGGCTCAAAAAGGGTAAGGACCGTGGGTACTATCTATGAACTCATTGGATGTTCAGATAAGCTAATTTCCATGTAGATGAAACAGTAGCTTTTAAACCAGCAGGAACTTACCGTATTAGGATAGTGAAACTCAAAACGCACAAAAGCATCCAAATCATCAGGAGATATGCCTGAAAAAAAGGTAACAGGAATATGGCAAATAATAGTCAAGAACTTTTTTTGACAGACATCTGAAAGCTAAAAATAAATCTTCACAAAACACAATCTTGCATGACAGCAGCTACAAACATTCATTTCAAACCACAAACATGATTATCTGCCACTTGAAGGCAAACAAATTTAGACTAAGGTGTGAAACAGAAATAGAGTCAGATATATTTTTGTACACCAGGGTGATCTCTACAAGAGAAGGTTGGCCTTTGGTAATCTTCAAATCAGCATGACTGGAGTCTAGTCCATTGGACATAATTGCTGAAGGAGGCCCTTTCAGGCTCTTATTTTGTTTGATGATGCCAGCAACAGATTTGTTCAGAAATCAACAAAATTATGTACTTTTTGACTAAATATTCTATTGCAGTAACCAACTAGAATAGGTAACTGAAATTAGATAATCCAATCATTTCATATGAGGTTTATTGCTTTTTGGTTATTTCTTTTTTGCTGTTTATTTTTCTGATCCTTCTTTTGGAACCAAAGGCAGGGCATACACTGAATGAAAAATCAGCTCTTAAAGACAGCCACATTGTTGAAAAAAGGCAACAGAGACAAAACCATGCTTTCAAGCATCCATCTTGTCAATCAACTGGGAACAGCCAAGAATCAATAATTGTATCAATGATGAGGATAAATACTGGCGAGAATATTTTGGCTTCTGCCACTCTTAGAAAGCCAGAGAGTAATAACACAGAAAAAGGACCAACAGAGGGGTATTTTATAGAACACATGAAGAAAGAAGTCAGTTATTTCAACATCCTTAAAAAGGATGGCAGCATTGGGGGGTTCCCCCACTTAGTTTAGTCTCATTTTATAGATTACCTGGAGGAGCTGGGAGGTTGATTCCTTTTACTATTGAAAGAATCATATCATTGCTATTTAATTCTGGAAAGATCCTAAAAGGAAAAAAAAAGGGGGTGGGGGCAGCAAATAGTTTTAGTCAGTTTTAGACAACTCATTGGGTCATCAGTTCAGAAATATTTCCTTACCTAACATTTGTGCAACTCTGCACACCCTCCCTGTGCTACCTTCACATCCCCACACTCCCTTCCTAACCCACACTGCATCCCTGCACAATCTCCCCAATTCACATGGCATTTCTTGCACAATCCACTCACCCTCCCTTCCTGCACAGCACCTCCCTGCAAACACACACAGACACTAAACCCCACAGTACCACTTGCATACCCTTATACGTCATCGTTTTTCAAGCCAAGCATTTCTTCAGTCCAATAGTTTGGATTGCATATGGGCAACCAAGTGCATTTTAGAAGCTTCTAAGAATGGACAAGAGAGCCTCTGCCCTTTTCTACTGGTATTTACAGCATTTGAAATGGTATTTGAAATATGCTGCCTGTGATTAGAAAATTTATATACAACCACTGAGCCTTAACCTCAATAAATAAAATGTGGTCATGAGCACATCTAATGTCCAAGAAATGTCATGGTTTAACTATACACTATATGTGACAGCAATTTATTTTATTGGTACTGACAATTGATTGGTTCCCTGATTTGATTTCATTTTTTCCATTTTTAATACTATGAGGCGGGGGGGGGGGGAATCTTTTTACCTATATTTTCTATACCTTGCATGTTTTTATATATCTATGTGTGTTCTCTTACCTGCTGTTGCCATTTTTCCTTTATAGGAAGATAGTCTAGCTTTTAGTAATATCAATTGCCTTTTCTCCTTCTTTACTTGAACTAAAATCTCTGTCTGCAAGTGCTTTGGCCAGAAACCCAGTTTGATGTAGTGGTTAAGGTGCTGACCTGGAAACCAGGAGAGTTCTAGTCCCGCCTTAGACATGAAAGACAGCTGGGTGATCACATGACCCTGGGACACTGCAACTGTCATAAATATAAATCAGTTGCCAAACGTCTGAATTTTGATCACATGACCAGGGGGATGCTGCAAAGGTCGTAAGTATAGAAAATGGTACTAAGTCACTTTTTTCAGTGCAATTGTAACTTCAGTCACTAAGTTGAATTGTTGTAAGTCGAAGACTACCTGTATTTCCAGTTGTTTTAATGATTGCCAATATTGTCCTTGACTTACAACAGTTCATTTAGTGACCATTCAAAGGTACAACGGCACAAAAAAAGTGACTTGTGACTGTTTTTCACAATTACGACCTTTGCAGCATCCCCAGGATCATGTGATCAAAATTCAGACACTTGGGGCTTCCGGTTTGGCTTCCGTCGTCACTAGACAGTCTTTTGGGACCGCCACTCCCGTCGCCCGTAAAGAGCCGCCTTTACAGCTGAGAGGTGGCTCGAAAAACTCAGTTTCCTTAAGGAAATGTGAGGTGAGCCGGCGAGAGCAGGTAGAGCCCTCTGCGAAGTCCCCGGAGTTTTTTTTCTACTCTTGGGGAGGAAGCAGGATGAGGCTCCCTATCCAACTCGCCGCTGCTCCAGGCTGCGGGAGAACTCTGCGCTTTGCAGAGCTAGATGATGTGACCAACCTAATTAGCGAAAACTAACAGATTGCTCGAATAAGCAGGATGAAATCCGGATTTGGGACTCTAAACCGCAAGTATTTGTAATAACCCTATGATTGATTCTAAGAATGAAGAAAGAGTGAAAAGGGGGAAAAAAAAGTTTAAAATGGCGGCTGGCTGAGGCTTGAGAAGAAAGCTGAAAGCGAAAGTCTTTCCGTTTGAATGGTTTAACTTGCTACAAAGTATCTGAAGCAATAGCGCTGGCTACAAGGGAAGAGAAAAATTTCTGTTTTATTCTTCTTCCTTTCTTAGAGACTTGATATTGATATTGTGGGGAGAGAAGACTTTTTCTTTAAAAAGAGTCTGTTTGTGTGGCAGGATGGCGTTAAAACTGACAAAGCCAGACAACCAAGCTGTGGGGGGGGGGCTCCCCCATTTATAAATCATAAGAGCAATTTTTGAGCTCGCAGATGCAGAAGAATGGTTTTAAAGTTTTAAAGGAATTTGTTGTGGAGGAGTTGGCAAGACATGATGAGATTATGAACCAGAATCTTGAAAAATTTAGACAGGAAATTAAAGAGTTGGTTCAACAAAAGTATGATAACCTGAAGCAATATATTATAACAGTTTTGAAAAGCTTCTCAGAAGTAATTCTAAAGATGGATAAAGATATCAATTTAGAAATAGACTCTAAAATGAAGGAAGCTGATTATAAGATTCATAATCTGGATAATAAAATACAAAGAATTGAAAATGATTTGACAATGATTCAAGAAAATAGCTCAGAAGTAGAGTCTAAAATGAAGGAAGCTGATCACAAGACCTACAATACAGATAATATAAAGCAAAGGATTGAAAATGAAGTTGCAATGATGCAATTTAGATCCATGGAATTTGCGATCAGAATGAGAGGAATACAGGAAAATAACAGGGAGGACCTGAGAAAGATGTCTGCTGAAGCTCTGGCTGTGATCTTAAAGGTCAGCTCTGAAGAAGTATTTTGTAAGATTGATAAGGCCTACAGAGTAAATTCTTGGGTGACAAAGCAAAGACAATTGCCTAGAGATGTGGTGATTTATTTTACTGATAAAGGAATAAGAAATGATATTGTGCAAAAGTCTTTTAACTCCACTCTAGAAATGAATGGAAAGAAGATCTGGATATATAAAGAACTGCCGTCCAAGAAGTTAAAAGATAGAAAGGACTTTGGATTTTTGGTGACTGAGCTAAAGAAACAAAACATCCCATTTAGGTGGGATGCTCCAGTTGGTATAATATTGAGATATCAAGGAGAAAGATATCAATTAAACACTGTTGAAAAAGCGGAAGAATTTTACTACAAAGTTTTTAAAATGGGCCCAACATCTCCACGTATGTTTTCAGTGTCAGGAATACAGGAGGGGGATAAAGAAAAGCAAAATGAACAAGAGATTGAAACTCAGGCTAAGCAGATGGAGATGGAGGTAATGGAAAAACGACAAGTTATAGATGGCTTTTTGGATGAGCCGCTTTTGGATTCTCCTTCAGAGGCTATAGCTGGATCACCTATAAATACAAGAGAGGCGGCTTCGGATCTCGATTTGATGTCTTATCAAGTTAAAGACCAGCATGTAACTCAATCAGCTGATATACAAGTTCTAGAAAGGCAACCAGGGTGGAGATCTAAACCACAAGTTAAGAAAAGAAGAAGCAGGTTCTACAAAACTAAAAAATTTTAAACTACAATTTTTTCTTAGCCAACAGATTAATGCCAATTATTTAAGAGATGATTAAATATAATAAGCGGGATTTATAGAAGGCTGGTACATGAAAATATAGCTGAGGCAAATTACAGACTTATACTATTTTGAGAAGAATAACAGATCTCTGCAGTGCTGGTGTTTTTGGGATGTGGAAGATGGCCTGTGATTGACCGGATTGGAACTTTCTATTTTGGACTCTCTGAAAAATGGATTACGTATATGTTGAGCTACAAGGCAAGAGAACTATGGAATCGGGACATGCAGTTACCCTAACATGGTTGTAGGAATTAATAATCTAGACAAAAGACATTAAGAAGATACCATATGGAATATAAATATAAAGTCACTCGGTTTTTTTTTTTTTCATATACAGAAATACTTATTAATGATGGGGGCAGATGGTATTTGAAGATACTGAATATACTGTTGGAAGCAGGACTTGATGTTACCCTAACATGGTCGATGGAATTAACAATCTAGTTGAAAGACATTACAGAAGATACTATATGGAATACAAATTTAAAGTCATTTGTGGGTTTTATTTATATATGGAAATATCTTTTAGTGATATGGGCAGAAGAATAAAGATATTAAATATATTATGTATGGTAGACCTGTAGGATAGTGGGTGAAATAAAATTGACATGGGACAAGGTGATAGGTAATGTTACTGATTGCTTAGTTCAGGAAAAGGGATGTTATGTTTAGATATTAATATACTTAAAAGATTTGAGTTAAGAGATATACGTATGGGGGTGGATTATGAGTAGAATAAATGCCAAATTAGGATTTATTATATAGTTTCATAGCCGAATGTTGTTTGAAATGTATAGTATGCGGGGGACATAATAATAATGCTAGAAAGAAATGTTTAGTACATAGGGGGTGGTTTAAAAGGGTGGTAAAGTATTATATAATGTGATATTAATTTGGATTTCATCTTGCAGAAGCCATGGGGGAGGGGAGGAGGAGGGGGGGTTGGGGGGGAAAGGGGGGAAAATTTGTATTTGAAAAACTTTTTCAATTAAAAAAAAATTCAGACACTTGGCAACGGGTTCATATTTATGACGGTTGCAGTGTCCCAAGGTCAAGTGATCACCTTTTGCAACCTTCTCACAATGTCAATAGGGAACCCAGGTTTACTTAACAATTGGGTTACTAACTTATCAACTGCAGTGATTTACTTAACAACTGTGGCAAGAAAGGTCATAAAATGGAGCAAGAACTGCCTGTAATGGGCTTTTCCCCTTTGTCTTGTACAATAGCTACACATTTGAAATCCTTTTTAGCTCCCTGTCATGAAAATACCTTTGCTTTCTATTTTTGTTGTAAGTGCTAGACACTGAGCCAGATCTATTTAAGTGAACAGTCCCCTGACGAGGGATGTCCATTATCCCTAAAAGAAATCTAGGAAAAAAAGAGAAAACCCAGTGCCATTTATCCTTATGATAAGGCCCCAATCCTTGTGTTCTTCCTCTTTTTCCTACTGTTAAATCCTCAAAACAGTCATAGATTAGCATAATCAAGGATGAGCGCTGTCATTAAAAATGCATATAGGATATATCAAGAGTAAAAATAAATTCTAAACAATTTAAATGGTTATCTTACTATTGTGCCTTCCAAGCCCCTTCCACAATACCATTCAAGTCCTATGCCAGCAAAATAATTATAATCCCCACTTTAAGAATCTGGGCTTGTTGTTCTAAAGCCCCAGACCCACGTCAAGGCTGGCAAATTTGCAACTCATTCAGGTCACAGAAACAATTCACAAAATCAATTTAAACCATGATGGGCTTCTTGCAACCTTCAATAGTATTATCTCAATGCTTTGATTAAAATGCAATCTGTGAATTTGGCAATATACCAAATTCAAACTGTGGCCATTTCTACCCTGTGTCAAACTGGGGATAGTTCTTCCTCACTCCTAAACCCTACCTTGCTGGCACTACTGAACATTCAATTGTGGCAATCTTATGAAGACTGGATTGCACTCTTCTGGATTGTTAATTGTTGGGGCTCAGAGAGAAACTTAATCAGGATGTCCAAAACCTGAAACCACTTCTGATGAGGAAAATAACTGAAAAGCATTTCCTAGCAGGGAAAAATTCCCATAATCATGACAAGTTCACACACTTGATCATACTGAAAGTCCGCTGCTCATAATGATATTTTGGAAGTGGAAATCCTTTGGTGTGTGCTTGTTTTAAGATCTCCATATTTTTTTTGCAGTCTTCAGCCATCTTCTCAAATCTGGAGAGGGGAAGACCAAAACAAACATCTAGTTTGAATCATCTATCTGATTCATGAAATTTAACCAGACACCCTTCACATGCTCAGCTGGATGGCATGTTAACAGCCAGTTTACACAATGAATTGCACTGTGTAAATTTGGAGACTATGTTACCATTATCATTTTGTAAGTTGTCCAGAGTCGCTTCAACAGTGAGAGATGGGCAGCATATTAATTTACTTATTAAATAAATAAAATATTACAACATGTGAAGTGACTACTGAAGCAAAGCGATCATCTAAAACTGTGGATGGTTGCGCTATAAAAGCAGGAATACACTGAAAATGTCACAGCACTAGATAGGCTATATCAGAAACAAGATTAGGTAACTCTAGACCCCAGTAAAAATTAGCTTTTAGTTAAACAAGAAGCTGCAGGTTTCCCCATTACCAATGAAGGAGCCCACACTGAATCATACAAAGAAAATCAGAAACTCTCTGTCCTAATGAGACATCACTGAAGACTTATTCCTAAAAAGTCCTCAGGAATGGCCAGAATGCAAATAAAGCAAACACAAATACAAATAAGATAAATAATATAAACAGAGATAATAGTGGTATTAGTTGAGAGCAATTCAGTTGCTGGAATTCTTCCAATCCCATCCTTTTCATCGCAATGCATTTTCTATAGAAACTTTGGCTTTTAGATAGCTGCCAAAGAATATGAAAACGCCCAGAGAATTCAGTCTACAATAGTTAATTTTGACCCCAGCAAACAGAAGCAGTATTATTTGCAAACAGTGAATAAAACTGGAACTTCTCCAGCCACAGCTAACTGGCAGTGGATCTTGACGTCTGGGAACAAGTTGTGTTTTGCGAACTGCGTTGGCAAAGTAGAACATTCCATGCAAACCAGAGTGTTTTGCATCAGTATTGGTCCCAGATCTGTCTAGCGAATGCAAATTTTTACCAAACACTGAGTAACATATTAGGCATATGATCCATGAATCATGCCATAAAAGCTATATACAAAAACGGACCTTTAGAGGTGAAAAAGATGGGACACATAGGGAAGATGTGATGCTTTAGATGTGGTACCTGAGAAGATTTAGTTATATTCTCATGATCTGGGGCAAAGAAGATCACTTCATCATTTACTGCTGTTTTCTAATTATTACTTTTGATTTAGGAGCTAACTCTCCTTAGTGTCAACAGCAACTAAGGTTTTAAACAGTAATATTTTCCAGCATGGTTTGAGAGATGCTGTGAGTGAACCTATTGCATGAAAACATGCTTCTTGTCTCACTTGGCCTCTCCTGATTATTGATTATTTTTTCCAAGAAGTTGCAGCTTTTCCTAAGGCAAAAGACTTACTGTTATCTTTAATTACTCTATAATTTGCTTCAGGAATATTTGTGGTTGTTTTCTCAAATCCAAAGGAAATCTAGTCAATGGCTTAACTCCCCAAAGGAATATTCATTACAACAAGGACATGTCTAGCCAATGTGAAGATTGTATAACAGTAACAGAAGAGAAGTGCATTGGTAAGTTTACGGATATACTTACTTGATGGTTTCTGTGATGTTTCCTAAGTGGGTGAACTGCTTTGAGTAACTGATGCACATCTGGAACAAAAAGGAAGCCACATGAGGAACAGACAAACATGTGATAGATTTGGCTGCCTCCTCTCCATTCAAAATCCCTCAGGCAACACTCATATTCCTTCTCTTAATAAGCCCAACTCTTACGCAAGAGTCTGCAGCCTCCTTCCTCACTGAAACCAGGAACATATTTTTGATGTAATCCATCCCTCATCCAGTAGCTGTAGTTAACTCTATCCTGAGCCTTGTGGACAACCTATTCACAGTTGCTACTGGCTGTCAGAGCTGAAACTTTGGGGAGATCAACAGACACGAATATGATCCACTCCAATCTGATGTGCGGGAGCTAGATCTCTTTAGGTAGAGATTACTGGACCATCACCAGTTTCTGCAGAGCATGGTGCACTGAAGAGGGCACAGAACTGGCAAACAGAATATTTCCACCTTTCCCTCACTGTCTTAGCTTTCTGCTAAACAACACAGGATGTAGAACATGAAACCAGGACACTCTGGAAGTTACTACACATCATGTGCAAATGAGCCAGCGGTGAAATCCACTTACCTTTACTACCAGTTTGGGAACGGGAGCGTGCGGGAGTGTGGACGCACACTATGTGCACATGCACCTCTTCTGCACATGTGCAGAGGGTCAAAAATGGGACATAATGATGTCCTGGAGGGTGGGAGGAGCCTCCAGCCGCTAGTGCTACTAGTTCGTGTGAGCCGGATAGATCCGGCCGGATTTCACCACTGAAATGAGCTGAACATTTACATTTTCAAAGCATTAGATCACAAACAGTATTTCAGGAACTGCTACCTCATAGTGCTGAAGGGGCTTGCACATCCCAATGATGCTGTGAGGCAGGGGTGTCAAACTGGCGACCCACAGGCCAGATGCATCATGCGCAAGGCCATGCCTACCCCAGCTCCGCGAAGAGGACAAACATCGTGATATGTCATGTGACAGCAACATGACACTGCAAGTTTGACACCCATTCTCTAAGGCTATATTGCTGGGAGTGGATCCTAAAGAAGGATGACCCATGATGGGTGCATCACAGATGGAGGAACAGACTAAATACAATCCAGTGGAATGGGAAATGACAAGAACACCATGTTGGCATGATACTTCAAGATGGGAGGTATTTAACAGGTGACTAGGGAAGAGTAGAGGGAAAATACAAATAGTACTGGTGCTGGCTTTGACAAGCAAAGTCAGTGGGGAAGTCAGCCGGAGATTATAAATGATGATCATGTGATGTTGCATCTAATGGCCCTGCAGGATTCACTTAAATATGCCAAGCGAAACTATTGCAACTGCTCTGGTAAGTTGATGCAGTCACCTGATGCCATGCTTTATGATCATGTCACTTAGTATAGAGTTTCCAGTCCAATTACTTTCATTAGGAAAGGACTACTTGTACTAGGGAGAACAATACCACAGATTTAGGCAAAATGCAGAGAAATCACAAATACTGTTAACACCTGGCTGTAAATGCTGGACAAAGAAAATAGATGTCTCTGAATTACGGTACTGGAGAAAAATGTTGAGAATACCTTGGACCACAAGAAGAATCCAAATGTAATTCTACATAAAGAAGAACAAGTCTTCTCACTGGAAAACTAATAAGGAAGCTAAAGCTTGATATTTTGGACAGTTTGAAGAGAACAGTCTTTGGGGGTAATTGCTAATACTTGGGAAAATCAAAGGCACTCAAAATGCGGTCAACAAAAGTCAAGGTTATTAGATGCTATCTCTGATAGTGACAATATAATCTTATACAATTCAATTCAAAGCCTTTATTGTCACTGTTCATCATGTATACAACGAAATTGGTTTAGCCTCTACTGGTGCAGTCCATACAAGAATACAAGACAACATGAATAATATAAAGAATAAACCTTATTCAAGTAGTTAGGGGGGAAAAAAACTAGTCATACGTTTCCATATGTACGTCATAGTACTCACGTACTCAAAATAACTCTTGCTAACAGGCAATCCTGCTGAAATGATATCCATTGGTTCATTAAAAAATGGATGTAACTGAACAGCAATGAAGTGAGAATCAAGTGAATTACTTTAGGCAGTTTTTATTTTCTTTTTTAAAGTTTCTATTTTAAAAACCACTGAATTGCCTCCAAATAAATTCTTTCCTTACACACATAACTTCTTTAATATCCCTTGGAATGGTAAACAACCTAAGAAGCCAAGTTCATCTTGGCCCAGACATCTGCTCCATATATGAAACAGGATTTTTAAAACAAAAGTAGCAAGTAGACAAACAATTCCACCCACTCCTAGTCTACCACCTAACTCTTTACCTGAACACGGTTTATACCAAAAATGAGTTTGGTGAGAGAAAAACTGCTTAAAGAATGCAGAGACATTTTCTCACCTAATTCCACACATCCTTTTGGATGAAATTCTCACTTCCCACCGCAAAAATGCACACATACATGCATACCGACAAGTCAGGTAAACAACAAATGTGGATGCTACCATTAAAATTTTGCCTCCCATAAAAGCTCATTTAAATCAGACTCTCTTTCTAAGGGGCTGGACTCTTCTCCAGACGTACTGGATTATAACCAAAGGCCAGCAGGCTCCCTGAATAAATTAGGAGTTGACGTCCAGCACATTTAGAGAGAGGGCCTTTAGGCTACAACCCTTCTTTATCATTTCTGTCCAAGATCCAAAAAGAATGATCAGAAAAATGGTTTGGATGAAGCATGAAAGAACTACAAGGGTACAGGAAGAACTATGTACACAGTAAGGAAAGGTTAGAATCTCTTCTATCTCATCTCTTAGAAGAGAAGAGCTTCATGCCCCTTTCAGGCTTCAGCTTTTACTACCTCATGCTGCTGTCTCATTAGCTTCACAAGCTCAGTGTACTGGGCAGCTGTTGCTGGAGAAATGTTGGCTCCACTGCGCTGCACAAGCATGAATTCTTCCTTGTTCACAGGAGCCGAGGGCACCTAAATGAAGGAAAGAAGAAAGCAAACATTGGAATTAATCACTTCTAAAATACTATGTCTTAATGGATACCATTTTTTATATCCCAGCAAGGGAAAATCATATCCGGGCTGTTTTACTTAAACCAAATCGATCTCTACAAAAAACTGATGTAGGCTTTTCTTGATCATGGAGGAAGAGCCTTGGTGGTGCAGCAGGCTAAAGTGCTGTTAAGTAGCACTTAGCTGCCAGTTGCCTGCAATTACGGCGAGTTCAAATCTCACCAGGCTCAAGGTTGACTCAGCCTTCCATCCTTCCGAGGTAGGTAAAATGAGGACCCGGATTGTGAGGGCAATAAACTGACTTTGTATAAAAAAGAACACCACTGGGGGGATGGGGGGGGAGGAAAGCCCTACTAAGCAGGTATATACAAAAGTATGAAGGCTATTGCTTAATGCATTGTAAGATGCCCTGAGTCTCTGGAGAAGGGCGGCATATAAATCAAACTAATAAAAATAAACAATAATAAATAAATAGCAGAACTGCTATAATTCAGCAATTTATCCTGAGGAGAGTTGCAGAAATGTTCTGCACCAACCAGAGACTCTAAGAAGATGCTTAGCTGGAGGCCCTTTTCTGACAAGGGACCATAGGAATGTAATATAGGGAGTACAATGGGCTCAAATTCCAGCCCATTATCCAACTGTCAGGCTTTAGGTGAAACTCTCATTGTCCCCTAAACTTTCCACCAAACCTGTTTGGCTTGCACCTCATTTTTCTCCTCAAGGGGGAAATAGAGGACAGAATTAAAACCAGTCAGCACTAAGAGGATCGGCTCCACTTTGCCCAGGCTCCATTCTCCCACTTCAAAGAGAAAGCCAAGTCCTCTCTGCAGGAGGATTTCAGAATAATGGTATTGAACAAACAAACAAACAAAAAGCCTTGGTGTGAAACTTCTGGATAGAGATGAGGCTTTCTTTCTGAAAGCCCAGTTCCTAACATGATCTGGCAAATCCATGGAGGTGAAGGACCAGTCCTCCAATCTGATTCAGTTTCCATACCTGACATAAGAACTGTCCTGCTGGGTCAGACCAATTCATTTTGATTTGGCACAGGTTCTATTGGTCTGATCCTTCTTACAAAGATGACATTCATTTGTACATTTGAAAACTTAAGCCATACCTAACTGAAATGAAGATTTCGACAGCCGCCGTTTCTTTAAAATCAAAAATGGCAAAACAGAGTAAAATCCTGGCTGCAGGCACTCAGATTAAATGAAAACATCCAATTGGCCAAAATCTTCTGAGATTACAATATTCTTGCATGAGATCATTAAAATCTCATCAGATTTCAGGCATTTCCTTGAGCTGAAAAAGTTGCCAAACTCATTTTAAATGAAGTTGTCTTGGAAATTTCATAACCCAGATACTCCAATTTCTGCCATCAAAATTGCTTCACACTTAAAAGAAGATTGTACTAAACAAGTGGGATGTTTACAGATCATCTATGAGTCACGCTCCCTCCCTAGATGGACAGAAAAACAACTTGCCTTACTTATGTCGACGGGAAGCCCACTTTGTGATGCCTCAATCATGGGGTCCAGCCCTTTGGCCTGACATAAGAACAGCTTGGCCCCCTCAATGTCATTCCGCTGCTTTGCTCGGAGAGCTGCCTGTCTCAATTGCTTCTTCCGGTTTTCTAAGAAGGTCAGCTGCTGTTGAGCTGCAGAGATGGAAATACTATTCAGAGTAATTGGTAAACCCAAGAAAGGAAATTTTCCATGTGGATGAGGGAAATTCATTGTACAATCCATTCTCTAATTTGGTCATGCTCTGTGCAAAAAAGTTGCCATTTAACAACAGCACGGGTAGTATGAGAAGACATGTACTCAGATGATTTTGAAGATTTGTAAATCTATCCCCTTCTCAGGTCTTGCTATGTTGCCTCAGTGTGATGGGTATGTGTGTGTGTGTTCCTGGGAGGAATGAGTGAAGAACGTGTACACCAAGAAGATATACTCCCAACAAGAACACCCAATTATGAAGGTCATCCTAGCTATCTAGCTAAAGCATGTAGGTACCTATTATTGGGCAGACGTGATACACAATGATGCAGGAAGGGAAAAGCTAAAGTATAATTTCATACTGCATGGTTGAGAGAAAGCAAGGAGAAATCTATAAAGGAACTAATACAGTATGTACCTGGAGAGTTGCACCAGTACCCAAATACAAGAGCCTGTAGTACAGTATACAGTGTAGTACAGTGGACTAAAGCACTGTTATTAACATCTGCTGCTTGCAATTACTGCAAGTTCAAATCTCACCAGGCTCAAGTTGACTCAGCCTTCCAACCTTTCAAAGGTAGGTGAAATGAGGACCCAGATTATGGGGGCAATAAGCTGACTTTGTATAAATATACAAAAGTATGAAGGCTATTGCTTAACGCATTGTAAGCCGCCCTGAGTCTCCGGAGAAGGACGGCATATAAATTAAAGCAAATAATAATAATAATAATAATAATAATAATAATAATAATAATAATGGGAAAAATTTCTTGAGAAGTTCTGTCCATCCTAGTCAACCACCTGATCATCACCGAAAAGTGCAATGGAACAGATACTTAAATTTGCCTACTTTTTTCTTCCATCTCTGACTCACAATCTTTATGCACTCCAAAGAATGCAAGCCACAGGTTTACATTATTGACTGGGTTGAGGACACCAGCAGCAAGATGATGCAGAAGAAAAAGGAAATGAGTACAATTTAAAAAAAAAAAAACTACTTACCTTTTGCAATCATCTTTGGGGCACTTTTACCAGTTGGGGCTGGTTTTGCAAGGGCAGCTTGTGGGTCTGGCTGATGGGACAGTTTCGGCTGGACTGAGGGGGCCAGCTTGGATGACGCTGGAGAGGTGTCAGGCTGAAAGAGCAAGGATTATGCCTATGAAATAATTCCTTATGTGATTCAGCACCAATGTAACAATGGTATATTTTCACAGTTTAAAAAGTCCAAACAGTATTGGAGGTATGGCAGATGCTTTCACAGGTATCTATTGAAGAGTGCATTACTGCAATAAAATCACACAATCCTAGAATTGCCAAGGGCAATTTAGATCAGCAAAGCCAACCACCTGCACAGTTCAAGACTCCAAAAAGAACCCACTACTTATCCAGATAATTGGTTCCACAATCAAACTGCTCATATCCCATTTTTTTTTCTTTTAACATTCAGCTGAGATCTGCTTTTTTATCATTCATTCCCTGTGTAGCATGCTGGAACAAGGGCTTTGACTACTCTGTCACATCCTTTCAGATATTTGAAAAGTGCTAGGAAATCCACACACACACACACCCATCATCTTTTTTCCAAGGCTAAACATACTCAGCATACACACTAAACATACACTTAAATCTCCCTTCAGGCTCCAGTGCCCAGCCCTGATCATTCTTGCTCCCATTTTCTCTTCTTAGGTGTGGTAGTCAGAACTGGCCACAATACTCAAAGTGGGTCTGACCCATGCAGAACAAAGTGAAACAATGACTTTCTCTAACTTCTAAAGTGCATTTGCCTTTTTTCCTATCCAGATTACAGAATAACAGAGGTACAAGGGACTTTGGAGGTCTTCTAGTCCAACCCCCTATATAAGCAGGAGACCCTCTAACATTCCAGGTAAATGGCTTTCCAATCTCTTCTTTAAAAAACTCCAGGAACTCCCACAACAATCTTGCCTCCTCATGTTCAGCTTGAGACAATTATTCCAAATTCTTTTTCAAAAATACTGTTACCAAACCAGGTATTTCCCATCTACACGTGTGCACTTCATTTCTATTTCATTCTATTACTTTTAATCCATTTCGCTAATCTATCAAGATTGCTTTAGAATCTATTTCAGTCTTCTTTTGAACATTATTTCTATAATGTTCTTCCTCTCAGTGGAAGACCCCAAAGATGAAACCATCCCCCCTCCACAAAAAACAAATGAAGTTTAAAAGCAATAAATATAAAAAATTAAAATAAGTTCATCATAAGAAACAAAGAAAGCAAATCAGGCAATCTAAAAGATACCCAGATTCTGGAGTAGCAAACAAACACTCCTCAGAAATTGCATAATTGGGGTGCTGTCATTGAGAAGGTTCCACTCTTGGCCACTACACTGTAAGCCAAACTTGCTAATAGACCATAAGCAGGGCTTTCCTGTCTCTAATCTCAAATGTTGAGATGGATGGTATTGGGATCTGTCACTTTTGATCAACCTTTTAAACCAAGTCCAGTAAATCACAGTGATCTAGCACAGCATTTCCAAGATCAATGATATGTGGTCCCTGTTATCCTGTTTACAATGCCCTTGTTGTAGCTTCCAGACCTTTTCCAAACACCTCCAAAGGATGAGTGGGAATCCAGTCAAGGTTATATTATGGTATGGATCTCTGATCAAAGCTAATCTGATCCAGGTTGAGTCGTAGTGGTGCACTAGCTGAAACTGGGTACAGATCCTTCTTACCAATAAGGTCACCTGTGCCTCTAGTGACAGACTGGCATTAAGGATACTTCCCAAACCACACATCTTTTCCTTTAGAAGGAAAACTACATCATTCAGAAAACGACCACCTGTGGCCAGGCCTGAGGACCATTTGAACCCAAAATCTCTGAAAGGTTTTGGATTCAAATGGTCACTCTAGCAAAATGGCTTTCAGTGCTAAAATCTAGATTACACAAATGGCATGACCCTGTTATCAACGGAACTGCAAAAAAGAACACTAATTATTCTTCAAATATTTGGGCTTAATTAATATATGCATGCAAGTTAGTTAGGTGTCAGCAAGACAGACTTGTGTCCTGGTAACTGCACAAAAGTTTGACATAGTCATAATCTGAATCTCTTCAAAGCATAGTCTTGCTATTTCTTCGATCCACTACATCCACTTTACCTGTTGTCCTCCCCTTCTACTTTTCTCAACCTTGCCAACCCTAGTTATTTGCTTTTTTTTTTTTAAGTCACTACCAAAGTGCTATTTTAATAGAAAGATAGCCATCCCAGCTCTCAAGAAGATAGAGGAGAGAACTCCTCAATTATGACCATTTTGGCCAAGTAGAATACTGATCTTTTGTAACAGCCTTTTTGGTGAGCCCTTGTTGTTGGAATATGTCTGGCCCTTCTTGTTAACTGCAAATTTTGCCTGAAGGGGAAAGTGGAAAATGGCATGGTGCCTAGGTTCCCACTAGATTTGCTTCAAGTGTACACATGCTAAGTTAGGATGTCAAGGATCCCTCAATATGTACAATATGAGGTTCAGGGAGGGGACAGGAGATAGTCATTGTTCTACCCTTCAGCAACAGATTGCCCCCCTCCCCTCCCGAGGCCAGCTAACTCTTTCCCTGTGGTGGTGGGTAGGAGAGTTGAAGACCCCAAACACTGTATTTTACTTAGCTGCCTTCCCCAACCATATCTCACTTCATAAAAACTTCTTGGTAGTTTTAAACTCTAATTCATAAGAACTGTTCTTTACAAGCTTTTCAGATTTGCTTTTAAACTTTCTATTTCTTGGTTTCTATCACCTTTTCACTCTTGCAATTTCAAATCACACATCCTCCTCTATTCAAATAATCCCACGTTCCAAAATAAACCTCATTCCTCCCAACTTTTTCATAATTAGCCAAAAATACAAAGTCACACCTTTGCTAGGAAAACATATTACCTCCATGGTATTTGTGGTTGGTTTTTGCTCCCTTTAGTTTTTAAATTTCAAATCACTGTTTGCTAAGATACAAAGTGCATCAAATTCATTTTCACACACTCATTTCAATAATTTTATATACCCTTATATATATATGATTTTAATTTATCTCAGTGCTTATTCAACAAAGTAAGGCTTTTCTCCTCAGTGTTTTCTGGCTTTCTACTTTTGGGAATGTCAATTTTTCCTCCATGTCCAGAGTTTAACATTACAGATCTGTAAGATTCTGTCTGTATAATTCCCAGGATGCGCTATAAATGCAAGAGTGAAAATTAGCAGACACATAGTGAAGCTCTCTCCTTCTCACATGTACTTATCAAACTTTATGAAATCAATTTAGCACTCCCAAGTGGGAGATGAAGGAACATCTTTTCTCATATCTTGCTTTAGTTGTGCAACATAGTAAGAAGTACAGTATGGCATAATGTTTCTATTCAAGATGGTCTTTGGCTCTAAGGAAAAACCTAGATGATTTTGATTAAACTTCCTCCTACCTCTGCACAGTAAGATAATTAGAGGAAAGTTTTTCTTCTTTGTCTCTTGCAAGTTCATTTGTCACCTGCAGAAGAAAAGGGGCCCTCTCTTTGGCAACTTTGAAAGTCATCCTGTGATACAGAAGCTCCATTCCTCCCGGACTATTCTAGCAAGAGGTGGCAGGAACTGCAACATACTGCTGGCATTCCTGATAAACAATACCAACCAAAGCAGACATGAAAGGCTGACGTGGGTCAGGTTTGTGAGCACTTTGGCTTTTTTACAGTATAAGGTGCAATTGATGAAGGTAATTTAAGAGGTGATTGTGTTGGTTAGACAATTTAAAATAAAAAAGGAAAGAATATAATCAATTCCACCCAGAGAAGGTGGCAGTTACAAACAGGTGGAAATATTGTATACTCCCAATTTATACCCAGTTCTGTCAACCATGGCACACACATGTTGGAGAAAAGCATTTAAGATCTTGCCTAGTACTTAGTCCAACCTTTTTTGTCTCTTCTGCATCTTCATCCTCGTTTGCTAGTTTCATTGCTGTTTCAAGGATCCCTCCCAAACTCTGATCTCCTGGCAAAGATTCCATTCCTTGGATGGGAGGGAAACCTGCCAAAGAAGACAAAAAGCTAAAGGTGAAAAGACAGTTAATTTAAAAATGGCATCATTGCCAGCTGCTTGCTGTCATTCTTGGCTACTTGGCAGTGACTCATTCACTAATTAGTAAGGAATCAATTTCTTCATGTATTTGAATAAAACTATAGAGTTTTATCTACTCAAGAGTGCCATAGACTACAATTAGATTTCCAAGATGCCATTCATTGAACTGAAGATTTTGTGCTAAAAAAAGAACACAACTGAGATCACAGCCTTTGCACTTATGAATGGAAACAAAGTCCACATGGGTTTCAGCTATTTTGGCATTGGTTGCTTTGAAAAACTATAGAAATCCTTTCCCAACCTGAGACTCCCTCAGATATATTGCATTACAGCTCCCAACATTTCCAGCCAGTATTATTATTGTTAGCCAGAATTGCTCTGAGAGGTCTCTAAATTTGATAAATAAATAATGAAAACTGAAAATTCAACACTGTGGGATGGCACTAGGTTGGCACAGGTAAAGTCAGAGTTAGAAATATCATCTATTTGGGAATTGTTTTGTGTTCTTGCATTATACTATTGTAACAGGATGGCATTCATAAAACATGACTTTTTCTTCCCTCAGATCAAGAGGATGCTTCTGTAAGCATGTTATAGGCTGGATGCAATAATATATTCTATCACTAATACATTCTATCACCATCTTGTAAACTACATCCCAAAGGTGCTTTTTCAAGAGGCAACTGGACTTTCTGGTTTTTCTTTGAGGATGTTTTGCTTCTCATCCAAGAAGCTTCTTCAGCTCTGACTGGATGGTGGGGAATGGGACAGGGATTTACACTTCTTGCAGACAGCTGGTCATTTGCATTCTTTTAGCAAATCGTTGAGGCCACCTGGAGGTTTATCTGTGCCATCAGGGTCACCTGAGTAGTGTGACTGATGTGGAGTCTTCTTGGAACTGTTGAAAGGACTGTGTTGTAGACTGGAAATAGATCAAATCCCTCCCCCTCTGTTGAAAGAGGACCGTTCAATTTTGACATAGATGGCTTCTTTGACCCCTCTTTCAAACCAGCGGTCCTCTCTGCCCAAAATGTGGACTTTGCTGTCTTCAAAAGAGTGGCCTGTATCTTTTAAATGCAGATGGACTGCTGAATCTAGTCTTGATGGTTTCGTTCTCCTATGTTGTGCCATGTGCTTATGAAGTGGTTGTTTTGTTTCTCCAATGTACAGATCTGCACATGGCTCACTGCATATGCAGTACAATGCAAGGAGTATAAATCCTTCCATTCCCCACCATACAGCAAGCAAAGAAAGAAAAATGGTGGGGTGAAGACATTTCCAAGCACCTGGTGATCTTCCCTGCCAGCTTGCCCACTGACTTTGCTTGTAGGAAGCTGGCAGAGGTCAGTGATCACATAACTGCAGGATGCTGCAACTGATGATCATAAATGCAAGCTGGTTGCCAAATACCCACATTTTGTTCGCCTGATCATGAGGATGTTGTAATGACTGGAATTTTGAGGACCGTTTATAAGTCCCTTCATTCAGTGCCATCACAACTTTGAACAGTCACTGAACAAATGGTCGTAACTCAAAGACTACCTGTAGAAAATTATGAAAGGCAAAGAAGCTTCCCTAAAAGCGTTCACAGAGGCCAATGGTGAGACCAAGCAGTCTTGATTAGCACTCATGTGAACACAAATCTGTCTAATCAAGCAAAGCAAAGCCTCAAATGAACTGACATACTTCAGGCTGAAAATAAAACTCTCACATGCTGTATATAAAAAGATTCTTGCATAGCCAACCAGGAGTGGGTAAAGTTTAAAACTCTCTTTAATGTGAGTAGGAGAGCTTAGCAGGGACAAGGCTACCTGTAGATGGAAGAGATGTGATCTGCTCCATTACCTGCCATACTCCTGGATATGTTTTCCTAACCCTGACACTGAAAGTCTAGAAAAATCCTAAAGCAAACAACGTAACCAGTAGAATTGGAAATTAAATACCTGGTGGCACAGGAAGATCAGCAAACTCCACAGGTTTCCCAGCTTTATGAGCTCTGATGGCCTCTTGATATTGCTGGGAGAATAAAAAAAAAAGCAATAAGCTACAAGATTCCTTTAAGAATATGGTATTTGTATAACAAGATTGGTTCTATCCAAATGGTTGCTTATAGTATTATTTTTACATCTTCATCAGGAGCATCAAGAGTATTCTCAAATAATCATTCAGTCAATACTACTAAGAAACAATATAACAGCTCTCTTGATATATTCCATATAACTCCTAGGATGCCGGCAACAACAAATGGGATTTGTAGCCCCACACACCTTGTTTGTTGTTGGAGAAGGCTACTATAAGAAGTTTTCATTAAAAGGCCTGGCTTGCTTTGCTGCCAATTGTCAATGACAACAATACCAAGGGGCTGTAATTTGAAATCTTTCTATTGCACATCAAAAGCAAGCACCATAGAATAGAATGCTCTTTGATGAGCTGCCATGGACCATTTTAATCCATGTCACTTAAATATTGTGAAGCTATTCTGCAATTCCCTCTGGAATGTGTACTTTTTAAAATATATAAATAGATTGCTTTGTTCAAAGACCTATCTTGTTAACTTTCTGTCTACAGTGGTGAATTTCTGAAGGAATTCAGGCTGAAATTCCCCTTTCAAGAAGCAGAAAGTCTAGAGCAAGGGGTCTCCAATCTTGGCAACTTTAAGACTTGTGGACTTCAACTCCCAGAATTCAAAGCCGTCTGAGGAATTCTGGGAGTTGAAGTCCACAAGTCTTAAAGTTGCCAAGGTTGGAGACCCCTGGTCTAGAGGCTTCCTTTTTCCATAAAGAATTAAAAACAGAAGAAATGGGAGAGGGGAAAGTGGAGAGCAAACTCTAACTGTTCTGAGAATAGCCCACTAGAGATCATTTTTCTAAAGAGCAATCAAGTGGCACATTTGACAGTAATATTATAACTGATCTTAGACACTGAATATTAACAAAAGCATCAAGCTGCTTTAGTCTCCACCAGCTCCTCCTTGGAGCAAAACCCAAGTCTTGCATGGTTGCAGTATCTGTGCAATTAATAGAACCTATAAAATAATTTCACCATAGGGAGACAATAGGAAAAAGCAGAAAACGTTCAAGAATTTCAAATTCTGCTCTACTTGCTATTCCCAGTTACAGCCCGAGGCTTGGTACAGCAAATGAACATCCAAAGTCACAATATGCAGCCACTTCACCTTCACAATCCGTTCATGCATTCTGGCCTTCCTGTCCTCTCCTTTGCTCTTTGCCTGGGCTGCTGCTGCCTTGTATCTGTCCATCCTCTGCTGCAAGGCCTCCATCATATCTCGAGGGGGGGCTGGCCTCTCTGGAAACCAAAGATAGAATTTTAGGTAGCATGCTGGCAGCGAAAGATCTATCATGTATCTTATAAAAGCTTGAGGCCTTCCAGAACCCAGGGAGATGATGATGATGATGATGATGATGATGATTTTATTTGTTTGTTTGTTTGTTTATTTATTAAATTTCTATACCACCCTTCTCCCGAAGGACTTAGGGCGGCAAACAGCCATATTAAAACAAACATATACCCATAAAATTTAAAAAAAACAATTTAAAATATATAAAAATTTGGCCCTTGTATTAAAAACCACAGACACCCAATTAAAATTCATTTTCTAAGCCAGCCCGGCCTGTTGGAACAAAAGAGTCTTAAGGGCACGGCAAAATGATCTCCAGGGGCAGTTCATTCCAGAGGGCAGGATATGCAGAAAAGCGCTTGGTTAGATCGCTAGGTACCAGGGGTGAAATGCTCCCGGTTCTGACCGGATCGCCTGATCCAGTAGTGAGGGTGAGAGTGGTGGGTGGTTTGGAGAACCGGTAGCAAAAATTCCTGCGGCCCGCCCCCCCCCATGCCCAGCTGAGCTGCGTGATCATCAGAGGCTGTTTTTTTTTTCTTTTAAAAGCATTTTTTCTACAACCTCTTTGGCTGAAAAAATGCTTTTAAAAGTTAAAAAAAAAAAGCCTCTGATGATCGTGTGGCTCAGCTGGGATTGTCAAGAGGCTTTTAAAAGCATTTTTTTCCTGCAGCTTTTTCGGCTGAAGAGGTTGTAGAAAAAATGCTTTTAAAAGTAAAAAAAAGAAAGTTGGCTACACCCACCCAGTCACATTATCCACCACCACCACCACCACCAAGCCACACCCACAGAACTCTTTTCACAGGTAAGTCAAGCTAGATAGTTATGAATTTTGCTCCTTTCTCTATTTGTTTTCCATTTCCTCATTCTTTGAATGAGAAACCCAATACTATCTAGTCTGAGATATATTAATTCTGGAAGAACTGGATTTGAGACATCAGGTCTGAGAGGTCCAGGAAGTACCCTGAAACAAGATGTCTTTTTGTAGGAAAGTCACCATGCTAACCACAGACGGAAAAAGCAGCAGCAGCAGCAGCACATATCCCTTCACTCATACAACAAATTGAACTGCAAACTCTCTGTGTAAAAGAACATTGCATAGGGACCCTCTAACTTGGGGGCTAGGTAGTATGGGTTGTGGGAGGAAGGGTTTTCTGGGGGATTAAGGTTGCACCACAAGAACTCTGTGGTGATGGTTGGGGTGACAGAATGTGAGTTGTTCTGAGAGAACACGGCCACAGTCTCTTATCCTATTGGGCTAGACCTATAAAGTCCTTTATGGCATGCAGCCAAGTTATTTGAGGGACAACCTCTCTGATTATCAGATATGGCAGAAATGGCATAGTCCCAATCTCATTTATTAGGAAGTGCCATATGGTGGGACCTAGGAAGAGCGTCTTTTTCTTGTGGTGGCCACCCTTTGAGTCAACATCCCCTTCCTCCCTGAGTTTAGGTTGGTCCTCACCCTGCTGGCTTTCTGTGCAGCCTTAAAGACATGGTTGTCTCACTAAGCTGAGGGATTCAGCTGTGTGCCAGAGCCCATGCAATGGTTATATTGATTTTTTGCTGTTTGATTTGGTTGTTACTTTGGCTGTTGATTATATTCAGTATATATTATTACTATTGTAATCTGTTGTTTTAAATTGTTGTTAGATACCTAAATGAATTTGAAATGGGCAGTCATATAAATTGAAATAATAAATAAACAAAGCAGCATTATTATCAAGAAACAAGAAAATACCCCAAAGTATTTTGGAGTTCCTACCTGCTGTCCTTGAGACTCCTTGGGCTGGATGATTTACTGCTTGAGCAAGTGGTGCTGCTGTTGCCACCGGAGTCTGTTGTACACGTGAAGATAACATCTCCTTAGGTAACTGATCTGTGAAAATCAGATAACCAACAAAAGTAAGTTAAAAAACTAATTAATCTGTCTGCATTTCAGCTCAGGAGGTAAGATGCAGTTATATCACCTGCCTCTGACAGGCTCAAAGAACCAAGAACGACATGTGGAGTTATTTCTGAGTAGCTTTTTTATTGTTGTTCATCTACACACAGGAATCTTGCCGGACTAAAGCAATTACATTCAATAACTGTAGGTATACTCTGTAAATTGCCAGGTAGGGTCCAACCTTGCTCTCTTCCTGTCTACCAGACATTCCAAGCTCCACTGTCTCTCTGAACTCTGGGAAACAGACCCTCCCTCCTGTGATTTTGATTACATTTCACCCCAGGCCCTAACTGGCCTCTTCTCAGCCCATCCTAACTCAGGCACTTAAAGCATACTGATCAATTCAAATATACATTAACAATGCTTTCTGCTCCAATGCAGTTGCTTGACATGGTAGAATGTAAGGAAGAACTATGGTATCTGCCCCTGGATGGAATTTCTGAATTATATGACTTGAGAATCCACTTTATTACAAACCATGTAATGACTTCAGATCATTCAAATAAAAGTCAGGACATAAATCCTGCAGATAAATGGAAGTTCTGAGCTGGACATGAATCTTGAAGATTTTATCATCTTTCTACAGAGATGAGAGAATTCTCAGTTCTCACCACTAAGCAGACACTACACAGTGATACCCATGTACCTTTAATATCCCCTTCTACCACAACACCCCACCTTAAAATTGCACTGAATCAGCAGACCAAGCAGTTCAACATTAAAGTCAATTTCATTTATATCTGCCAAAGTTAGAAACAAAAGCACAGTTTGGATTCTTAGTAAGAACCTGAAATGAGGAGTCATTGGTGCTCTCTGAGCTGGCTTATTTTCTTGCAAACTAGATAACATCCTCAGTGCTAGTAAGGAGTACTGTTTGCTGTCAGTTTATATTCTAGTGGCTTGCCTGTCAGTGTTTGTGGGGGATCATCTTAAGAGATTTTTTGGTTGGGTTGTTTGCTATTGGCTTCCTTGGCAGTTTCTTGATTGTGGTAATTGTTTATTTGATTATTGGTCTGATGTTACCTAGTTTGGGTAATGAAACGTCTGCAAGAAAACAAGCAAGCTCATAGATCACCAAGGACCCCCTCATGTCAACCCTGAGCTACAAATATTCTGTTTTATAAGAACCTGAAATGATGAAATAAAAATTGGTATCAAGCTAAGATAGATTGCAAAATTAAAATTGTCCTTCTTTCATTGATTGCAGCTAGGACCACACAGAAGCCGCAAAGAATCAAATTCCATTAGACCTTCACCTTTTCTTTACAAGTTCCAAACACCTGCCCTACAGATATTGCAATTCTACATGCCTTAGTGTTTCACAATACCTTTGTGTAAATCAGAAACATATCCTACGCAAAGAAAAGTCTACTGAATTCCCTAATATTTATTTCCACTGAAAATAATTTATGTTCTAAAACTGCTGAGAAATTAAGAGCTATATCTACTTCACTGTTTATACCTAGATGAAAAGCAGTTGTCACTCAAGGATTATTCCAGTGTTTTGTTAAAGCTCTGTGTTTCAGCTTTAGAATGCCTAGCTTTTATGATAACTAATATCTTGTTTGGGATTATTCCATACTTTGGGTTGAGGAACAAATCAGTAAACTTCCACTTACTTTCATCTAGTAATCTGACTGATGTTTCATGTTTCAATGCAGGCATTTGACAATGAAACTCTAAAAGAAACAAGACTTACTAACTTCACTGCCATCTGATTTGACTTTCTGGTGCAAGATCTATATAATCAAATTCTCAACAAAGATAATGCCTAAGACAAATATAGCCTATTTTCCATTCTCACCTGGAGGTGGCGGCAGATTGCTGAGATCTACAGTTTCTCCTTTATCAAGAGATTCTAAAATAGGCTCAAAACTCTGAAAAACATGAATACAGGCAAGTAAGTGTTGGTTCTTCTATACACATTGTCCTCGACTTACAGCTCCTTATTTAACAACAGTTCAAAGTTATGATGGCCGCAGAAAAAGTGCTTTATGACCTGTACTTCCATTTATGCCACTGCAGCCCCACCTATGGTCACATAATTGTAATTTGAGTCAGGTAAATTACACTCTGCATCCTTTTATACTGGTTTCCAGCAAAAAAAAAATCCATTGGAGAAGCTGGATTTGCTTAAAGACTGCGGTAAAAATGGTAATAAAATCACATCCGGTCACATGATAAGTAGTTTTACGATCGCCCCAATTTATGAAGGAAATTCCAGTCCCAACTGTAAGTCAAGGATTACCTGTACATTTTTAGATAAAAAACTACTGTGACTGAGCAATTAAATTTCACATTTGAATTTTGGATGAAAAAAGTATGAAACCTAAATCTGAATTTTGCCAACCACTTCATAAGAGGAGTGGATCAGAGAAGTTGCCAAGCAATAGAGGAAATACAGCAGTTGCTTCATATTCTACTTACAGTTTCCCCAGCAAGTAGTTTTTACTGACTGCATGAGACAGAAACATTCCACATTCATTATCTCTGTTATCTGTACTATCAGCCTGTCAGACAGAACCCTCTTATCCAAAGGGGGGAATATGAAAAAAGAACTACAGGAACAGTGGCAGGAGACACAGACTTTCCTGAAGCCAAAATACTACATAAGCTTTTATCTGAATGGCTGCTTTTGCATAATTGTCATAAAAACTGGACAATTCAGGCAAAGGCATCAGCCTAATTTTGGTGATGTTAGTGAAGTGAAGTGAAGTGACTCACATCAGAATCATATGATATATCTGAATGTGAGCCATCCTAGAATATAGAGCAAAACCCAACCTATGCAAATTATAGCTTTTGTGCCTGCTCCATATATTGGTCTGGTTTATCTCTTTCTTTAAATTATACCTTTTTTCATCATCATGATTGGCTCATACATGGATTACAAAATATAGCAGCTGAGTTCCCATGTTATGCCAGGCCAAGCCAGCCACATTATTTACTGGGTATAACAAGAGTTTTGAGGGCTGGCAGAAAAACAATGGAAACGTTTTCTTCCTTGCTAATTTCCCCAGTGATGATTTTTTTTTTTTAAAAAAAAAGTCATAGTTACTTTACTGTGAAAACACACCTACCTTTGCCAGGCGGTAATATTTGGTGGCCATTTCATTGTCACCTTCTTGCTTAGAACGCAGGGCAGCCAGTTTATATTCCCGTACTCTGGCTTGCAGGACAGCTTGAGTGCTGGAGCTCAGAGCATCTAAGGGCAAAGAGGGAAGCTGTCTCAATTTATGTAGCCATCTAAGAGTGCATATATGGGCATGCATTCTACTCAACAAACCTGCACAGAAGGTAAACTGAGCATACAAAAGATTAAGTTACCCCCTAATACTAATTTTGGTGCTACAAAACTCCAGGCTCCTGAATTGGGGTTTAGTGGGAGTCCAACCCAAGCTCACGACTCTGTATGAACGGCGACTGTGAGGGTCACTCAGCACAGACTGGGGAAAGCAGAGCAGGCAAGCAGGCCTTTCTCAGGCTTGCAGCTAGTTTGTTTATTAAATTTGTTTGCTGCATCTTGCTGCAAAGCGATACTGGGTGGCTTACATTAAAAGAAATAATCATAAAAGTATTATATCTAATCACAATAAAAATAGAGATTACGACTGAAAGATGGGGAAGAAGGGAGCAGAATGAATGGGGCCCAACTAGAGCCACACTGGCATGACCCCAGAGTTTGCCCCAACGTGAAGGGGCATTCAACTCCTCCAACCAAAAAAGGTTGAATTACCATGTGTTGAATTTCAGGTTATACAAGATCCATGATCATAGGCAACTTCACAGAATTTTCCTTGATGGACTTCTGCTGACTAGGACTGAATGACAAAGTTTTAAGGATTTGTTTATAGGTAAGAGATGAGATATGGGATGAAGAGATTGTTTGTTGTATTTTTACAGAAGGTGATAAGTTGTTAAAATTGTTTATCCTGATTGTATGGAGGAAGTCACTTCTTATTTATTATATTTATTTATTTATTTATCAAATTTCTATACCGCCCTACTCCCGGAGGACTCAGGGCGGTGAACAGCCAAGATAAAATACAGATAATACAAACATTAAAAGTCCCTTAAAATTATTAAATATTTTGGCCAAAACACAAATTAAAACATCCAATTTATAAAACAAATAAAACGATTTAAAAATTTAAAAGGGAGAGTTAGGCCAGGCCAGCCTGCTGAAATAAAAAAGTTTTGAGAGCACGATGAAACGTGTGCAGATCCGGGATCCTCCGTATCTCTGGGGGAAGCTTGTTCCAGATGGTAGGTGCCCCCACAGAGAAGGCTCTCCCCCTGGGGGCCGCCAGTCGACACTGTTTGGCCAACGGCACCCTGAGAAGCCCCTCTCTATGGGAGCGTACTGGTCGGTGAGAGGCTATTGGTAGCAGAAGGCGGTCTCGTAAATACCCCAGTCCAATGCCATGGAGTGCTCTAAAGGTGGTAACCAAAACCTTGAAGCGCACCCAGAAGACCACCGGGAGCCAGGGCAGCTCGCGCAGGAGGAAGGGGTCATATGGGAGCGCCATGCCGCTCCCATAACCACCCACGCGGCCACATTCTGGACCAGCTGGAGCCTCCGGGTGCTCCTCAAGGGGAGCCCCATGTAGAAAGCATTGCAGTAGTCCAGGTGGGAAGTAACGAGAGCATGAGTGACCATATTTAATGAGTCTCGATCCAGAAAGGGACGCAACTGGCGAATCAGGCGGACCTGATAAAAAGTCTCCCTGGCCACGGCCGTCAAGTGCTCTTCCAAAGACAGCCATGAGTCCAGGACGACACCCAAGTTGCAAGCCCTCTCCGTGGGGGCCAATGACTCGCCCCCAATCGTCAGTGATGGCACCAACTGACTATATCGGGATGTCTTTCCTATTCCTATATTCTTATCTTTTTCTTTTTTGTATTCTTTTTCAATTCTTTTTGCGCTATTGTTTCTTTTTATTCTTTTATTTTTTGTAGTCTGCATTAGTTTGTGTCTGTTTAGCTATAATGTTTAATAAAAACATTATAAAAATCTTCATAGAATTTTCCATCTTTAAATTAATAAAGCATGTAGGGAAGAAGGAAAGAATGGGAGGAAAAATTAAAGGGAGCTATCCAATTTATTTATTCATTCAATCTCTATAGCAACCCATCTCAATCCAATTCACATTGGGTGGTGAACATCATCAATTGAAACCATAAAAACGCAAAAACAGTTAGAAATAAATACTTTTTATATGTTTTACTTTTTGCTAATTTTTTTTCTTTCACTACAAGTGAGATAAAAAAAATTAAATGCTTACAAAATATTGACTGAGTCAGTCAGTATTGTAGGCTGATTCTGCTCATTGCCAGGAGTTATGACCAGCTCAAGATTGACTCAGCCTTCCATCCTTCCAAGATGAGTAAAATGAGGATCCAGATTGTTGCGGGCAATATGCTGACCCTGTAAACCTCTTAGAGAGGGCTGTAAAGCACTGTGAAGCGGTATATAAGTCTAAGTGCTATTGCTATTCCTAATTATTTATATTATAATTGTAAGCATTTAAATGTAGAGCCAGTTCAGTGTAAAAGTTAAAGCACTGAGTTAGAAACTTGAAGACTGTGAATTCTACTCCCAATGTAAACTCAAAATCAGCTGGGTGACTGCTCAGCCATAGGAAGAAAAGCACTTTTGGAAAAATTCTGGGGCTGTTGCTAAGCATCAAAAATTACTTGAAGGGTATATGTGAGAGACATGCTATTATGCTTTCCAGCTTCTATACTTTAATCAAGAATATAAATATATATAAATATTTGAACAAGTCACTATTGCAATACATGTATTTGCAATTTACTTTTCTACTTATATTGCGGCACACAAATTTATACTTGGTGTAGGAAGAACTGCATAAAATACAGTTCTAACGTATCAGAAACTAGTGGCTGATCACAATGCTACCTTCTCTATCAAAGTGATCTGATGAACTGGGAGTAAGAGACACTCACTGATTTGTTCCAAGAATTGTATGTCTCTAACTACCCCTTTTGATTGGCAGGCCATCATGAAATTTGTCAGATGCTTTTCAAAAATCACCTCTGTTTCAAAAGCAACTTACCACGAGGAATAGTGGCTTAAGAACACACCATGAGTACGTAAGCTATTCTTTAGATCTCGGTGGTTCTGCTAAGGCTATGCACTCCCAAAAGAAAATATTAGCACAAGGTTTTACTGTGATTTATGCTCTGGCCCAACTTCAAAGGTTTATGATTGGCAACAGATTTTTTTAAGTGGTTTCTATCAAACACGAGACATCAAATGCATGGGATCTGAGAAGAACAAAAATAAAGCTTGCTTTGATTCTATCCTTTTTAATCCTTTCAGCTGCTGTTATCAGACCTAAGTCAATGAACAAAAAGCATGTTGTATCTTGGCTACAACATGCCAAGTTTCTTGGTGAAACTAACTGAAGAATCCTAGCTATACACAAAATTAATGCTAAATTAAGTTCCAGGCAATTCAAAATGATGCAAGGAAGATTAAATCAAATCCAAATCTCAGACATTAAGGTGCTGAACATTAAAAAAGATCCTAATACGAATAATGGTCCAAAAGTAAAGTAATAGTTAGATATAAGAGAAAGAGAGAGCTCCTATATACTTATTACAATTACTTAGCTAATATCAATATTAATCCACTGAGGTCTCTAAGTCCTGCAAAACAACTTATTATAATTGTTCTGTATTCTAATTTTCCTTTTCAGACTTCTTTCCGTTTTATTTTCATGAGCATCAACAGGGTTGTACCTAAATCTCCCTTCTCCTGGCCCTATTAACAGCTCTTCTCTGTAATACATTATGTCAGTCTGGAATTTCCAACCTGGAGAATCTGCTATAGTGTCCTAGCTGCATCTCTTTCTTTGTTAAATGACTGGGTGGGATGGTTGACATATAGACCTCACAATCATGATACCCGATAAAATTGACAGATTTCTCTACTGCTTTTTCTCCTTTCCTACCTTTTGGGCTGACTGAGATGATAGAGACTTTGGAGAGCTAGAAAGCTTGTCACTTTCTCGTGGCATTTTAGTTAGTCCTTTGAACTACCTTGTACTCAACTCTTCAAAAACAGTACTGGATCCAGAATCAAAGCTAAATTGAGCTTTAGACTGTTTCCTCTGCAGAAAATTATATTTCCCAATACGAATCACATCTTTCCTCTCTTAGACACTTTAAGCTGGGTCATATTTTTCAGTACTAACCTGACGAAAGGGAAGATGCTGTTGGGGCAGATGTTTCCAGTGGTGTTTCTGAGGAATTGAGTGGTGGGCCAGTTGTTGGAGAAATCTTTGGTTTTGGAAGTTTTGGTGGTGGAACTTTGGGAGGCAGCTGTAACCCAGGGGATGATATAGATGGTGATTGTTCAAGAGCTGCAGTTGGTGGCTCTGGAGTAAAGTGATTGGTTAACACTTCACTTTCTTCTGCTGTGGAGGGTTGTGAGATTGGAGCGGTCTTCAAAGAAGCAGCCTGCGGGCAATTACTACTCTTTCCTGTAGCTACTGGTGGAGGAATCTCATCTTCATCTATCTTTTTGCCTTTCCGTACAGAGGTCAATAGGTTTTCTAGAGTCTGGGAAAAAAGGCTTCATATAATAAAAGCAGCTTGCCGGTTCATCCATAAATTGAGTATGCCCCCGGTAAAAGGACATGGTTTTTAAAAATCACATCCTTTACCCACCCCAAAAGGATCTTCAAGACAGATAAGACTGGAGCATTATAAAATCCTCATGGGAAACAATGGTTATCTACCACTGAAGTTAGAAAAAAGCATTTCTTATTTCATTTATCAGCTGCTCATGTGACACTTTCCATATCTGTCAAAGCTCCATCTTTATCTTGAGTTTCCTCCCACTGGCCCCATCTACTTATAACTTTGTTAGTACCTCCAAGAGTCTTATAAACCTTACCCAAGTCTTTCCATAACTTCTGCATCTTGCCAAGATCTGTAGAGGTTTTAATTCTTAAATCAGGTGAGATCCCAATGGCTAACCATGTCACTACTGTACTCTAGCATCCTGTATAGAACTGACATTCACTTGCCACTCTCACAGCTAGCACTAAAAAATAGACTTACGTGTACTACTGGGCAACGAAACATGAAATGATTAGTGATGGCTTCCAATAGAAATACTTTCACAATGGAAAGTTCTAGGTGTGAAAGGCACGAAAGTCCTTTCCAGCACAAGCTTCCTATTAATGTTATTAAGAAACACTAAAGATCTAATACATTTATCCCAGCAAATATTTGGTGACTTACTTTGAGGCCTCTTTCATAGCGACGCATTTTGGAACTTTCCCCAGCTTGTTTTGCATTAGCAATAGCAACCTTGTACATAGCCAGTCTTTCCAGCAAAATGGATTCAGATGTGTTGGAAGCAGCTGGAGCACCGTGTTCCTGGCAAAGCACAACACCAATCCTTATTTCTTACAGAAAGCCAACATTAGTTCAATTGCAGAAGAGTTACTCTGTGGCATAGTATACATCTGAGGTCAAACCAGGAGTCCCAGGATATGTTTTTCCCCCTCCAGCAATAAACCATAAACAGCAATATAAAAGAGAAGGAAAATCATATTCCTGGCAAAAAAAGGGGAGAGACTAACTTAGAATCAAAATTATACACTCTTTTACACTCTTGCAAAAAGAAATGATGTTCTATCTTTCTAGTTTATTTATGTCCACCCAGAAATTTGCACAACAACTGCTCAAACAGATTGCTTTTTAGATAAGCTTTTTATTTCTGGGATCCTTATTGCCTTAATTCAAATTATTGTTATATTCTTTGCCTAGGGACACATGATTTATTGTTGCTGGGTTGTACGTTTTCTAGACACGAGGAAAAAAGCTAGAGCAAAATTTATTACTATGGATTTTATAGGTCTGCTGTTAAGATTGTGTCATAAGTGCATTTAAGACGGTGTCTGGAGGGGTAGTGGGTTGATTGGAAAGCCTGACAGTGTGAGTTCTAGGAATTGGTGGGGGGAGATGAGGGGGAGATGTGTGATTGTGGGCAGATGGAGCAGGGTCAGCTTGATTGGTTGGGAAGAATTTGATCCTGTTATTCTTGAGTAAACAGGACTCTCAGGTGCTAACTCAGCCACTTTTATTAAATCATCACCCCTCCTAGCTAGTGAGATTAGGGAGGTCACATGGCATTGGATCCATAAGATAGAATCCACTTCCTTGAGGGAAGAATGATTCCATGAGCTTTGAAAGAGGCAATACAGGTAGTCCTTGACTTACATCGGCAACTGGCACTGGAATGTCCATCTCTTAGTGATGTGGATGTAAATGTGACTGCATTACTTAGTGATGACAATCCCTGTCATTGTCATTGTTAACCAAATCCCATGGTCATTAAGTGAGGCTTCCCACAACCAAATCAGTGGTATTGCTGGCACAAAATTGCAAGCCCACAGTGGCTTTCAAGCAGGCAGGCAGGCAGGCAGGCAAATGGCTGCTACTGGATGGGAGAGGGCACAATGTGGTACGTGGAAAGCACGGGGAGGGTGTGTAGAGATGTGCAAGGGTGCGAGCAAGATGTGGTGAGGGTAAGAGAGTCTGCAAGAGTTGGGGAGGCTGCATGAGAGTGACACGGGATGGGAAGAGTGTAAGAGGTTGCAAGGAAGGCACAGAAAGCACTGCAAAGATATGTGACCCAAAGGTGCTTTTTTCAAGAGGCAACTGGACTTTCTGGTTTGTCTTTGAGGATGTTTTGCTTCTCATCCAAGAAGTTTCTTCAGCTCTGACTGGATGGTGGGGAATGGGACAAGGATTTACACTTCTTGCAGACAGCTGGTCATTTGCATTCTTTTAGCGAGTCATTAAGGTCACCTGGAGGTTTATTTGTGTCATCAGGATCACCTGTGCAAATGGGTGTGGAGCCTTCTTGGAGCTGTTGAAAGTACTGTTATAGATTAGAGATAGATGATGTGTATTTGTTTATTGAATAGCCCGAAGGCCTTTTCAAATAGATGATGTGGTATCCCTCCCCCTCTGTTGAGAGAGGACTGTTCAAATTTTACATAAATGGGCTCTTTAACCCATTTCAAACCAGCGATCCTCTCTGTCCAAAGTATGGACTTTTGTTATTTTCAAAAGAGTGGCCTGTGTCTTTTAAATGCAGATGGACTGCTGAATCTAGTCCTGATGTGTTTGTTCACCTATGTTGCGCCATGAGTTTATGAAGTGGTTGTTTTGTTTCCCCAATGTACAGATCTGCACATGGCTCACTGCATTGTACTGCATATACCTAGTTGCTCAGTTTCTGTCTGGGTGTTTTATCCTTAGGGTGGACAAGCTTCTGTCTTACTGTATTCTTGGGTTTGAAGTGTGCACGTATGTTATGTTGGCTGAAGATCCTCCTGAGCTTTTCCAATATGCCTGCAACGTACGGAATGACAACGTTGCTTCGTTTATTGTTTTCTTCATTATCTGTTGTGGAGGAGCTCCTGGAGGGTCTTTTCTGAGATTTGATGAAGTCCCACTTGGGAGAGACACACATTCTGAGGGCTTCCTTGATGTGTTTACGTTCTTTTTCTTTCCCATCTTTGCTGGTAGGCAGGTCTTCAGCTAGGTGATGTAAGGTTC
The DNA here is from genome assembly GCA_022577455.1 of Arizona elegans. Classification (NCBI taxonomy): domain Eukaryota; kingdom Metazoa; phylum Chordata; class Lepidosauria; order Squamata; family Colubridae; genus Arizona; species Arizona elegans. The sequence goes on from JAKOOJ010000003.1 coordinate 5,690,862, forward strand.
TGATGACTCCCATTTTGTATGCCAATCGGTGGTGGGAATCAAAATGTAAATATTGATCCGTGGGGGGGGGGGGGGGGGGGGGGGGGGGGGGGGGTTGTTTCTGTAAACTTCAGTGTTAAGGCTTCTGTCTTCCTTAATGTGTGCTGCACAGTCCAGGAAGGCTAGACTATTTTCCTTAATATCTTCCCATGTGAATTTGATGTATCTGTCCAGAGTTGATGTGTTTGGTGAATGCTTCAAATTCCTGTGTTTTGATCTTCACCCAAGTATTGCCCACATACCTATACCAGTGAGTGGGTGGAATTCCTGTGAAGGAGTCTAGGGCTTTGGTTTCTACCTTTTCCGGTGAAAAGGTAGGGGTTACAATGGGGGATACCAATGAACCCATGGCACAAAAAGGTACACAAATTACCTTTTGGGACAATTTTTTTGGAGTTGCAACTTAAAAGTAAGCAAGAACAACAAAGCCAAGTTGATATGAAAATATGCACCTTAGTAGCAGCAGGTACCACAGCATCTGGGGCCTTACCATCTTCTTCAAGTACTTCTGTTAGTTCAGCCTGCAAATCAGAGAAATATAGTGTTAAAGCTACATATTAAATTTAAACAAGAGAATTTTTGTTTCTATTTCTAACAAGAGTATGCATCTTGACACTATAGCATAACACCTAGGAAATGTTATGAAATCCTGTTCCGAACTACATTTCTTTCATTTCCACCTCTAACATTGTATGTTTCATAGTGACCGGGTGTTACTAGATCTCAAGGTATTATTACCATTAGTTCATCATCATCTTCTAAATCTTCCTCTTCTACCCCATCGTCTTCATCAAGGTCCTTCATACAGAGGGCAGCCATTTTTTCAATAGCTTCCATTGGCAAAGGAGCTAAGAAAGAAAAAGTAGCAGCATCAGCCAGCAGTCACTCTCATGTGCCATGAAATCAGCTCAAGATTGTATTACTTACAACTTACATAGATACAGCAGAGGGTAAAAATGGATAAATACATAATCACACAGCTGTGATGCACAAAATTATAATCTTAAAATAAGAACTCTAAAGGGATGATTGTACTTGTCTGAAACTTGGAAGACTAAAGTAGATCTTTCATCAAATACCCAAGAGAGGCTACAAGTCTATTTGCTTTAGCATCAAATATTCATAGATTTACTCCAATTTATATGTAGGTACTGCTACTGTACTCCCTTTAGTCAGACATCAAACACAGGTTGAATTTACCATGTGAGTACTCTATAATCCCACCAGTATTGTTCAAAGGACATTAGCTTCCTTAGAATATTATATATATGGGAGAATGTATGTATGCATGTATGTATGTATGTATGTACTGTATATATATGGGAGAAACTTCTGCATGTATTGGATTTCATGTGAGCAAGGATCATGACAATGCTAGATCTCTTTTTTTTTTTGGCCTGGAAGCCAATGTGTATAAAGCCATAGATGAAGATTTTCTCTCAGCAATTATTATGCTGAATCTGTAGCACACAAGTAGTCCTGACTTCATCTGAGCATTGGTGATTGGATTATTCTTTCTATTCCTGAATACTGTATCTGAATAGAAGTATTGAGACCACAAAAAATATGAACAAGGTCCATTCCACCTTTCTTAGCGGTGGTGTCTTTCCCAAGTAATAGCTTATCCCTGCGTGTAAAAACCCCTTCCTCCAACTGAGTTTCTGAAAAGAAGTGAAAACATGTCTCTGAAGGACAGTATTTGATGGATGTTAGGTTTTCTTGTCTTTATTTCTGTTGTAGGCCAGTGGAGCTGGTTTGGAAGAGACCAGCACAAAAATACCAATAATAAAATTCCAGAAAGATGCAAGAAAGCAGCAGCAATTTTTTAAAAATAACTCCGCACATATCCACTTCATAGACCTCATAAATCACTACTTTTAAGTTATAACAACCCCATAAAAACCCTAGAGTCCACTTACTTTTTCCATTTGGCTTCTGATTGGGATCTGGTTGGCCTCCAACAATAGCCAGGAATTCAGCTTCCAGTTCTTGATCATCCTCTCCATTGCTAGCCATCATGTTTTCAGGAGAGAAATCCAACAGCAAACCCATCTGTATAATAGGATTCAAGCATGTAAACTACAGAAGCCTCTTTCTTAACCAAGTTAGAGCTTGCTTCATAGATAAATTCTTATGGTGCTAATTTTATCATAAGGTTATATTAGCATATATTTCAAGGGAAGGGGATTGAGGACATATAAAAGGAAGTAATTTGTTATCTAAAACACAGTTAAACTGTGGAATTCATTATCCTAGAACCGTGATGGCGAACCTATGGCACGCGTTGCCCCAGCTCAGCTCCACCATGCACGCGTGCACGCCTCCCACCAGCCACCTGGTCTTCAGGTCTCTGCTGTACATGCACAGGGGTGGAGCACATGCAGGGGGCTGTGGGCACATGTGGGGGGGCTGCATGTGCATGCGAGGAGTGGGGCACATGAATGGGGTGTGCACATGAGCAGGGGTGGAGAGCATACGTGGGGCGTGCACATTGCATTTTGGGGGTGCGCACACACACATGCGCTTTCGGCACTCGGTCCAGAAAAGGTTAGCCATCACTGTCCTAGGATGTAGCCTTATCAATAGCCAACTTTTTTTAAAGGTCAATTCATGGATAAAATTGTCAACAGTTATTAATCATTATGCTTAATACAACTGCTATAGGAAGTACCAGTTGCTAAACAGTATATGCAGTCCTTCCATCTAGCACTCAGTTGGCTTCTTTGGGAACAAAATGGCTTGGTCTGGTATAGGATCTCTAAAATAACTGGATAAGATCTTTTTCAAGAACTTTTTAGGACCTAAGAAAAAGAACTATTGTATTGTGGTGCCCTTTTAACTAACTCCATGCATAGCTGTATTGGGATTTAAGCTTTATTTTTTGTGCTCTTGTCAAAACCATTGACCCCTCTGTTGCAGCCTAATCATACTGGCTTAAAGTTGTCATTAAAGAGTCAATAGAGTCACGCTGGGTTAGGAATAGGAATTTAGGAATCTTGCTTGATATGTATGAGATTTCATAAAATATGCCATCTCTTCCTGTACAAGGAACAGCAGGATCCAATTCTTGGATTTCTGATGGACAATTAGAGCACATTTTCAACAGTCATGATAATAAAAAGCATACGTCACTTTCAATTGGCAATGATGAGCACTACGGTATCCCAAGGACCAGGGATATGCACATATTATTTTTCAATAGTATTACATGTATTGTTGCAGGACGTAAAGCTGCCTTCTGCAACTGACTGATGGTGATTTTGTCAGTGCCAATGGTGTTCAAATGCTGCTCTTGATGTTTTGGAATTATTATTTATTCAATTTGTATGCCTGCCCATCTCATCTAAGCAACTCTGAGCAACTTGCAACAGGTAAAAAAAACCCAATCCAATGAAAACTAATATATAAATATATAACCACCATCGGTCAGAAAGGTCGGCAGTTCGGCGGTTCGAGAATCCCTAGTACAGCGTGAGCAGGGGGTTGGACTAGATGACCTCCAAGGTCCCTTCCAACTCTGTTATTGTTACAATCAAAGTAAAACAAAAAAAAATCATGATCATAGGCAGAATCCATCCTTACATCAGCTCAACACAGCCATTGTAAAAGCTCCCCACCATCACCAGAGCCTCAGAGATGGTGACAGAACCAAGTGTCAGGGCTTCCTAAAGATTCCACATGTCAAAGGTTAGAAGAAGAAATATACAATGACTCACTTGTCTGGCTGCAGCAGTCCCCTTGCCTCCCCGTGAAGGTGGTGGAGGTGGTGGCTTCCTGTTCTTCTTCATTTTCCTTTACTATGCCCTCCGTAAGTGCAAGTTAGCATTAGACAGATGGATCTAAGGATATTTAGAAAGCCTTCCGTAAGCTCTTGTCTCTGTTTCTCACATTCTCATCTCCCTTTCTGTTGTCAGCCCTTACTTCCTTCTCCATATAGGCTTCAAACAGCAGGAGACAGTTAAATTAATACCTTGTAAAATGAAGTATCAAGACTGCTTTGAGCAGAGTCTAACTCACAATTAGCACTGTAAATAGACAGATCCATGCAGTTTTCTTGGCAACAGCATGGAAGTGTTTTGCCATTCTTCTCTTCCAATTTTCTTCTTATTTCAGTCTAGATCAGTGGTTCTCAACCTTCCTAATGCCGCGACCCTTTAATACAGTTCCTCATGTTGTGGTGACCCCCAACTAGGGGTTGGTTCTAAATTTTTTTACTACCGGATCTGTGGGCGTGGCTTATTTTGTGGGCGTGGCTTGGAGGTCATGTGACTGGGTGGGCGTGGCTAGCTTGTCATGTGACCGGGTGGCCATGGCTATATGTATAGGGACTATTCAGAGGGCTGAAAAAAGTCATTTCTGACAGGTCCTCGCACTTTTGACTGGTCCTCACACTTATGACCATCCTCACATTTATGCCCGTGCAGCATTCTTAACAACCATGTCACTCATTTCACAACTGCTTCTCTTCAACATAGTATAAGATAGGGCAAAAAACGTAAAATGTGAGGACAGTCGTAAATTCAAGGACTGGTCAAAAGTGCGAGGACCAGTCAAAAATAACTTTTTCAGCCCTCTGAGTAGTCCCTGTGCACAAAAGGACTACCCAGAGGGCTGAAAAATGTGATTTCTGACAGGTCCTCGCACTTATGACCAGTTTTCGCAGTTATGACTGGTCATCATTTATGCCCATTGTAGCATTCTTAACAACCGTGTCACTCATTTCACAACTGCTTCTCTTCACCATGGTGACAAGATAGCGCAAATACGTAAATTGTGAGGACAGTTGTAAGTTCGAGGACTGGTCAAAAATAACTTTTTCAGCCCTCTGAGTAAGTCCATATGCATAAAAGGTTACAGCAATAGAGAGGGATGAAGGAAGGGAAGGGAAATTAGAGTAGGAGTGAAGGTAAGAGAGGGAGGAAGAGAGGAAGAGGAAGAGAAAGAGGAAGTAGGGAGAAGAAGAGGGGGGGAAGAGAAAGTAAGAAAGAAAGAAAAGACAGAGGTGATAGGTTTGAGGAGAAAGATTGCTGTACAATAAAAAAGATGAAAGGGAAGAAAGCCAAACAAATATTAAGATATTAAGATAAAGAATGCATTGTTAAACTTTAAAGAATAAAAGAGAACAAATATGAATAAATAGCAATAATTAGAAACAAACATACAACGTATTTTCTTTGAACAGAGTATTTGGCCGGTTCACAAATTTAAACAGTTGTAGGAGGTTAGCACCCACCCCTTTCCTAGAAGAATGAAATATTTTGGGAAATATTAAAAAGGCAGAATATTATATTTCCCTACCTGTATGAGAAATGGAGAAGCATATTTTACAAACAAAGCAGCTCCCACCTTCCTGCCCACCACCCTTTGTTAATGGGCCAGAGGCAGAAAGTCAATCCTTTGTCAAAGGACATTTGCAACACAATAGCAACAGAAACTAACACAATGGGCCCCATCAAGCCATGTGATCCTGTCCAACATTAAACCATCTTTCCAAGCAGTCTCCATGTTTCCAGTGTCTTTTTCCCCGCTTGGAGCAGAACCCAGAAGGATATTTCTTCCAACACAGTATTTAGTCATTTCAATTAAATTTACAATTTCTATATTTCCTTTTTACCATATTTATTCCTCATCTATTTTTTTTAAAAAACAATATTACCCTTCATCCTCATCTCTAATCTTAATCAAATTCAATTTTTCCCTTCTATTCTATATTATACCCCTTCGCATTGTCATCTATTTTTATATCCATCCTCACATTGGTTAATTATGTAATACAGTTGTTTAATACAAATTCAACATTTTAATATAAATCAATTAGTTATATAACTATCTTTTTTGTATATTAATCAATATGAACATGAATATTCCAATTATTTCCATGCAATCCAATTTCTTACAAATCAATTAATTATATTTACCAATAATAATAAACCAAATAATTTCCCCCATATATTCCTCCAAACCACAACTTAACCAATTAATAGTATCTCAATTATTACAATTCCCTAGTTAAATAGAGCTTTTTTTCTTTTGTGTTTTAAAATCTTGGAACTCTCCTCTTTTGCCCTAAATTTCCCATTGTTTGCAGTGTTGCACTTACCTTTTTTGGTGAGGAAAAAGAAAAAGAAATCTCTGCCTCATTTTGTCACGTTGCAGCCTGCTTACTTTCAATTTCGCTTTTTCAGCATAGATAGGGGGAAAAAAACTTGCTCCAGGAATTTACCTCTTTGCAGCTAGCTCTTTGAAGCCCCGCGGCAAGAATTTAAAGTTTTTTTCCCCTCTAGCCACCAGCTGGGAGGCAGCAATAGATTGGGAGTGGGCGGGGTAAGCGAACAGCGACCGGGCGATCTAACAGAGGCAGAGGGTGAGGGTGAGTGAAGGCGTGGGGGGGGGCGAGAGAGGGCTTTGGCGACCCCTGTGAAATGGCCGTTCGACCCCCAAAGGGGTCGCGACCCCCAGGTTGAGAACCGCTGGTCTAGATTATAGTTCCATGTGTCATCCCACCCTAGTACTGACCAAGTACAACTTTCTTAGCTTTTTCAGAAACAACCAAGGATGCCTAGGTGTTGCCATCTATGATGACTGTAATATGTTTTAAATCAAGAAGCACCCGCTTCTTGCCACACCCCAATATCTCCCACATTCTTTTGTCAACATGCTGTTGAAATCCATGCAAGTTTATTTATAAGAAAATATGGTGTGAGTTGTGTAGAGTATCAATTTTAACAACACCTATGATCACTGTGTTATGAATCATAATATGTCCTTTACTATAAAGGACAATCCTTTATTTCAGAATGCTTTCCTTTAGATTTATTATCTTGGTTTTGCTCTGGAATAGGATCACTGTACATATACATCACCAAACTCAATGTCCCAGCCATCCTTATAAATAGATTCCAGAAAGACTTTCCAGAAATATACATGAGACCATCTTTCCAACCTCTTATTCCCATTAACAGTCTCTGCTAAAACTGTAGAATTAGTTGTACAACTAAATTTAAAAATAACGAATAGCATTTAATACTTAATGGGAATTACCTTGCTACCTATGTATTTGGTGTGATATTTTTGTCCTTGTAAGTCAGCTCATATTGTGCCCCTATTTAATGTTAATCAGAAAACGCCGCACCGAATTCCATTTGTATTTATTTATTTATTGGTTCAATTTATATGCCGCCCTTCTCCGGAGACTCAGGGCAATGCTTTTAAGCAATAGCCTTCATACTTTTGTATATACCTGCTTAGTAGGGCTTTCGCGCCCCCCCCAAGCGGTGTTCTTTTTTTATACAAAGTCAGCTTATTGCCCCCACAAACCGGGTCCTCATTTTACCTACCTCGAAAGGATGGAAGGCTGAGTCAACCTTGATCCTGGTGAGATTTGAACTTGCAGTAATTGCAGGCAGCTGGTGCTACTTATTTATTTATTTATTTTATTTTTATTTTATTGAATTTATATACCGCCCTACTCCCGAAGGACTCAGGGCGGTGAACAGCCATAGAATAAAACATATAGATACAAAATTTAAAATAAAATAAAACGAATTAAGTAATTTGGCTGAACAAATTTAAAACCCCAATAATTTAAAACCAAATTTAAAATTTCCATTTAAAAAGGGGAGTACTTAACAGCACTTTATAGTCTGCTGCACCACCAAGGTATTGAGAGCTTGTTCCCAAGTAAGGGCGTCCTATTTGGCTTACCTGTACCACAAATCAGGACAAGAACTACAGGACAAGTACTACAGTCCCCTTAGTTCTTCAGTGGAAACTCCGATTTTCCCTTTCCGTAATATAGGAATCACAATACCGTTCTGGCTTACAGGACACTTGCATAAATAACAAGGAAGTGAATATGCAGGTTTAACAGGATTATCTTGATTTGTGGGTTCCCTATTCTCCCCCCCCCCCCAGTAAGCTTTCATGCAGCGATTTGTCGTGTGTGTGTGTCCCCCCCCTCCCCGCGCGCGCGCAACATGTAATGCAACAGGGGGCCATGTCTCCCCTTCCCCTCCCCTTCCCATTAAAAGGCACTCACTTCCTGCTTTCTCTCCTGAAGCCTCCCGCGACACCGCGCTTGGCTTTACGGCTCCCTTGCCTTGATTTTTGTCACAGCAATGCCCTTCCTCCCTTTACGGTACCTTCTGTCTTTTGCTAATTGGGAGTCGTAGCTCCTTTTTCTCTTTAAGGAAGGCAGCTGCTGGGTTTTCGCCTTAATGGGGTCCAAAAATAAAATAAAATTAAATAAGCCCTGGGCGTTATCACTGCAGTTCTTTGGCAACGATAGGTTGCTCAACGCTTAAAAAGGGCACAGTAAATTAAGGGCCAAGCAGCCGCGGCATTCTCAAAAGAGTTCCAAATTTAAGCTTGACGCAGCGGAACAAACTACTAGATCAGTGTTTCTCAACCTTGGAAGCTTGAAGATGGGTGGACTTCAATTCCCAGAATCCCCCAGCCAGCAAGCGTTGCTGGCTGGGGGATTCTGGGAATTGAAGTCCACCCATCTTCAAGCTTCCAAGGTTGAGAAACCCTGTACTAGATCATGTCTGAAAACTGAGATGTTGCCTTCCAACTGCTTTCTGCTGCAAGAGGGGAAAAAATAGTCGCACATAATTGTCCTTATTAAAGAAGGCTGGTGTTGGATCTTATTCCGATTGGAAAGTCTGGGCACAGAGGCATCAATCTCCCTAATTATTAATTTATAAGTCTCTCCAGAACCCTGAGACCGAGAAGCCGGTGAGAAATAGACAACGATGAAAAGAGCTTACAATTTAGTCCCAGTTGATGCTCCCACCTTCCAATGAACTGGTTGAAACGGAGTGGGGGGGGGGGGGCAATACGTACCCAAAGCTTTCTAGAAGAATGTCTTCGTCCCGCTGAAGAAAGCAGAACAATTCGTAACAATTAGGGCTGCGCCTCTGCTGGCATATAGAAGTATTGTTACCCCGAATTAGGAAGATCCCTCAAGTAGCCCCGCAAATAAGACGGCGCACAACTCTTGAAGTTTTCTACGTTTATCTTCCTGCCGATCTAAGTGGAGTAAGGCAGGGTTTCTATCAGGGGGCGTGGCGTTAAGAAATAGCATAGGAGGAGCCACGGCTAAATGAGGAGGTGAAAGGCGGAGTGGATCGCGGTTACTTTAAGGCGCTGTTGGGAAAGAAGGGCGTGCTTTGGTTTGGCGGGAAAAAGCCTTTGTCGGTTTAAGCAGCTGGACACACGTGGGATCAGTTACGCGCATAATCATAATTTATAAATGCTTCTTGGCACAAATTTCGTTGCATGGAAAGGGAGTGTAATTTTTGGATTCCTTGTCTTTCAAGAGACAAAATTTGTCTCCACATAATACCCCAAGTACACAACAACAGTCCCAATACAGCCATTTTCAAATATACTGGTTCTAAAGACAAAATCCTACTTTAATAATAATCGATGAGATGAATGTTAATGAACTTAAAAAGGTGCTTTCTTAAGCGGGCTGCAAACATAAATGTTATTCTTGAATACAAAGCTTTTAAAAATATATATATAATGGAATACATTTATGTAAATAAAAGCAAAGAATGTGAACAAGTGTCTAATAGGATAAGATGTCTTTTTCTACTATGGATGGTTTTATGTGGAGAAAAAAAATAAAATATTTTTTTTTCAACATTTCAGTCTACATCTACATCAGTAGGCTTGTAGCCACATATTTTTCACTGCATCATCAGTTTTATTGTATTAGGAGTCTTTAGGACCCAGATTGTTGGTAGCAATATGCTGACTCTAAACTGTTTAGAGAGGGCTGTCAAAGCACTGTGAAGCGATATATAAATCTAAGTGCTATCCAGGGGTGGGTTCTACTTACCTTTACTACTGGTTTGCAGCAGGGCCGCATGCGCAGAAAAGTTTTGGTGACGTTGGGGTCGGTGGGTGGGGCCTCCCGCTGGTTTTACTACTGGTTCTATAGAACCGGTGCGAACCATGGGCAACCCACCGCTGGTGCTATTGCTATTGCTATTTAAATAATGTCTCTAATAAGCCACTCTACAAACAATGGACATTTTAAAAAATGAACTGAGTATTTTCATTTCATTTTATTTTATTAAATTTGTATACCGCCCAGGACGGTATACTTGTATACCGCCCAGGACGGTATATTCACTCAGGGCAGTGAACAGGCACAAAATAAAACACATAAATACAAAAGTTAAAAAACATAATTAAAACCAAATTAAATAATTTTGCCCGAGACAATTAAAATTCCCAATAATTTAAAACAAATTAAAATTTCAATTTAAAAATTTAAAAGAAGGGGAGAAAATTAGGCCAGGCCAGCCTGCTGGAATAGGAGTGTCTTCAAAGCACGGTAGAAAGTGCGCAGATCCGGGATCCTCCATATCTCCGGGGGGAAGCTCGTTCCAGATAGTAGGTGCCCCCACAGAGCAGGCCCTCCCCTAGGGGCTGCCAGTCGACATTGTTTGGCTGACGGCACCTGGAGGAGCCCCTCTCTATGAGAGCGTACCAGCCGGTGGGAGGCTGTTTGTGGTAGTAGGCGATCCCGTAAGTAGCCAGGTCCTAAGCCTTGAAGGAAACCTGCGTAAGTTTTAGATGTTTCACATTTTTTCCAGCAAATATAGTAGGTCCCATTAAGTTGGTAAACAACTTGAACCAGCAGAAAGTCTTATTTTCATTTATCAGGGTGGGGGTGTGGCTATTCCTATTTTGCTGCTGCTTCACTCTCAGGAAAAAAAGTAAGCCAAGAAGATTAATTTCAGTTTCAAATAGAAAAGTGACATATCAGAATTGTTTTGCTCAAACTTTAATATTGAAGCATACAAAATGTAAACCAAAATGTTTATCTTAAAACAAGATGTTTCAGCTTCAGTTTTCAAAATATGAAATGTGATTTTTTTTTTAAACAGAAATCTGTCACCTCTGCTCAAATTTCCTTTTCAATTTACCAAGCCTCCCCAAAATGAGTAAAAGAAGAAAGACTCAGATTTCAGGTAATAGAAAAACACACACACACACACACACACACACACATATATATATATATATATATATAATTTTATTTATATCTTCTTAAAATCATTAATATATGACTGGGTGCTACAATATAGCTTCCTATATCCTTCAGTTTAAGCACTAGGAAAAACAGTTCAGAACTTCAGATTAAATATTAAGGCATTCAGTATTGAAATCAAATTCTTTAACATCAAAGCATTCTGAGTTGCAATAGGAATGATGAAGGCACATATAGGACAGAAGTTGCCCACTTCTACTAGTCATAAGTTATGATTTGATAAATTACAGTGGTTGGGTTCACCCAACATATTAACCTAAATAAATGGAAATCCAGAAAATGAGTTTGAATCTATAATTAGGAAGTCAAGTACCTTTCCGCTAAATATACTTTTTCACTATAAATCTGCTTTGCTTAAAGATATAATAATTGTTTTTTCTTTATGCTTCTATATTCCAGTAGTGTGTGTATTTAACATTTTAAATACCATGTTTCTCTGAAAATAAGGGAAACTGTCTTATATTTTTTTAAACCCTGAAATAAGCACTTGGCCTTATTGCCATGTGCTCAAAAGCCCGATTGGGCTTATTATCAGGGGATGTCTTATTTTGGGGGAAACAGGGTAGAGTAGAACAATCATGTCACATTTGTGAACTGAATGTTCAAACCAAATATTTTATTACATTTTAATTTCATATTTGTTAACTTTCCCATTTTTGTATATTTTCAGTTGTACAGCCATAAGACTTTTAAAAATGTTTAAGTATAAACATAGTTTAATAGTTGTAATATAGAATTTTTAACAATTTTATCTCTGTCCAGCAATTGACAGTTGAATTCATAATCATACAGTGAATAAATGCAGTGATATAAATCCAGTTCAATCCTTTTAAAAAGATTTCAGTGATGAAGATTGTTATTGTAGTTTTTGAAGGGGAGCATGATTTTAAAACTACACCTACAATGTTAAACAATGGATATTTTTGTATTGCCTCGCCTAATCTTACTGGGAGATTCACTCTTCTACACCACAACTAAAAAGCGTTAATTTGCAATATATCCTAACCTATAGTTAGTATATATATGTATTTGTGAGTATCCTATAGACATCTAGTTGGCCATAGGTAGAAATATTAGTTCCATTTCTTGAATACTCTTGAAACAGATTATCTTCTGTAGAAACTTTTGTTCTACAATCAGTTAGTTACTCTGGAATCTGATGCACCATTACCTGGGAGTCAAGCCACTTTGAAATACAATGCAATACTGATGACCTACCATTTATTTATTTATTAATAGCATAGCATGTCAAAGTCCTTTTAAATTTAATTTCCATAAGAAAAAAAGATGTTGCTGACCAGTCCATGCATAATCATGTATTCATTCAGACACTTATAGTACTTCCCTTCCCACTCTCATATATGTGTACATAATAATTGAATAATAGTTGTACTGGATTAAGCCAAGGTCCTTCTTAGTCCAGTATTTTGTTCTCATAGTGATAACTAGAGGCTTCTAGGAAACTCTCAAACCTGCTCTCCTATAACTGGTATTGCATGTATATTGGGAGCTATGGTGGTGCAGTAGTTAGAATGCAGTATTGCAGGCTAATTCTGCCAACTGCGGGCAGTTCGATCCTGACCAACTCAAGGTTGACTCAGCCTTTCATTCTTCCAGTAAAATGAGGACCCAGATTGTTGGGGACAATATGCTGACTCTGTAAACCGCTTGGATAGGGCCGTAAAGCATTGTGAAGCAGTACATAAATCTTAAGTGCTATTGCTATTGCTGTTTTCAAGCATGCTACCCCAATCCAGAGGTACACTGAGTCTCCAAAATCAGTAAGTCTGCACTACTACCATGTTTCCCCGAAAATAAGACATCCCCTGATAATAAGCCCAATTGGGCTTTTATTTATTATTTATTTTGTCGCATTTCTATGCCGCCCAACTCCCAAGGGACTCTGGGCGGCTTACAACAGAGAATAAAACAGTGCAACAATATCCCATGCAAAAGTTAAAAGAAGACATTAAAACATTAAAACGTTAAAACACATACACTCCAATTTTTGGTCGGGTCTCGCAAGATCACTATAACGAGATCAACGGCCCCAGGCCTGCCGGAAGAGCCAGGTCTTCACCGCTTTCCAGAAGGCCAATAGGGTGGGGGTGGTCCGGACTTCAGGAGGTAATTGGTTCCAGAGAGCCGGGGCAGCCACAGAGAAGGCCCTCCCCCGTGGGTCCGCCAGCCGACATTGTTTCGCTCACGGGACCCGGAGGAGACCGACTCTGTGGAATCTTACTGGTCGCTATGTGGTAGAAGGCGGTCTCAAAGATAGCCTGTATGAGCCATGTAGGGCTTTAAAGGTAATAACTAACACCTTGAATTGCGCCTGGAGACCGATAGGGAGCCAGTGCAGCTCGCGGAGAATTGGTGTAATGTGGGTGTATCTAGGTGCACCCACTATAACTCGCATGGCTGCATTCTGGACCATCTGTAGTCTCCGAACACTTTTCAAGGGTAGCCCCATGTAGAGCGCATTGCAATAGTCCAACCATGAGGTGATAAGGGCATGAGTGACTGAGGAGAGCCTCCTGATCCAAGTAGGGTCGCAATTGGTGCACCAGACGAACCTGTGCAAAGGTCCCCCTAGCTACAGATGTCAGATGTTGTTCCAATCTCAGCTGTGAGTCTAGAAGGACACCCAAATTGCGAGCCCGTTCTGAGGGAGTATTTATCTATTACATCAATCCTAGTAGAATGTTGGCAGCGTGCATTATGTGAAAACAAGCTTTCTTTAGTCTTTTTAAAATCTCTTTCTAATCAGTTTCATTGGGTAAACCATGATCCTATTGACCCACTTTCTCCATACCAGCATGATTTTATATAAAGATGATTTTCTTTAATATAAAATCTCATGCCCAATCATTTGGTTCGCCCTCTTCTGTACTTTTTTATTATTTTTATTTATTTATTTGTTTGTTTGTTTGTTTCAATTTCTATACCGCCCTTCTCCAAATAGGACTCAGGGCGGTGAACAGCCAAAGTAAAAAAAACAAACAAAAAAACAAAAAAACAAAAAAACAAAAACCCAGGACATACAAAATTTAAAAACAGTTTAAAATAATTAAATATTTTGGCCGTAGATTAAAACAACCCAATTTAAAATCAATTTAAAATTTAACTCAGGCCAGCCCAGCTAGTTGAAATAAATAGGTTTTCAGGGCCCGACGAAAAATCCGGAGGTCTGTTATTGTACGCATCTCTGGGGGGAGGTTGTTCCAGAGGGTGGGCACCGCCACAGAGAAGGCTCTCCCCCTGGGGGTCGCCAGCCGACATTGTCTGGCGGACGGCACCCTGAGGAGGCCCACTCTGTGCGAGCGTACTGGCTGGTGGGAAGCTATTGGTGGCAGAAGGCGGTCTCGTAGGTACCCCGGCCCTAAGCCATGGAGCGCTTTAAAGGTGGTCACCAACACCTTGAAGCACACCCGGAAGACCACCGGAAGCCAGTGTAGCTCGCGCAGGAGAGGTGTCACATGGGAGCGCCTTGTCGCCCCCATAATCCCCCGCGCGGCCGCGTTCTGGACCAGCTGGAGCCTCTGGGTGCACCCCAGGGGGAGCCCCATGTAGAGAGCGTTACAGTAGTCCAGGCGGGAAGTGACGAGTGCCTGAGTGACTGTGCGTAGGGAGTCCCGATCTAGAAAGGGGCGCAACTGGCATATTAGGCGAACCTGATAAAAAGCCCCCCTGGCCACAGCCGTCAAATGATCTTCTAAAGACAGCCGTGCGTCCAGGAGGACGCCCAAGTTACGAGCCCTCTCCGTGGGGGCGAGTGATTCGCCCCCAATAGCCAGCGATGGCGTCAGCTGGCTATATCGGGACGCTGGAAGCCGCAGCCACTCAGTCTTGGAGGGGTTGAGTCGGAGCCTATTTCTTCCCATACAGGCCTGCACGGCCTCCAGGCACTGGGACATCACTTCAAGGGCATCATTGGGGTGGCCTGGGGTGGAGATGTACAGCTGGGTGTCATCAGCGTACTGATGGAACTCCACCCCAAAGCCACGGATGATCTCACCCAGCGGCTTTACATAAATGTTGAACAGAAGGGGCGAGAGGACCGACCCTTGTGGCACCCCACAAACAAGATGTCTCGGGGTCGACTGCTGCCCCCCTGTCAACACAGATTGCGACCGGTCAGAGAGGTAAGAGGAGAACCACCGCAGGACGGTGCCCCCCACCCCCACCCCCACCAACCGGTGCAACATGATACCATGGTTGATGGTATCAAAAGCCGCTGAGAGGTCTAACAGGACCAGGATAGAGGAACAACCCCTATCCCGAGCCCTCCAGAGATCATCCACCAACGCGACCAATGCCGTTTTCGTGCCGTGCCCAGGCCGGAAGCCAGACTGGAGCGGGTCTAGATAGACAGCTCCATCCATTATATCCTTATATCCTTTCTCAAATATGGCAACTAAGACCAAACAGAATAGTCCAAATGCAAATATATTAAAAATTACTAAAAGGGTATTACTAGGTACATATTTTTATTTTCAGTTCTTTCCCTAATGGGAAGAATTGAAGGATCTGCCCAAAGATGCAATGAGAATACTATGCAATGCCTGTCATTTTTAGAAATAATGTTGATAGTTATACTTTAATAAAATGAGTATAGGTTATTTATTTATTTAAGAAAAATTTAAAATTTAAGAAAACCATGGCTGCCCAACTCACTCTCAGTGACTCTGGATGACTTACATACTTAAAAACCCAGTATATTGAATTGAATACTTTATTTGGCCAAATGTGATTACACACACAAAGAATTTGTCTTTGGTACAGAAGCTCCCACTATTCATGCAAAGCAACAAAATCATAATAAACATAAAAGCAATAAAAAACCAATAATCCTTTACCCCCTTAGCGGCAACAAACATTTGATGGGCTCCATCCCACTCTGAGGTCCTCAGGCTCATTGACAAAATTAGGTCTTTGCGGCCTTGTGTCAGAGTTTCAAAATGGGGGCTAATCTCATTATTTCCAGTGGGAATGACGTTCATGGGGAGCATTTAATTGAAGACTTATATTAATAAGAATTATATACATTATGCATCATATTGTGTAGAGCCATGGTGGCGCACTGGTTAGAATGCAGCATTGCAAGCTAATTCTGCTGACTGCTGATTGCCAGTAGTTTGGCAGTTCAATTCTCACTCAGGGTTGACAGCCTTCCATCCTTCCAAGGTTGGTAAAATGAGAACCAGATTGTTGGAAACAATATGCTGACTTTGTAAACTGCTTAGAGAGGAATGTAAAGCACTGTGAAACAGTATATAAGTCTACATGCTATTGCTATGTAATATTTTTAATTAAATCAATAGTATATTCATTTTCATTTGGTAAGTACTAACCAGTTTGCTGTGTTTCAATAAACATTACAGCTTATTGACATTATTTTCCCTCTCTCACAAAAGAAGAAAATAACGAGGAAGGCATTTCGAAGCCAAAGAAGAATACTAGAAAGAAAATGAATTTGACAAGAGAAAGTGATCTAGAAATGTTAACCCAAGCTTCTCAGACCAGTCATTCTCTCTCTATACCAGAAGTATATGAAGAACATAAAGAAAATTTGGAAGATCAGGAGCTAAGGTAACAATTGTATGTTTTATATATATATATATATATATGGTAATGCATCTTCTCCTCCACCACCTAATTCCAAAACAGTCCTAACCAGGTACTCTTGAAATGGTTTAGGACCATAACTCCTGAATTTTCAGCCAGCTTATTCAAATACATATGAAAAGTAAGGCACTAAGTGGGAAAATTGGCCTAGATAAACTGTCCCAAAGGTGCTTTTTCAAAAGGCAATTGGACTTTTTTTTCAAAGTGGACAGTTTTTTCCCCCCAGTGGACAGTTATGATGGCGATCATATTCCTGTCAGATACAGACTAGATTCTAGCAGGATGAGAGGTAGCACCATTCAGAACAGTGAATGTAGCTAATTCAATGATGTGGTTGGTACATTTTTTGCTTTTCTGTTTTAGTGTTATCTATTTACTGGGAGAGGTTAGTGCCTGACAACTCCCAGTAAATTGATTTGTAACCCCTGCCAATAAGACTATAATGGTTTCTCTCAAAATCAATCTTTCTTTCTTCAATGAATGGATTTAAATAATAAATAATAGTTAAATCCAGGAAAATCAGGAAAATAATCTATTTCTAAAACAACCTTCAGCATATTTTATGGCCCGCAAGACTAATTTACTTCACTGCTTTAAAATGTTTGAGAAGGATTCAGCAATGCTCAGCAATTCCTGAAAACAAATACAATTACAATATTAATTTAATACTAATTGCAAACCACTTGCCAATTACTAACTTGAAGAAATTACTAATTCATGTTTATGCTTTGGTTTTTACAAAATTCATACTCCTGTCAGTTCATGCCTTAGTAAAATGTATTTGGAAAATGACTGTTGAATTATCCATTTAATAAATCAAATAACTAAAATTTTGCACTACCAATCAACATTACTATTTAAGAACAAGTTGGGAATATCTTATTTCATATTCTTATATTCATATTCTTCCTGATAAAATGTTATTTTTAATTTTTTTTTAAAAAAAATTGATTTATATGCCGCCCTTCTCCGGAGACTCAGGGCGGCTTACAATGCGTTAAGCAATAGCCTTCATACTTTTGTATATTTATACAAAGTCAGCTTATTGCCCCACAAACTGGGTCCTCAATTTACCTACCTTAGAAAGGATGGAAGGCTGAGTCAACCCTTTGAGCCTGGTGAGATTCGAACTTACAGTAATTAAGAGCCTTGGTAGTACAGTGGTCTAAAGCGCCCTGTTATTAAGCTGGTTATTAAGACCAGCTGCCTGCAATTACTGCAGGTTCGAATCTCGCCAAGGCTCAAGGTTGACTCAGCCTTCCATCCTTTCTAAGGTAGGTAAATTGAGGACCCAGTTGTGGGGGCAATAAGCTTACTTTGTATAAATATATACAAAAGGATTAAGGCTATTGCTGAGCACATTGTAAGCCGCCCTGAGTCTCCGGAGAAGGGTGACATATAAATCAAATTAAAAAAAAAATTGCAGACAGCTGGTGTTAATCACAATGCTATCAGTCTGCTGAGCCACCAGGCCCTTGTTATAGCATCATAGAATTTACAGCATCATAGAATTTTAGGGCTGGAAGAGACCTTGGATATCTTCTAATCCAACCTCCTGCCCAAGGCAGGACACTTTATATCATCCTGGGCAAATGGTTATCCAGTCTTTTCTTGAACACCTCCAGCAATGGAGCACCCATAACTTGGGGAGGCAAGCTGTTCCATTGATTAATTGTCTTCACTGTCAGGAAATTCCTCCTAAGTTCCAGATTGGATTTCCCTCTAATGAGCTTCTACCCACTGCTTCTTGTTCTGCCCTCAGGTGCTATGGAGAATAAATCAATCCCCTCTTCCTTGGCATAGTCCTTCAAGCTACCATGTTACCCCCTAATCCTTCTCTTCGTTAGGCTTAGCCCTTCATCATTCAATCTGACTTCCAGACCCCATATCATCTTTGTTGTTCTGCTCTGCACTCTTTCTAGGGTCAACACCTTTTTTTATATCATGGAGTTGGACACAGTATTTCAAATGTGGCCTCACTAGTGCAGTATTTAGTGGTACTACCAGTATTGTTGTGGTCCGCCAGCAGCCTGCAGAGCTGGCAGCGGAGTTGGACAGTGAGGAGTATGCTGCAGTATACTGCTGACTCATACTTTTGATGGTTCACCAGGACACCTAGCTCCTTCTCACAGGCACTACTGTTGAGCCAGGTACTGTCTATTATGTGCCTGTGCATTTATTTTTTTCTGCCTAATTGTAGGATTTTCCTTTTCTCACTCCTAAACTGTATCTTGTTGGATAGGGCTCTATACTCAAGTCTGGCAAGATCCTTCTGAATCTTGAGTCTCTCTTCCAAAGTATTAGCAATTCCCTATAGCTTGGAGTCATCTGCAAATTTGTTGAGTGCCCTTCAATCCCCTCATCTAGATCATTTATGAAGATTTTGAAGAGCACTGGCCCATGACAAAACCTTGAGGTACTCCAATGCTTTCTTCTCTCCAGGTAGTTGTACCAAAAAAACTAATGCAATCCTAGACTGCATTAATAGAGGGATAGAATCAAAATCATGTGAAGTGTTCGTACTGCTTTATAAGGCCTTGGCAAGACCACACTTGGAATACTGCAACCAGTTTTGGTCACCACAATATAAAAAAAACATTGAGACTCTGGAAAGACTGCAGAGAAGAGAAGCAAAGATGATTAGGGGGCTGGAGGCTGAAACATGAAGAACGGTTGCAGGAGTTGGGTTTGTCCAGTCTAGTGACATGATAGCAGTGTTCCAATATTTGAGGGGCTGCCACAAAGAGGAGGTCAACTTATTTTCCAAGGCAGAAGGCAGGACAAGAAACAGTGGATGGAAATTAACCAAGGAGAGAAGCAATCTAGAACTAAGGAGAAATTTCCTGACAGAACTGTCAACCAGTGGAGTGGCTTGCCTTCAGAAGTTGTGGGTGCTTTATCATTGGAGGTTTTTAAGAAGAGGCTGGACAACAATTTGTCTGAAACTAGAAGACCTCCAAGATCCATTCCAACTCTGTTATTCTGTTCTATTACTTCTAGTTTGAACTCTCAGATAACACTGCTCCCAGCCTTGTGATTCACCATCCAGATCCTCTTATTCTTCTTTTATTCATTATTACTGAATAATAATATTCCCCTATAATAACATATTCCATTCTAACAAAGGTAATGATTGTTCCTGATTGCTGAAATGTCCATTTATCACAAAAAGGTCACCAGTCACTGTTGCAGTGTGGCAAGAAGTTAAAAAACATTTTTCTTGTGGGGGGGGGGGAAGTTGTAGCTGGAGATATATGCCAGGAATTGTGGAACTCTGCTTCTGGATTTCCACCTTGCAATGTTCTAGAAAATGAAGGATAGGGAATATATTAGTTAAATATCCTTCATTCAAAGGGCAGGCAAATCTATTGCTGTGTAGACACTCCCTGGGTAATGCTGGTGGGTGGATTATATCCAGTAGTTCCTCTACTGCCAGCTGTGGCACTGGAACAGCCAACATGAGATATCCCAGTGCCCTTTGACAAAACTAAGAGTCCAGTAAATGCTGTTCTGCAATCTTGTAATATTGTAGGACTGAATTTGAATCGCCTGGTGGTGTATTTGAAACTCTCCTGGTTCTCGGCCTATGGTCTGCAGACCCTGGGGATGTGTGTGATATCATCACAGGAGGTCTGCGAAGGCTTGAAGAAATGTCATTATTTAAATCTTGTGTTAAGTCTTAGGGATCGCTGGCCTGGCTCCATGGCCACAAAAGGTTTGAGAGTCGCTGGCCAGCCAGCTCAGCAACAGCTCAGTCAGGGAAGCTGATAGAGCAGCACAAATCAAACTATTGCCTGGGGTCCATCTTAAGCTACAGTGTTAAACTGTACATCTGGTTAAACTGCAGAGCAAAACTTCTGAAAGCTGCTAAAAGATATTTAATAGGGGGTCCACGATAAATAAAAGATTGAGAACCATTGCTCTGACTTCTTTAATAAATGTTCCTCTTCACAGCTTGACAGGGCTCCAAAGGTGGCAACTAATTATGCCTCTATAAATTCAACTGCAATCTATCCTCCTCCTTCTGCCTGAAGTTGCTTATCTGAATAAGTGACTCCAGAAGACAGAGATGGTTTGTTATCTTTGCAAGAGAACCACTCTTTGGTTCTCATTACAGCCCATCTTATTAGGAGGCCACTCCACCAAATGTATGTCAGTTGCACAGTAATGACATTGAAGTAACCAACTTAGGGAATGGGTATTACTTTCTTTGAACCCCACTGTTTACTATTGAGTCTATTAAGAGTGATTTGTAGGTAAATCTGGTTGGTTTGCAATACACAGTTGTTTTGAGTTTAATTTTCAACCCTTCCGTGTCTCAAAAGTAAAAGAACAAGATTTTTTTTGGGGTGGGGGGGTGGGGTGGGGTTGTTCCCTTTTCACAGTAGATTCAGCAATAAGACTCAATTTCACTTTGGGTTACAGCGTCTTGATCATTTTTGGATTCAGGTTTCTGCTCCAGTTAATTTATTACATCCGCACACATAACAAAAATACAAACCAATAATGGAGATGATAATCTCATAACTCTTACATTCTTTATATTGGAGCAGCACAGTGAGGTTTTAAACTAGTTCTCCCCCCCCAGTAGAAACATAAGAGTTAATTTATTATGATAGGACTGAATAAATACATCAAGGGGCTCTTTCAGTGAATCCACTTTTATCTTTATTTCTGTTAAATAATGAACAATTTACAAAGCAGTCTGCACCATCAGTAAGCTTTGCCTAGACATGACATTTGTAGTTTTATTATTAGAGATCTCTTCCTGACAATTTTTTGGAGTACATGCTGCAACTAAACCTGCTATAGTTGCTTCAAGAAGAGGAAACGGTTAGAGGTGCAGGGAATTTGGTTTCTAATGTTGTTGGTGGGATGGTCCACTACACTTTCATCTTGTGAGTCCCAATTCAACACATCATTTTTGTCTGGAGTAACTTGGTTTACTAATAACAATAATGCTGGTGGTTGTCATTACTTAACATTATCTTCTTCAGCCACCTTTTTAAATTCCATGAGGACATCTAGTTTTTGTTGCTTGGATGATTTAAGCGATGTCTACACACCAGAATTCATTCTTGTTGTGTTTTCCTCTTTTCCATGCTGCAATCATGTCTTGATGGTAAAATATACTTTAATCACCCAGTGTTAGTATTGAATAGTAGCGTTAGCTGTTGAGAAAATTATATAAACTGCCATGGTCCCAAAGCTAGATGTCCCAACAGTATTGGGGCCGGTTGAAGACTTGAAGAGGTATTCCAAGTGCTGGTAAAATCCTCCTAATTCTCAGCCTTCAAGTAGTAGAGATGTCCAAAGCCATGACTACCTAAATGCCTGTTCCCAGGAAATGAAATAATTGTAATACACATTTCTTTCTAGCCAGAGCAATGTATGCAGTTGACTCCCTTCCTATTTTTTAAAATCCAATACTAGTATGCCTTATACCCCTTTCTAATCCCACATAACCATTAATACACACTATCCTGAGCACAATTTATCTGACATTTTCCATTTTCCTCTTCAATGTATGCATTATTTCCTCATATAAGGTTTTAAATTGAATTTGACACAAATGGCTTATTCCTTAACAATTTTATCGAGGATGAAACTGAATAGATTATTTTCTGTAGTGGAAGGAGGTACTCTACAGTAATTCCTTAAAATGAGACACTGTTTTAGTGAAAAAGCTCAATGGAAGGAGATCTGTCACAGTTTCCTTCCTTGGGATTTAACTAAGGAATGGAAAATGAGGGAAGCCGCAGACCTTGGGAAACTGGACATTAATTGATACATGCAGCTTGGGACAACAGGCAACTAAAAAGTGCAAATGGGCATGGAGCTTTCTATTAATAATTCAAGTTTTTTTCCCTTTGAACAAATTTATAATGTAAGTGCTCTATAATCAAGGGGAAAATGAATGTGTGACTGTAATATACAAATATAATAAAACAGAATGTGAATATAGAAGGAAGAGATGTGGGCTTCTTGTTTCGTTGCAATTGGTGAGAATAAAGTTTATTTATGGGAAGGTGGAAACCATCTTTTCCCTATTGCAGGATCTTTCTTTTGGGTAATTTAAATTAGAATTTTTTGTTCCTAAATCTGAATTCATTTTTTTCTTTCCAGCTCTGCCAAGTTACTTAAGGCTGGTTCTGAATGGAAAGAGCTAGATTACACTAAGGTTGCAATACCTTCTTCACAAGTAAGTATATTCCAATTTCAATGCAAAAATGACATCTTAGTAGTGTAATTGCAGTTTATATTGTCTTCTTTACCTGGAGGTTTCCCCCTTACAAAGTTTGCAGGTAATCTTCCCTTAACTATCAGTTGTTCAGTGATCATTTAAAATGATGATGACACTAACAAATAGTAGTTACAACCAGTCCTTGAGATTATGGCCCTTGCAGCACCTCCACTTCCACCACTTCCACGGTCAAGTTATAACTGTTTAGACACTTGGCAGCCCACCAATTACAACGTTTGGGCTGCCAACATTTACAGCACTTACTTCAACTCTTCCCCTTCCACCTATCTCTCCCTCATTTCTGCGCTTTTGGCTGCCCTGCACTCCACCTTCACTGACCTTCACCGTCTTCTTCATACTGCTGGAAATTTTATTGTAATTTCTAGTTGTGATTTTCTAATTAAGATGACATCTGTTGTCAGAGAATGTTGCCTCTCAAATCTTTATCAAATTGTATATACTTGAGCGTATATTCTATTTACTCTAGGGGCATCTCTTGAGGAAGTAGCACTGCTGGACTCATAACTACTGTTGGAAGAGCAGGTGGAGAGCATTGCCAGGAGCCTTTATATATATAGCCAACATATTGTGTGTACAGTGTAATGACTGGGTCAATGTATTTTTTTACACAGTGCTAACAATAATAATACAATTATATATACATAGATTTTATCTTCCAACTTCTAACCTTAATATGCTCATTATAATTATAATATATTCTTTTATGTATCAATGTATATAATACTATTTTCCAATTTGTACTTATTCTCCCCCCCCCAACTTGTTGGAGTTCTTCCATATTCACCTCTTTATCTTTAAACAGTGCTATTCTCTCTATGATTCTTTATCACTTTCTCCAAAATATATATTTAAAAATCAATTATATTTCTCCATATAATGTGTTTGTTGGCCCCTGTTAAATCACTAATATTTTAATATTGCTCAAACTTCCACCATATTTCCAATATCTCAGTTTTCTATAAACACCAATAAAACCAATTATTAATAAGATTTAATCAGTTCCGGGATTATATCTCTGAGTGCCCTGAATTTATGGTCCTTAAAAACTAGATTCCAGTATGTTTTTTGCACACTGTTAATCATAATAATACATTTAAATATACCTAATCATAGTCTTCTACCACCTTAGATTATATATCTATATATGTGCTACTATTTCCCAATTTATACTTTCTACTTATTTCTATTAGTTTTTAATACAATCACAATATTACAAGATATTTTATCTCTATCCGTCATATCTCAACCTTTTCAGAATTTCATTGTTTATTGACTTTTTGATGATTCTTTTATATTTCTCTCTTGGGATCCTATATTTCTTTCAGACATTTTTGCACAGACTGAATGTTCCCTCTGCCTTACGCCTTATCTCCTTCTGCTGCATCATTTGGATACCCATTCATAACCCTTACATTATTTTTGGAAAATCTTCCTTTTTTCCCTCTGTTCTATTGTAAGCTCTTAAAGAATTATCTGTTTGATTCTTTGTATTTATTGTTACTACCTTTTTGTTTCTTTGCTTTCTTGTAACTTATTTGTCTCCTCCACCACTTCTTCTAGTTTCTCATTTGTCTTCTGAGTATTATGTTCATCTTTTCCCACCATTTGTTGAGGGTCTTCTACACTTACATCTTTATCTTTGAACAATCCCATCATCTCCTTATGATTCTTTGTCACATTTTCGTAAATACTTTTAACCATCACCAACATTTCTTCATAGAACTCTGTCATCTCCTGCTGAGTCATTTTGTACCAAATTAATATATTAAAAAATATTCAATATACCTCTAATATTCCAGTATCCCAATATCTAAAAAATTCCAAAAAATCAATTACTAATTAAATTTAGTCAATCCCAGAATTATTCCTCCAAATTTCCTACATTTCTAGTTCTTAAAAGCTATAATTTATACTTTACAGTCTTTATAATTTCCAGTTTACACCTTCCCAATTGTCCAAATTTTAAAGTCTTGTTTGCCTTTTCTTCTTTTTCTTTTTCTCCCCCCCCTTCTATCACTTTTCTTCTTTTGTCTCGTAGGATAATCTAACAAATTATGTTAGTAAACCAAATCCAACTTGATCCACAAGATTTACTCAAATCTTCAAATCCACCTTTCAATGAACAGTTTCAATAAAGTTTTAGTATTTACAGTTCAGTTTGCCTTAAAGATCTTCAAAAAGCTCACTAAATATTTCCAAGCATCCAAATTGTCTACTAAGATAGAGTCAAGGTCAAATAGCCTTCCAGGTGTTGTTTACATTCTCTCCTTTCATCTCTTTCACTTAAATTTCCCACATTGCAGTAATCTTCTTCCAGTAGATGGTCTCCCTACTCCCAATTCCAGCATACTACAAAGTGTAAAAGTCAAAACAGCTGATTGTCAACCAA
Source organism: Arizona elegans (assembly GCA_022577455.1). Taxonomy (NCBI): domain Eukaryota; kingdom Metazoa; phylum Chordata; class Lepidosauria; order Squamata; family Colubridae; genus Arizona; species Arizona elegans. The sequence continues at coordinate 5,716,248 of JAKOOJ010000003.1, forward strand.
TCGGGGATTAAAGATAGAGTTTAGAAAATCAGTTTCTCCCAACAATCACTTTTCACAATGTTATTCAACTTTTTCCAGGCTTTCTGTGTTTTAAAGCATACTTTAAGTATTTCTTTTGCATCTGAGTCTTTAATCTTTAATCTTTCTCTTTAGTTTTTAGTCTTTAATCCTTCTCCATAAATCCAATAATGTTTGGAGATTGTTTTTGGGAATTTTTTACTTGGGTTCAATCTGTAAGGTAAAAGTTGGAAGTTATCTCGCCTAGTTTCACTGTTCTGTCCACAGACTGCTCCAGCACAAAATCTTAGTGTCCCGGTTGTCCCAGCTTTTGACTGACAAAAATGGCCATCGTTCCTGCTGCCATTCGGGAGAGCTTTCTTTGGATCAACGAGTAAATTGTGGTTTCCTCGTGATTGACAAAGCACCTATCCTTTCTTCACCACCCCTCCAGGGCAGCTTGACCCCATAGGGTTTCCTGGCAAGCAGTTGCCGGCTGCATTTCACAGAGCCCGGCAGAGCTCCGCTATTTTCCATCCATTCCAGCCGCGACATCAACCAGAAGTCTCATTGACAGGAGCCTTTTTGTCCAGATCCAACTGATATGCCAGTTGCAGACCTTCTTGAGCAGGAAGATCTTGCTACAGTGACTTATGCCCTCAACACTGCACATCACCATTATTGCACCACTCTCTAAAAAAGGCTGCCTCTTAAGACCACTCAGAAGCGGATATTGGTCCAGAATGCAGTGTTCTATGAATTGTCTAGTGCTCAATGATATAACCATATGACACAGTTCTGAAGAAGCCTAGCCTTGGGATCTTAATTATAGCTTTTCAGGTATAATTCAAAGTGATGGTTTTGGATACCTCAGAGATCAACTCCTTTAATTGAATTTGTCACATCTGAGGCATCTCTCTACCAGAGTAATTTGTTGATAATGCCCCATTCCTGGGAACTTGAGGTCCAAAGCTCAGGTGCTTCTCTTTGCCCTAGTCTTCTGAAATGGTCTCCCCATAGAAATAAGATTGACTCTACTAATAGTCTTTTGGAAGGTAGTTAAAAGGTATTTGGGATGTGGGATTGTTGGGGTTGCCTTATATGTTAAGACATGTAATATTGATGTTATAATAATCTTAATGTTAACTTAATTTTTACTTCCTGTGTACTCTGGAAATGTGCAATGGTGAGCATGGAGGAGAATGATAATAACAGGGAAACTGACCTAGTGAGGTATAGGAAAAAGAAAGGAAAAGTAAAAACTGTTTCTCTTTCTGACAGAAAAACTTTCTGCTGAATTACAGAACCAATCACTGAACCAACTAATCACAGAACCATTATGGCTTTTCCATGGTGTATTTTTCTAGCTTAAGCGCTAAACGAAATCTTCATGCATATGGAATAGTTTTACCGGGCCAAATTGAATACTTTAATTTTAAAAGTTGTTGAGGAAGTGAATATGACTGTCTCATTTTTTATTATAGAATAGGAAGCTCATACCAACATTTACTAAGTCAAAAAAATCATTGATTAAAAGACCAGAAAAATGTTTTGAGAAAACTACAGTAATTTGGACCGAAGAGGTATGAGCTGATATTTGCAACAAACTTTCTGCTTGTTTACAATATAATGTAATGTAATGTAAACGTTTCTATTTCACCAAGCTGAGCTGGTGTAACCCCACGCCCCCCCTTAGATATTTTAATTGTAACAGATTTTACTTGGGATGTTTTAAATATGGGCCAAAATTTGCTTAATTCTTTTAATAATTTTAAATTTTGTATTGGATGTTTTTTATTCTTGGCTGTTCACCAGCCTGAGTCCAGCAGGAGAAGGGCAGTATAAAAATTTAATATAATAAATAAATAAATAAATAAATAAAATGTAATAGATATTTGTCATCATGAAAAAGGAGTTGTGGTTAGATGAGAAAGAAATATTTCAAAAGTAATTAAATACAACTAAGATTATATTTTTACTGCTATTTACAATTATTTATTTGTGCAGTAGTAGAGCTTTGTAGATGTTTTTCTGAAACTAAGCATTTTCTTGTTCATGTTGAGCATGGCGTTAAAATATTTTTATTCAAAGGCCTTTGATTTTGATGACTGCTGACTTTGACTCTGGGCAGGTCCCAAAATAAGGAGTGACATGTACACAACAAATGAATAGGAATGCAATAAAAATTAATCTAAAAATATTTTAAAGACTTTATTACAGTGTTTTTGTAGCTACCGGTATATGGTAAATTTATATTCACTGATATTAGAAGAGAACTTGAAAATGGATCAAAATATAAATACTGGATAATTAAACACATTTATTTTTATGAGGTGAGAGAAAAAATATTCAGAAAATGCTAAATGTTTGCACTGCTTTTTTATCTTCTCATCTTTTTTTGCCTTTTGAAAGGGTCAACACATGGATAAAAATGTATGTAGAACAGCAGAAAACCCAGTTACATCTGCAGAATCATCAGTGACAAAAATGGAGAGTGCTAGAGATCAAATAGTCCCTCATTGTGAAAGAATAAATGAAAGACTAGATGTAAAAACACAAGATAAATATGGGATTAGAAAAACAAACAATGATGTCGCATCAGGATTATCTGATTCTCAGCAAAAAGCAGTAATTGAACCAAATTCACAAGCAAGCAACTACAGAGAAGAAATATCACAAAAACAAGTTTCTTTTTGTGTATCAAGTAATAATGATGTGAATAATTCTGAAAAGAAAGCTCTCCCTATAGAGCCACTTAAATACCAACTGGCGAAGCAGATGAATGTAAGCATGTTGCTAGAAGATAGGAGAATTGACCATATTAAAAGTGGCCAAAATGAAGAAGAGTGTCTGGATAGTTCAAGCATAAATGTGCAACAAGATAAATCGATGCAGATTATCTTGAAAGCAGATGAAACAGATGACCTTAGCTGGATTAATAATGGAAACGGGAAAGATTCACATTATTCCAAGTGCATGGATAGCCAAACCCAAAAGGTGACCAACATGATTCAACTCCCAGTTATTACAGATATATTCATTCCTACATCAGGAAAATTGAACAGTTCTCCATGTACAACTAGTGCAAATAAACAGAGAAATGCCGATGCCAAAGAAACAGAGGGACTTCCAGATAAAAGTGGAAAAACTGAAGAACAAAATGACAACTGTACATGTAGCAATAATGAAATTTCTGCACCTGGAACCTATAAATCTGTACTGATTAAAAAAGCTTCTGATCAGCAGAACCTCGAATCAAATGGCAAACCTGTAGAGAAAGACATTAAAAGCATAGACTCTTGTAGAAAAGAGTCAATTCTTGCAGAGCAAAATAGCATAAAAAACCAAGGTATTTCTGGGAAAGAGCTTTTATTTGTTCAGCCTGTTAGTCCCTATTTAGAAAAGGGAGTGGATCATTCTGAGCCAATTTGTGACCAGATCCTTTTAAAAGGAAGTCTGATTTCCCCAGAGTTTAATGAGGATGTTCTACCTGAAAGCAGAAAAAATTCTTTGGAGGATATTGCTTGCATAAAGGAGAGCATTTGTAACTCGACTGAACCAAATGTTCCTACTCTGCTGATCCAAAAAGAGAATACAATTTGTTCTGAACATTTGGTGTTGAATATGCAGCAATCAGAACTGAGAGAAAATAATTTGATTATAGACAATATTATGAATGTGTTGCCAAGCAGAAATGTTGTTGAGAAAACAGTAATGAAGGTTTCCAAGGCAGAACCAAAACCAAGGAAAAATGTCTTCTTTTCCAGTGATATCTATATGGCAGATGAAGAATCAGCTCAGTGTGAAGGAAACAGGAGCAAACCTGACCAGGTGGAAAGCAGCCTCCATTCTGAAGAGATTCTTCCACCACAAGTGTTGGGTGACCCCAATAAGGAAATTAATGCACAATCAAAAATGCAAGAATCTTTCGCTGCATATGGGCCAGATTCCAGCATCAGTGCACCAAATGATCTTGACATGGTAGCTCAAGCATATTCTTGCCCAGCTTCCTTTTCCCTGGATCTGGAATCTTTGCCTGACACTCTATTGGAGGGCGTCCTGGAAAGCCATGGTGTTGAATTTCAATCACAGAAAGTAAGCTGACTACTAATGGCTAATTTTTTAAAAAAGTGCCATTGTTATTCAACAGAACAGATGAGGTCTTAAAATTTGATTAACATTATTAATGGTGTTTAGGTCCTTCACAATTAACAGTCAATCTCATATTGATTTGGAAAGAAATGACCTTGTACTTTATTTATAAAATTTATATGCTGTCCATCTCACTCTGCAAAGCAAGTCTGGACAGCTTTATATACTTTATTATATATTATATATATTATATAACTTAAATTCTTGTTATTGAAAAACTAAAACAGTTTCTGAGGTTGAATCCTTAAAGCTGGGTATATCATTTATAAAGTGCAGTACTACCATTAAGATTGAGGTGCAATTTTTTTCAATATTTTATATAAATTTAAATGTAAAAAATTCTGCAATTAATTGCTGATATCATAGGTCAAGTCAAGTCCCAGTTTTCATTTAATTCTATGGTTAATCCAATCTCCACCCTTTTTGTTTTTTGCTTTTCAGAAACATTCAGCTTCTTTCCCTTATTCTCATTTCTTAGTTCTACTGTGCGCTTTCTTGGTGGCATCTGGGTGCAAACAAAAGGCTTTTTGCCTCTTATTTTCATCCATTTCAAAGAAGATGAATTATTAGAAATAGATAGGGCTACTACTTGGCTGTCTATAATTGTCTTCCTCCTCTTCATTTATAAAGGGGTACCAATAGAAGGAGGACAGGAGAAAAAGGAAACACAGTGTCAGGAATTCTGGAAATAGTGGAGAAGAAAAGCTTGCTAACAAAGCACACTGAAGATGAACAAGATTTATTCCCTTGCCACATAACAGATCCTTCCCAAATAGCTTAATCTCAAAGATAACTGGAAAAGATCTTTTTTAAAAATTCCTGCACAAAGCTGAGATTTGTTACTAGCAGAATAAAAATGAAAATGACACCCCCACCTCCAAGTAAATTCTCTGTTATGTAGAACACCATTGTAACTCTTCCATTTCTTTCCTTTCAGACATGTGTTCTGAATGATTTACAGACATGTTTCACGGACAAAAGTAATCAGTATGCCACAAGGAAACAAGGAGAAAATAAAAACTCACCCCCTGATTCAACTGAAATATATGCAAATAATCTCAGGTTAGTGGATTTCCTAATGTGAGTTTTTATTTTGCATTCCCATTCCACATGGTCTGATTAAGGACTGCATTTTCTGTATACACACAATCACACACGTGTATATATGTTTACCTGTATCTGAGTAAACATTTATGCTAACATTCCATTTTTTTGTCTACTATTTTTCTCATGCTTTTAGCAGACTGTTAAAGAAAAAAAAGCGAAAGAACAAAATGCAGAATTAAAATGCTTATTCTTGAAAGGATGTCTACATTGAGTGTAATACCGGTATCATAATAATGTTTGACAGCTTTGTGCTTCTCCTTTGTCCTATATTAGGCATTTTGGGGCAGAAACAGAAAGTTTTATGAATAAGATATGGTGGTAAAAGCACTTGCTAAAAACATATTTAATATTAAAATGTACTCTAAAATGTACTTTAAAATGAATTTAAAAACTACGATGCCTGATAGTCACAACATTTAAGGGCATTTTTACTATTGAAAAGTCACTGATATGCATTGATCTGATGCCCCAATTCTTTTATAATTGTTTTTTAAAAAATCAGAGATGAAACGAAGATGATTTGTGATCCATCCAAACAGGAGGATGCAACAGAGGTTGTTTATGGACTAATTAAAGAACTGTCCAATCTCAAGTAAGACTATATTTGTTATAAAACACATGAAAGAGTTTAAATATAGTAGACAGGCATCTTCATAATATCCATAGTATGGAAAGATTCTTTTTACCAAAGGTTCTGGATTTATCACTTTCAAAGGTCTTTGAAATTAGTCCAAAATGAAATTATGTCACATGACCAGAGGTTTTCCATTCTTGACCTAAATATCCTTGTCTACTAACTGCCTTGTTTAGCAACCATTCAAAAATATGAATAACAGGTTGCATAAATAACAGCTTGCACTCAGATTAAATTTCCCACCAGACAAATCGGTAGAGACAAACCAATTCGCAGGGAGGACCCATTAAAAATCAGAATGCATAATACCTGATTGTCACTTATAACTTGCAACTCAAGCCACTAAAACCGTGATGGCGAACCTATGGCATGCGTGCCAGATGGGGCATGCAGAGCCCTCTCTGTTGGCATGCGCACTGTTGCCCCAGGTCAGATCTCCGTGGCGTTTCTTTGGTGAGCTTCTGTTTCTCTGCAAACAAAGAAACAAGCTCACGAAAGAAAAAGATCTTACTTCTTGCTGCGCTGCCGGTGTTGGGATGCCCCAAGTCCCCCTGGCCAGCTGGTCTTCAGGTCTCTGCTGCGCATGCCTGCGCATGTGCATGTTCACACCTTTCAGTTTGGGCATGCGCACACACGCAGTTTGGGCACTCAGGTGTCTAAAAGGTTCGCCATCACTGCACTAAAACATACAACCCATAATGGGCAATGACACTGCACTTTCTCAGGCACTGGATGCCAGTTCATGCTTGTCTAATTTAGAGAAAGCCATCAAACCTGAAGTGGGTTCTCACAAACAGTAAGAAATGATAACAGCACAAGACCCTGCAACAGATCTTGACTTCCTGTTGCTCACTAATCTTTTATTTCATCTCCCCACATTAAACTCACATACATCAGATGGTCGCAACAAACAATGGGTTTTTAACCCATTATAATTGCTAACTGATAAAGATACAACTACTTGCAATCATGGTACCTGCATCTGTAAAATCACTGTCTCCCTTTAAATCTTACATCAGTTTAGCCTTGCATCTGATGAAATGAGCCTGTTAACAAAAAACTTATTCCTTTCATTAAAACCTGTTAGTCTGAAAAGATGTATCACTCTTCCTTATTTACGGTATATTAAAGGTTGTTTCTACTATGTTTTCAATGCCTGAGCACTACTAATATATTGAGGATGTTCCTAGGTGAGACCAAAATGCCCACTAATTATAATAGTATAAATAATGGCAATAGATAAAATGGAAACATAAGATTAGATAATATTTTGATAAATGTTTGTCCCTTTATCTCTTAGTGGAGGAAAGTACAAAAAATAACCAAGCAATAGTGCTTTGTCACTATATTAAACCAAAAGCATTTGGAAGATTATTTTGTATAGAAAAACCAACTCAAGAGTTATCCTGTAAGATAAACACAATTATCCTATTTTTGGGAGTATAAGATGCACTTTCCCCCACAAAAGAGAGTGGAAATGTTGTCCTTTTGGGTATCCAATACTCCATTCCAGTCACCCATTAATGTACACGATTTATAATCCCATTGTATTATTTTGGTATGCAAAAGCTTGTAAAATTTTTCTTGCTGTTGATTAGGAGCATATACTCCAATTAAAAGTGTTTTCTTCCCTTCTCCCTTCCCTTCGGTGTCGGAACTCCTCGCCCTGCGAGATTCTCCCCTCTCGCAGGTTTGGCCCTCCACATTATCGAGGGCCTATCTCGATGACGGACTTTGGAGTCCGGAGAGATGGCATGGAGCAAGGAAGAACTTATGGGTTTTTTTAGGGAAATTTTTAAAGATTTTAAGGAGTTCTTGCGGGGGGGGGGGGTTGTAATTATTCTTTTAGAGATACTGGGAAGACAACCTGCCTGGCACAGGGTAACGATTTGGGGGGCACTGGACGAGGGATTGGGAAAGGGATAGGGGACGATATCTATGAGGGTCGTACCATCGGCACGGTAGATGGGAGGGGCAGATATGGCGGGAGCAGGGGACCATATCAGGTGTTGGGGGCTCGCACTCACTGTCTGAGAGCAATTGCTTGCCCCGGTCCCCAAGGCTCCGCTCGGATACTAGGTGGCTTAGATACTCAGGATCTGGGCCTTCGGCTGATGCTGTGCAACGCCAGGTCCGTGGTCAATAAGGCCCACCTCATTCACGATCTTATACAAGAGGGAGGAGCGGACCTGGCGGGTATTATGGAGACCTGGTTGGGCCCGGAGGGTGGCATCCCTCTGGTTGAAATGTGCCCACCAGGCTTCAGAGCATTCCATCAGCTGAGGGCCCAGGGGAGGGGCGGGGGGGGTGGCAGTTATTATTAACAAGGATCTGGGTCCGAGGGAGACCACTGTGCCTCAGATAGCTGGATGTGAGTCCCTCTTTGTGAGGTGGGGCCGTGGGGTTCAGATGGGCTTGCTGCTTACGTACTTGACTCCCTGCCGCGTGGCAACAGCCCTACTTGAGCTACTCGATGTGATAGCCACGGTGGCAGTAGATACACCCAGGCTTTTAGTCATGGGTGATTTCAATTTGCCATCCGTTGGTGAAACATCTGAGGTGGCTCGGGAGTTCATGGCTTCCATGACGGCCATGGACCTGACCCAGTTAGTTCATGGCCCTACTCACAGGGGAGGTCACACTCTGGACCTGATTTTTGTCTCTGGCCAGTGGTTGAGTGGTCTTGTTATAGGGGACATAGACATGGAACCCTTGTCATGGACTGACCACTCACTCCTTCGCCTAGATCTTCGAACCGCGACCCCTCGCCACAGGGAGGCGGACCCAATTAGATGGATCCGCCCCAGGCGCCTGATGGATCCTGATAGGTTCCAGACAGAGCTTGGGCCATTTCCTGAGGATCTAGCACATGACTCAGCCGAGGACCTGGTAGCCGCCTGGGATCGGGCAGCTGGTGGGGCCTTGGACCGAGTCGCGCCTTTGCGGCCTCTGACCCGGTGCCAATCCCGTGCGGCTCCTTGGTTTACTGAGGAGCTGAGGGAAATGAAGCGCCGGAAAAGACACCTGGAGAGCGGTTGGAGGGCCAGTCTCACTGAATTTGATCGAACACTGGTAAGGTCGCATATTAAGGCCTACCTAGTGGCGATAGAGACGGCAAAGTTTAACTACTTTTCTGTCTCTATTGCGTCATCAGGGAAACGTCCGGCTGCCCTGTTTAGGGTGACCCGCTCTCTGCTCCATCCGGGAATGCGGGAGGATCCCTTAGAAGGCAGGGCGGAGGATTTCGGACAATACCTGTATGACAAAATCGCTCAGATCCGGGGGGATTTGGACTCTGACTGGGTAGATTAGGGCAGGGTGACGAGGAACAGTCTTGAGAATGTTATCTGGGAGGAGTTTGATGCTGTGACTCCCGAAGATGTGGATAGGATTTTGGGGAGACTTAGTGCGACCACATGTTTACTGGACCCGTGTCCCTCCTGGTTGGTACTAGCTTCCCGGACGGTTACACGAGGCTGGCTCCAGGGCGTTATTAATGCTTCGTTGAGTGAGGGTCACTTCCCCGCTGTCCTGAAAGAGGCGGTGGTGAGGTCTCTCCTCAAGAAGCCGTCCCTGGATCCGGCAATATTGGCTAACTATCGTCCTGTCTCCAACCTTCACTTTATCGCGAAGGTTGTTGAGAGTGTGGTCGCGCGACAGTTTCCACAATTCCTGGAGGAAACATCTTATCTAGATCCGTTCCAGTCGGGTTTCAGGTCTGGGCACAGCACGGAAACGGCATTGGTCGCGTTGGTTGATGATCTCTGGAGGGCTTGGGACAGGGGTTGTTCCTCTGTTCTGGTCCTGTTAGATCTCTCAGCGGCTTTTGATACCATCGACCATGGTATCATGCTGCACCGGCTGGAAGAGTTGGGGTGGGAGGCACTGTGTTGCGGTGGTTCTCCTCCTTTCTCTCCGACCGGTCGCAGTTTGTGTTGGCAGGGGGCAGAGGTCGACCTCGAGGCCTCTCATCTGTGGAGTGCCACAGGGATCGGTCCTCTCACCCCTTCTGTTCAACATTTATGTGAAGCCGCTGGGTGAGATCATCCGTGGCTTTGGGGTGAGATACCTTCAGTACGCTGATGACACCCAGCTGTACATCTCCACCTCAGGCCACCCCAATGATGCCCTTGGAGTGATGTCCCAGTGCCTGGAGGCTGTGCGGATCTGGATGGGGAGGAACAGGCTCAAACTCAACCCTTCCAAGACTGAGTGGCTGTGGCTCCCGGCATCCCAATATAGTCAGTTGACTCCATCACTGACTATTGGGGGCGAGTCTTTGGCCCCCACTGAAAGGGCTCGCAATCTGGGAGTCCTCCTGGATAGGCAGCTGTCTTTGGAGGAACATCTGACGGCTGTTACCAGGGGGACCTTCTGTCAGGTTTGCCTGATTCGCCAGTTGCGGCCCTTTCTCGATCGGGATTCCTTGTGCACAGTCACACCCTCGTCACCTCTCGCCTTGACTACTGCAATGCTCTCTACATGGGGCTCCCCTTGAAGAGCACCCGAAGGCTCCAACTGGTCCAGAACGCAGCAGCGCGGGTAGTAATGGGAGCAACATGGCGCTCCCATTTAACACCGTTCCTGCGCGATCTGCACTGGCTCCCGGTGGTCTTCCGGGTGCGCTTCAGGTTGTTGGTTATCAACTTTAAAGCGCTCCATGGCATAGGGCCTAGCTATCTGTGAGACTGCCTGCTGCTACCAACAACCTCCCATCGACCCATGCACTCCCACAGAGAGGGCCTCCTCAGGGTGCCATCAGCCAAACAATGTAGGCTGGTGACCCCCAGGGGGAGGGCCTTCTCTGTGGGGGCTCCTACCCTCTGGAATCAGTTGCCCCCTGAGATAAGGAGAATCCATGACCTCAATGCCTTCCGTCGTGCCCTTAAAACCCATCTTTTCCAGCAAGCTGGGCTGGTTTAAGAAGAAATTTTTAAATTCTTTTAATCAGTTTGTGATTTCTTAACTTTCGGGCCAAATTTATATATATTTTTAACTGTTTTTAATATTTGTATTCTATGTTCTTATCTTGGCTGTACACCGCCCTGAGTCCTGAGGGAGAAGGGCAGTATATAAATTGGAAATTAAATTAAATTAAATTAAATTCTATTAGGAATTCAGTTGCAATATATCTTCCTTGAGCATCTGCCTCAATTAATTTGGCTGCTAAGTCTGTCCTTAGGTATATAACTATACCATTTTTCTTCTCTGGAGCAGATGCAACAAAATGTGTCCCCAATCTTGAATTTATCAAATATTTTTGATCTGTCACTCGAATATGTTTTTCTTGTAGGCAAATTACATCGTTTTTAAACTGTTTCAAATAATGAAATATTTTCTTTCTCTTTTGTGGTGAATTCAAACCATTGACATTCCAGGTCAAAAATTTAGTTACCATTCTTGGCACCTTGAAGCTTTAAGAGCGCCAGCTGAAAATCCTCCTTCACCTTTCTCTTCGGCTTTGCTCCTCCCACTGCTTCTGTTTTTGTAGCTTCTTGAGCTTTCATTTGGATTTGCTGCAACTTTAAATCTTGTTCTTTTCGGTTCGCTGCAACGCGAGTCTGCCTTTGATCTTTTGGTTCTTCTCTTTTTTCTACTACTTCCAAAGGTTGATCAGTACCAAAAAATTGCAATAAATCTTCTTCAATAAGCGAGATCTCTCCTGCAGCTTGTGGCTGTTTCCTTCTGTCCCTGTATCGCCAGCTCTTCTTTTCTTCTCCTCATTTCCTGAGATGGTGGGCATCCAGCCTTTAATACATTAGTATAAAAATCTCTTGCCTTCCAAATTGTGTTAAGGCGATACCTTTCTCCCATATAATTCACCACCAGTCCAGCTGGAACATCCCATCTAAACTGAATCTGTCGATTTCTAAGTGATCTGTCCCCGTCCACACACACACACACAAACACAGCCAGCCGAGGGTTAAGGAAACACTTTGGAACGCACCCAGGTCTTATTTCCCACTTGGCAGCAATAGACACACCGTCTGCCAAGTGACTTTATTTTCTCAGTAAAACAGAAAGATAAATACTCAAGAGTCCAAATGTCCGACACTATAAATCTTTCTCTCAGCAGTTCCGGACGAGGCTTTAGTGACTATCCAAGGTTTGCTTTTGTTCGTCACAAGGATCCCTGACCACTACCCTCTATTATATAGTCTCTGGGGTGTGGTCCAGTGACTCAGTTCTAATCCCTAGCACGCCTCCTAAGCTGCTGCAATCGTTTATCACGCCTTCGGAGGCGTGCGTCCAGGAATGATGTTTCTTCGTCACTCTGAGACGAACCAGCTGTCTCCCTGCTGATCTCCTCTCCCTCGGCCGGCACCTGAGACAATGCCAGAGGGGAGGGGCCTGGAGAGGGAGGCCTGGCTGACTCCTCTTCCTCATGCTCGGAACTTTCTTCCTCCGATGGGACAGGCTCAGAGGGCGGGGCCACAACACTAAGTTCATTCACCAAGAAAGCAAACTCCCTTCTGCTTCTCAACATTTTTGGGAGAATTTCTTTCAGCACTAAAACCTCTTGTCCTGCAATTTGAAGTTTATTTTTATAGAAAACTTGTAAAATTTCATTTCGAGTCCTCCTTGTTGTAAAGTAAATCACAATGTCTCTTGGCAATTGATTCTGTCTGGCAAACCAGGAATTAACACGATATATTTTGTCAATTTGCAATGAGAGATCTGCTTGTTGCTCCCCAGTTATCTTTGCAAAAGCCTCTGCAAAGATCTCTCTCAAGTTCTTTCGATTGTGTTCTCTCAGACCTCTTACTCTCAGGGCAAATTCCATCGCTCTATACTGTAACATCACCACTTCATCGTCTGCCCTATCTACCTTGGTCTGAACTTCATCCATTTTATTTTCCAAATTCAAATTGGACTGATTAATTTCTTCTACTCTTTCATCCAACAATTCAATGTGTTTTGCCAGACCCTGAAATGCCATTACTATGTCTTATTTCTTTATTCCGAATTTGTATAACTTCTTTAATTTCAGCCATTTCTTCAGACACGCTCTTAATTTTCCCCTCTAAAAAAGAAGTTTGTTGCTTCAAAATGTCCTGCAGGGATTCCTGTAGAACTTCCAAAGTCAATATTTGTGGGTTTGAAGTAGACAAAGATTGTAGTTTTGATGGTTGTGCTGGTGATCCTCCAGCACTTTTAAAGCCAGATTTTATTTGCTTAGAAGCCATTTTTAGCTTTCAATTTATACTTCCTACAGCAACCAAATCAATAAATCCAAATATTTTTAAGTCTTGTTTAAGTATTATAGTTTATTTAAAGTCCAAACTGTAGTCTTTCCACTTTAAATCTTTCTTTGTTGTAGAACCCAGTAATCTTAAACAGCCTCAGAAGCGCTAACGATGTTAACTATCACTTTCACGATAACTTTCACTTTCACGCCCTGTTACAGTTCAGCGCCATTTTTGCTTTCGTTTTAAGTCTTAGAAGGAAGAAGTATAGACACAGAGTTAAAGTTCAGTACTTTCAGTTGCTAGGACTCCTGTTTTTGTTCTGCTTGCTTTAAGCTTATTTTGAATTTGAATGTTGATTGCAGGGGTGGTCGCAGCATCTTGTTCTGCTTGAAGCAGAAAAGCCTTGGATTCAAAGCTCAGTCGAACTGCTAGGGCAGTGTTTCCCAAACTTGACCCTTTGAAGATGTATGGACTTCAACTCCCAGAATTCCTCAACCAGGCATACTGGCTGGGGAACCAGGCATACTGGCTGGGGAACCAGGCATACTGGCTGGGGAATTCTGGGAGTTGAAGTCCATGCATCTTAAAATAGCCAAGTTTGGGAAACACTGTGCTAGGGAGCTCTCAACCTCCAAGCCCCAGAATTGCTCCTAGGGCTTTTGGGGAGCTCTACCTTTGTCCGGCTGCTCTCCTCTCTTCTCCCGAGGGGAAGGTTTCCAAGCCACCAGACAGCTGATTTGCGCTGTCTTGGCGGTTTTAACGAAATCGCGGGGCTGACGGTCCGAAAGGAGCGTCTGTCAGTGCCTGCGGTGCCACCAGAAGTCCCATTTTTGGCTTCCTGAAACCCCACCCTGCCTGTCCCATTTTTTGCAAAAATGGGATATGCAGAGGGTTTGGGAGGCTTGCAGAGTGTTCCTGGGGGCTGTGGAAGGCAAAAATGCGACATGTGGAAGCCAAAAATGGGCCCATTTTTCACAAAAACAGGATATGGAGGGTTTGGAAGGCCTGCAAAGTGTTCCTGGTGGGTGGGGAGGGCAAAAACATGACTCATGAGAGGCTTGGGCCCCCAGGAGCACTCTGCAGGTCTCCGAAACCTTCTACAGGCCTGTTTTTGGCAAAAATGGGATGCACAGAGGGTTTAGGAGGCCTGCAGTGCTCCTGGGGGCCAGGGAGGGCAAAAACTTTTTTTCTTGTTTTCCTCTTCAAAATCTTGGTGTGTCTTATACTCCGGAAAATACAGTAATATTTAGAAATTAACAATCATCGGATTCAAGGCAATTACCAATGCATATTCACTTCTAATTCAACTAGCATGAAGTTTACTGAAATAAAACTATACAAATGTCTGTTTTTTTTTAAAAAAATGATAATGGTTAGGAATTTAAATAGTGTGTGGAAAAAAGACATTCTGGCCTAATCATGGTTAAATGGAGCTTTGAATTTCAGTCTGCTTTTTTGTTACGTCTGTACAACAATGAGAGTTCATAATTTATTTGTTACCTTTTTTCCAGCAGATTGATCATGAGTACACACAGAGATCTGGATTCCTTCAAGAGACTGAAGTCTCGGAGAAACAAACAACATGGGAGGCTCCTATCCCAGAGCATGAACAATATGACAAGTATGTCTTGTGCAGTGAAAAAGAGAGAATTACAGTATAACATGTAGATTCTGTTATTCCCTCAATATTTATAAGAATGTTTGTTCTACTTTTGGCAGTTTTCCTTAGCTATGTCAACCTATCAGGAGGCATGGTATTTATTTTCCGACAGTTACTTTTCATTGCAATAAAATAGTTTAACACAAAAGTACATTTTATCTTTGTTTTAGCATTACCTGGTTATCTCAACTGAGAAGAATTAAAGCTAATGTCCTGAAATAACAAAACTTTCCCACTACTCTCCCATCTCTTAAGATGCACATTATTTGGGTATTAACTCTCTCCTATGATTTCTTCATACAGAAGAGTAGCATCTCTGTTGCTTTTTAAATAAAAGTAAAAAACTTCAGTCACACTACAAAATACTACAGATCATTATGTACAACATTTTGGTTAACTATTTAATAGTTTATTAATAAGTTAGAAAAGCCTTGTGCAATGAGATTCCATACAAATATATTAGCTTTACAATTGCCATAATTCTATATCATCAAGTAGATTATTAGAAATCTAGACAGTACAAAGTTGTGGAAGGCAAGATATATTCATTTTGTGGGGCTATAGGGAAATCTGAATCCTTTATTTGGGCACAAGTCAAACAAAGTGGAACATTTTAAAATAATACTGATTACGAGGCATCTAGATGTCTCCAACTGAAACAATTGTGATGCTCTTATTTTATTTTGCAAAATTTCTTGTTTCCTACACAAATCTTTTTGTGGATTTATGTATTTTTTTAATTCCATCATGGAAAATACCTCCTTTTTTTATTCCAGAGTTAAAGAAAAATATTCTGTATTCATACAAAAACAATAACTATACAAATTTAAAATCAAACAATTGGTTACAAAAATAACTTATAAAACAAGTATACTTTAAACAATTGTAAACACAAATAATAAATATGAAGAAACTTAAACAAACAAAGAGCATTCATGTTAGTTGAATGCAGAAGAGCAGACTGAGGATATCATATAAAATGTTTTGCAACATCAAAAAGTTGTAACAAAATGTGAACTCAGGTGGAGGATAAAGTAAGATTTCTTGATATCAGGTGTGCTAATGATGGGTGTATTGCTTTTATCAGATTTGTTAACTAGTCCTTTCTGCGTCTTTTCAAGTTGCTTATAAATTGATTTCTGAGCACCAGTGACTCCACATGAATGATTAGTCCTACAGTCTCTCCATTCTTCAGAAAAGTGCTATTACGACACCTGAAAGAAATAATATACATATCATTAATTTCAATAACATTTTCCTCACCCAGAAGAAAGCATAATTAATGTTTGCTAACATTAACTCTTAACAGAGTTGCTTTGGGTAGTGAGATGGGCAGCATATAAATTTAATGAATAATTCAAGTCCAGTCTTCTAAAAGGGCAAATGAGCTTTGTGGATTATATATTACCAGTTGTGACTCCTATGACTGAATGCCATGTTTGGAGGCAATCCAAAGAAATATGTATGATCAAAAATGGGCCCTGTATTGTAGTTTTGAGAAAATGGAATGGAGTTCTCTCTTCACAAAACAAGATCAGCAGTCATAAACAACAATGATAAATTTAATACTATGAAAAAGTAATTTCCCGTTTAATTCTATAGCAAAGATGAGGGGGCTCTAAGTCTATAAACTGCCAGCCTTATAATTATAACTTAACACCCCAAGAATTGTTTTAGTATATCTTGACCTTTTTCATCCCAGAGCACCGAAAACCCACTCTGCTAGCAGGGACACAATTAGATAAATGTACATTTTCTGTTTTCAGAATCACTCTCATTAAGTAAACAAGCATCCAAATCATACACAGAAGCTCTTTCCCATCAGTTCCATGCCTCTTAATCCTTTGTAACAATCACACTACTGGTTGCAGACTTTTGCCTAAAGAGTCACAAAGCAAAAGAGCAGATCTTCAAAGTTCCAATAATTTTTACTAGATAAGTTGGTTTTGCCATCTAGAGATCATCAAAAAAATTGCTACCATTTCAAAGTGTCTTATTTGGACAACATAAGTAATTTCTCTCCCAGTATATTTTACACAATAATTTTGCAAAATAATTAGACTGGGAGATAGTGACTGGGTTCACTGATTCATTCATTGATCCTGAGTTGAATAAATCCGCAATCTAAAACACCAACAGCATCTTTTTCTGATATGATTTGCCAGCAGTACTATTCTGGGTCTCCACAAGGGGGGATACAAATCTGATATCAGAACTAAAAACAAGGACAAATAACAAAATATTTGACCTTCCAGAATATTCCAATATAGAAAGCAAAATAATAGTTCTGGAACCAAGTGGCTTTTCCATCACAATGGAGTGATGAGAAGCCTAAAACTTTTTGATGAGAGTTAAATATCTCAGAAGGCCATTAGAGGGATTAACTGAAAAAGTCTTTCTCACATGATTTTCATTTGCATAACTACATTTCCATTTTCCCCTCATCTTTTCCCAATGTATTTACATTCTACACATCAATTAAATTACTTCATGCAAACGGAAGAAATGAGCTGCAACACAAATTTTATGACTTAGAGCCTTAAAGAAATGTTACCAGAATCTTTTTGAGGTGTGGAAATTATTGAGTGGAAACTATTGTATCTTTTAGCTCTGCCTGACTTTTTAGTCTTTTCCTTCCATGTTTATTTATATGTCACATTTAGAAACATATTAATATATTTTTTTTTTGATTGTATGCCAATTTTATGCTGGGCCTGTTTTTTATCCCATAGAGGAGCCTGCAATTCTTACTCTGATCTGCATATTAAAAAGTACCAAGAACTTAACTGCTTGAAGTTTTAAAAATGTTTCTTTGGGAAACCTATGCTGCAGGCCTACATATATCTATATATCTATCTTTGGGAAACCCAGATATATACAGGCTCCTCTATGGGATAAAAACAGCCCCAGCATAAAATTGGCATACAATCAAAAAAATTTCAACATGTTGCTAACTAGATCCTCTCCCACTTCCCCCCAAAAAGTTTTTGCCCCACTCAGGAATTCAAGTTTCCTCCGTATTGCTGGGCCTGTTGTTATTCGAGATTCCCACAAAAACTTCAGCCAGATACCATTTGTTGAATAAACCGCTGTAAATCGTTCCACTATAATCCAGGATCGTCTTTTGGGTAACCACCGGCAATCGGAGGGGGGACGCTATAAAATGGGCAGTCCGCTAAACTCATGGCCTATACAGCAGCAGGGCAGCGAGGCTTGTTTTTTGCACCAGGTAGGGATTCCTGAATATCTAAACAAAGTTTTCGATAAACCGGAGTCAGCCCATTCCTGTGCAGCGTTGAAAATGGGAAGATGGGATTAAAAATGCCACCCAGAGGTAAAACGGGCAAATTCCCGGTCCTTCTTCGATTTAGATTAAAAAAGGAACAAATTCCCAGCCCCACGGAACGCCAAAAGCAGCATTTTAAGGGTTGTCACTGCTATATATACGTTATCTAGCTCCTTTGGCTACTTACAAACAACCGCCGATACTCACCGATTAAGAGCCGCTGCCGATCCATTTCGATGGCTTTCAAATCTGGGATGGGGGGAAAGGATTTTTTTTAATATATAAAGTATATATCGAGGGGGGAAACCACGACGGCTCGCGTTCTCCACGACTTGCCTTTTTTTTCCTCTTCCCAGCAGAGTTCCTGACGCAGCTCGTGTAGACAGATGTGTAACCCTGCTTGGTTAAAGGGCAAAATCTCCTCGTGTGTGCAAAATCCTCCGACGCTCCGCACTGAGGACACTTGTATTTTCTCAAAATAGGGCACTGCACGAGGCCGGCTTCGTCCTTCAGCCGATGCGAGGTGTAGACGGACCGCGACTCACCGTTCTGCTTGCAGAAAGAACAACTGAGCTCATCCCACCCACGCGCGCCCGAGGGAGGCTTGTCCACGAGCTGCTGCTGCCGTTGTCGCCGCCGCCGCCGCTCCTGCTGCCGCGGGAAAACTTGGCGCTCCTGCTGCTGCTCCGGCGACAATTCCGCCGCCTGCGGTGCGGGCTCTTCTTCGGAGGGGCTGTATCGGCTCATCCCTTCCACCAACTTGGCCAGCTGGAAATAATCTCTCCAGAGTTGGAAAGCGGCCGGACTCATCCCTGCTCACTGGGCTTCCACCCGGCCCCCCGCGGCTTTAAAGTGGGAGACCTCCTGGGTTTCTCCTAGAGGAGCCAATGGCTTTCTCCGAAGCGGCCGGTCACCACCCCCGACAACTGCTTGGAGCCCAAGAGTCTGATTTGGCAAAGAAAAAGCAAAGGGTTGGCGGGAGAGAGGCGGTGGGGCTTCCTGGCCGAGAGATCCAGCGCAAGATAACTGTACAGTTAAGGAGGACGGGCGGGCTTTTACAGCACTTCAGCGACGGCTCCAAGATGCTGGAGGACCTTGTAAATCCTTGTAAGTAAGTTAGCAGGAAGGGCCTTAGCAGAAGGAGCTCAAGACGCGCGCAAAATCTTCTTTTGCAGGTGTGTTAAAAGATATGATTAGTCTTTGGAAAATAAGGACCCTTAGTTTAGCCCAGAAAATGATTTAAAAAAACAATATCTTTACTTTCTAAAACTTTCTAAAATATGACTTTTATCTATCTTTAGAGGAGATTTCCCAAATTGTAGGGAAGACTGCATTGCTAATTGCTCTGTCTTATTTGGAATGCAAAAGTCTAGAGGTTCACTAGTTATCAGGAAAGGGCTTGTTTTCTGGATCTGATGGTTTCCTCCCCCCTTTTAAAGGCAGCTGGCTTGATTGTTTTCCTTCCTGCCTGCTGCCAATTTGGCCTTGCAACAGTGTTAACAGTTATAGGAAGGGGAGTACCCTACAATAAGCTGAATCTAATTTTGGCAAGGAACATACTTTTTTAAAAAAAAATATACAGCTATAGTTGTATAAATACAGCTTCATATAAATATAGGCAATCCTATATTTACATACACAAAGGTACACATACAGGTGCATGTAAATGTTTAGGCACTCTTGAATCCTTAAGTAAACAAAAACCAACAGAAAAGAGAATCTAAAAGGTAAAGAAATAAACCAGAACACCTCCACCAGCTACCAATACACAGATAAGAAGAGATTAACACCAGAATTAATACTAGACCAGCAATCAAGCAGTAAACATTACCTGAGTCAAGGAACTACCAAGAACACTGATAGGGCAAGCCACTTGTATACAGGTAGTCCTGGACTTACAACCACAATTGAGCCCAAATTTTCTGTTGCTAAATGAGACAGTTGTTAAGTGAATTTTGCCCCATTTTACAGCCTTACCACGGTTGTTAAGTGAATCACTGCAGCTATTAAGTTAGTAACATGGTTGTTAGGTGAATCTGGCTTCCCCATTGACTTTGCTTGTAAGGTGATCACATGTAAATCAAGGATTGCTTGTATAAACAGAGCACAAATCTCTAGCACTGATGATGTTAGTTGGGTATAATGAAACATCTTCAACAAAACAATCAAGTTCAAAGAGTACCAAGGATTTTGTATGTTACACATAAGATTCCAGTTGATTCAGAATTACTTTCTTTTTACTTTAAAGTTATTTTAAAACTCTCTTCCCCCCCTCCCCCAAATTCAGGCTCATTCTGGGACATGATTCATTAGCACTGCTTTGCAATATAGTCAAAAACAACAATGTTGTATATATCTATATTTGAAAGAAAGCAGAATCTACTGTAATCTATTTCTGGTGAGGAACATTCTTATTTTGTGTACATATATGACTATATTTGTATAGTCATATATGTACTATATTTACTTTTGGTAGTTACATATATACATTTATATATATACGTACATACCCATACACATATACACACATACACTTACATACACATGTGTTGGAAGAAAGATCCTTCTGGGTCCAGTTCCAAGTGGGGAAAAAGATACTGGAAACATGGAGACCATTTGGAAAGATAGTTTTAATGGTGGACAGGATCACATGCCTTGAAAATGTTGGGTAAAGAAGAAAAAAAGGGCAGAGATGCTGACAGTGCCTTGGTTTTATGCCCTCTCTGGGCCCCACCCCAGAGCCTCTTGCTCCAGTGTAAGAAATGCACTCTGATTGGTGGTCAGACTCCCAGGGAGCCATGCAGGGGCAACTGGCTGAGCCTTGTTGGGGTATGATGCAATGAAGGGGCTTTGGGAAATTCCTATTATGGCTCTGCTAGAAGGAGCTAGATCTTTGTTATGTAGTTTAGACTGGCCCAGGCCTTAATGGCCCATTGACAAAGTTGGGGGCTGAGTTTCTGCCTCCCTTTTAGGGGAAAATACTCTGCCCTTTTAATATTTCCTAAAGTATCTCATTTTCCTAGCAGAGGGGTGGGTGCTAACTTCCTACACATGTATTACAAAAACCTGCTTGTAAATATTTAGGCACTCGATCAGATTGTATATGCAGTGAATCCTTAATGAATAGAAACCAACACAACATCTGCATATTACAATTGATTAAGGACTACTTTTTTAACTTTAAAGTTGTTTAGACAGCCCCCTAAAATTGCTGTTTAATGTATATCTTATTTGTAAGGCTAGATGTTAGCTAGGTCTAGGCATTCACAGCCTAGTTTTTATATGACATAATTTTCATTCAGATTGCAAATATACATTGCATTGATTTTCTTCCTTATTTGTGATTTCAACTGCTCTTTAGTCCCTATTCCTTAATTTTCTAAAGGGGAGGATACATCAGAAATAAAATCTTGATTGTATGCTGTTTCCTATGAACTCCTCTAAACAGATATTTGAAAATTTGAAAATGAAGACAATTCACTTTTAGAAAGCAGGTTAAAGCTGTTTAAATCTCTGAATGTTTCTAGTTGACCATGTGAGAAAGATTATCAAAAATTGTAAATTATATGTAACTGTTGAGATCAAGAAAAAATCTGGGAAACCAAGAAAAATCTCTGCTAGAATTGCCTGGAAAAAGGAAGATATCAGATGTCAGAAAGACATCTTTTATTTGATATTATTACAAAAAAAATGGCATCTAAATTATTCAAAAGGAAACATGAAGCATTTTGGACTGAAGAAACAAAAATTGAACTGTTTGGCCACAAGCACAATAGACGTATTTGGAGAAAAAATGGTGAAGCATTTCAGAAAATGAATACATCGCTGGTGGGGTTTTTTTCTTTTTAGAGAGGTGGCTGCATTATGCTCTGGGGTTGTGGAGTATCCAGAGCAGGGGTGGGTTCTACTTACCTTTACTACCGGTTTGCAGCGGGGCCACACGCGCGCTCTTCTGCACAAGCGCAGAAGCTTCTGCACATGCTCAGAAGCGTTTTGATGATGTCGGGGTCAGTGGGCGGAGCCTCCCACCAGTTTTACTACTGGTTCTATAGAACCGGTGCGAACTGGGGGCAACCCACCACTGATCCAGAGGCACATGAAGGAAGAATGGATTAAACAAAGAAACCACAAAGTTCTTCTTTCCTGGGAGACTATCTCAGTTAGTGAAGAGATGGAAGCTGAAAAGCAATTGGATATTTCAGACAATGACATGAAATATAACCAAGCAATATTTATAGGGAAGAAGGTTCTGAAAAGGCCTTCATAATCCCAATCCTGAATACTATTGAAAGTCATTGGGGAAAATAACAAATATGCTCTACAGTTATTTCTGGGCTAGAAGTGTGCTCCAAAATAGAGTGAGAAAAGCAATCCAAAAACAAGAATAAAAATATTCTTACAGTAATTAAATCTAGGACATATTTGGAAGCTGCTTGTGGTCATGCTACCCAGTGTTCATAATACTGACAGCTACTTCCTGGTCAGGGAATAGACAAATCCACTGTCTCCAGCAGGATATGGCCCAAGGAGATTCCCCCAGCCTCTTCTCTTCTACAGAGGACAAGACTTTAGTCTTCTGAAGTCCAAGAGAGAAGCTAGATACTAGTTCGGTAGGTAGGTGTGTGTGTAGGTATGTTTTCTGGGTTTGTTCTTTTTCTTTTTTCTATTTTCTCTGTTCTCTTTGGTCTTTATATTTCTCTGTTTTCTTTTTTCTTTTTCATTTATTTTAAAATATTTTCCTTTCTTTGAATGTGTTTTTCATTAACTATGTAAAATTTTTTAATAAAAATTATTTTTAAAGTAAATATAGATTAAAATGTAGCAGCTTTTTGTATGGTTCCCCTCTAATAGAGGAAATGCAATAAAATGTGGAGAGGGAGGAAGAGATAACTGGATTTTGGTATTGATTCTATCAGTCACTGTCTGGAAAAAGGAAAAAAGATGGTGCCTTGTCTGCCATAGCCCCTGCCTTGTGCCATAAGTTCCCCTGGGATCCAGGAAGCTATCACCTTCCTGGGCCTCCAAAAGTCTATGAAGACCTGGTTTTTCTTCCAAGTAGTGAGCCAGAATGCTAGATAATTCCAATCTAAGTGTGGTATGTGAGACTGAATCTTTCTGTTTACATACTGTAATTATTTTAATGTTGTGTTTATCTGAATAATAGACTCAGTGTTTACTGTGTTTTCCCGAAAATAAGACCCAACCAGAAATTAAGCCCTAGCATGATTTTGTAGAATGCTCCTAATATAAGCCCTACCCCAAAAATAAACCCCTTAAGATCGTCAGCCTTAGGGGGAAGGCATGGCTGTGAGGCAGAGGACTGGGTGCAGATGGCGCCATGCCACGGCCCCTGTGCACTTGGCCCCACCAATTTTCCTTGAATACCATTGACTGTAATCTAACTTTAAGCAGGGGCCAAGTACGCAGGGGCTGGGGTGTGGATCCCCTCTGCCTCGCCTTGTGGCGGCGGGAACAGTACCAGGTGGAAGCAGAAGCATGGGGCTGCCCACTCTGTGACCAGCAGCCGCTGCAAGCACATTTCAGGCAGCCATGAACTCAATTGGCTCTCAGTCCCTCCCAAATCACCAGCAGTTAAGAACCTTCAGCCAGAGCAGCTTGATGAAATTTAATGCTTTAAATTTACAAATAGAAAGCCTAGTTACTAATACTACTACTTCTTCTTTCTTGGCTTCACTTTTTTCCTTTTCCTTTTCCTTGTTATTTTTCCCCTCCTTCCTTTCCTTCTTCTCCTGCCCCTCCTTCTTCTCAGCATCTCTTTTGGCAATCTTGTTGTTGATGAGGTTGTGCAGCGCAACAGAGATTGAAGCAGGTGAAGCAGGGGGTGGGACTGGGGTGGCGCCATGCTGTGGCCTCTGTGCACTCAGCCCCCATCATCCAACATCCTCTTCCAGCTCAGCTGCACACATGGGAGCTTCCTGTGGCTGCCCCCTTACTCCATCCCACTGTCTGTCTTTATGGCCGTGCAGCACATCCAGCGGGCCAGATCGTGTCCTCCCCCCTGCGTCTCTGCTTCCACCTGCTGCTTTGAGGACCAGCCCAGTGGTCGCAGCGCTTGGACTCACCTGTAGTGTGTGAGCTACGCAGTCCCAGAGTGTGCTGGCCAAAGTACCAGCGGGCTGGGACTGCTGCTGGACATCGGTGGCCCCCAGATGCTTGCTGCCTCTTGTGCGTGCACCGGGGAGGGTGCCCAGCCAGGCTGATCAACCTGATACCATGTTTCCCCGAAAATAAGCCCTAATGCATCTTTTGGAACCATATATATATGGTTTTATATATATATATATATATAACCAAGTCTTAGTTTTGGGGAAGCAGTACATATATTGTCATTTGGACTGATAGAAATGCCACACAAGAAAAGTGTCATTGTATACTTTTTTTTAAAAAAAAAATCCTCATGAAAGACTTTCGAGTAAATCTAGCAGCAATAGGTTATCTATTGCTAACCAGACAAGGAGTAGAAATAAATGGGCAGTTGTCTCAATGAGAAGTAAAATGTGCATTTCTTCTGCTGGCCAAGTGTTTTTTCCAGTCACAGTTGCATTCACTGATCAGTGAGCTTCTCCTCCAGCATAACAACCCACCGACAGAATGAATGTTGATTGTGACTTTTTAATTTTGGAGACTCTGCCCAATAGGTAGAAGATTCTTCCAGCAATGGTTTCCCAGAAAGAATTTAACCTTCCCAGCAAAGTGTGGGTGGGGGAGAGAGTTAAGGGGGATTAAAGCTTGCTGATTTGCACTGGGTTGGAAGGAGGCAAAACAAGTGTCACTAAAAAAGTCTGGGACAGAAGTGTGACCTGCTGATGGGAGCAAGCCACTAATTTACTCCAGCAGTGTGGTGGTCCTTCAGTGAAGCGATTTCACTTCCAGTGTCTGCAAAGGCCGCAGGGTACACTCAACAGTCGATGGTTTGACCTCATTGACAAAACTCACCGACAGCGTTGAATGTTCCCAGAGAACTTTTATCAGTTGGGGGGGGGGGGAATGAGAGAGAGAAAGAGAGAGAGAGAGAGAAAGAATGTCACTGAAGCAGTTGTTTAGCACTCTCCTGAACTACCCACAAAATCCTTGGTGCACTGCCCTCAATAACCTTTGGATCACAATATCATAATCTGTAACCATGAGACAATGGGAATTGCAACTCAATCCACTGAATTTTACCAGATGTTGGAAGGCTCTCCTAGCACTAGTACCCCATCTGTGAAATAAAAAAGGAAAAAACTACCTTTTATCCTTCTTCTGTAGTTGTGGTATCTCCAATTTGTAAACATTTGTCTTGTTCTTTTGCAGATTGGAAAGCTATCTGCTCAATTCATTTTTGGACAGAGGTTCTGTGATTTGCAGAGCTAAAGAATAGGTAAAGAAACACAAATACACATACTGTTAAGCTGGTAAATTTAATATACAAAGTCCAGTAGTAGTGAACAGCTTCACCTGCTGACTTTCTGTCTGTCACATAGCAACAAGCAAAAGATGGAGTTAAAGCAGAGTAGTCATCAGTAAAAAAAATCATAATTGAATCTCCTTATATGTGGCTTTTGTGCCAAGCAAGCTGCTCTGTATAATCAGAAAAGCTGAAACAACATCTGCTATTTCTACTGAGGAACAGCTGATCATTAGCTTGTTCCCAAATGTGCATCCTTCTGACTAACAGCCACTAGCTGCTGCATGGATATCGTAATGCATTAATGGCAATACTAATATTTTCCTGGATTGGAACTACTCCCTCTGATTAGGAAGTACTGCATCGTTCTCACAGTATCTTGGTTTGCCCATTGGTTCATCTAGCAGTTGGTCTTTTATTGCCTCCTCTTTTGAATGAAAGGGAGACAATGCATAATATAGAATGGAATGAACAGCTCTGGAACTCATCCACCATTTTTTTCTCAATAAGGAATAGCAGAGCTGGACAGTAAAAACTTGGACAACTACTAGACGGCTGCAGAAAGGTATAGACTCTTGCTCAGTACTACCATCTGGTGGTGTTTATGTCAAATAAGCCATCAACGGAGACATATAAACAACATCTATATACTATCCAAAAGAGACCATCAAAAAGCTAAAAAGGAAACAAAAACACCAAAAACACCTCCTCACTCCCAATCAGCACCCTGATAAACAGAGATTAATGCCAGGATTAATAACAGATGAATAATCAAACAGTAAACCATACCCCAATCAACAAATAAGCAAGAAAAAAATAACATTCCCGCCAACACTGACAGGGCAGGCCATTTGCACATAAACGGAGATCAAACTGTACTTCTTTCTAGCACTGATAATGTTACCTAGTTGGGTAATTAAACGTCTGCAAAAAAAATAAAATAAATAAAGCTCAGAGAGCACCGACCCCACAATGTTGTTGTAGATATGGCAATGATCTTCTAGTTGTTACCCTCAAAGGGCAATGTTTAGTAGTTCAGTGGTTTTGGTGATATGAGCAGTAGGGTGAAAGAGGGTGAGAAAACGCATAAATAGGGCAAAAATAAGCAGGAGGGTTTGTGGCAAAAGAGGGACATATATGATGATGAGATATACAGAACTACATGGAAGATGACTAGAGCTGACTCCTGAATTTTCACCAGCACCCTGGTGAAATATTATATGTGCCAATGTATTAAAAATCTAGTAATCAAAGACTGCGGATGGAAAACTTTTAATAAATAAATAAATAATAATTACAATAGTTCCTGTAGACACATCCCCATTACACAAATGTCCTTGTTTTTTGTTTTCTGTGTTGGCTGATGTGACTCATCCTCATATTCTAGTTGAAGAAAGTCTTCAATTACAGGTATCCCTCAATTTACAACCACAGCTAAACCCAACATCTCTGTTGTCAAGTAAGTTTTACCTCACTTTTATGACCATTTTGCCACCATTGTTAAATGAATCACTCCAGTTGTTAAGTGAATCATGTGGTATTAAGTGAATCTGGCTTCCTCCATTGACTTTGCCTGTCAGAAGCTGGCTGGGAAGGTTACAAATGGTGATCATATGATCCTGGAACAATGCAACTATCATAAATAAATGGCAATTGCCAAGCTTTTGGATTTTTGATCATGGGGATGCTGCAACAATCACAAGTGTTGACAACTGATCATAAGTCACTTTCTCCAGTGCTGTTGTAACTTTGAACAAATGATTTTTAGTCAAAAGAGTACCTGTATTGAATTCCTTCTTGATGTGAGTCTCTTAAAGGATACAGGAGTCCTGAGAATTGTGGTGGTGCAGGATAGCCAAATCACTATGAAAAAGTTAAAATCATGGGGGTCCTATTGGGTGAGAACAGTGGGTTATAAGCAGCGTATTTGTGGGTTTTTCCAGAACACCTGCCTGAATGTTGTTGGAAATAACTGCAGGGAACACAAATATATAAATTGAAACAGGACTGAAAACTAACATCCCTAGTGGGGAAAAACTCATTTTTAATTATCCTGAGAAAATCACTATAGATTCACTACTTATACTAATTATACTACTTAAAGCATTCCAAAGCTTTAAATTAGTGTAAAATTAGTTTTTACACTAATTTATCCATCAGCACAATCTGGGAACCAAGTTGATTACTAACTCCACTGTGGAGTATGTAAAATTACAGCTAATCCAGTTTTTTATTTCTTTTGAAACATTGGAAGGAAACCTTCTTCTCCCTCCCTCTGGGGGGAATTCTCATAGTTAACATTTAATGCACCATGCTTTCTATGAAGACGATTGCAGGAAATTGTAGTCTGATTTTTGAGGGATGAGGAAGTGGTAACGGTTGTTGTATGGAATTGATTTTCTTGCTTATGAATTCCCAAGAGAAAAATGTTGTGTTTTCACTATTCTGACTGGGGCTGCCAATCTAGGATACTATTCCTGCTAATTCTATTGTTTTTTTTCCAATTAGGAGAGAAGGGACCAGTCTTTCAGATTCTTTAAGGCTGGCTAGTCATTGATCTTCCCACCAGATGCAAGGAGAAGAATGCAAAACATCCAGGCAGAGAGAGAAGTTAGCAAACAGCTAGGCTGCTTCCACAGCCTTACTCCCATCCTTTTTGCAATTCCACTGATGCTTTGGCTTTAAGCTTGTCATGTCAACTCCCCAGAGGATAGTTTGCATGCAAAAAACAGCTGGTCAGGAAGACCCAAAAGAACTACCTGCAAAGAGAAACAGAAGGCAAATTTAATCCACGGCAACTATCATTTAAAATGGTAATAATATCCTTTATTTATTGTAGCTTGTTGAATAAAAAAAGTAAGTCATTTCTATGAGTAACTCTACAAATAGAACCATGTATCTAAGGGATGGAGGGACACTCCAGTACTGAACACTCCATCTGCTAGGGATGTGCTGGCTCTATTTTTTTTCTATTGAACAGGGGTGAAAACCTCATCCACTTATTTATCATTATCAACATCACCACATTGCAGATTGGGGTGCAGACAATGGTATTTACTGGAAATGGGATGGAGTGGGTGTGTCAAAGCAACATTGTAATTTTGTGTCAGAAGATCCCATCCTTTTTCTAGATATGTTGCAACTCTGAATGTCTGCCTCAACAAAATCCTGCAGATGCCAATGTGTGCATGGAAAGTCGGGTGAAGAGAGGATGATTTGTCTAACTCTAACTTCTTTTAGTGAACCAGTAGTAGGGAAAAGAGTTGAATGACAGACCTTCTGCTTCAAAGTTCATTGTGTGAATTCAACATAGTCGTCAACATTTTCTTAAGTGGAAAGAAAAATAAATAAATTCACAAAGAATATTGGAGTACCAATTTCTCAAATGGCTTGTAAAGTTAGCAATCTGAAGTTTTCATAATGCAAGTTAGGCAGCCCACTTCTAACATTAACAGTTTATTTCTACAAGTTGTAAAAACATCGCTGAATGAATGAATAAATAAACAAACAAACAATACTTCTCAACTGTGGCAACTTTTAAGATGTGTAGACTTCAACTGCCAGAATTCCCCAGCCAGCACCACTCTAAACATTATGTACAGAAATTGGTTCAAACTTCAACCTGCTTCTGCCTAGTTTGTCAGTCCTGCCTATCAGCATGCCGTATCCAATGTAGGCATAACACTGGACCAGAACTTTTGTGTTTGTGATTTCTACATGGGCTAGAAGGCTCATTACACAAATGGGGCACAATACAGTGCCCCATTTGTTCAGTGTCTTAAGAATTGTGAATTGAAAATCTAGAAATACTAAGACTCTCAGGAAAGACTAAAGCTTATTTAAGGCCAACATCTGATTTCTTACCCTGAGTGATTAGAGTTCTGGAATAATCAACTCTTCTCTACTGCCTACCTCAAAGCAACTGAAATTTACAGATATGCAGCCAAACACAGAGATCTACTGAAGATGACAAAACTGCCTGTCATGAATCAGTCTAATTTAATCTCACTGACAATAGCAAATCCAATCACAGTTATGACTTGCTGAAATGGTACCTTCTGGTGCGTTTCCTGTCCTTTTATTGAGTGAATGAAACCCTCAGCAGACTTCATTCATCATCTCTGTCTCCTTCCCAGATTCACAGATGTACAGTATGTACAACTGAGAGATAATATTAAAGCATGCAAACAGGATGTTGTGATGCCATCATGAGGCAAATCCCACCCTTCTCTGCTTATTTATTTAGTGTACGACATCTACAGTGGTCATGCATCACTGGTAAACATATTTAAATAAAGCATCAGAATATATAAACCCCTCTCTGCTATATCATGGCAACATGATAAACATTTTGTCAATTGCCTCCTTCATCTCCCTGTGGATACCCATCCACACAGCCATCCCTTGAAGGATTCTCATTTCTGCTGGGCTACAATAAATAGATAACATCCAGGTAGTATTTAATTGTCAAATGCATTTTAAAAAAATTCTTATCTTTTTTCAATAACTGCTTTATGTAAGAATTAAAAAAATCATAACAGAGTTTAACAGATTAACAGAGTTTGAAGGGATCTTGGAAGTCTTCACTTCCTGCTCAGGCAGGAAACCCTGTACCATTCCAGACAAGGAGCTATCCAGTTTCTTCTTAGAAGTAGCTGTCCAGAATCACCCCATGTTCAATCTTTCACTTTGGTACTACTTTATTCGCCTTCTATTGCTTATTTGCATTTGAAATAATTGATGGTAAAAAGCAGGGCCAGCATATCTGGCCTGAAGAAATCCATTAGACAGCCACAAAATATTAGCCTTCAGTACTATATACAGTATCTTGGCTGTCATCTAGCATGTGCCTAGATGCCCTAGAATTCTGCAGCTATGAAAGAGAAGTTTTACTCAAATGGAGTTGTACACCAAGTATTCAGTGTAGAGGCATTACATTGCCAACAGAAGTATGTAGTGTTAAGGCTGTGTCCTTCCCACTCACAAGTCATAGTTGGATCACCCAAAGGGACGAGCAAGGAAGAATGGATATCCTAGGAATTGCAGTGCAAGAAAAAATTGTTGAAAGAACCTTGGACTGCCAGAACCGATCATTCAATCCTAGATGTAATAAAACCAGAAACTCACTGGAATAACCAATAATGAAGCTAAAGCATAAGAATTTTGAACGCATAATATAGGAACCAGAGTTCTTGGAGGAGATGTGATGGCTGAAAAAAAATCAAAGGCAATAGAAGAACCCAGCAGAAGACAAGATGACTGGAAAACACCTCTGATATCACAAACATGAACTTTTAAGAACACGAAAAGTGATCTGGCAAAATGTTATCTATCATGTCACAAAGATTCCAAAGCAACTGAATCACAACAAGCCAATGGAGCATGATGAAGATTGTCCCCATCAGTATTACCCAGTTTGGCCAACAGATGGCAGTTGCCAACCTCAGCACACAATGGCTTAAAACAGAAAAATGATCTAAGGAAGTTTAAGTGCATGTGAAGATGTATGAATTTACTTGAAACTCTCAAGTTGAATGCGGCAATAGCAGAGTGCAGAATCCTGGCCTCTGGATCTGCCATGGCAATTCTACCCACACTCCCTAAATTAGGGATCTTGCTTCTTTAATAGTTATAGGCCAAAGATTCAGAAACAGAGTTCATGCAGATCAGTAATGTAGTGGAGCAAGAATGAAAGAAAGTGATGCCTGGTACTTTGCATTCCTCTGGCTGTAAAAGTGGGTGTTGAACTAGATTCTACTGCTGTTCTTTTTTTGGCCTCTGTTGGTATCTGTTGTGAGCCAAGGAAACGGCATGAATGTGCCTATGTAATTAGAATCAAGTTCAACTTGAAGGAGACTTTTCTTATCAATCTGTCTGATTTTTGGAGACCCTTCTTATGGTTGCAACTTTAAGAGTCCTGGTGAGATCTCAAACTTCAAGATTTACCCTGACACTAGGGCTAAATTAATTTTACACTAGCTTTGTAAAGTCCTGCCTTCCAATATCTTAGATATTTCTTCCTCTTATCTCAGTTGCAGTAATGTAATGAAGTGGGCTCTGATGGATGACCACTAGATAACTTTCTATTCACTCTATTCTAAAAAGCAATGCATCCGGTTGGAAAAAGTACAAACTCAGCCAAAATCCTTTTGGTTCCTCTAGGAGGCCTCTAAGTTGTCAGAAGAAAGGAACATTCTAATGACATACAGCTTAAAGGTTGGTTAGGTCAAGGGGATCCACATGAGTTAAAAGTTGTCTATCGTCAAAAGATGATTTGAATCTATGCTTCAGTAATCTACAAAAAGAATTGTAACTGTTTGCAAAGAAACTCTGTAATAAGGAAATGTCAATTAAAAATGATAAATGTATATGACCATATGAATTGCTGAGTTAACAGAATCCTTTGTCTAGAAGGGTATAAAACCATTGTACCTAATTTCTGTCTTTGTTCAACGCTTCATGTACAGAGCCTTGAACCTATTGCGCAATATATAAAATCTGTCTCTGATTAATCTAAAAGTTGTGTTTGTCTTATTAAATCCACAACATTTATGGCACCCTGCAGATGGGACTACAAGGCAGAGAACTTTTGTTCTACCAGACAGCCTGCCTCGGTGGGAATCGACGCCTCCCCAAGGAAAATCCACTGGCCGGCCATTAGGATTCCTTTGAAGTCCACGGAGATTCAGTGAGGAGGTGCCGTAAACCCGCTGACAAAGACAGGCCAGTCAAGAATCCTTGAAGGTTGATCAGACACAGAGACTCAACATAAATACAAAAAGAAAGAAAGAAAGAAAGAAAGAAAAAGAAAACAGGTAAGTATAAATCAGAGAGTTAAAGTCTCTCTGTTTAGAGGTACCTACCCTTTAAAGGGGTGGAAGAGTGGGATTTGATCAATCCCCTGGGAGACCAGGTGGCATCCTGAAGTCTCTGGAGTTAAGTATTTAAGTTTTGGAATTAAGGAACTAAGTATTGTGTGTAATCTTATGTGTGGTAAGAGAAGAACTAATTGCAGTGTTATAAATTTTCTGATAAACTGACATTCTTAAACAGCCAGAGTTTACTGTTCTTCCCTCCCGGGGTTTAGCAGGCAGTTAAAAAGGTGAAGCCTGTCTAAATGGGAAAACAGATATGACTTGATCAATTTGGTGTGATTTCTGTTAAATATATATGTATATATATATAATGATAGTGTGTAAATTTGAATGGAATTTAATTGATTGTGATATGTGTGGCTGCCAGCAAAGTAGATTTGTGCTTGAGACTGTGGGAGATATTTGAGATTATTGTAATGGTTGGATTGTATGAAGTGGGATTTTTTGTATGTGAAATTGGTTTAAACAAGAAGTTGATTTCAGTGCAAATGTGAATGCCGGTGTGTTGAGAATGTGAGAAATTAGAAAGAAATGCAGAGGGTTGTGTTGTTGAAAGGAGAGGTAAAAGGAAGATGAGAATTCTATGTACTTTAAATATTTTTTCCCTGTATTTCCCCCCCACCCCCTTCCTTTGGAAGAAAGAAGCAGGAAAAGGGTGGGCTGCGGACAGCATGTCTCTCTGCTGAGCAGAGAAAGGAGGGGGAAGTGGGTGATCGGCTAATGCTGTTGCTGCTAGGTCTCTTTAATTTGCATATGAAAACTTTTCTGCTCTGAATACAATTTTGATTTTATTTTTTCTGGAAATTTTTGGAGGTTTAAAAACGCTTCATTAAACCTGTACTCAGAATCCTGTTATTTCGCCAGGCTGGGTTAGCAACATAATTTTAAATCGGATGTTTTAAATTTCTGGGGTTTTAAATTGAGCCGAATCCATTTAATATTTTTAATTATTTTAAATAGGTGTTTGTCTTAAACAAAATAGGCTGTACACCGCCTTGAGTCCTTCAGGAGAAGGGTGATATAGAAATAAACTTATTTTTATTCTTATTTTTATTCTATGTCTGCGTGCATTCTGCATACTTAACAGATGGCACGTTTGTTCGTTTGTATGTTTGTTTGTTGTTTATTTTTTTGTTTGTCAGTAGCATAAACTGCTGCCCTTTTTGGGAATTGTCACAGAGATGAGTTGGAAATTGCGATGTGTGGTGGGAGAGATTCAGTGGCATTTTTGTCTAAAATGATTGGATTCTGCCTCGAGAATATGCTTTTTTTTGTTCACTTCAGTTTGCGGGGAGATTAGATAATTGGTGCTGAGGAGCTAATTGTTTATAGAAAGGATATACGGTAGTTGAAAGGTGAGAGGAAGTTTTAAGGGAAGTCAGAAAGTTGCCTTTAAGTTTGTCTACACAGACTTGTGCTGGCTTGGAAATCAGGATTGCAGTGGTAGGAGGAATTGAATGTTATAATAAGAAGGAGTTAGAGAAAGTAGAATTGATGGAAAGGAGAAGGTATGTGATTTGTTTTTGGAACGTTATGGAAGTTGGCAGAATGAAATGTGGAAGTGCTAAGAAGTAGAAGTGGTGATATGGGCAGGGAAGACAGCGTTAAAGATTGCCCGATCCAAAGAAGAGAAGTGGTGTTTTTCATTGACAGAGATCAGATTAAGTGAACAAAGCATTTGAATACACTTAATCAGTGAAGGGAGTGTTGGAAGATTTGAGAAGCTCAATATTAAAAGCACAAGAAAATTCCCCTAAAGAAAATAGGCAGAAACTCAGGCAGAGTTCAGCCCCCACCTTTACCAATGGGCCATTAAGTAACTGCCACCTTATTTCCACAACAAAAGGAAGAATAAAAGATGTGTTTGTTTGTTTCTTGCTTGCCTTACTAGGAACAATAAAACTGATTCCAGGAGTTTTGAATTCAGGACGGGGAAAGCTCTGCCTTTCAGCAATCTTTAAAGGGAAAGACTTTTTTTCCCCCAACAGGAGTAGTAAACAAAAATCACTCCTGATAGAAAGGAGGGGTAGCATCTCCGCCTCCATCTGAAAACAAGCAAGAATTAAGACAATTCTATGCAAAATTAATTGAATCTGGACCTTGGAGTTTGAAATGGGAGGGACATGAAAGAGGAAGCCTTGAAAATTTGAAACAGGCTTTAACCAGGGCTCCTGTATTGGGTTTGCTAAATTTGGAAAAGCCATTTGGTCTCTCTGTAGACACACACACACACACACACACACAGACACTGAATTGCATGAGGGGTGTTGGCTCAGAAAGTAGGAAATTGACTTTTGAGGGAGCCCTCATTGTAAGCACCCCACATCAAGTCAGAACTATCCTTCAGTGGTGGTTATCTGATTCAAAATTCTAAACAAAAATAAAACAATTTTAATGCAGCAGACAGATTTGATTTTACCTACAGTTCACAATTTGAATCAAGCACAGTTCTTAACCAACACCAGATCAATGGATCACCTTGGATGAGAACATTATGGTGTTGAAATAATTGGCTTCCATACAAAAATAAGACCAGATTTGGAGGGACACCCCCTGGAGACAAATTGCCTCGAAATTGGTCTGCTCAAACCTTTGAATTGTATTCATTAAATTAAGCTCTATGGACAGGGAGCCTGGATAGCTCAGTGGATAAATGCATTGTAATTTAACACCAGCTGTCTGCAATTACTGTAAATTCGAATCTCACCAGGCTCAAGGTTGACTCAGCCTTCCATCCTTTCTAAGGTAGGTGAATTGAGGACCCAGTTTGTGGGGGGCAATAAGCTGACTTTATGATGGCTATTGCTTAATGCATTGTAACCCTTAGTCTCTGGACATCATTTGGCAAAATATGGGTGGAGTCATTGGGGACTTCAAGCTATTGTACATGAACTTTTAAACTAAGCTATGGTTGTATTGGGATATATCCTTTAGTAACATCAATTATAAACAAATGTTTGGTTTGTAAGAAGGTGAATGAACATGCTGTCAGAAAACAACAGATGGGTAAGATGTACCACCAGCTTTAAGACCATTTCAATGTATTCATGTGGATTTTACAGAATTACCAAAAGTGGGGAGTGTAAAATATTTATTAGTCATAGTGAACCATCTCACAGGGTGGGTTGCAGCTTTTATCTGCAGTAATACTACAGCAACAGTGGTGTCAAGAGTTTTACCCAACCTAGACAGATTACCATCATATGAACTGTTGTTTGGAGTAGTTTTCACTACAGGAAGCATATGCATTACTTCCTTGGAAACCAGAGACTAAGTATTGCAACAATATGTATATAACCTGTCCAGATATTTTTAAGTTTTTAGGAAACAAGGACTATTAGCCCAAACACCACCTTTGAAGTTTCCAGTCCACAAATTCCACCACGATGATTGGATGTTAATCCAAACTGGACGGAAGTTAGACCCCAAGTAAACGGGCCCAATCTCATCAAGGAAATCCAGTGAAGTTGATGATCCAAAGGATCCAGCCACCAGTGGGAATAGCGTTCTTCATTATCTGGACTATTTTTGTATTTTTTCTTTCTTAGGATTCAGTGGTTGCCTATGCTATTTCCCAGCTGAAAAGGACTACAATGCTCAGATTCCTTTGCGCACTCGCTCAGATGTATTGGTTTTGTAATTGTGTTTTTAAGATCTTAGGAGGACGATCCTGGATCCACTGGATGAGACTGATACCAGGTGACCATCAGCCCTGCTGAATCACTCCGGAAGCTGATTCTCTACGCATGGCGGAAGATTTGTAAAGAGGACAACTGCCTTCACATTGTACATATACATATTATTAGCTGTAATATAACACTTTCTTACACATGCTAATGTTATTAGAAGTTTGGGAGTACGTTTTGTGGGTACTTCTTTTTCTAATCTTGCTAGTAATTTTGTTTTATATATATAAGGAACGGTTTTGTGGTAGACCTAGGATTTTTATTGCTACTACTGTTTCCCAAACCACATGCACCACTAACCCTTTCCCTGACGTAGTGAGCTTTACACCATAGTTGATTATGATTTGTTTATGGCTTTGGACATTATTCGCACTAGGACTCTCAAGTGAACATAAGATGAACATTGATTCCCCAAGTAGAGACACTTTAGGTCAAGTTCGCTACCACCAAAAACGCATTGTCTATGCACGGGGTTCTTACTTTAAGACCTTAGTCAACTCCACCACTTAAGGTTGCACTATTGACATTCCCAGCTGAGGGGGGAATAGATAAGGAAAATGGGCCTCTACAACAATTGCATAGAGGAGACTATATATCACGAATTTTGGAATAAAGTCAAGATCTTGTTAAACAGTATGACCCTACCCTAGGTCAGAAATGCTGCTTATGTTTATCTGCTAGCCCTGCATTCAGAATTTCCGCTCTGGTTCAACTTAAAGTCCAAATCAGATTTGTGTATCCTTTTTCCACCTCCTTTTTCTATCTCTCGATATGTTTTTGAAGGACCAATTCTCAGAGATAAACAGAAGGACCCCTCACTGGAAGTTCCATTGCAACCACTGGCAGGAATGTTTGTGGCAGGGACTTAGGGATCTGGACTAATGCAAGGAACTACTGAGTGCATGCCTTTTCCATAAATCTTCTTATGTGGAAAGGATGCATATTTGTGTTTACCAACAAACTGGACAGGAACATGTAACAAATCAGGTGTGGTCAGAGAAATTGCCAAGGAATTGCAGGATAGGGCTTCCAAGATAGGTCAGAGGTTATAAACAACTGACATGTGGTTTTCTTGGTTGCCTGGATCCGGGTGAATTAATATGGCTGTGGCAGGCCTAGCTTTTATTCCTTGTGCAATCCCTATGCTAAAACATCTATCAATAAGAGCAGTAAAAGAGATTCAAGTTGAAAAGGAACTAGCTTTGACAGAACATTTTCTTAATCAACTTGGTCCCTATCCTGGAACCTGTAGAAAGAGGTAGAGAATCTCCCCAAGAATCAAGAGAGTAGAAAAACAATCAAGAACTACCTATCCTTTACTTTTATTAATTATCTTTTGTTAGACCCTATATATGGTAGATTTGTTTATTGGAACCTTGTATACTCAGAAGTTAAACTTATATGAGAATAGTGAAAGTTTCTGCATTGAAAAACTTTCAGAGGGGGGAATAATGTAATGAAGTGGGCTCTGATGGATGACCACTAGATAACTTTCTATTCACTCTATTCTAAAAAGCAATGCATCCGGTTGGAAAAAGTACAAACTCAGCCAAAATCCTTTTGGTTCCTCTAGGAGGCCTCTAAGTTGTCAGAAGAAAGGAACATTCTAATGACATACAGCTTAAAGGTTGGTTAGGTCAAGGGGATCCACATGAGTTAAAAGTTGTCTATCGTCAAAAGATGATTTGAATCTATGCTTCAGTAATCTACAAAAAGAATTGTAACTGTTTGCAAAGAAACTCTGTAATAAGGAAATGTCAATTAAAAATGATAAATGTATATGACCATATGAATTGCTGAGTTAACAGAATCCTTTGTCTAGAAGGGTATAAAACCATTGTACCTAATTTCTGTCTTTGTTCAACGCTTCATGTACAGAGCCTTGAACCTATTGCGCAATATATAAAATCTGTCTCTGATTAATCTAAAAGTTGTGTTTGTCTTATTAAATCCACAACAGCAGGACTCCCTTATACTGCACCAGGTTAACTAGTTAGTTTAAGTAGCTTAACATTACAACCCAGATTGTATACAAAATGTGCTTTATAATATCAATTGGGACACCAATCTGACTTCTTAAACCAAATGAGTCTTTTCCTTTAGAATGTGCAGCAGCAGCAGCAGCTGTAGTCAGGAAAAAATGTTGCTGCTTAAACAGATATATGCTAAATTTGCATGAATTTGAAACATTGCAAGCTCTGTTGCTTATACTGGTTGGCAGCAACAATTATCTAAGATCTTTGAGAATAGGAGGTTCTTCCCTAACTCCTGCAAGGGATTGGCGTTGTGATAGATGGCTGACTTGTGGGTCTCCACTGGCTCCTCTACTATAGTCAAAATGAAAAAAGCAACATCAACTATCCTCATGTGTGAGTCAAGTTTTGAACCTTATGCTTCGCTAAAATATTAGTGCAAAAAAATAATAATAATAATTGGTGGGATATGCAAATAAATAGAGCTTTCAAATGGCTCGTTTTTGAACAGATCTATCAATTGTCATATTTCTGTAATAGGGAGGCCAAGTCTTTTGAAGGTCAAATTCTGAAACTCAGGGAGCAGAGCCTCAGTGGCCATACTTGCTGTGCAGAGCAGAGCAGAGGGCCCTTGATAGAACAAGTGCAAGAAATGCTGAAAAGCCTGCAGCCATGGCTCAGAAGCAAAGCATGGGCTCTACCTGCAAAAGGGACGCACGTCATGCCCTGGCACCACAGTATACAGGATTAGGAATCAGAAAATCTCCCCGCCCAGGAGCAATCAGAGCAGATGATATTTGTCTACTCATAACTGGACTCATAGGTCCAAACCAAAAGTTTGCTGGCAGTGGCTTAGCGTACTACATAAGCCATTGTGGTTTACTGAATAAATAAACCATGGCTTAACGTATGTGAACTCACTGAGAAAATAAACCGTCAAACTATACAGAAAAGAGTTTAGGTCCTTTAGATGCTACTGGCTCCTTATTGCGACATTATAATGTTTTATTGACATGGAAGAAGCTAAACTTGTGGAAAGTCAAATCTTCTGAATCTGCATCAAGACGTTTCCCATCAAATTCATAGTCATCTCTGCTGCATCTCTTGATCGGGAGATAAAGAAGTGTTTTAGCTTGGGAATCCAGCTAAATTTCACTCTAATTTTTATAACACTGAAAACATTTCACAGTGGGTAACTTTCGACCACCATGGAAGAGACATGGGCAGACAGAAATTCAAATCCATATTTTGTTATTTTAAAAAAAGCCCTCCAGTGATTAAGTGTTTTTTACATATTGCACTAACAGTCTTGATTTGTATAATTACTTATTTTCCATTTTAAAGGCAGAAGGCCTTAAATGTTGGTAGCTGAGAAATAACAGAAGAGGGCTACAGTTAGTCCTTGACTTACAACCATTTGCTTAATGACCTTTCAAATTTACAGCCGCACTTTAAAAAGTGACTTACAATGGGTCCTCGCACTTACAACCATCAAAGCACCCCTATGTTCATGTGATCAAAATTCAGGTCCTTGGCAATGTATTTATGATGGTTGCAGTGACCCAGGATCACATGATCATCATCTGCAACCTTCCCAGCTGGCTTTCAATAAACTCAATGGGGAAAGCTGAATTTGTTTAACAACTGTATGACTCGCTTAAGAACTACACTGAGTTGCTTAAAATTTGTGAGGAAAGGTCATAAAATCAGGCTCGACTCACTCAACAACTTCCTTATCAACAGAAATTCTAGTTCCACCTATGGCCATAAGTCAAGTAGTACTTGCATTGAACAGCAGTCCAGATTAGTAACTTCCCAAAAATATCTTGTTGGTCATAGCATGATAGTGAGTGTTGGACTTGATTGGCTCTTGAAAGGGCTCTTCTGAGGCTCTTTTTTTTTTTTTTTACTTTCTCTTGGAGAACTCTGGGGAGTTTACAAAAAAACAATTAAGCAGCAGCTTGAACAATCATGTTCATGTTAAACCATGAACAATCTAAAAAAATAATATTTCTAAAAATTTAATATCATTTAAAGGTTTGTTTTAAAACTTTCTATCTAAAAAGTTTCTACAGCATTTGTCATCCCATAAATAAATTGCATTGTGATTGATGCCTTGGTCCCTATGTTCATATTACTATAAAGCATTTACAGGTGGCTGTCTTTGAAAGATACAAGAAAACTGCACCAGATCCAGAGTTCAGTCGCTTGAGACTGTAACTGCTCATTTCCCCACGTAACCCCACTCTTAAATGCACTGCACTAGTTAAGCAGTTTGTTTCCAGGTGCAGCTCAAGGTTCTGGTTGTCATTTTTACAGGCTGTCATAGTTCCCAACATAGCTATCTATGAGTCTGCCCTCTTCTAACAGTCTTGGGGTTATGACAATTTGCCACGGTGCCAACTTGCCATGGCCAATTTGCTGCAGGACAACTTGCCATGGCCACCTCGCCACAGGACAATTCGCTGCGGGACAAGAGTTACACTAATATCAAAGAAGTGATGGAATAGAATCATTAAAGAATAGATGCAAAAGGAGGGACAAAATGAAATACCCTATGAACAGCAAAAAATAAAATATTTTTTATTTTATTTTAAATAAATGGAACTGTTAGAATTGTCCGGTGGAGAGTTGATCATGGCGAGTTGTCC
Source organism: Arizona elegans (assembly GCA_022577455.1). NCBI lineage: Eukaryota > Metazoa > Chordata > Lepidosauria > Squamata > Colubridae > Arizona > Arizona elegans. The sequence continues at coordinate 5,756,867 of JAKOOJ010000003.1, forward strand.
CGCAACATGTTGATTGTGATGAGTTGGCTGCAGCGAGTTGGCCATGGTGAGCTGGCCGCAGCAAGTTGGCTGTGGCAAATTAAAGAGCCTGTAGTACAGTGGACTAAGCACTGTTATTAACATCTGCTGCTTGCAATTACTGCAAGTTCAAATCTCACCAGGCTCAAGGTTGACTCAAACCTTCCAACCTTTCAAAGGTAGGTGAAATGAGGACCCAAATTGTGGGAGCAATAAACTGACTTTGTATAAATATACAAAAGTATGAAGGCTATTGCTTAACGCATTGTAAGCAGCCCTGAGTCTCCGGAGAAGGGCGGCATATAAATTAAAGCAAAAAAAAAAAAAAAAATTGTCACACTCCCGCAGTCTCTGTCTGTCCTTCAGAAGAGAAGGCTCCCTCTGGGTCACAACCCTAAGGGGATAGCTCTGCAGGGATCCCAAGTAAGGCCTTATCAGTCACCAATCCCTTTTCTGGAACATCATTCCCCCTGATATCAGGGGAACCCCAAATCTGTTGGCCTTTTATAAAACTATTAAGGCTTTCTAGGAGGGGCTGAGGGAGACATTTTAATCTCTCCAGATCAGGATGGTATTACGATTGTGTCTCAGTTTATAAATTGTTATTTACCCTATTGATATTTCATTATTATGTTTATATCACGACCTCCATGCAACTATTCAGTTTCTTTTGATCCAGGCGGACAAGAGAGGGGTAGCTGAGTGTTACAAGCATCATGATGACCCTCCACATCAAATTTCCAGATTGGTGGCCATCAAGCAGCAGGGGGAAGAGGAAAGAATTCTGTGCAACTCAACTTAATCATAGTTTCCTGGTAGGTCGCAACTGGCTGGATTTGTACAACATGCTAAGCTATAAAACATGTTTTATATAAAAAAAAGTAACAGGTGAGTTCATACAACACACTATCTCAAAATCTAGCCTTATGAGTCAGTGTGACGCAAGCCACTATTGTTCATCCTGATCAATTCAGCAATTGTTTTTGTGAAAAGAAGGAAAACATATAATTTAGACTTCCTTCAAAAAAAAGGGGAAAAACAGAACAAAACAAGACAGGGAGCAGGATTTTTTAGTTTAAAACCTTGCTTTTGAAAAGGGGAAGAACCATCTTACATCTGGAAATGAGACACTGTTAGAAGGGGCAAAATACCCTGGAGTTTTTATATGTTGCTTCAGAGAAGATGGAAGGCAGGAGAGAATGGGAGAAAGAAAGAGAAAGAAACGAGGGTCAAAGAGAAAAATCAAAAGACAGATGAAAGGGATGCCAATGGCCTTTCAGTCTTTCCAGGCCAGCTGCGGGTTCACTTTGTAACCTGAAGTCCCATCAGAAAATGAATGAGAAGGAATAGCATGTGGGGGCGGGTAGGCGGGTAGGTGGAGAGCAGCTGTCTAGACATAGCCAAGCTGCAGCAACAAAACCTTGTATTCACACACACACACACACACACACACACACAAACACATACAGAGGCATGCACCCTGCAATTTAATTCTCTGACTTTGCAGCCTGTGGACAAATATGCAAGATAGTGTTAAAGAGACATGCAAGATAACGGTAAAGAGATGTAATAAGCAGTGGCAGCCAGAAGACTTTGCAGTGTATCCCCTCAACCCCAGAAGGAACTTTGTGAGTGCCATTCAGGCTGGGGTGGGAGATGGAGAAGAGGGGAAAGAGACCTCTCACACAACACACCTGAAGCCTTCTGCCCTAGGTTCAGAGTGTGAGTCAGTGGCCAGTTCAAAATCTCAGCATTTGATACCTAACCTTTTTTGAGGGAGAAAAATGGCAAAGAGAAGAGCTGTCCTCCTTTTCTTCCATCCTAAACAACAAAAGGTGTTTAAAAAAACTATGATACACATCCTCCCAGCTCTAATTACTCCCCCAAACAAGTTAATTTCTTCTTCCGCCTCCATTTCTCACTCCTTTTTTCAGTTGAGGATGGTGTAACATTTTGTGTCTCAAATGTTCCTGAACCAGTCAAATACTGTATATGTCAGTTTTCTACACTTCCTGCTTTCCCCTTGCCACCCCACCAACCCCCCACGATGGGGGAAGTGATAAGGAGTTCATAAAAAATCAAGGAAGGAATCTGGGGTTTGAAGGAAACAAAAGAAGCAGAGTGCCCTATTTCTTATTTGCATTTCCCAGAAAGATAACCACAGTTTCTATCTTTGGCCTTTAAAGTGAATTTAATAATCCCTTTGCACCCCCCCCCCAAATGTGGTTAGTTTAGAATTTTCCCATCAATATTCCCTTTCTCCTTGGAGCTCAAAAGGCTCTTTTTGTGTCATTTTGAACTGTTTTTGTTCTAACATGCAAATTCTATACATTGTTATACATACTATGGTAGTGCATCTCCCCATCAAATGCTGGGGTGGGGGAGTATAGTTTTCTTCCAAATTCTTAGCAAGAATAGGTGACATTGTAAATCAGTGTTTTTCAAACTTGCCAACTTGAAAGTGTGTGAACATCAACCCTCAGAAATCTACACATCTTACAGTTGCCAAGTTTGGAAAAATACCATTCTAAAAATTTAGGGATGTGGTGGCTCAGTGGCTAAGATGCTGAGCTTGTCGATCGAAAGGTCGGCAGTTCAGCGGTTCAAATCCCTAGTGCCTCATAACAGGGTGAGCTCCTGTTACTTCTCCCAGCTTCTGCCAACCTAGCAGTTCGAAAGCACATAAAAAATGCAAGTAGAAAAAATAGGGACCACCTTTGGTGGGAAGGTAACAGTGTTCTGTGCGCCTTTGGCATTTAGTCATGCCGGCCACATGACCACGGAGACGTCTTTGGACAGCGCTGGCTCTTCGGCTTTGAAACAGAGATGAGCACTGCCCCCTAGAGTCGGGAATGACTAGCACATATGTGCGAGGGGAACCTTTACCTTTATCTAAAAATTTCTGGGCTACAATTCCCATCACTGGCAAGGCCATCTGTAGCAGCACAAATTGCCTATCCCTCTCTAATTCCTCAACCATTTAGCATGCCTAAGATTTACTCAGCGAATCATTGCCATTTAGAGACATCTTTTAGAGTTTTTCCGGCACACCAAAAGAATGGAAGCTATTTGGTAAAAACTTCTAAGAGAGAGAAAAAAAAATCCTTACCTGTTTCAGGAGGAAATCCTCTATCCAGTTATCTGGAATGGAACTTATTGACCTCAATGAAGCTTAATTTCTGAGTCTGGAGGAATGCCTTTGTATGCCCATTTATATGACTGTACCGTTGGTGTCTAAAAGAGCATTAGCTGCAGGATAATCTAAGCTCTGTGCAGCTCACGTGTGCTGCAAGTAGCACTAAGTCGCTTTGAACGGCTCCCTTGTCTCCCCACCCCAGCGAGTGTGAAGTGGGAAAAACCTGCATATAAAGCAAGAAGCAAACTCCACTTTAACCTTTGATCCCCTAATAGCACAGAACAACATACAACATTCAAGTTGCCTTCTCTGTTTTCCTTCAGCCAGCCACCCCATAGAGCTTCAGCCTTTCCTCCTTCTCTTCTTCCTGGCTCCAAAAGACTGAGGGGAGCCCTCAGCAGCTCCCCAGTTCCCTCCCATACCTTCCTCATTGATTTGCAAAATCCATTCTCAGGTGTCAGACTTTCTGAGCTGCCGCTTTGAGGCTGGCTCTGCTGAACTTCGGCTGTTCCTTTTAATATGTCAGCAAGGAATTCATTTGCATGCATACAGAGAAAAATTCTGCCTGTAGCGTGTGGAGGGGGGAGGTCTCCGCTTAGCATGGCCTGAATTAAGAGCAGCGATTCAGGAGACCCGCTCGGGATTAATCAGCAGGGGATGAGCCCCCCTGCCTAGCATTTGGCCATTCTGCTGACAGCCATCTCTGGGAATGTATTCAGCCCTGGCAACAAATTAGAAAGGGAGTAAGGAGCTTAAGAAAGCAAGGCAACTCTGTGCCCCAGTTTCAAGCAGGCCCCCTAATCCCAGGGAGCCTGGAGAGGAGGTGGGGTAGAGGCTGGGGAGCTGCAGTAGTGGGCACCATTTCCTTGGCTGGGCCTGACTATCGGGGTATTCGTGGAGGCAATGGGGAAGCCGCCTTGCTGGAACTCGGCCAGCAGCAGAAACTGCCCTTGAACTGAAAGGAGCCTGCAGTTGCTCGGGGGAGAGTCTGAGCCAGCCCCAGATGTCTGCGCCTCAGGCAGAAGGGCAAACAGCCTCCCTCATTTCAAAGTCAAGGTGCAAGAGGCCCAGCCAACTGGTTATTTTGACACTGGAGGAAGAACAGCTCCCCTTTCCTGGCAGTAAACGTGCAACTAAAAATCAATCACAGTCATCCCCATTCTTCGCACCTTTTGTGAAGCTGCAAAAAAGAGTGGAAGGTGTTGCTGTTTGTGATCACCCAACTTGGGCTTCTAGTGAACGGCTTCCTCTGTTCCTTTATTTCATAAACCTCCTCCACCAAGGGTGACAGGGGGACAAAAGAAGCAAATATATCCATCAAGGAAAGCCCAGCAGAGTTCTTTTCAAACTGCTTTCAAGTTTCCGCTAGGAAGTCCCAGCATATATTGAATGCTCTGGTAAACTCCAAGGGGTTCACGGGTTTTGCTAATTTATAGATTCTTGTCCTGAGTAGAGAATTGCATCAGATGAGCTCCAAGTCTCTTTCCAAATCCTCTACAACTCCCAAATCCTCACCACAATCCTATTTGTTTGGTTAGTATTATTCTAACTGGGCCAGAGGGACAATATACAGAATAACAAGAGTTGGAAGGGACTTGGAGGTCTTCTAGCCCAACCCCGTGATCAAGCAGGAGACTCTATACCATTCTAGACAAATGGCTGTCCAGTCTTTTCTTAAAAACCTCCAGTGATGGAGCACCCACAACTTCTGAAGGCAAGCCACTCCACTGGTTAATTATTCTCACTGTTAGGAAATTTCTCCTTAGTTCTAGGTTGCTTTTCTCCTTCATTAGTTTCCATCCATTGCTTCTTGCCTTTCCTTCTGGTGCTTTAGAAAATAGTTTGACCCCTTTTTCTTTATGGCAACCCCTCAGATATTGGAACATTGATATGTCACCCCTGGTCCTACTTTTCTCTAGATTGGCCATACTAATTCCTGCAACCCTTTTTCATATGTTTTCGCCTCCAGCCCCCTAATCATCTTTGTTGCTCTTTTCTGCATTCTTTCCAGAATCTCAACATCTTTTTTATATTGGAGTGACTAAAACTGGATGCAATATTTATTTATTTATTTATTTATTATATTTCTATACCGCCTTTCTCCCGTAGGACTCAAGGCGGTGTACAGTCAAGAAAAATATAGACACACAACCATCATAAAATTGCTAATTAAAATTATTACTTAGTTTGGTCAATTAAATAAAACCCAGAATTAGATAACATTTAAAAAATCATTCACATGTTCGTATGTTTAGCCCCGCCTATTGGAACATCAGGGTCTTGAGGGCACGGCGGAAAGCACAGAGATCAGGGATATTCCGTATCTCCGGGGGCAGTTCATTCCAAAGGGTTGGAGCCCCCACAGAGAAGGCCCTCCCCCTGGGAGTCGCCAGTCGACATAATTTGACTGACGGTATCCTGAGTAGTCCCTCCCTGTGAGAACAAACTGGTTGGTGGGAGGCTATTGGTGGCAAAAGACGGTCTCGTAGGTACCCAGGTCCTAAGCCATGGAGCGCTTTAAAGGTGATAACTAACACCTTGAATCGCACCCAAAAGACCACCGGGAGCCAGTGCAGCTCGCGTAGGAGAGGTGTTACATGGGTGTAATGAGCTGCGCCCATAATCACCTGCGCGGCTACGTTCTGGACCAGTTGGAGCCTCTGGGTGCTTTTCAAGGGGAACCCCATGTAGAGAGCATTACAATAGTCCATACGGAGGTAACTAGGGCATGAGTGACCGTGCGCAAGGCGTCCCGATCCAGAAAGGGACGCAACTGGCGGATCAGGTGAACCTGATAAAAGGCACCCCTGGCCACGGCCGTCAAATGATCTTCTAAAGATAACCGTGAATCCAGGAGGACACCCAAGTTGCGGGCCCTCTCTGTGGGGAGCAAGATCTCATCCCCTATTGTCAGTGATGGTACTAGCTGACTATACCGGGACGCCGGAAACCACAGCCACTCGGTCTTGGAGGGGTTGAGTCTGAGCTTGTTTCTCCGCATCCAGATCCGCACGGCCTCCAGGCAACGGGACATCACAGCAAGGGCATCATTGGGGTGGTCTGGGGTGGAGATGTATAGCTGTGTGTCATCAGCATACTGATGAACACTCACCCCAAAACCACGGATGATCTCGCCTAGTGGTTTTACATAAATGTTGAACAGAAGGGGTGAGAGGACTGACCCTTGCGGCACCCCACAAACAAGGTGCCTCGAGGTCGACCTCTGCCCCCCTGCCAACACAAACTGCAAACGGTCAGAGAGGAAGGAGGAGAACCACCGAAGCACGGTGCCCCCTATTCCTAATCCCTCCAGCTGGTGCAGTAAGATACCATGGTCGATGGTATCAAAAGCCGCTGAGAGATCTAATAGGACCAGGATAGAGGAGCAACCTCTGTCCCGAGCCCTCCAGAGGTCATCCACCAATGCGACCAATGCTGTTTCCGTGCTGTATTGTGACCTGAAGCCCGACTGGAATGGATCCAGATAGACAACTTCATCCAGGTATCAGGGTAGTTGTCGCGCCACCACACTCTCAACAACCTTCGCAACAAAGTGAAGATTGGAGACTGGATGATAATTTGATAATATAGCCGGGTCCAGGGAAGACTTCTTGAGGAGGGGCTTCACAACCGCCTCTTTCAAGGCGGCAGGAAAGACACCCTCACTCAGAGAAGCATTTATAATCCCCTGGAGCCAGCCTCGTGTAACCTCCCGGGAGGCCAGTACCAACCAGGAGGGACACGGGTCCAATAAACATGTGGCAGCGTTAAGCTTGCCCAGAATCCTGTCCACGTCCTCAGGAGCCACAGAGTCAAACTCTTCCCAGATAACGCTCTCAAGACCTGCCCCCGTCTCCTCCCCTGGATCTACCCAATCGGAGTCCAGGCCTTTCCAATCTGAGCGACTTTATCGTGCAGGAATTGTACAAAATCCTCAGCTCGACCCTTTAAGGGATCTTCCCGTACCCCCACCTGAAGTAGGGAGCGGGTAACCCTAAACAGCGCAGCTGGGCGGTTCTCTGCAGATGCAATAAGAGCGGAGAAGTAGATAGACTTCGCCGCTCTTATCGCCACTAGGTAGGTCTTAATATAAGATCTCACCTGTGTTCGGTCAGATTCAGATCGGCTTGTCCTCCAATTGCTCTCCAGGCATCTTTTCCGACGCTTCATCTCTCTCAGCTCCTCGGAAAACCAAGGAGCTAGATGAGATCGGCATCGGGTCAGAGGCCGCAAAGGCACAATGCGGTCCAAGGCCCCAGTAGCCGCCCTGTCCCAGGCGACCACCAGGTCCTTAGTCGAGTTGTGAGCCAGAGTCTCAGGAAATGGCCCAAGCTCCATCAGGAACCTTTCGGGGTCTATCAGGCGCCTGGGACGGAACCATTTGGTTGGTTCCGTCTCCCTGCGGTGGAGGGAGATATTCCAAGTGTGATTTTATGAAAGTATTATAAAGTGGTACTAACACTTCATGTGATCTTGATTCTATCCCTCTATTAATGCAGACTAGGATTGTGTTGGCTTTTTTGGCTGTTGCCACACATTGCTGGCTCATATTTAAGTGATTGTTCACTAGGACACTCAAAACAGAAGTCAAGAGAAGATAATTGACTACTCCAGTGTTTTTCAACCTTGCAACTTCAACCATGGGAATTCTAGGAGTTGAAGTCCACGCATGCAATATGCCAAGATATAAAAACACTGGGCTAGACATTATGCAGCATCAGTTTTTATTATTTGTTTCCAATGACACAACATTTAAAGAAAATAAATAAATTCTTGCCTGCACACATTTCTTTTCAGAAATGTTTTCTTCTCAGGAAAAAGCAAGAAAAATGATGAAAAAACCATTCTAATTCAAACCTAGCTTAATGCCAACAGATGGGGATGGGTGCAGGTAGGGGGAAGTTGTCATTTGGATGAGCAATTCAGGAATGTAACAAATTGCCTAGGGAGGCTGTCAAATCTTATATGCTTTCATGAAATGCTTTGAAAGATGCTTTGTCTGGAGCGTCTTACCTCCATCGGTTATTTCCCAATGACTTGGAAGTGCAGGGTTTCACAACGGCTGTTTGTGCATGTGTGTGTGTATGTGTACATAAGTATATAATCCACTATTCTCCCATTAGAAATAGAGATCTTCCAAATACGAAACATCAAGGATTCTGAGGGCATTTTGTTTCATCAACCACAGAAAACGCAGTTTTTCTTTGCATCAAATGTCTACTGACAAGAAACATCAACTGAGCCAGTCTTTAACTAGAATCCTACTGTGATTTTTGTTGTTATCAGTGGCAAGCATTTCCTTCTTTCATTGTTTAGATAAAGGCACTTCTAAAAAAGCAGCATTACAATTATAGATTAGATACCTAACAAAGTGCAAAGAATTTGCTGGAGGGCAGTAAAATATAAAGAATACAAGGGTTAAACGTGTACGCACTCATTCAATGACAGCCAGGGTGGCATCATAGTTAAGTTGATGGACCAGGGGCAGGGATACAGAGGCTCGGGCCCGTCTTGTAAACTCCCTGGATGACCTCGGGGTAGTCATTCTCTCCCAGCCCCACCTGCCAAGTAAGAACTGTAGTTATGAAGGAACAAAAGAGAATACAGGAGATTTGAATGAAATATGGGCTTTAAATTTAATTAATCAACATATTTATCTATCAGTTAACTCTAAAATGCCTTGTCTCCCAGTGGAAGATTCTCTACAAATAAAAAAAACAAGGATTGCCCATATGAACTTTGTTATAAGCATTTGGATGTGAGTTGACTGCCATTCGTGTTGTGGTAGAACTATTCATGTTCAGAGACCACTTACTTTGGAAATATGGTTGCTGGGTGCTGTTCCTGTCAGATAAGCCTCTTTGTTACAAATGCATACAGCTAAAGAGGGAGGAGGAGGAATTGGATCTCTATCAGATCTCTTTTCTTTCAGCTCTTCAGTCATAGAATGTAGCTCTCCTAAAGGAGAAATGGGCCAAGGACCAGAAAAGCATGTTTGTTTGATAGCAAACATAATAAAAGGAAATTACATTTTGGTATTATATATCTTGATATTTATTGCTTTCTGATGTTGTGAGCTAGTTTCTCCAACAGAACAACTCACCTTATGTACACATTTTTGAGAGGATTTCTGAATATCCTTCAAGCCATTGCTTCTATTATTTAAATCTGTGTCAATCTCAAATGACGTCATATACTCTGAAAAGCACACTCAGGATTTCTAACCTTACTTTCCTAGGTGCAGGTTTTATTCATCCGTAGGAAATCTGTTAATTCAATGTGAATTATTTATTAAATGATGTCATGTACAGAAGGGTTCTAAAATAGATTTCAAAGATCCATTAAATTCAATGAGTCTTAGCATCTGTACATGTACAGCAACTTGAGTTAACGTATTAGATATGACTTATTTTTATGCTGCTGTTAAATCCTTGTCTCTCTAAAAATAAAACTGAATACAATTTGAAATTATGTTTGCACAAATTGCCCCAGCATTAATAAGACATTACTGTACTGAATACATTTATTTTGCAATGTTCTAATTTATGCAAATATTTTCTCTATTTGAACTTCTGCTCAGTTAAATAATTATTTTCTAACTGTACCTATATTTGCTGCAAAGGAAATTAGAAGCTTCTCTTTTCTATTTCTTTTATTCTTTTATCCTGCACTTTTGCAGACATTTCTTTCTTTTCCTTCTTTACTGCTTTCCTTCTTTATTGGTTTGGGTTAGTTTTTTTGTTCTTTGTAAACTTTAGATAAAAATTTACAAAAAAAACCCCCTGCTCAGTTAAAAAGCACTGAGAAATACATGCTTCAAAAAATGAATTATTTAAAATGTGAATCTTGCCTCTGAGTGCAAACAGAGCAAATATAGAAGCACGAAAATGGAAAAAATAAAGATGACCTGATTTTTTTTGTCACGGAATCATGGGCTTCATTGACAAAGTAGCCAGCAGAAATTTCATCAAGGGAGACCTCCACATAGGGTACCAAATTCCTGAATGGCAAGGGAAGGCTTGGGAGAAGAAATCATGCCATAGGTAAATATTCAGAGCCTGGGGAAGACCCCATTTTTTTGACTTAGTACACTTAACCCTGGCTTCTGGTGAATTCACTAGAGCACCAATGAAGGCAACCCAGCCATGCCAGTCTCTAAGAGACAGGTCTGAGCTTTGGCTTGGTGTCCTTCCCTCTGTCACCACTCCCACAGAAACCTGTCATCCCAGCAGACATCCAGAAGGCCAAGCAGCTGCAGCTTCCACACAAGAGCCCCCCTTTTCTCTTTTGACAGTCTGCTGCTGGAGGTGGGTCTAGTGCTCTCTGCTCTCTGAAGGGAACATCTCCAAAGACCTCTGTGGCTGCAGGAGAAGCAGCAGCAGCAGCAGCAGCAGCAGCAGCTCTTCTCTTTCATTTCTCCTTGGGCCTTTGTGAACTGGCTTACCTCTGGTACTGTATATACATCTAAAGAGGAGGGAAGGAGCCTAAAAGAAACGTGCAGCAAAAACAAGGCACACCACCTTTCTACAATTTACTTGTAAGTGCAAGGGAGGCAGCTAGGCTAATCCAAGTACAGGGTTCAGGACTTCAGAATTGATTTCCCAGCCATCTCCACCTTTCTGATCAGTAACCAGACACGTAAGATGAGCAGAAAAAGAGGACTTCTTAGTTAAGCCTATAGGCATGCTACTATAGAGCTGTCTTCATGTGGAGCACGGTTATTCCTGTGTCGAAAGGCATGTGTACAGACAGTTTTCAGATGGAAGACATGATAGACATCCTGCTATTGTTATTTCCTGTCCTGGCTCCTCTCCTGCACGCTCACTTGCAAAGTTACTTGAGTACTTAGTTGACCAAGACAGAGAAATGCTACGGTACTAAATATGCTTCTTATCAGGCCAGAAATTATTAACAAAGATGGATGTGGAAAGATTTTATTTTCGTTTATATAAAAACATTTTATAGCTACAAATTTTGTGACAGAAGCATTAAAATCTCTGGGTAATCTGATTTTGTTGTTTTTAGAGGATATTAAGATGTAAACTGCAGAAATGAAGAAAGGCATTGCAACTCTTTGAATATGTGTGATCATTGTGGTTGTTCTAGTTAATGACTAAGGAAATCAGTTGTTTCACGAGTGCTTATACAGATGTTTAACAATAGTCTGCAAATTCAGTTTCAAGCACACACACAGATACATCCACATACTGTACACAATGCAACAACCTGTATAATTCCAGATTAATTTTCTTATTTGAATTTTTTCTCTGTACTGAAATTGACAAAGAGGTGATTATATTCTAGTCTAATCAAGATAATTCCATGTATATGGAGGGATCCCAGGAAGTCACCCACATTTAGAGAAAAAGGTGTTCTATGTGTCCTGTTTATATATTTCTAACTTACCAGGGTTAAATTAACATTTTAGGAGTGAAGAATAAGGCAAAACTCCTTCTGCTGTGCTCCAGAAAATAACCTGGTCATGATCTGATAACTGGTGTTGTGAGACAGTGATCCACATCATCTGCTGATGAGAAGACCAGTTTTGGAAGGTAGGCTGTTTAGAATGGGGAAAAGGGTGGCAAAGGGAGAAAAAGAGTAATAGAGAAATGCCTTCATTTCATACCCAGAAACCCATGATTGAAACAGCCTTCAATTGTCCTTAGCAATACCAAGGTTAAAGGAACAGTTCCCACCTCTCTGCCTGCTGCAAGTTAGACTTGGATGGAAGACAGGTGCCTTGCAGTGCCTGAAAACCGAGCCAATAGAAGCAGTAGAAATCAGCAACAACTAATTTCATTCTAGTATAGTTTTCTGTTAATCCAAAAATGACCATCCTTCAACTCAACAGAGTGGAAGGGTCTTATGTGTGGCTTGGACTTTATCCCATCTGAAGAAGCTGAGAACTTAGAAGGTACAATGCACATGTCAACTCATAAGGAGCACTCAGAGCCAGACATACAGGAACCAGATGGCTGGCATAAGGCAAGTCAAACTATAGTACCTACAGAAGACAATTCGGCTGGGAAATGGTCTGCTGAAAAAAAGGTCTTTACCTTCAGGGAATGTTGGGTAGTTGTAGGATTATGGCATAGTTGAAAGTTAGGGATAAGGCTTGGATTAGGAAATTAAAACAGGAAATGAAACTGTAGTTAATGGAGTTTAGACAAACTTCTACTCTTTGCAGTGTTTGTAAATACAGTGTTTGTAAAAAGAAACTTTAGGCCAAAATAGATAGAGTGGAAGTGAAGAATGTGCTACATAACTCATTGATTTTCCTATGGTTGGCTGAAGCAGAAGAAACTAAGAAATACCACCAAGAACTGTACATGTGCACATAACATTTATCTGGCATAAGATTCATATTATCTTAATATAATTCATTAAAATGCTTTGGATTTTAAACACATCTACCTATGATCTGCATATGATGTACATATGCCACAAGGCTTCTTAGCTCTATTGACCATTGCATTCCATTAATTAATGTACTATTTCAAAATTTCTATCATCCCAATAAAGGATATTCATTCAGTTCTTGGGTTTTTGGCTGAAACATCTCAGACTTAACAGACTTAACTGCATAGTAGTTTCCAACAGCCATTGAGATGAAGCTAGGCCTGAGCCAGTCGAGATCTAAAGCCTTACTTAGTATTAGTTTCTGTTAGTTTTTATCTTCGTGTTTAAAAGTCTTAATAAAAATTATATAGAAGAAAAATGGAAGAGCACCAGCCTTGTCTGCCAGATATTCCAGATTCAATTTCAGACATCCTTCCTTAGGGGTGAAACTGGCTTGGGTGACTTTGGTCCAGTCACTCTTTCTCAGCCCAGTTCATCTCGCAGGATTGTTGTTGTAGGGAAAGTAGGAGGAGGAAGGAATATTAGGCAGGTTTGCTATCTTGAGTTATCTATAAAAAAATAATAAAAGCAGGATTTTTTTAAAAAAAAGTCTAAAACCTAAAAGGCAAAGGGAGCAGGTGACAGAGGAAAATCCATGTCTGAGACCCAGGAGAGCCTCCAACACTGTTGGAGTCCAACAGTCAAAGTGGATTATAATAGGCTAGATAAATGAATAGTCTGATTTGGCCTAAAGCAACTTCCTGTAATGATATGCCACTTGGTTCAACAAAGCAAAAGAGATCCAGGAGACCTGGCTGACTGCCATCACCATTTGCCTAAAAAAACCACTTAGCTTACTCCCTCCTCTCAATTAAAACTCTCCTTGCAGGGAATATAAAACTTGGCATTCCCTTGAGGGAATTTTAAAAAAAAGACATTTCTATAAATATTGACTTCTTTCTTTCTGCGTTTTTGTAGCCACACTTTAATGTTTTCTAAAATGATTCCATAAACCCATAGCTCTGCCCAGTACAGCTATTGCTCCCCTTGCCCGTGATTGGTCTGTGATGAGGTCACTGAGTGTATATTTTAAGGAACCACGGCTCCAAGAGAGGAGAGGGAAATCCCTTTGCAAGGGAAATTCTGGGAAGGCAAATTAACAAACACTGAAACTGTCAGCAGGCAAATTTATACAGGCACTATTCTTGCCTGCCTTGGCAGAAGGACACTGGGGAAAAATATTTTCTTGAGAAGAAAATCTAGATGCAAAGGGCATTAGATAGCTGACATTGGGATGGCTATTTTGATAGCTGAGGCGGACAACAAAATGACACCTGCCAATTAAAACTGAATACAATCCATCAGGAATTAACCAGCAGAAGCCCGACTGGAAGAAGTTGAAGCACTTTATTCCTTGCACTAAAAGTTCATTTCGGAGGCATTGTTTTAAGGTGTTTCTGGGGTGAAAGGAATTAGATGGTGACATCACCACTGCTGAGGGATGCCTTTGGTGCCTCCTTTCATGTCCCTGTCAAGGAGCTGAAGCAAATGACAGGAGCTCATCCTGCCATACAGCAGCATTCAGATCTCGAACACAGGCTTGCTAATCTCCAACTCAGCATCCTAACCACGTGAGCCATTGCGCTCCTGCAGTAAAAGGAAAAGTTTTTGCCTTTTCAGTCGTGTTCGACTCTAGGGGGTGGTGCTTATCTGTTTTTTTCCAAAGGAGCCAGCGTTCTCTGAAGACGCTTCTGTGGTCATGTGACTAACATAACTTTACGCCAAAGTGCCCACAACGCTGTTACCTTCCCACTGAAGTGTTACCTATTTATCTACTCACATCTGCATGCTTTCAAACGGCTAGCTGGGCAGAAGCTGGGGCAAGTAATGGGAGCTCACCCATGGCACTTGTGTCTCAAACCGGGACTGTCAGCTTTGCAGCTGACTTGCTCAGAGTCTTTAAACTGCTGATCCATCATGCCCCTTCCATTCCTTGCAGTGGGACTTAGATAAGAGAATTTCCTGGCAGAGCATATCCTGTGGACCAAATTCATTTCCCGTTTCCTTACCAGGATCCAATATCCCTTTCCAGTCACCTTATCATAGGATTAATAGTTAGTTAAAAAGTCTAAAAATTACAATTTTCAAGATCTTCAATGGAAGCAATAAGGGCAGGAGATAAGACTTGATAAAATAGCGAGACAACCTTAGCAGACTGCAGCTAATGATAAAGTAAACATCTAAACAGAAAGCTTGAACCAGATGGCAATGCTACTGATTCTACATTGTCATACTTAAGTCAATCCCGCAACAATACTACACTAGTGTTCCTTCATCAATGTATATTATTTCTTCATCCACTGGAAGAATCCAGAGTCAAAAAACTTATCCTTGCTTTACGACATGTTGAGTCAAAACTGCTGTAGAAGCTACAGAAACTTTAATTTACACAGAGCAAAATAGGGAAGCAATAAAATGGTGAATGAGTAATATAGTGAATACTGCACATGAAAAATGAAACAAATGTTTTAAAAAGTCAAGGCACAAAATCTGCTCATATTATACTTAAAGCAATGAAACATTAGGGAGGATGTCTAATCACAGGATTGCTGGTCCTGACTGAAAAAGGGACATAGAAATAGAAATGAGAAATGTTTCTTTTCAGGTGTTTGCAGTAATAATCTAATCCTGTAAAATGGATTTTCCTATGACTGTTAAAGATAAGTAATATACAATAAAGGACCCAACAGTTGAGAAATATGCTACAGACTAGCACTGAGAAAAACATGTAAGCCCTTAGAAAGATTTTCAGATGCAGGGATGTGGTCATATCTACAAAGATCAAAATGGTTCATGCAGTGTTTTCCTATGACAATCTACAGAAGAAAATATTGGACTTTGAAAAAGCCAGATGGGAAGAATACTGATGCTTTTTGGGAGAAGATTCCTGAGAATTCCATGGATAACCAAGACAATGAACAAATAAACCAGTGTTTTCAATCTCAACAAATTTACTGTGTGTGCACTTCAATTTCCAGAAATCCTCAGCCAGCAAAAGACCAGACTGAAATTATCATACTTTCAACATATTTTACAAAGACAAACCAATAAAGCTGGGAAAGATGGAGGGATAGAGAACAAAAGGATGATCAGTTGCAAGAAAGATGGATTCAGTTACAATGGTGATGGGTGCAGCATTGGAAGACCTGAAGGTTAAGGATAGATCATCGTGGAGAAAAACTATCTACAGGGTCACTAAGAATCCATGCCAATTTGAATAATCAATCACTCAATCACTTGATACATAAGGCTACCCAGACAACCAAGGATGAAACTGTTACCTAAGAAGTAACACCAAAGAAGTGACAAAAATGATTTGAAAGTCTATACTACCTTCTATCCTCTCTCTAGCACATTTCTATGTAGGGGTTGAAGAGATGCATCTCCCATTTCTTCCCAGTAAGAAGCACCAGTACTAACTTACACATATGCAACTCATCTTCTTCCAAACCCCATATTTCCCAAATCTGACTATGAGCCCCAAAGAAGAACTGTAAGCATTTCAACCTCTTTCTGAGAAAGAAAAGAAGGAAAATTAAGGAAAGGAACTAAGATCCTTGAAATTAGCAAAGATTCTTATTTTGGGGGAAGAGCTCTATAAAGGTGCTTTTAAAGTGTTTCAATTATTCAACAGCTCATTGGAATAGGGAGTTCTGGAAATTGTGTTGTGATGGTTATCAGACTGCATATTTTCCTTTAATATGTCTTTTGCTCACAGTCCTTCCTTGAGCAATAAATACATCCCAGTGGTCCCTACAGGTGATTTCCTTTGGAGAATACAACAAAACATTCATTTCCCCACACACCAGCTGAGAAAGATTTTTATCAGAGCACCAGCCTGTAACTTTCTGCCAGAGAAATGAGTAACTCATGTCTAAGACACAGCAAAGATTGTGCGCTGGGGAATCAATTAGATAGAGCTCCACTTCTTCTTTGCAAACTTTCCAAATGCCTCATTGCCCTTCAAGTCCTATCACTCCTCCTGTCACATTATGTTTTTTTAATATGGCAAACCCTCTTTATGTGCCTTTGGTGGTCTTACCTTTGGAAATATTTTCCATTCCTATTTACCTAGAACAGAGCTGTGAAACTCCTGGCCTGCGGGCTGGATGTGTCACATGCTGGCCATGCCCCATGCCCGGTTTAGCAAAAGGGAAAAAAGTCCTGATATGTCACGTGATGCCACCGTGACATGAGTTTGACACCCCTGACCTAGAACATTGAGATCATATGAAATCTTATGACCTGCAGAATCCTAGAATAGAGTCTTCTCCCAGAATTGATGGAAGAAAGATTGATATTTATCAATTTTATGGGACTTTTATAGAAGCCATATTGGCTATATCTAAGAACTTGAGGATATGTGGAAAGGAGAGGAGATGATGCATTAAGCACAGGCCTTCTCAATTCCTCGCAAATAGATGGGAAAGAAATGGAGGTAGTGACAGATTTTATTTTCCTGGGCTCCAAGATCATTGCAGATGGGGATAGCAGCCAAGAAATTAAAAGATGCTTGCTCCTGGGAAGGAAAGCTATGGCAAATCTAGACAGCATACTAAAAAGCAGAGATATCAACAAAAATGCGTATTGTCAAGGCTATGGTTTTCCCAGTTGCAATGTATGGCTGTAAAAGTTGGACCATAAGAAAGGCTGAGCACCAAGAATTGAGGCCTTTGAACTATGGTGCTGGAGAAGACTCCTGAGAATCCCTTGGACTGCAAGGCAAGCAAACCGGTCAGTCCTAGAGGAGATCAACCCTGACTGCTCTTTAGAAGGCCAGATCCTGAAGATGAAACTCAAATACTTTGGCCACCTAATGAGAAGGAAGGACTCACTGGAGAAGAGCCTAATGCTGGGAAAGTTTGAGGGCAAAAGAAGAAAGGGACGAGAGAAAATGAGGTGGCTGGATGGAGTCACTGAAGCAGTAGGCGTGAGCTTAAATGGACTCCAGAGGATGGTGGAGGACAGGAAGGCCTGGAGGAACGTTGTCCAGGGGTCGGACACGACTTTGCAATTAACAACAAAATCTATGGAGATATTTGTTTCCCTGAATCTTTAGCAGTTCATTTAATACCTTAGCTCCGTAGACTGTATTCCAAGAGGATCTAGAACGAGTTCAAGATGATTTATGACCTAAAAATGAAATGGACGTTGTCTTACCTGAATGTCCTTTTTCTGGGCGCTGCGTACACTATCAATGCATGGGTTAATCCTTCAGTATTTGGCAACAACTGAGTGAAAGAAACAAAAGGCTCTTCCCCTTTCCGGCCCCCTAACCACGCCTCTGTTCCCATGATCCCCCAGTCTGAACGAAAGGCGCAGCTAACAAGGAGTCAACTAAGAGTAAGTTTAACAACTCAACTTTATTAACACCAACTTGATAAAAGGGAACGAAAATAAACCAAACAGTCACAAGGTGAGCAGTCAGCCCAAGAGGGAGGGTTATGGATAGTGTACGCAGCGCCCAGAAAAAGGACGTTCAGGTAAGACAACGTCCATTTTCCTGTGCGCTGCTCCCACTATCCATGCATGGGATATACCCAAGCTCAAATTCCCTGGGCGGGAGGCTGACTGCCCCCACAGTCGTCCTCCGACAACACCTTCTGAAGTACTCTGCAGCCAAAAGACGCCTCAGCAGAGTTGTACGCATCGATCTTGTAGTGGCGAATGAAGGGCGTGAGGGACGACCAAGTCGCTGCTCTGCAGATGTCCACTACCAGGCCGCCGAAGTGGCCGCACTGCGGGTAGAGTGGGGGATGATTCTGCCCAGTGCCGGCCTGGAGCCTGTATCGTACGCCATAGCGATGCAGGCCTTAATCTATCTGCTGACCGTGGCCGCTGAAACCTTCTGACCCATGGACCTCGGGCTAAAGGAGACCAGGAGGCCCTCGGTGCGGCGGAAGGGTTTGGTCCGACGGATGTAGATGCGAAGAACGTGTTGAACGTCCAACGTATGCCACCTCTCCTCCCTGGCATCTCGAGGCGAAGGGCAGAAATCCGGCAGGATGAGTTCCTGGGCCCGATGAAACCACGAGTTGACCTTTGGGATGAAAGCCGGGTCCAGGCGTAGCGTCACCATGGAGTCACGAAATATGCATAAGTCCTTGCGGACTGAGAGTGCCGCTATTTCTGAGACTCTTCTAGCCGAAGTAATCGCCAGCAAGAAGGTCACCTTAAACGAGAGGTACTTGAGAGGGGCTGAGTCTAAGGGTTCGAAGGGAGGTCCGGTCAGTGCCCGCAATACCAGAGTTAAGTCCCATGATGGGTAACGATGCACTGTGGGCAGTCGAAGATTTGTGGCCCCATGTAGAAACCCTTTAATGTGAGGGTGGTGCGTGAGCGACTGGTACGGGGGGCAAACAATAACCGTCGAAAGTGCAGCTGTCTGCCTTCGTAAGGTTGCAGGGGTCAAGCCCTTGTCGAGGCTGGCTTGTAGAAATTGTAGGATGTCTCGAATATCCGCTGACGTGGGATCGATATGCTGGCGGGTACTCCAGCGGCAGAACGCCTGCCAAGACGCCTCGTAGATGCGGGTCGTGGATGGACGTCTGGCCACTTGGATGGTGGCCACGACTTCATCCGGTAGGTTGTCCTTCTTCAGGATGACGCGTTCAAATGCCAGACGGCTAATTGCAGCCACTGGGGCTCTGGGTGCATGACCTCCCCTTGGCGAAGGACGAGCCGCCGCGGGGGGATCACCCATGGTTGATCCACGGAAAGCGCCACTAGGTCGGCATACCACGGCCGTCGGGGCCAGTTCGGGGCTACCAGGAGCAGATCGGCCTTCTCCGCCAGCAGCTTTCGGATGAGGCGGGGGAGCAGCGGCACTGGTGGAAACGCGTACAGGAGACCTTCGGGCCACCTGCAGCGTAACGCATCGTGGTCCTCCGCCTAAGGTGTCGGGTAGCGTGACACGAAGCGGGGGAGCTGAGCGTTGGCCGGGGTTGCGAAGAGATCCACCACCGGCCTTCCAAAGCGTGAGGCGAGCTCCCGGAACAGTTGTGGATGGAGTTGCCATTCCGCTTGATCTATTGTTTCTCTGCTGAGCCAGTCTGCTCTGACATTGGATGCCCCCGAGATGTGGTCCGCTCTGATCGAGAGAAGGTGGCTCTCTGCCCAGCTGAACAGATCGGCGGCCTCTTTCATCAGGGTGCGAGACCTTGTGTCCCCCTCTCTGTTGACGTGCGCCTTGGCCGAGATGTTGTCGGTCAGGATCAGGACGTGATGTCCTCGCACCGTCGATTGGAACTCCCGAAGGGCCAGTCTGATCGCCCGGAGTTCCAGGAGGTTGATGCTGCACTGACGTTCCCGCCGGGACCACTGTCCTTGTGCCACAAGGTTGTGGAGGTGGGCTCCCCACCCTCGAAGGCTTGCGTCGATGGTGATGATCAGGTGGTCTGGCTCTAGGAAGCTGGACCCCTTGAGAAGCGAAGGCGATGTCCACCACCTGAGGGACTGACGGACCTGAAGGGTGATGTGTACTGCTCGTTTGGAGTTGGCCCGGCCTGCTCGCTGAAAGGGGAGCAAAAACCACTGCAGAGGTCTCGAATGTCTGCGTGCTCACGGAACGATGCCGAAACAGGATATCATCTTCCCGAGTAGGCAGGAAAGATGGATCAGGGCAACTCTCCTCCTCGACAGGATCTGCTGTATTAGAGTACGTATGCTCTGGACTCTGTCTGGCGATAGGAAGACCTGGCCGCTGGCCGAATCTATCAGTGCCCCCAGATGAAGCAGTCTGGTGATGGGCTGAAAATAACTCTTTTCGAAGTTTATGGTGAAGCCGTGGTCCTGGAAGACTTGCAGGACCTTCTTCATGTCTCTGGTGGCCTGGTCTCGGGTGGAGGACAGGATCAGAATGTCGTCCAGGTAACAGAGCAACCGGATTGGGATGGTTCGAAGCCTGGCTGCTACCACCGCCACTAGCTTGGTAAAGGTGTGGGGGGCTGACGAAAGTCCGAATGGCATCGCACGGTACTGGTAATGTGTGCCCGCGAATTTGAACCTCAGGAACTGCCTGTGGTCCGGGTGAATGGGCACGTGAAGGTAGGCCTCCCAGAGGTCGACTGATTGGAGTAAGTCGCCCTGTCTCACCCCCGCTAGGATGGACTTGAGGGAGTGCATTTTGAACCTGTGGTATTGGACAGACAGGTTTAGACGCTTTAAGTTTAGTATGCCCCTCCAGCCCCCGGAGTTCTTGGGTACTAGGAAGAGGGTTGAGTAGAACCTGGAGCCCCTCTGGCTGTATGGCACTGCTTCGATGGCATTGACCTCCAGGAGGTGTGCAATCTCCTGTGACATTAAGTCCTGCTGTTCTGAGGATCGGGGCATTGGGCAGCGGACAAACCGTTGGGGAGGCTGACCGGAGAATTCGATAGAAAGTCCTGAACCAGTCGTACGCCTTACCCAGGAGTCCGACGTCAATTTGGCCCATTGCTGGTGGAAATGAATGAGCCTTCCCCCTATGGGGCCTGTGAGCCTGGAGTCATTTCCCTCGTTTGGCTGGCTTAGACCTGGCGCCACGGAAGTTGCGCTTCTGCTGCTGGTTTCGCCCTCGATCTCGGAACTGCTACCGGTCCTGGAACCTATCTCCTCCCTGATAGTGGGAGCGATGGGAAGAGGACCCCCTGGGTCCCGCGCTGTCACGAAAGGGCTGTTGTACAGGGTAGGGTGAGTACCGGCGTTCCTGGCGGCGGTAAGTCGATGGAAGGATCTTTCTCTTGTCTTTTCCCTCCACTAGTAGCGGTTCCAGCGCGGCGCCAAAAAGCTCTGGGGCTTTGTAAGGCGCGGCCGCCAATTTCCATTTTGCTTTGAACTCGGCCTTCCAGAGCCGGAGCCAGAAGAGTCTTCTAGCCGAAAGGGTTGAGGCTAGAGTCCTCGAGGCAAATTTGGCTGCGTTCAGTGAGCTGTTGGCTGAGTATTCAGTGGCGGCTATTATCTTGTTTATATCCTGCTGGAGCCTGGTGTCCTCAGGGGGTAATCTGTCCTGCAGGTGCCGGAGCCAAATAAGCGACGCTCGGTTGAAGAAGGACGTTGCTGTCGCGGCTCTGATTGCCCAGCCTGCAGCTTGATGTGCCTTCCGGAAGGCCCCTTCCATCCTCTTCTCCTCTGCCTTGCGAGAGTCAAGAGGGTCGGTGGAGATCACAGAACCAGATGACAATGCTGCCACAGGCTGGTCAATTGTAGGGAGCGCTAGGAGGTCCTCTAACTCTGGGGCTGCGCAGTAGAGTTTCTTGTCCAGGTTGCTGGGCATGGCCAGGGAAGCTGGTTGTCCCCAGGGGTTCTGGATGACCTCCGCAAATAGCTGAGGGCACGGGATGTAGTCCTTCTGCGGCTTTGATGAGTTGAAAAGCGCGTCGTGAGGGCCCGCTGCCGGTGGGGTGGCGGCTGTGATGTCCCCTGGCACTCCGAGATTGGTTGTGAGTCGCGCCTTGTGGAGCAAGGACTTGAATAGGGCCGGGTGGAAGAGGCCTGTAAATGCCGGTGTGTCAGGCGCTAGGCCCTCATCCTCTTATAGCTGCATCTCCTCAGGCCCTTCCTCTGCTTGGTCTGATTCGTCTGAAGAGGAGTCCTGACCTCGTCTGGGGAGAGGATGGGGTTGGGGTTGGTGGCATCGCGACTGGCTCGGAATGGCTTGGACTGGAGCCTGAGCCGACTGCTGCAAGGTTGCACTGAAGAAAGACGAGAGTGCGGCCGAAAACATGGCCTGGAAGTCCAATGGGGAAGCCATCCCGGCCCCCCCTTGGAGCTGCGGCTCAGCTCTTGGTGACGGGCCAGTTGCTTCCCTGGCCCGGTGATGTTGAGCAGGAAGGAGAGGCAATGCGGCCTCCGCTGCGAGCCCTATGCCTGTCTCCAGGCGAGGTGTGCTGCGACCGGACCTGGGCACATCTGGAGTTCTTGGGGTTACTGCAATGTCGGATACAGTTGAGATCCCCAACTCTGCGGCTCTAGGGGAAGCACGCACTGGGTCCAAGGTCGCGGGCTCCCTGGATGGTGTCTCTGCCACTGCCCTTTGAGCCTTCTCCCACTGTCTCTCAAGAGCATTGTGCCTCCTTAACGCATCCCTGTCCTGGAAAGGCAAGGCTCCTTCAGAGGCAGCTCTGCTGGTGGCGCCCGTATGCCTCTTCTTTGATTCTTTCTTTCCCCCTTTACTGCTCTTGTGAGGGGGGCTAAGCTCCAATTCCATGTCCGAGGATGGGGGGGAGTGAGACATGGCTGAGGCTTGGGTCCGCTGGGCAGACCCCCTGATGCTGCACTGTGCCAACTGCGGGCAACTCTCTCCAAGAGAGATCAAAATGCGCAAAATCTTCTCCTCAGATGGTAGAGGAGGAAGATGCTGGGCCCCCTCCAGGCATGGGGGGAGGGGTCTGGCGCCGGCTCGCTGATCACTGAAGATGCCGGCTAGAGAGTCTGTCCAAAATGGCGGCCCGCAGGTCCACCAATATGGCGCTGGCACGTGGCTCCGCTGTGCCCGACTCTGGCGACGGTCTTACAATGGCGGCCCGAGGGTCCGACCAGATGCCGTGCGACTCCCCTGTGCAGGGGGAGGCTGCTCAGGCGTCTGGCGCTTCCTCTTCTTCG